>CP126897.1:74811326-75439104 GCA_030440675.1 Furcifer pardalis
GCATTTCCTTTGTTCTCACAAACTACTGTCATTGCAAATAGCCTGGGGAAAAGTTTTTAAATTGTTGTCTTCGCAGTTCTCCTGGCTGCAAAGTGATTTTAATCATATAAAGTATATGAAATTGTTTGTCTCTCATCCTTTGGATGTTTGTATTTCATCACGGAGGAGATAATTTTACACACTGCCCCAGACAAGCATTTTAGCAAGCAACACAAAGTCTATACAAACTGAATGTTTCTTCTTATGTTTTGATTGGAACATAGATTTAATTCTTTTAGATCATCTTGATATGATTCTGGAACAGCACAGACCAAAGTAATGTAAGCTACTAAATACCAGTTTAAAGCAAATTCACTATTCCCTCAGCAGGCATCAAAGTACTAAACACCACTTAATTAAAAGCATGTAAATGTGTACATCTTGGTATGAGAACGGGTGGAGTGTGACAACTGCCTTAGGCAACCAAATGGAGTGGATGCCCAAAGCAAAGCAATTCTCTCGGAGTCTAGCTGTTCCTGCTGGGATGGCCTCTGCTGTTCTTCTCTACTGGAGACCAGAATTTGCTCTGTCACATGGCCCCCTTCATTCCATGTTGATCTCAGGTGTAATGAAGAATACTATCCCATTACCAGTACCTGAAACTATGATGATATAATAATTTTCATGTCAGAAATTATTCTGGGTTGAAAGGATTTTTGTGGTAGAAACTCTGCTCAGGGAAATCCCAAATGAGGTTCCTTTCATGTCCCCATGAGCTGGGACAGAGACAGGCGCTCAAACCATCATGCAGTACCTGGGTCTCTAACTGCTGACTTGCCAGCCTTCCAGCTAACAAGGCGAGCTCCTTAACTACTGAGCCACTGCAGCTTACGATAACCTTAGTAGATAAGTCCCCTGGTGAGAATGAGGCAGTATGACCTCATCATGATAAGAGATCAGCAATATCCAGGCGGCCAGACCCCCCATCCTTGGGGGGGGGGGTGTCCTGATCCCAGAGACTTTCCACTATGGAGAGGGAAAAACAGTGAGGGGGGGAGACAGGTAGTGATGATAAGGTGGAGACACCGTGAATGCTGCCAGTGGAAAATCCTTGCTACTTCATACCACCTCTACATCCTGCCCACTTCTCAGCTGTCAGTTCAAGGAATATATGACTCTGAGGAGGTTCTCAGATTTAAGGTAGTGTTGGAGAGATGGCCCAGAATTGTCTGTTTTGCAGTGGTGTGTGGATGAGCCATGAAGGAGCAGGGACTTTTCTAGGTCTGTTGGAGAGTGGCCACTCTTATCACTGTCACCAGTAGTCCACCATCTGAGTCAAATGCTGAAGGCAACTCTTTCGTCTTGCCTGATGCAAAATGAAATCCAAGGCATCTCTATAGATCTTACTCTCTGCTAAATATGTTAAGATTGTAGCCTCAGAAAGCTATGGATGGATAAAAATACAGTTTATCATTTACATGCCCAATACTTCTTTTTAATACTAATACATTTTCATTCCTTTCTAAATTGCAAGTGCAAATCTGCCTTGTATAATAATTTCAACAAACTTTACTCTGTGGAAGGATAATACTGTACTATATATATTTCTTTAATCATAATAGATGTTTTGTTTTATCTGTCATAAAAATGCTGACCGCAAGATGTCAGTATGGTACTTGCACTAGCTGAACTTAAGAGTACTCTAAGCAACAACAGCAGTGAACTCTGTTATGTCCCCCCCCCAAAAAAAAAGCATTTATATACAACTTGGGATATTTAAGAATACAAAATGCATGATAATCAGTTCAGTTGCACCATATGTGTAACCATGCTTACCAATATTTATTCTGATGGAAACTTCTTGTTTTGTAAATGTGAGTGCTAAATCCAGTTGTTAGGTCTATCTCAGTGATGGCGAACGTTGGCACTCCAGGTGTTCTTGAACTTCAATTCCCAGAAGCCCTGATCAACAGGGTAATTACAGCCCAAGAACACATGGAGTGCCAAGGTTTGCCATCACTGGCCTATCTAGATTTAATGAATGAGGTTTTTTGAGTCTATGTAAACCTCACTGATTCAATAGGTCAACTTCGATTGGAACAAAAATTTTGAATTAGCCCTTTGTCTTCTGTTGTGTTATATTCTATTAAATTGTTTAAAATTATTTTTATAGATGTTTGAAGATGTTTTTGTTATTTGTACCCCACCTTATTCTTTCTTTCTATTAATCTATTCATGCTCTGTTTTATATGCTGTATCTGTACTAATATAGCACAGCATGCTAGGCCATTAATTAATTCTCTCCTTCTGGCTGCACTACCACCAGCCACTTTTCAATGGGATAGGCTAGTTCAGTGGTTCCCAACAAGGGGTACACAGCCCACTAGTGGACTTCAATGCCCAGAAGCCTAAGTCAGTACATTGGCTGATCAGTGCTTTGGGGAAATGACTTAGGTTTCGGGGAATTGAAGTCCAAAAACCAGCATTTGGGAAACACTGGGCTAGTTCAACAACTTCCCAGCCCAAGGGGAAGAAAAAGCAATTGTATTAATGCTGCATGTGTTGTTACTGCAGTATCTATAGCCACCTCTGATGATTTGTACAGTATATCACAGTACTGTTCAGTTCAATGGTCTAAAGCCGCAGCTTTGGTGTAGTCCACATATTCAGCAGAATAATATGATAAATAAATAAATTTCATGTCAGAAATTACTGGTACTCTGGGTTGAAAGGATTTTTTCTGGAGAAAATCCACTCAGGGGACGCCCAAATAAGGTTCCTTTCATGTCCCCAAGATCCATCATGTAGCACTAGCGTATCGAAGCATGACCTTCCAGTCTCTAAGCTCAGTGGCTTAACCACTAAGCCACCGCAGTGCCTCAGAATGACTTGATGAAGTCACGAGATCAACTGTAACTTTCAGAGTTTTCTTTGTTTGTAGGTGGAGAATCACATGTTTTCTTCCTAAATCTCCTTGAAGTGAAAATGAGCACAGTAGGAGGCGAAATAGGACATTGTCTTTTTCATCTGTTACGGTACAACTGAATTTTCCACAAAATGTGGCAGATTCAAAAATAGCAGTGTCCATCTTACTACCTTAAGGTCCTGTCACATTCCTTCTATATGGAGTTGGGACAATTACATTTCTGGATGTCAACTCCCAGAATTCACTGTTCATGTTGACTGAGAAGGGGTAGTTTGGGGAGTTGTCTTGCAAGTACCATTTCCAAACTCTGTTTCTGCTTTATGGTAAGCCCAGGATGCTTCCAAACAATACTTTACTGAGTCCATGCTGGCTTAGGGGTTTTTGGAACTGTAGCCTATGAAAATGAGGCAGTCTGACTGCCCATTAAAACCCTGAAAAAATATTTTTTCCAAACTCTCATTCTGCTTATGTGTAGTTCAGGAGTGCTTCCAGGCTAAGGTTTTAATGTGCAGCCCTACTGCCTCATTCTTGGATGGTTACAGGAACTCCATACATTCTCATGCTCAGTTTTCAGCCCTGGTGTATCTTTTTTTCAATTCTCCCCATTTTTAATTAGACAAAACCTGTTAAAGGGAGAAGGCAAGACAGCTGTGCAATGCCTTTTAATTGTAAGGTATAGGAGCCATCTGCCTGGAAGCATCCATCTTAGCCACAGATTATAGTGACTTTACACTGGTCTTCTGAAACAGCTGCTGTCTTATCCAGATGTTTTTATTTAAATTGCATCAGTTTAGGAGGTGCACAAGAAGATCTGCCTACCTCAGGGTTGCTAACTCTTTGTAGCAGTGGTTCTCTAGGTGTCCGACAGCATTCCATCCAAACCTGGGTTTGGTTGGTATTTCCTGTTGGTCTCCTATCTTGGACTAGTCAGGCCTGACTCTGTTTAGTTTTTGAAATCAGGTGAGATTAGTTGCATAAAAAAGAGGTAAGCCCAGTAATTCAACTGAGGCAGCTGGAGGGTTTCAGCAAACTATGTAAAGATAATGACACACCTCAGTAGATAGAACTATGTGAGTGAAATGAAAGAGCAGATTCCGGAGAAATATGCATTTATCTTTACCTGCCACCAGATGGCAAAGTCCATGGTTAAGACTTCAGGAGATGCATAGTTTTTAAGGTCATCAGTAAATGGCAAACGCCACAAAGCAGCACCAGAAGGCAAAATTAAATTAAACCCCCTTCCAGACCACGGAGTCTCAGACTGTACTAGTAAAAAAAAGGCAAGGCATCTTCTCCATGAAGGAAATGGATGAGGGAGTTGCGTAGATATTCCTACTTCAAAAGGAGATTTATTATTATTATTATTATTATTATTATTATTATTATTATTATTATTATTATTATTATTATTATTATTATTATTATTATTATTATTATTATTATTATTATACTTGTATGCTGCCCCAATTACAGTTACACTTATAATTACAAAATATCGAGTTATAATGATACAAAATGTACTTCAAAAACAATACACCGGGGGGCGGGGGGCGGCGGCGGCGGACATCATAAACTCAACCCCTATGTCTAAGGGAGAGTCCAGTGTTGGTGGTGGCATTGGCGTTCGTATACATTGGCATTCTTATAGTCAGGCGGGCCATTCAGCTGTTCCTCCTTTCCTCAGCCAGGCTGGCTGAGGGAAACCGGTGGTGATGGCGGTGGCGGCAGCAGCAGCAGCGTTCTTATAGCCAGCTGGCCGGGCCACTCAGCTGTTCATATTGTAAACACACACCTTGAATGGTACCATGATTTGGTAGTCTTCAAGGGATGTGACACAGTGAAATAGATTGTATATCTTTCTTGTTTTCTTTTTTCTTTTATTTTAAAGTTACAGTGGTACCTCGCTCAAAGAGCATAATGTGTTCCACGAGGTTGCTCTTTAAGTGAGTTTGCTCTTAAGCTTAACACCATTGTAAGTGACCAATTGTGACTTCTGGCGGGGTGGGTGGATTGTGAACCCCAATTTAGTTGTTAAGTGAGTTTTTGGTTGGTTTTAGCTGTTAAGCAAGGAGACCATTCAGAGAAAATTCTGCTCTTTAAGCGAGTTAGTCTCTAAGCAAGGCACTCTTTATGCGAGGTTTTATTGTACCTGTATATTTTTCCAAAACAGAGATAAAATATACAACAATGGTGATATGCATTTTACCTAGAAAAAAACAGTGCAAGGGAAAGGATTAATAAGTTTTTGTACCACACTTGTTTTCACGTGTTTGCAAGTTTAAGTACTGTAAGTAAAATAAAATTACACTGGTAGCAGTGGAAGATATAACAGAAACAAAGGGAAAGAAACAGTAGCATGAAAGGGGGATTGCTCCAAAAATTGCTCACTCAATCATCTTTTTTCCATTAAGGCTGGTGGTTTTTAACAATGGTATGGTTCCCTTTTTGAGGTGCTGTAGGTTCTGTGAAAACAACCCTACTCCATCATGGAACTGATAGTCTGAAATCCTGTTGCTTAGTGTGATAAATCACAGTACAATAGGCCCACTGAATCAGTGGGGATATGGTGAGTCAGCTTCTCTGTAAGTTCCATTGATTCAAATGGGTTACCAAGTTTAAAAACTAAGCCATAACTAGAATAGAGTAGGCCCACTTGAATCAAAGGAGTTGATTCTCCAAATCTATTCTGATTCAGTAGGTGTACTCTTATGTGATTTACCATTCTAAGCAACAAAATTTCAGCCAATGTATCTCTCTGAACAGTAATTTCTTATACCAGGGGTCCTCAACCTTTTTATGTCGGGGGCTGGGTCACGCTCCCTCAGACAGTTGAGGGGGCCATACTGGTGGTCCCCCTGCCATAAACATGGCCACTTCTACTGGTGGTGGTGGCAGTGGTGGGTGGAGTGAGGATGCAAGCTGGATGATTAGCTCTGTAGGCCGGATCTGGCCCACAGGTCATAGGTTGAGGATGCCTGTCTTATTCTCATAGATAGTCTGGTTCCTCAGTCCCACACCCATCCTTGCCTTCATGATTTTGTTTAGGCAGCTACTGTGAATGTGTGTTTGATCTCTGTGAACTGGTCATCTGTAGGGTTAGAGCTCCATCTTGCACAGAAAGCCTTTGTTAAGACAGTGTATGGCTATCAGGACACCATGAGCTATGCTCCTCTTTCAAATGGGGCTAGTGGCATTTCTGCATGGCTGAAAAGAGCACATCGGAGTTACTGAAAATTTGGCAAGCATGTTCTGGTCATAATCATATCTGTAAATTTCAAGGGCCATTTCATGCATCTCTCAAATAACTCACTTAAGACATTAGTCTTCCTTATAGGGCTATTATACAAATTTACTAAGCTAAGGCATGTGAAACAATTTAAGCACTCAGGAAACACAGTGTCCACTGTAGACTGTGTCCACTGATGTATTGAACTAACATTACAATTAATCTTGTAAAAGTCATTGTGTGTTGTTAGAATTGGTGCCAGGGTGATATCTGATACAGTTTTTATTGTCCAAGTGGTTGTCTAACAATTCAGTCCACTGCAGTTATGCCAGTGAGGGATATTCATATCGTTATAATGGATTTTTCTCCATTATGTTGGGCTTGACCATAGATTGCCAATAATTTATACTGTTGCTTCACATACTTTCCCCACAATCTCGTATGAAAAGGAATTCTTATTTTTTGCAAGGGATTCTGGTAATTTGGTATGGAAAGAATTGTTTCCTTTGTTACACAAGCATATAGGGAGTACCTGGTTGGTCTTCAGTAGATGTTAACACACCAGTAGTAATAGGTTTTATAACCAAAGAGTTTTAACCTGTATTTATTTATTAAGTTGCCCCAGTAGATTTGCTTTCTTTTTCATCCCCAACCTGTTTTACATAATTGTTGAGATATCAAGTATGCTGACTTGATTAATGGATGCTCTAGCTACAGAAGGTAGCCATTAATTATTGCCTTAGGTTGCATCAATAATTATGTTTTCCATATAAAAATTAACATACTAAGCAGAAAATCATCATTGCATATGATTTAAAAACAATTGTTTTGTTGTCTCTCAAAGATCTGCAAGTGTAAAATAAATGGTAGTTTGTATCTATAGCAGGATGCACACCATAAGACAGAGACCATGGTTTAGTACATTTTTTTGTTATACAATTTTTCTCTTATATCACTGTTTAGATGATAAATGATGCTATGTCCACAGTTGCCCAGTAAGTTTAAAGTTTAAATGGGAAACAATCTGATTTAATATGTTTTGTCAGTTCAACTTTGACTGATACTGCCCTTTCCTGCATTCTCAATGTATGGAGTATTTAAAAGCAGTTTACAGTCTCCTTCTTCTGGAAACACTCTGGACTGTGCAGGTTGGCCAAGACATCACAGGATGGCTTGTTCTCCTAGGAATCACAGTGTGGAACTGAAAACCCAACTTCTGGGTCACTCAGTTAACCAAATCAACAAGCAGAACCCAATCCTTCAGAGGACAGCACCACATCTTTACTACAAAAATGTTTCCAAGATACAATCCCTGAAAAAGCCTCCTCAAAGATTGTGGTATTTTTGAACCACAATCAGTCGTACCCTGGTAATGGTAACCCTGTTGTGCCGGCTAATCTTGCTCACACTAGGTCAGGGGAAAGGAACTGCGAAATGAATTTACCAAAAGGTGCCTTCATTTTGACAGTTTCACATCTAGCCTAGACATGGAAGAAGAATACTGTACAGCAGTGGTTCCCAACAAGGGGTACACAGCCCACAGGTGGACTTCAATTCCCAGAAGCCTAAGTCAGTACATTGGCTGATCAGTGCTTAGGCTTCTGGGAATTGAACTCCAAACACCAGCATTTGGGAAACACTGCGTACAGTACTTAAATTTTTATATAAACAGGTTGAGCATAGTTGTACTTACTCCTGAGAAAGCATGTTAAGGATGAAGCTGCAAAAATGGTCTTCAAGATTGAATATGTGTTTTATGTATTTTAGTTACAGCTTCCTTGAATTGTGAGCTTTTTTTTTGGGGGGGGGGGTGTTATGCTTTTTTTTAAACACTTGACCATTAGTATAGTTATAGTACAGTAATTAGAGATATAAATATGGATTAATAAGGAGATGTTTCTTAGATTTTTAACTGTAGTAATGAAAATGTATGCACATAGCAGCAGTTAGGGAAACACTTTAAATACACAGTGCTATTACTTACCGGTATGCTTCCTTTGGCTTCCTAACCAATGACATGGAGTCAGAATAGTCTGTGCTCTGTCTGAGCATTTCAGTAGATAAGCAATACCGTGACTGAGATGAAGGCTGCTTTATAGATTGGTACCCATATTCAACAGATGACAGGCTTCAGGAACATCCACAAAGTTTATTTTGAGAAATATGTTGGTGGGAAATTATAAGATAGAATTATTTTGGCCAGTAGTCCTTTGGGAGTTTAATGAAGTGTTATAAATTATGTTTGAAACCATTGTGAACAAGAGGCTTCTGACCATATGCCGAATAATACCTCAGCTGAAATGCTTTCATCTCCTAAGACTGCAATGGTGAACCTTGGCGCTCCAGGTGTTCTAGTTACCAGAAGCTCAAGTCAGCATTCCTGCTGATCAGGGCTTCTGGGAATTGAGGTTTGAGAACATCTGGAGTGCCAAGGTTCACCACCATTGTCCTAAGACATGCAAAAGATCTCTGCAATGAGCTGAATTAATATTTGCATTGGAAAGCACAAGGTTTGGCAAAAGAGCCTATAAAATGCTTTATGCTGATTCCTGTTGTATGTTGCTCCGTCTAAGCCTTCTGGAAGAATTTGTAATTGATCATTATGAATCCAAAGGAAAAAGGTTTCCTTAAAGTACAGTTCAAACCTTTGCACATGTTAAAGTGGTAGGAATGGATCTTATGAAGTAAACAGGCAAATGTTTGACCGAGTTGATGAATATTTGGGTGAGATAGTCTACCTATTTTGCCTTTGTTTAAAAGTACCATTAGGTAAAGGTAAAGGCTGCCCTTGCTCAGTCATATCAGATGCATTCATATCAGAAGCCAGTCATATCAGATGCATTGGATTACAGCTGGTAGAGATTAATTGTGCTCCTGGAGGAAATAGATTCTGCTCTATCGACTGGCAGTTCTCTTGGATTTCATACAGAGGTCCTTTGCAGTTTTAGCTGGAGATAAAAGTTTCCCTTGCTCGAAAGCCAGTTGTATACGACTCTAGGGTTCAGTGCTCATCTCTGTTTACAGCCAAAGACCAGTGCTGTCTGTGTCTGCAGACATTTCCATGGACATGTGGCAGGCATTCATTCATTCATTCATTCATTCATTCATTTATTCAATTTATATACCGCCCTACTCAGTACAACCGACTCAGGGCGGTTTACAGAAGACATACATATAAGACAGTCAAAAGTAATATAACATAATCAAAGGTAATTCAGTATAATACAATAAATATAACAATACAGTACAGCAGTGCGATAAAACAAAACCACACTGCAAAATAAGGTTACAAAAGGCATGACTAAACACCAGAGTGCACAGAATGCTTGAAGTGGTACCCATTTATCTACTCGCAATTTCTTGCTTTCGAACTGCTAGGTTGGCAGGAGTTGGGACAGAGAAGGGAGCTCACTCTGTCATGCAGTACTCAGGTATTGAACCGACCTTCCAATCTTCAAGTTCAGCATCTTAACCACTTGAGCCACCCCAGTCCTGCAGTACTGTTACTTAAACATAATTGAAGAGATGAAAAATTTTGCACATATTCTCGTTTTTCACTTTAATTGCCTAAATGAAAATGCTATATGAACTTCAAAGGTTATTTTGTTTTGTTTTCCCTTATAGCATATTTCAAAGGAGCAGAATGGTCAAGCAATTAGTTTTCTTATTTGGGAGTAAAAGCTGATCACAAAAGACTTTAACTGTCATTAAAAACCATAATATGACCCAATGAACTTCTCCTGCTTCAAAGAAATAGAAAAAATGTTAAGAGAGACATAATTGTTTTAGAGCTCATTTCAGTTGCCCGATTTGGTGTTAATTTTTTATAAAAGTGAAACATACCTAGTTAATAAGAATTAGTTTTCTTGTTTGGATAGTTCCATTTGGTTTTTCCTAAATGAAACAAAACTACTGAAAGTTTTTTCTTATAATGGTACCTCACTTAAAGAGCATAATGTGTTCCACAGGATTGCTCTTTAAGTGAATTTGCTCTTTAAGTGAAACACCATTGTAAGTGACCAATTGTGACTTCTGGCAGGGGGGGATTGCGAACCTCAATTTAGTTAAGCAAGTTTTTGGTTGGTTTTAGTTATTAAGCGAGGTGACCATTCAGAGAAAATTCTGTTCTTTAAGCAAGTTAGTCTCTAAGTGACTCTGGAAACAGTATTACTGGACCCAATGGCACCACACACAACATTAAAGGCAGTTTTACTTGTGCTTCTGCTAATGTGATTTATGCCATCTCTTGCCAAAAATGTCCATCTGTGCTTTATGTAGGGCAGACAGGACAATCCTTACGCAAAAGAATTAATGGACACAAATTAGATATCCGGAATGGCAACACGGAGAAACCTGTCTCAAACCACTTCAATCTAACCGGATACTCTATCCAAGACCTGAAAGTTGCAATTCTGGAAGAGAGAAATTACAAAACTAGGATTGAAAGGGAGGCAGCAGAAATCAAATACAGTAAAACCTCATATAACACTAAAACCTGGTTCCACAAGTCTTCGTGTTATATGATTTTTCGTGTTATCTGATCCTCTATGGGATCCATAGAGATACATTGTAACCACACAGGCTTTCGCGGTTGTTATCTGAAGCATCCCATAGGATCTTAATGTTATCTGATGCAATTCTTCCCCCCAGATTCCTTGATGTTATGCGATTTTCGTGTTATTCGATACTAATGTTATATGAGGTATTACTGTACATCCATCTGTTAGATACCCATCACAGGGGGCTAAATATTAGTGAAGGGTTTCTGGGACATTATCATATTTGATACACAGATTGCTATATGATTTTATATTACAACTTTCCTGCCAATTCTCTTTAGTAAAACAGAAAGAAACCAGGTACAGGTGTTTGTCCCCCCCCCCCCTGACATGCAGGTCACAAATTGATCAGAGACCATAATGGGCTTTCTCAGCAACCTTGAGATTGAAAGGGAGTCATTTAGAGTATATCTGAATAATCTATTGTTGCTAATGGCTGTGTGAAACTGCATTCTTGTGCCTGCTTGACTGTCATCTTGCTTGACCACACCCCTTCTCCCTTTGAGCCCCTGAATTTGGTATATAAAGAACATGCCTGTAAGTTTCACTCTTTGTCTGATGAAGTGGACTTGATCCATGAAAGCTAACAATAAAAATATAGCAGTTAGTCTTTAAAATGCTATAGTATTTTTATTTTATTTTATTTTATTTTGTTTTTTGATAAGTCTCTAAGTGAGTCGCTCTTTATGTGAGGTTTTACTATACAGTGGTACTTCGAGTTACAAATGGTTCGAGTTACAAAATTTTCACAATACAAATGAAAATCAGTTGAAAATAATGGCTTGAGTTACGAATTTTTCCGGAACAGATTCATTGGTTTTCAATTCAAGTTATGAATTTTGGTTTTCAGTGCATTCCTATGGGAAATTTGAGTTACAAATTTTTCATAACATGAAAAATGTCTTGTGACGCATTAAATGTGTAACTCAAGGTACTACTGTATCTAAAAATAGACAGGCTCTATTTTTCAAAGCTCTTAGTGACATGTATGGAACAATAAGGCAGAAAGACCCAGTAATGTATATGCACAGCTGTGTAAAACAAAATGCAATCATCAGCTATAGGGAAGGGCTAGTGGGATCACTACTAAATCCACCCCTTTGCTGTTCATCTTCAAAATACTAATCAATGTGTTGAAGATATATTTTATTTACATATGCACTACAGAGTTAGGTTGTAGAAGAGGAGTAAAAGTTGTATGATTCCTGTAGAACAGGCTAGATGGTGTTGTGGAGGCAGTGGGCACAGAACTGGGCAGGATAAGAGGGATGGTGGAGGATAGAGGTGCCTAGCATGCGGTGGTCCATGGGGTTGCAAAGGGTCGGAGCCAACTGTGCGACTGAACAACAACCGTTCATCATTAGAAGTGGGTTCTAGATACAATCAAGCCTGAACTCTAATTAAAAGTTAAAAATGACTAAACTGAAGCTATCATACTTTTGTATGTACCCTGGAAAAGTTAGCAATGTTAGGAAAATAGGAAGCACTGGGAAAAGAGAGAGATCTAACGTAAAATACGTTGACTCAATAAAGACCAAGAGAATAAAGGGCATGGGCTCAAGTTTCCAAGATTTGAGCAAGGTTATTAATGACATTTAATTCATAGAGTGGAATTATACTGGAAACATCTTGATGTCACATAATGAGAATACTTGTATAAACTGATCCATTCTGCTTTGTTAACATTTGCAAGTTTTAGTTAAAGGTTAGGTCTTTCTGGGTCTGTCTGCGGCAAGCTGCCTGTACTGAACTGTCACCTCCGAACTTTCAGTTGCTTTTCTAAATTGTGAGAATCTGTGCTTAATTTCACTATTTCTGGTACAATTGCCACTTAAATTTTATCACAGCGATAGACACCGAGAGAGCACTTGCCCTAATAAGATGCCCTTAATTTTACTGGCTATTCTTTGCCAGGCAACCTTAAGGTGTTATACTGTATATCCAGTTTTTACTCTTGTTTCTAGTGAGCTTGGGTCAGACAGCCTATTGGAATAATTGGGAAACAACAGAGGCTGTGGTTATCTGAATTGGTACGTCACGACTAATTGTTTTGTAGGCCTATGGAGCTTTCTGCCTAGTTAGTTACACTAATATATATTTACCATTTTGATGAATAACTTACAGTACATCCTTCTGAGATCCAGAGTTACTTAACTGTTGTTCTTCGAGTGGTCACCTGTGAAGCCACACTAATGGATTAACTGACTGCACATGTCCACAGTTAACCTACATGTGAGGCTTCACAGGGACCATGAAGAAGTGCTAGGTGGTAGTTTTAAAAAAAACTCTGGGGCAAAAAAGCAACAACTACATATCTTCAGGCATCTCATAAAACAAAACAAAACAAAATAAATAAAATAAAATAAAAAACACTGTAGCACTTTAAAGACTAACTGCTATATTTTTATTGTTAGCTAGCAGTTAGTCTTTAAAGTGCTACAGTGTTTTTTATTTTATTTTATTTATTTTGTTTTGTTTTGTTTTCTGAGATGCCTGAACCACAGACTAACACGGCTACTATTCCAAAAAATACATATCTTCAGTGATCCTCAGCAAAGCTTTTGGCTGAGTGTTATCTGCAAACAGGCAGAGACCTGCTTGCAACACACATCCTGGTTTTAATGTGATTCCCTGCATAAAAATATAGCCTATAGTTCTAGCATGTGTTGCCAGCTGGCCAATGTCACGGTTAATGCAGCAGCTGAGAGTCTTCACCCACTTGACATGTACTGAAAACAGACCAACTAGAGCTGCCTTCTAAAACCCCTGATAAGAACAGTTTGCTATCAGTTCAGTAGTGCTGAGGTAGCCAGGAAGCCTGCTAATACTGGTGATGCAGTTCTTGCCTGAGGCAGCTCCATTTTCACGGCATGTCAACTGTGTGATGACTCTGATGCCTGACCCTCATGATGTCAGTAGCCAGGAAGACTCTCAACACTGGAGTAGAAGCTGTAATGAGGTTTTAAAAAGTGTGAATTGGTGTCATTTTTAACAGTAGGGCTTGCATTGTATGCAGTAACAAGTAGGCACTCTGAATTCCACTTGGTTTCCCCCTAGTGCAGGGATTTTCAACCTGTGGCCCACAGGCCAAAGGTGGCCTATGGCATCATTTCATGTGCCCCCCCCCAGCGTCTCCACCACACCAGGAAGTGTCATGTGGTGGAGGAAGGGCAAAATGGCCGTCTGGCCCCTGAAGCTGTCTAAGGGAACGTGACCCGCCCCCTGGCTTTAAAAGGTTGAGAACTCCTGCCCTGCTGTGTAGTTTTAGCCTCACTCAGTCTTCATGCTCATACTTGTAGTCCCATACACAATGCACACACACATTAAAATACTTGTTTATAAGAACAAAAATCTTCTCTTAAGGGGAGCTTTTCTGGGGAAGAACAATAAAAAAAACAAGAGTCATGTTGTAGTGTTAGTAAACCTATAGAAAGCTCACACCAAATGACTTGGTCTCCTCTACTGTCACTTCGGTTCTCTTCCTACATGGAGATGGTGGTAAGTCTTGGGAGATAATGGTTTCACTCTTCTAGGGCTCACCACATGGAAAGTGAGATTTCCAGCTCACATGGAGAGTGTCCATGAATAACTTAAGACTCATCACCACCTACCCTACCTGTAGAATCGTTATAAACCAGGACAGAGGTGAAAGGTGCTTTCTTTCTGATACAGTATATGGCATTTACACAGACTACAATGCTTGAATAAACAAGAAGATAATACTGTATATGGAATCTCTAATGAATAATGGGACAGTATCACACAACCGTTGATGGCACTTCTTGTATCATTACAATATGTGACTTTGAAAATAATCACATTTTGTGATTGTATGGTTTGGAAACCAGAAAGATTTCACCTGCCAACTTCTATAAGCAGAAGGCATGTGTAGCTTGTGGCTGAAGTTAGATTAAGTACAAAAGTACAGTTGTGGAAATGTTGGCATTTCCTAGCTTCAAACCCCCTTGACAATATATTGGTGTCAGCTGCAATATCTTTCCCATCTCTTTTGACTCAGGGGTGGCCCAACCTTGGCATCCCAGATGTTCTTGGACTTCAATTCCCAGAAGCCCTGATCAGCAGGTGTGCTTACTTGGGATTCTGGTAATTTAAGTTCAAGAACACCTGGGGCACAAAGGTTGGACACCCTAGATAGGAAATGAGGACCTCAGAGGATTGCTTTCCAGCTATGGGGAAATATTTGCCATGCCAGCAAAGGGATGGAGAGGACAGGATGTGAATATTTAAGGAAAAGTAAGAGTCAGTGTGGTCTAGTAGTTAAAATGTGGGTCTAAGGATTGAGAGCTCCATGTTCTAGTCCCCACTAAGTCATTAATTAATTGAGGACTTTCATTATCAGCTTCACCTACCTTCCAGGGTGGTTGTAAGGAAGGAAGGAAAGCTACATTTGGAGATCACAGGAGGATAGAATAAATGAATGGGTGGATGTACCTTCAAATACTGTAATGCGCTCTACATGGGGCTGCCCCTGATGACCATCCGGAGACTCCAGCTGGTGCAAAATGCGGCGGCCCGGGTAGTGGTGGGGTGTGGGCGTTATGCTCGTGCTTCGCCGCTACTCCGGGAGCTGCACTGGTTGCCAGTATGTCTCCGGGTGCAATTCAAGGTGCTGGTTATTACCTTTAAAGCCCTATATGGTAGTGGGCCAGGATACCTAAGAGACCGCGTCACCCCAAGAACATCTGTCCGGCCCACCAGGGCGGATCGGAGAGGCTCCCTCGTCTCTAGCACTAGGAGGAGGGCCTTCTCCGTGTCCGCCCCAACCCTCTGGAACCTTCTGCCCATCGAACTGCGCCTGCAGACAGAGCTCTTGCCCTTCCGGAAGGGCTTGAAAACCTGGCTGGCAGGACATATTTGGGGACCAGGGAACACGGGTTCCCATACTAAGTGGCTTACTTAGGGAGTGCCACTTTGGATCTGGACCAGGGGGATACTGGCGTGCAGTTTGCACTGTTTTTACTTCAAATAATTTTAGATAATCTTTTAAACTTCATGATTTTATATGTTTTTGTCTTTTACCTCTGTTTTATGACGATGTAAGCCGCCCAGAGTCGGGTTCTCCCGAGTGGGGCGGGGTAATAAATTCAATAAATAAATAAATAAAAAATAAAATAAAAATAAATAATAAATAAATATATGTTTTTAATTGCATCTTGAATATAAAAGTAGAAAGGGACATTTTAAACCTGGTGCAATGGAAAATCAGGATACAGCGCTCTTGGCTGTTTACCTGCAAAGACTAAGTGCCTAATGCAAATAAATAAATAAATAAATGAAGGTGGTTGTTAAATTGGCCATTGGCCACTGAAGCTTTTGCTGTGGTGGGGGTTGCATGAAGGGGAACAGTCTGAATGTAAAGTTCTTAATTGTACAAAGAGAACCATAAAATAATGAGTCATTAGTACCACACACTAACTCAGGAAGCAAGTGGTTTAAGGTGATGTTTGTACATGACCAACAACTGATCTGTTCAGAATAAATGACAGCTGTAGCTGTTTTACGTGCATTGGCTTGTGGTAGCCGCATTAAAACGGCAGTGGTTCCTTCCCCTCCTCTTCCCCCTGCTCCCTACAAAAGACTAACAGTTGAAAAGCAGCTTAATAATAAAGGATTTTCAAGAAACATTTGTCATCTGCAGATGCGTTTAAGGCACTGTGGGTATTCCATGTGAAACTGTTTAGACTACTTTCCATTCTTTTTACTGCCTAGCTAATGCAGAAAGAAAAGTTGAAAGCCTCAGCTTGGCATTTTTATATGCCTGTTTTTGTCTGTCTTCCTAAAACAGCCCCCTATCCTATCTGCTCTGAAGGCACTACTTGGGGTTGTTCTGTCCACTGAAATGACTTATTGCAACACCAAGAAATCTGAGTTTGGCTACGGAGATGGCTTGAAGAGCATATCTGTGAAGAGTGAAACATTACTAAGAGGAATATGGTGAGGGAGGATAGGGTGAGATGTGTAAATGAGCAATTGCAGGATAAAGAACATTGAATGGAATAGGTGATAATAGGGCTAGAAGAAGGGGAAATAGGCAGCAGTGGGTGGTGTGGGAGTAGAAATGTACTTGAGATGTTTGTCCTCCATCTGCTATGTGGGGGGCAGGATGTAAGCAAGGATGTGTTTAAAAAAGAAGCCAAGAAAGCTCTCCAGAAGCTCTTAAAGTGGCATCTGGTAGTATTTCCCATGGCAGGAAATTTGCTTTCAATCCCCTTAGTCTTATTATCACTGATGTACATGGTGAAACAAGGTACCAATTAAAAGTATTTTCAAACCATTTCATATTTTGAGTATGTTTACAAATAGTGTGGGCATCTGCTTGGAAAAAGGTTGGTGAGGGGCATTTCTCAGAACCACCGTAAGGAACAAGGTTATTGACTAGAGGAGTCTTGGAATTGTGGCACATAAAAAAAGTAATTTTCAAAACTGTGCCAGTTCACAACAAGGTTGGTTCTTGGATTTCTAAATTTTACAAACAATAAGGCTCTTTTCTTAACAAGTCAAAGTATTTATGGATTCTGTGTCATCTACGAATTAAGAAAAGGAGACTTAGTAATATCTAAATAAAGTAGAGAAAGGAAATTCTAAATAACTTTTCAGTTTTCTGTTGTGTGCCCACCCCATGTTGTTTGAAACACCCTTCCCTTGGTTTTTGGGAAACAGCAAATGTGGCACATTTTATGATCTGAGCTGTCAAGTTAAAACTGACTTGTGATGTCACTAATAGTTATGTGAGATATTTAAGGAGTGATTTTACCAGTCCCATGGCCAAGTGGGGATTTGAACCTAGATTTCTTCCATTTTTGTCACTGTCTGCTATGGCTCACTGACTTTTGTGGTGTGTTTTAGGTACCTGTTAATAGTCTCTTTCTTCTGTCAGGACTTTCCTGATTGATCTACTGACTGACAAAGTGCAATAAGGAGAGAGCACCAGGCTGCAATTCAAAAGACTTAAGTTCAAATCCCTACTTAGTCATGACTCGTTGGGTCATGTTTGATATTCTAGTCTATTTGCAATTTAAATACTATTTTCTAAGTTGTATTTTTTTTCTTTACACTGTATCTTGAAACTTTAGGGAGTACACTGATAAAACTGCAGCATTAACAACACAATACATTGGCATGTTATAATAGTTTACAGCAGCCTTAGCGTTAAGGCCTTGGCATCTTCTCACTGTTGCTTCAGACTGTTCAATGTTGTCATGAACAACCCATCTCCCAACACCCATAATTTAACAATTTTCAGGTTCAGGAAACTAAAAATAGTCAAAATATACTATTGTTTAGCATAGTAAATAACACTACAGTGGGCACAATGAACCAGTGAAGATTTAGTGAGTAAACTGCTGTATAATTTCTATAGATTCAAATGAGTCTATACTTAACTGCAACTTATTCAGCTAAATAGGTCTTTTGAATCAGTGGAACCTGCAAAAGAGTCATGGGCCTATGCTAGTGCATTTTACTACACTAAACAACAGGATTTTGTCAATGTTAAGCTGGCATGCTTACTTATAAGGGGTTGATTGTTCATATGCTAAGCACGTCAATCACATCACATTTTTAAACTGGCATGCTATGAGTTCTGTAACCCCACTGCTTTGTCAAATAAGTCTGTACTGGAGCAATGGTGTCATTTTATAAGGATGAAATATTCATTTCTGCTCTGTGTTCATTTAGCAAAGTGATGAGATTAGCACACTAGTTTTGTTTTTATTATAATACTTTTTCATTCAGACTGGAAAATCAATTTTGTAGAGAATTGCTTTTCCGTTTTGTTTCTCTGTTTCAAATGGATGAATGCCAGTAGCGTGTATTTTATTACACTTATGTGCTTTGATTTGAATTTCTGACTGAAAACCTGAGACAATACTCTACAGACATCTGAAAATTTAGAACGGGAACACTGGAAGTAAATAGGTGATTGCTCAATAGAACAAAATCATTTGATGTGAGTGTGTGTTATAAAGGGGAGTATATAAAAAAGTTCAACAAGTTCATAAACCCTTGTTAATTAAAGTGTGTTTTTATCCTAATATATGTATATAGATTTGAAGGTTTTTTTTAAAAAAATCAACCCTCGTTATAGTAGGTTAAGAAGTAACTTCTGCTATTGCTAAGGAGAGTATTCTGTTGCCATCAGTATAAAAATGCTGGGAAATTTAAAAAAACATTGTGTTAATGATGGACATTAATGTTAGAAATTGTAGGATTAGGAGCACAAATGGCATATAATACTTCAGTTGATATTTGAACGCAATGGCTTATTTAGTTACTGACTTCTTCAAAAGAGATATTTTGAGAGCTGCTTTCTCAAAGATGACCCTTTCTAGTTGCATGGAAATCCTTCCTTTTGATTTCTGAGGATGGTAGGGTTTGTAGGTCCATCGAATTAGTAGAGATTTGGTGAGTTAAGGTCACCCTTGCTCGAAAGCCAGTCATAGCCGACTAAGGTTCAGTGCTCATCTTTTTTTCTAGCTGAAGACCCAGCGCTGTCTGTGTTTGCAGACATTTCCATGGACATGTGGCAGGCATGCCTAGGCACCAAAGTGCATGGAATGCTGTTTACACTCCCACCGACGTGGTCCCCATTTATCTACTTGCAACGTCTTGCTTTTGAACTGCTAGGTTGGCAGGAGCTGGGAAAGAGATGGGAGCTCATTCCGTCGTGCAGTACTCGGGTTTTGAACTGCTGATCTTCTGCCTTCCAGTCAGCATCTTAACCACTATTCCATTGATTCAAATGGGCATGACACTACTTTCAGTTTACTATGCAAAATCACAACTAGAATATCAATAAGATTTAAGGAGGAGTTGACTTACCAGATCCTTACTGATTTAGAGGACTTACTCTAATATGATATACTGTGCTAAGCAACAGGAAACCAGTCATTTTAAGATTCCTTGAGTTTCCACAAGTATCATTACAGATGGCAAAAAAGATTCCTACTGTTTTCTGAGAAATGCTGTTTGTTTTTAGTTTTGTGATTTAATATAAAAATTAAGGTCTGGCTAGGACTAGGTTATCCTGCTATGGTAATAGAGTAGACCATACTGCCAGCGACTCAGTGGCAAGTATCAGGTGGAAGTTAACTAACTTGGCAACATTGAGAACTAATACTTAGTCCTTGGGTGCCAAAATCCACAGGGAAGGGTGATGGTCCCCAAGTGGATTAAATCCCACTTGAATCCATCTTGATGGAGGGCAGCAACTTCTTCAATACTGGCCTGGGGCTAATGAGGACTTTGTGTGCCAAAAGGGCTCAAGGACAAGAAAGTGAATTGTGGAACTGAATCAGTGGTATGAGGGTCATGCTGCGATGTGGAAGGTATTTCAGTGGGTATGAAAAATGATTGTTTCATCCTGTGTCCAGTTTGAAAAGCTGAACATCAGATGTTTTTAAAAATCTGTATCATTTGAGTCACTGTTATCACAAATTCTGACAGTTACATATTTTCTATTGCAGATACAGATCCACGTGTATTAGAGAAACAAGAACTACAACAACCAACATATGTTGCTCTCAGTTATATTAATAGGTAAGCTGTTTGATATAGACATCTGAATTTCTATAATTCTGAAGAGAATAATTTTCTTCATTGCCTTTTTACAAAAAAGAGTGTAGTATATGTTGCAGTGAGTTCCAGATATGTATGGCCCTTCAACATTGCTAATAGCAATTAACAATAGCAGTTACATTTATATACCACCCCATAGCACTTAGTGCATTCTTTGGGCATTTACAGGCAATTAGCATTTTGCCCCCATCATGATGGATACTCATTTTGCTGACCTCAGAAAAATGGAAGGCTGAGTCAACCTTGTGTCTGATCAGGATTGAACTCATAATGGTTTGGCTGCACTACAGCAGTTTAACCACTGCACCACCAGGGCTCTTCTTCATTGCTCCTACCCCATATTTAAGAGGATTGATGGACCATTTGGCCTTAGCTTGTCCATCCTCATGCAGATGGTTAAGAGTGAAATGGGAATACAGACAATCTTGTACATCAAGTGTGCCCAAACTTTTCCCACCAGGGGCCTGACCATGCAGCGCGGGCTAGTCACGTGGTTCCTCCTGGTGCTGGCAACGGTGGCAGGTGACATCGCACCATGTTTCCAGGCATTTCCCTTCCTCCAAAGCTTCCCTTGGAGGATGGCGCATTGGGGTAGCATTACTGCGCCCTCTTTAATTTTTTTCGGCACGTTTTCACCATGTTTTGGCACAAAAACATGCTGATTTCAGCACTTCTGGTGACATTGAAGCACTTCCGGCATCTGCCATTGGGGCAAGTGAGCATCTTACTCCTCCTCATTGAGATCATGAGGTGCCCTGCTTTCCCCTTTGAGAATGTTAGCATTAAATTTCTCCTAAAAGAAATACAGTTTATGAACATTTGTGCTGGATATTTCTGGTCATTATGATTATTTTTGTATGGTTCAAATCCCTGATCAGCCATAGAAACATCCTGAAAGAGTGGAAGTTGTAAAACAATTTCTTACATATCTAAAATATCTGGGCGATCCTGTTAGAGTTGTCATAAATTAAAATCAACTTGGCAATACATCAAGTGTCCAAGAATTCCAGCCTTAAGCAACTTTTTATGCATGCCTGTAGTCTTGCAATGTAGCAGATTGTGTGTATTTGTGAAGCTGGCTGGATATCTCGGAGGTTGGAGTTTGATTCTCCACTTTACCTCGCAGGAGAAGAGCCAGCATACAATTATTTTATATATTTGCAAACATCTTCTTGATGGCTCTCTTCAAGAACAGAAAACAAAGAACCCTCTACAAAATGTACGTCTGGGCTTTTGGGGAGCTATTTAAAGTGACCAGGATCGGTTTAGCTTACTAAGTGCCTGCTGCTATTACCAAGCATGTACATTGTTAGACTTCTGCGCAGCTCTGTTTAAAATGTAAGCTTATCATTAAAATCTCTGTAGTATAAATGGAATTGATTGTCTTTGGCATTCTGGTAGTAAAACCTCTGGATTTGTTAGTTCCACAAACTTGCTATTTATCAGGAAAAAATGGCATTTATAGTCCTGACCATATGGTACATATAAATTGGTCTAAAATTAGGCCATATAAACTTCAAAAATAATAATCTGAGTAAATATCAGAGTGAGCTTATGGCCTATTCCTCATTTTTCATATATTGCAGTCCTACATTTTACCAGTCTAGAAGGGGTTTTGGTGGACCCCTTAAACTGTTATCCATTTCCACTATGTATGTTTACAATTTTTGTGGGATTTGTGGTTTTAAAATCTCATTGACTGGGATATTTTAGTCAAGATGGCTTTGGCTTTATGTAATTCACTTCTTTAATGTGTGGTCTGCCAGCTGAGAGAAAAAAATGGGTGTAATATTATGAATGAAACTTGCATGGCCAAGAAAGGTCTTTCTTATAGTTTAGGTAGCAAATATGTTTGTGTAATGCTTGGTTATTGCATTCCATTGCTGTCAAAGCAGCAAGTAACTGCATATATCTAAGTAGGATGAATTGTTAGGAAATAAAAATAAAGTTGAATGAGACATAATATCTGCCAATACTTTTTTAACTTCACTGCATCACATAACTACCGTAAATATTATCTTCCCATAGGATCTAATTTTATATGGTAATCATTAATATTATATTGTTCAGGTGGCTGGATAGTTCAATGAGTTAGATATCTGACTGCAGAGCCAGACATTTGAAGTTCAATTCAGTATTATGTCTCCAAGGAAAAGAACTAGCCATTGTGACATGGGGCAAGCTGCACAGTCCTAAGGTGCCCCCAGAAGAAAGGAAGAATAAACCACTTCTGATTAGCCTCTGAAAAGGGTCACCATTTGTCAGAAATGACTTGATGTCACTTTACTTACTTACTTACTTACTTACTTACTTACTTACTTACTTACTTACTCACTCACTCACTCACTCACTCACTCACTCACTCACTCACTCACTCATGGTACGTACTTACTTACTTACTCACTCACTCACTCACTCACGGTACGTACTTACTTACTTACTTACTATAAAAATCTAACATTTGATTCACAGTTGAGGACTGGTATAAAATTAACAGTTCAAGCCCTACCCAAGGATCTAAGAACTATTAAGGTAACATCTAAATATATATGCAGTCATGTTGTTTTTTGGAGAGTTAGGATGTTCAAGTCCAATAGATAGAAAATTTCCAAATACTGTATCTAGACGTCCTTTAGGTATTACTCTAAGGGCTCTGATCAATATGGGTACAGGAACAGAATTCTTCCTCCATAGATGTTCAACTTCAATTTGCAAATCATGATATTTTGTGAGTCTCTCCAGTTGTTTGTCATCAATTTGTGTGTCTCCTGGTATAGCAATGTCAATTCACTAGACCTTCTATAAATGTTACATCAGGTGTGTTTAATTTTAAAGTTCTACAGGATGATGATGATATTCACCACCATATAAATACATGGTTAGATCCATGTTTAGCTATTCTTAAAGTATTCCTATTGGCCTGTATCTTACTGAGTTTCTACTGAATAGAAATTCCCACTAGTTACAGTGGTGGCGAACCTATGGCATGGGTGCCAATTGTGGCACTCCCAAGCCTTTCTGTTGGCATGCGCATCGTCACCCCAGCACAGAGTTTGCCCTGTCCCTCTGCGCAGCAGCCCAATGGGAACGATTCTTCCATCCCCCAGGACAGATTCTGCCCATCCCTCTGCCTAGCAGTCCAATGGGAGCACTTCTTTTCTCCCCCAGCACAGAGTTTGCCCCACTCCTCTGCCCTGTAGCCCAATGGGAACGCTTCCTCCCTTCCCCAGCACAGAATTCACCCCACCCCTCTATTTGTTTCATTATTCCACTTGTGCCCCACCCATTGGAGGGGGGGTATTCCCCACTCTGGGCAGCTAAGAACAACATATTTAAAACATCTTAAAAGCACACCATAAAAATACAAATACCAAACCTAATTAATGGCAGGGGAGGCCCAACAAGAAACCTAACACTAGACAGATGATGACCCCTTCGTGAAAGCCTCCCTAAACAGAAGCGATTTAAGCTGCTTTCTAAATGCCAACAATGAAGTAGTCTGACTCAACTCCACCGGAAGGGAGTTCCATAGGTTTGGCGCCACCACCGAAAAGGCTCTTCTTCAGGTCATAGCCTTCCTTGCCAGTTTTGGCGTCAGCATCAAAAGCTGGCACGTCTGGGAAGATCCAGTGATGCAGGTGATGTTCTAAGAGGGAGACGCTCCGCCATGTAGGAAGGTCCCAAACCATTTGGGCACTTGGTTTGCCATCACTGCACTAGTACAATAAGGCAGGAATGAGTTGTTTGCATTACCCTCTGCTTACTGAATTGCAGTGTTTGCACTGACAGTATGATCTCACATTACTATGCTGGTCAGACCTTTGACTGAGGGACACCTTTGTTGTACGCTGGCCATTGACATTAGGGACGTGTTATTCATGATTACCTATGACCCATAGATATGTTTGCTCTAAATTTTACAGAATCATAATCCATTCCAAGAGGAATATAAAAATTATTGCATTAATCTCAGCTACACTATTTCTGTTTATTAAATTCCTACTAATGTCAGGTGAAAATGATTCGCATTAACAGAACTGGGCAATTAGTACCCCAAATTAGTTTGAATATATGGATGTGAGGGGAATGTTTGCAGTTAATGGTAGGTGATAAGAAAAATCTTACATGACAGAACTGCTGTTATGTGATTTAAAATCCTTTCCATTTGTGTCTCCAGTGGTTGGCAATCTTTCCTATTACTCTACTACGAGCCTCCTGAGACTTTTAAAACTGCTTATTCAGAGTTTACAGTTTAGGACCAACAAGAGATAGTTGCATTAAATTGTTTCCTGGAAAGAAACAAGACAGTGTTAAAGCATTTAAAAATGCCTACATATTAAATGATTATTATTAAAAATACAGTTTTCTTTTAAACCTGTTACATTGTCAAAGCAAAGTGTTTTTCAGCCCTTGACTTTCTACTCTCTCTCTCTCTCTCTCTCTCTCTCTCTCTCTCTCTCTCTCTATCTATCTATCTATCTATCTATCTATCTATCTATCTATCTCAGCCTAACTAGGCAGAACACAGATACCTGAGGCAGAGCAGCTCCACAAACTCAATTCAAGATGAATTTTAGCCCAACCCAAACAAATGGTGTTGACACACAATACAGAAAAGCTCACAACCACCTTCCTCTGCTTCTGGCATTACTGCCTAAGGTGGGAAGTGCTCAGAACCAGAAAGTGATTTGTGTGACTGGATCAGTGGTATGGGTGTCACGCTGCAATGCAGAAGGCAGATGATAGGCCACTGCATTATATTCTCAGGACAGTCTTTATGGCTGATCACCGTGATGATCGCCAATATTCGGATGCGGCAGAAATAGAAGATATATATGTGGATAAACTAAATGACCATGTCCACGGCATCCACATTATGCTGCAACTCATCATTTTTGTCTCACCTTTCCCCCACTTTTATCTTAGGACAAGGGATGGGTAGAAGGACAGCAGCTGTCTTCTCCCTCACTCTTCTGTTGCCACTACTACAACTACCACCACATTTTCTGTGACAGTGGCTGGATGATTGGTAAGGGTCTTCTTGGGATGGCAGCAGGGGAAGAGGATCAGCATGCACTGCTATCAGCCTTGTAGCACCTGAGATGACTGCTTCATGGTGACTAATTATAGGGCCAGCCCTGGTACAAACACAGCTGTAATGACTAACAATTTGCATCCCTTTCATGACAGCAAAAATATGATGTCTGAAACTGTTGCTGTCGTCTGCTTCATGGTGCCTCTGATGAAAATGCCTTGGACCTCATTGCACTGTATTTATAAATCATACAGTTATTTTGTATAATGACATACTAGGGTTTGTTAAAGATTTTGCAGTCCTGTGAACTAAAATTTTAGTAGGGTAAAGGTTTCTCTTCCTCAAAAGCCAGTCATATCTGACTCTAGGGTTCAGTGCACATCTCTGTTTCAAAGTCGAAGAGCCAGTGCTGTCAGCATTTGCAGACGTTTCTGTGGTCATGTGGCAGGCATGACTAGACACCAGAGTGCATGGAACACTGTTTACCTTCCTACCAAAGTGGTCCCTATTTATCTACTTGCAATTTCTCGCTAGGTTGGCAGGAGCTGGGACAAAGATGGGAGATAAATTTTATTTTTATTTATTTGTTTATTATTTTACTACAGTCCAATTTTAGTTCAGTTTTTTCTTGTATGCATTACTGTTGTTGTAAATTTAAAACTAATGGGCTAGGTCAACTCTAAAACTTGCAGATATAAGACTTAATAGGTTCACAAAGACATGCTTGGAAATTATCAAAACACAGCCAGACATTTTTGCTTTAGGGAAAGAGAATGAATGTTATTGGGGGAAATGATAAGGTTAAGTGCAATCTGAAAGAAACATTTGGCCATGTAAAATGTAGGAAATATTTGATTTTAGTATTTTCCATGCTAATGTGACATCCTATTGGCACAAAGATCAGGTCATTACATCAGTCTCACTTATTTTAAAAGAAGAAATAACATGCCCTTAAAATGTCAGCTCTCAAGAGTTAGCTGGAATTTGAACCTTTGGCTGAATCTTCTTGCTTTTATTTCATTGAGCTGTCATACTTGAGATAAGTATGCAAATATTCTGAATCAGATCTGAAACATTGAAGCAGACCCTTTATCTCTTGCTCCCTTCCATGTGCTCAGTCAATATCAACTCAGGTGTTTATGAACTGTTTTTCATTTAATTGCATTTTAATTCTATAATTGGTTATTCAGTTGTAGTTAAATATTTGTAGAGAGTCAATGTGGTATAGTAGATGCAATATCAGAATAGAATTCAAGAGATGGGTTCAAATCCATGCTTGGCCATTGAATCTTTCTGAGGGATGGCAATGATAAACCAATCTTTCAATGTCGCACATACCATGAAAACCTTCCAAAAGTTGGAATTGACTTGGTAGCATATAATTCAACAACCTTTTTGCTGGCTTAATAGCTGGATGGGTTAGAGTATCAGGCTGTGATGTAAGGAGTTGAGAGTTTCATTCTCCACCAAGCCTTATGTCTTGGGCAAACTGCACGGTCCCAGAGTACCTCTGGAAGGAGGGACTAGTAGCCACTTTTAGGTACATTATACCTAGAAAACCTTGTGAAGGGTTGGAATAAGTCAGAATCAACTCAACAGTACATATCATCATCACTAAAATAATTGTAACCTGCTGTCTGGGACAGTGGTGGCTTAGTGGTTAACATGCTGAACATGTCAGCAGGTTAGCAGTTCAAGACCTGAGTGCCACATGATGGAGCGTGTGCCCATCTCCTGCCAACCTAGCAGTTTGCAAGCAAGAAATTGAAAGTAGATAAATAGGTACCGCTTTGGTGGGAAGGTAAACAGCATTCCGTGCACTCATGCCTGCCACATGTCCACAGAAACATCTGCAAATGCAGACAGCACTGACTCTTCGGCTATAAACAGAGATGAGCACTGAACTCTAGAGTCGGATATGACTGGCTTTACTTTTACCTAATGTAATCACTTGTACGTAGTTACTTTGTGGGTGATGACTTATATAAAAAGCACTTTAAATGTTACTGCCAATACGCATGATTTTTTATGTATTGAATAACAGACATTTACTTTCCAGAAGTTACTTTTAGGAGCAATTCAAGTTGGCTGTTGCAAAAAGATATTTTCTTCATTTCATTAAAAGCAGTCTGAACTGTCACCTTGCACCTATGCCTTTCCTAGGTCTTCTCTTGAGTTGTTCTTTGAGGACCTGCACTTAAAATGTTGTCCCTTACACGTATTAACTGGAGGCCCATTGCTTGTTTCCAATTTGTTGATCCAAAGATGTTTCATAATTACACATTCTCATTTGCATGTCCATCACAGTTGCAGACAGCAAACCCCCCCGCCCCCGTTTAATTGTTACCAACTTTTGTTTATGGCAATGTCATCTCAGGCAGATTAAGTTCAATAGTTAAATATTTGATGTACACGGTCTGAGGAGAAGACTCCATGGCCTAGCAGTGGCTGAGAACATCGCCCCCTCCTCTGGGCCCACAACAACGGCCTGAGGGAGAAGACTCCATGGCCTAGTAGTGGCTGAGAACACTGCCCCCTCCTCTGGGCCCACAACAACGGCCTGAGGGGAGTTAGTTTGTGCTGGTTTGGTTGTATTTTGTGAGGTTATATTTTATAATTTTTATTGTACTGTTGCTGTTTTGACTGTAAGCCGGCCTGAATCGCCTCGGCAAGTGGGCGGCAATATAAATCTGAATAAATAAACAAACAAACAAACAAATAAATAAGCTTGAATCAGAAGCTGGCAGCGATATCATCATTTCTGCTTTAATTCTGTTCATTTAAATGTGAGCCTATTAAGGCACAGAAAAATATTAATTTTAAAGTGGCACCCCATCTCTATGGCTTATATCAGGGGTTCCCAACCTACGTCCCATGGGCCGGGGCACCATTTCATGGCACCATTTCATGTGGCCCACCGCACCTGGAAGTGGAAGCGGACTCATTTATGACAGCCATAAAATGCAGCCACGTATGCGTAAAGCCTATGCATAAACGCGTTTATGTCCGCTATAAATGAGCCTGTGGCTGTCATAAATGTGGAAGCAGGTGCATTTACTTCCACTTCCAGGGAGCATGCTCCGGCCCACTCAGCTGTCTGAGGGACGTGGTCAGGCCCACAGCATAAAAAGGTTGGGAACCCTTGGCTTAAATTTACCCACATAGATGAAAAAGTGACCTTCTTACTGGAAGCAAGAAGTCTAGTTGAGACTAGTAATGGCCAATCCAATGCCGTGGATTGCCCATTGATGGCAACTGTGGTATGTAATTGTCTGGTGGCTGGAGTTCTGTTGCTGGTTTGCTTCATCATTTTGTCAGTTCACTAATAAGGAGGTCATCACAGCTACAGAATCCTAGATTTGCATGTGGCAGATGATAAAGCACTATGGGAAATCTGCCTGTTAGAATAGGTTTGTGCTGCATGTTACAGCAGGCAGCCTTTCTGTGACTCTGTAATTGACAAGAAATGCTATTATTAAGCAGGTCTGTTGAGATAATTAGCATTTGGGGTTGCATTTTTAATCAGTCTTGAGTCAGATAATTTATCACAGCAAAAGCAAGCTGTCAGGGTCATACAATAAATACTCATTAAAGAGGAATAAAGATTAAGTGCAGACTGAAACAAAATTAAGCAAAGTAGTCCTTATGAATCATTTCACTTCAATATTTGCTGTTATAATTTGATGTAATATTGGCAAAAAGATCAGGTCTTGGCATTGAGCTCATTTGTGTAAGAGGTGCTATTACTGTACTGAGATGTCTGTTCTGCCTCCATTTGAGTCTGAAACCGTATTTGTAATTGATTGATTAGAAAAAGAATATTAATTTTGAAAAGCTGATTTAGTATGACTGTTCCAGCTGTAACTATAGTACCTCAGTAATAAGTTGACACATTAAAGGGAGAAATGTTCCATCCTGAAAGCAGAACTAATTTGTTAACATTAGTATGCTATTGCACTTTGAAATCATTGCAGTTCTGTATCTTTGATGGTGTTCACGCATGAACAATTTGTGCCACTTTAAATTGGCTTCCAGTTAATTAAAAAGACCCAGCATTCAAATAGGTCCTGACAATAACATAATATTGAAGTGCTTTGTTTTCTTTTATTCTTATTTTTAAAGGCATGTAAGGACAGAGAATGCTGTAAATATGGTGACTATTGCACTTTGTAGAACAGTTATCTATTTGAAAGGGTTTCAAGGAGACTCTTCTATTTGAGAGTACTCTTCATTTGACTCTCTGGGTGGTTCACAAGTTAATTAGCATTTTGCCTCCAACATGCTGGGTCCTCATTTTACTGACCTTGGAAGGCTGGGTCAACCTTGAACCCTGGTCAGAATTGAATTCACAACCTTTTGGTTGCAGTAAGGCAGATTATCCACTGCACCATCAGGGCAAACAAGTAACTTGGGTCCCATTGTGTTGAGATGTGCAGTATTTCTATTAATGTAGACAAGAGAAAATAAAGAGAAAGTGGAAAGAGTATTCTGGAGGCCTGTACAGAAGAGATAAAAGGATGACAGACTCCTTTGAAGAGGAATCAAATTATGAAGAACCTGCAGTTTTGAAAGTGAAGTGAAAGCTGCTCTGAAAGCGCTGGGAAGAAATAAGTCACCAATGAGTAGATGGAATGCTAATGCAGTATAACTATTTCAACCCACAGTACTGAAGCTGTCAAAATCCTAACAAGAATATTCCAGCAAATATGGAAAACAAGACAGTGGACGACAGATTGGCAACATTCAATATACATGAGATGTACATAATATAACTATAGAACTATTGCTTCAATTTCCCATGCAAACAAAGTGATACTCAAGGTGCTGCAACAATAGTTTCCTCCTGCTGTTCAAACTGGATTCTGAAAAGAAAGAAATACTTAAGATAATATTGCAAATATTTGCTGGTTATTGAAACTCACAAAAAAAATTACAAAAGAAACACTAATAATTTAAGATATACATCTTATTGGCAGAAAGCAGCAATGATCTGAATTACTCTTAGTGAATGTGAAAAAAGATCGTGTCAAAGCAGAACTGTAGTTGAACATTAAGAAGACCTAAATCCATGACTACAGAACAACTACACAATGTCAATGTTGACAATAAAGAAACTGAAATAATGAAAGAAGTTGTATCTTTGGTCCAATGATCAACTCAAATGGAGGTTGTAATCAAGAAATCAGAAGGAGCCTGAGACTCCAAAGGGTAGCATTGAAGGAACTAAGAAAAGTCATCAAGTATAACAATTTGAGATCAAGATCATCCATATGCTTGTCTTTCCAATCCCATTTGTGAGCTGAAAGTTGGAGAGTAAAAAAAGGTGATAGGAAAAAATTTGGTTTGTTTGAAACACGTTGCTGGAGGGAGAGCGTTTTGGAAACCCTGGACTGCCCAAAAGACAAACAAGTGAGTCCTAGAGCAAATCAAGCCTGAACTATCTCAGAAGATGAAATTGATGAAACTGAGGCTGTTCTGCTTTGGGCACACCATAAGGAGGCAATATTCTCTTGAAAAATCAACAAGGCTGTGGAAAAGTGGAAGGGTACAGGTAAAGAGATAGATCAAACACAAGATGGACTGACTCACTAAAGACCTGAATTTACAAGAGCTGAGCAGGGCTATAGAGGACAGGACATTTTGGAGATCTATCATTAATTTTGTTGTTCAGTCACAGAGTCGATTCCGACCTTTTGCGACCCATGGACCACTGTCCGCCAAGCACCTCTGTCCTCCACCATCCCCCTCAACTTGCTCAGCTCTGTGCCCATTGTGTCTACAATACCATCTAGCCATCTCATTTTTGGCCATCCCCTTCTTCTTTTGCCCTCCACCCTTCCCAGCATCAAGGCTTTCTCAAGCGAATCCTCTCTTCTCATTTGATCTCCAAAGTACTTTAGCTTCATCTTTACTATTTGACCTTCTAAGGAGCAGTCAGGGTTAAATTCTTCTAAGATTGACCTATTTGTTCTCCTCACTGTCCAGGGGACTCTCAAAACTCTCCTACAACACCACATCTCAAAGGCATCTATTCTTCTGCGCTCAGCTTTCTTAATGGTCCAGCTCTCACCATAAATTGGAGGCAACTTGACAGCAGGTGACAAGAGCAGTAACAACAACATGAAGAAGAGTTGGTTTCAATTTGTATTGCACTAGATAACACTGGGGGGGGGGGGGAATTGAATCAAATTATTTTTTTGACTTGGACACCCTAGGTCGCCCTTGCTCAAAAGCCAGTTGTATCTGACTCTAGGGTTCAGTGCTCATCTCTGTTTACAGCCATCTGCAGACATCTACAGCCATCTGGAGACATTTCTGTGGATATGTGGCAGGCATGCCTCAACACAGAAGTGCCTGGAACACTGTTACCTTCCCACCAAAGTGGTCCCTATTTATCTACTTGCAATGTCTTGCTTTCGAACTGCTAGGTTGGCAGGAGCTGGGACAGAGACGGGAGTTCACTCTGTCATGCAGTACTCAAGGTCTCGGAACTGCTGGCCTACCAACCTTCCATTTACTTGTTGTTTAGTTTGGTAGGTGTAATTCATTGGAGTGGAAGTGAAGAGCTACAATCTGAAAAAATAAAACTCCTTTGGTCTACTACATTTTCAACAAACAGCTAATTAATATCTCCCCCTTCTGCCACTGCAAACTGAACCATTTTTTGACAGCATATTCCTAGTCTGATCTTTTAAATTTCCTTTCCCCACCACATGCTAATGCCATAATTGCTACTGGCAGACAAATGCTTGAAGACATGTCTGCAGTATTATGAAGGATGGTTACCAGTACATAAAAGTGAATGCAACAAAGATAGCTTGTTTGTGCCAGTTGGGTAAGAAACAGTCACAAGCATTTAAGATTTATTTTCCAATCCTACCAGGTCCACGTCACATTGCTTTTGAAAATGCAAACAGTCTGAAATGCTCCGAGCTCTATAGTAGCTTTAATAATTGCTACTTTCCATTTCAGAAAAAGGAATCATCACATTTCCTTGGACTGGGAATACATTTACTGTCGACAACCATAGACAGCTGTAATTTGTGACCATTTTGTTCCACTCTTCAATAAACTTCCTGTAATTTGGAAAAGAAACCAAAGACTTAAATCAGTCTTATGATGTGTTGCCTAACTGAGAATAGAACAGACAGTTTGCATTAAGCAAGATCTTTCATGAATTTTGCAAATATGCATGTCTTTGTCATGCAGAAACTAAGTATTCTCCTTCGTGTAGTCTGTGAATGCACACTCTGGGTTATGCACCTGCGCAGGAGCCATTTATTTATTTATTTATTTAAATTTATATTCCACCCTACTCGCATAAGCGACTCAGGACAGATTACAACCAATCAACAAACATACAAAACACAGTTAAAAACTCTAAAAACAATTTTAAAAATTTAAAACAACGTCTTGTTCCTTTAAGTAAAGGAGTAAAGGAGAGGGAGGGTGATTATAGGATGTTAAATAAGCTAGAGGGGAGGGGGGTCAATGAACCGTCACTACCCCACACCATTCCCACCAGCCAAGTTTTCACACCCTTCCTAAAAGCCAACAGCTCCGTCTGGAGGCGCAACTCCAAAGGCAGGCAGTTCCATAAAGCCGGAGCGGACATGGAGAAGGCCCTCTTTCTAGTGCCAGAGAGTCGAGGCCCTCTGGCTGATGGCACAACTAAGGAGCCCCTCTGGTCCGCTCTGGTGGGACGGACAGATAACCTTGGGCAAATACAGTCTCTCAAGCATCCTGGCCCACTACCATATAGGGCTTTAAAGGTAATGACCAGCACCTTGAATTGCGCAGGGTTAGAGAACCTACCAGACCTGCGCAAAGGTCCAGCCAGGCTGCTGAAGATTGCAGCCTCTATGGATGCACTGATCCTGCCTGGTCCAGGGTCGCCATGGCCTCTTCCTCTGCCTTCCCTTGATGCAGGGCCGCTGGCGGGCTGGATCGCTGCCGAGCTGGATCACATGCAGGCTGGACCACGTGCCTGGGGGCAATGAGGAAAAGCCCGAGCTGCCGTTGGTGAGGCTGTTGGCTGTTGTTCCTCCCAACCGTCTCAGAACCAAGGCTGGTGTCGTGACACTGCTGCAAAATTTTGCCACCCCCTGTAAAGTGCCGCCCAGGACGGGCCGCCCCCCTGCATTAAAAAAATACCAAAAACAAAAACACCTATTGGAGACGGAAAAGTTAATCACAACCTATTGCTCGGCCATTGTCAATATATCCTTAAAAGTCTCTTTTAAAAGGAACTATTTTAGTTGTTTTTTAAATACAGGCAGGGGTGAAACCTGACTCAGCTCAACTGGTAGGGGTTTCTACAAAGTTGGTGCCACCACCAAGAAGACTCTTCTCCAAGTCATAGCCATCCATGTCATCCGTCCCCATGTCCATTGGGAATCAGAGTTCGTCCTCTGCTCATTTTGCCATTGGGCCCAATGTGGTGGTTTCCCGTGGCATTTTCTCCAATGAAGAAACCATCACCCTACCTAAAGGCGCTCATCCGCCTGTAGCCGTTGGCCTCTTTAGGGAGTCAGGTTTGTTAACTGCCACCTGACACTCAGTGTTGAGTTGCTGGCTGTATGGTCTACTTCATTACCCTAGTGGGATATCCGGCCATACCTTGTACCTGAAATGGAAAGCAACAGGTAGGCAATGCAGCCCTGCCAAGCCTGGGGAGATATGTTCAAATTTTCTCATTTAAGTACTCTGCCTGGCTGCTGAATTTTCCATCCATTGAAGCCTTCATATCAAGAACATGGGAAGCCTCACATAGAAAGCATTACAGTAATCAATATGTGAGATTACCAGTGAGATAACTAATGTTATGAGGGACCACCTGTCCAAGACATTGCCCAAGAAAGGAATATTAGCTACAGTTATCAAAGACATCTGTAGCTAGATTGATTTTTTTCAGGAGAGGGCGTATAACAGTCTCTTTTAGATGAGAGATCATAATGCTTCCGTCAGTGGAGCATGTGGCTTCCTTACAAGGACTTAGATTCTCCTTCTTCCTAAAGAGTAAATGGTTTTCTCCCTTACGTCTGTCCTCTGTCCTTCGTTTCTTCTAACTGTCAAGAAAGTCCTTTTTCATAAAACAGAGATTACAGATTACTCCCAGTTCTATTCTAAAAAGTGACCTTTGTACCGAACCCCCGGGCCTTGTGTGTGGAGGAAAGAACAGTAGATTGCATTTAGAGGGTATATCACATGGCCATGAGGCTTTGTGGAACACAGTCTACTGTTTAGTGAACTTTATATATTTTTTCAAAGGGTTGAGAGGTGAGGCACTGGGAGAGGCAGGGCGCTGCATGCAGCCCACACTTTGATCACCTCATACTACATACTTTTCAAATGAAACCAGAAAATTTTGTTTTATGCACACAGAGACATAAGTCCTAGAGTCCTAATTATTGTTCCTTTGAAGCTTCAGTGGCATGATACCCCTCAAATAAGTCCCAGTGAATAAAAGTGGAAATATAGGGAGGGCCCATTGGCTGCCTGTTGGTTTCAATGTACATTTTTATTTCATGTTATTTTCTATTTATGACTTTTAGAATTATCACATTCTTTTTAGGTAAGATTACAAAGAACAACAGGCTCATAATATTTGGTCTCTGCTGCAGTTAGAATTTTTTGGTAAACTTAGCAGAATTTCTAACCCTGAACAGGAGTTTTAACAGATGTTAGCAGTGGTCATTCAGAGAGGAGGCATTTCTGAGAATATTATTATGTAAGTCTCACATAGTCCTGTAGATGTATTTTTATTCTGTCTCATATGTCACTTATATATGTTTGGATGTTGTCATTGTGTAGGGTCCATGGGCCAACAGTTTGTAGTGTTTTGTACTTTTAAAAGGTAAATGAAAGGTAATTTTTGTAGTTGCTTATGAGAAATGGGAAATAGTTACTTTTAAAATTGGAAATACAGTACTGTGATACCTGAGGTACTTCTCTGGGTCTTAGCAACTAATTACTCAAAAACAACTTCTCAAACTTCGAACCATTTAAAAGAATTGTCAGATCTGGAATGAGTAACTGAATTTGAAAAACATTGTGCTGGCAAATAGCAATAAACTTCATTATGAAAACATTCAATGCCCTAGTTTTAACATTTTATTTCCTGCACTTATTTTCCATTTGCCAAGTCACAGTAAGGGATGTAAGGAAAGTGACTCGTGGCCCTTATGAAACCACATAACAAAACATAAGGAAAGTCTCCTTTTCCCCCTGACCTAAATGTTGTCAGCGAGGGTTTTTTTCTCACTACAGTTGCCTACCTTATTATGTCTTTAAACCTGCCAAGCTTGCAAAACTCAGCTGGAAAGCAACATGGTATGCATTTCTTTACAGGAATGCTCCCCTGATGCAAACAAGATATTGTTAAATGAAGCCTTCAAGTTGTCCTGAAGTGGGCAAATCTCCCCCCTTCAGATTCTTGATGGATATAAAGAATTGCTCAGATCAGATATTTTTCCATCCTAAACATATCAAGGGCAATGCTTAGAACATATTGTTTTCTAATCTGTTTTTGCTCATTTCTGTTTTGCATGAATTTTAGATCCTTTACTATCTCATTTATCTCTTTGAAACCAGCATGTGTAGAGTCGAATACCAAACCTGCTGAGTGATTCATAATTATGTGAATCTAATTATCTCTTTTGAAGGAACTGCAGTGGCTTAATGGTTAAGATTCTGAACTTGATGACTGGAAAGTCCGCAGGTCAGCAGTTTGAGACCTGAGTGCTCCATGACAAAGTGAGTTTCTGTCTCTATCCCAGCTCCTGCCAACCTAATATTTCAAAAGCAAGAAGGTGCAAATTGATACATTGGTACCACTTTGGTGGGAAGGTAAACAGCATTCCATGCACCCCGGTGTCTATTCATGCCTGCCACATGTCTATAGAAACATCTGCAATTGGAGACAGCACTGCTCTTTGGCTATAAACAGATGAGCATTGAACCCTGGAGTCAGATATGACTGGCTTTCAAGCAAGGGCGACCTTTGCCTAATTATATTTTAAAGGAAATGTCTACCCTTCATTTTAGAAGGAATTGCCTTAGAAAATTTGATGTCAGGCCCATAGTGTCAGATTTACCCCTTTGCTTCATGTTTTGTCCTACTCTTCAGAGCGGATTGCACAAGATAACTAACAATTATGTAGTCCTTGTTCATTGCTCCTGCCCAGCTCTCTCTGAAGCCATGCCACATAAGGTACAGCATGGAGGAGCAATGCTAGCAAATCCAAACTTCAGTTTTTAAGGTTAGAAGCATATACACATGATCTGAACCAGTATATGTTTTACTCATGAGGCAGGAAAGTGTAGAGAAGCATGAAAACTCCAACCCCACCTCAGCACCTGGCAACCTGTTTATGCCCTGGTTACCGAGAACAGAATTCCCATGGACTACGAATCCCAGCATAGCTATACTGGTTGTGAGGTTTCTGGGAAATGTAGTCCAAAATGATTTTTTCCCCATAAGTTTTGTCATTACCCCAGCTGAACTGTGAATTTCTTCAGTGGAAAGGTCTGTATTAATAGAAGTTTTTCTTCTTCTTCTGTGTCTAGGCCAGACATACCAAAATGAAGGTACCTTTAGCTGAATTCATTCAGCAGTTCCTTTCACCTGACCAAGTGTGAGAAAGATTAGCTGGCAACACAAGGTTGCTGTTACCAGGGTATGCCTGATTGTGGTTCAAAAATACCACAAAGAGGTGTCCAGTACAATGCAGAAATCGAAAATTAGAATTCTGCATTTTCTGGGGAATCTTGCATGGATTAGGTCTCTTATTTACTCTTGGCTAGAGCTGGCATAAGTAACTGAGTTGGAAATTCTTGTCCTACATTTGCTTTCCATAAACTGGGGCAGTTTGGACTCCGCAAGCAAGCTGCTGGGTTTTTTTCGCCAAATCTATTTGGGACTATAGTATAAAATTCCATCCATTTCAACAGAACCCTTGTGCCAAATCATCATGGGATCTCACTGCCTTTGATTTGTCTAACTGCACTGTTTTGAGTGCAAATTGTTTTTCTTATATTATTATTTTAAATTGTTTTATTCAGAATCAACTTGCCTATGGCTATAAAAGAGACTTAAATGTTGTCAATTACTGTATATGCTGTGCACCCGGAGTGTCACAGGCCGATTGATATTCACACGAGACTCTTGATCAAGTTAAAACTTGGCTCCTTCTCAAGCATCTGAGGCTCAGTGAGCATAATTTGATTTTAGTCTTTGGTACTGTGGATATAGATATTGAGCAGAATAGAAAATATTTTAATGAACAGTTTAATAAATAAAAATATATTATTGGCCAAAATCATGTTTCATACTTACTGTTGGTGGAAGGGCACTGGCATATTTTGGGGCAGTAAATTGCTGCTGACTAACAGGTGCCCATTTAAGGCTGGGTGGCTTGATGCACTGACCATTGAGCTCCCTAACTAAAGGTCAAGGTCACCTTTGCTCAAAAGCCTGTTGTATCTGAATCTAGGGTGTGGTGCTCATCTCTGGTTACAGCCAAAGAGCCAGCGCTTTCTGCATCTTCAGATGTTTCTGTGGTCATGTCTCAGGCATGACTAGGCACTGGAACACATGGGCCACTGTTACCTTCCTACTGAAGCGGTACCTATTTATCTACCTGCAATTTCTTGCTTTTGAACTGATGGGTTGGCAGGAGCTGGGACAAAGAGGAGAGCTCAGTCCATCATGCAGCACTCAGGTCTCAAACTGCCCACCTTCCAGTCATCAGGTTCAGCAGCCTAACCACTAAGTCACTGCAGGGACTTAATTATTAGTGGCAAATTGCTATTATGGATTATATCGTTGTCCTCCAGCATTTTTTATTTTTTTTAATTCATTTTTGATGAATGGATGGATGGATGGATGGATGAATATGTTGCAAAATGTGACAAGACTTTGGTCATTGCTAGAATGCAACAGTCTTGTTCTTCAACATAAGTGCTTCTGTCAAATCAGGAGGTGTGATATTCTGCAGCTGTGAGCGTACATTCAAAATCTACTCCAAAGTGCATTTTTGGAAGGTGTGGAAGATCGTAGAAGAGGGAGGGGAAATATTGTATTAGTACACATCTGCTAGCATAACACTAGATTAAAGCCATTATATAACATCTCTCAGATCAAGAGATTTGACCATTTACTAGACTCTGTGGGAATACAGGCTCTACCAACTAGATCGTGTGATATTTTTGGTTTATGTTTTTCTTGACCTTAAAGTTTGACAGCCTGGTCCCTTTTACCTTTTGGCAAATTGTGTACTCTTTGGCGGGTATCAGAGTGTTAGAGGACTTTTCCATTTTTCTTCATAAATGTCAATTTTGAGATTTCATTTTATCCTATTAAAGGTGAACAAGGCTCATAATTTATGTGTTGAACTGACAGGCTACGAATAATAAAGCCTCTTGGATGAAAAGTCAGGAAATTATTGAGCGTGTTAATAACAATCTTCAAGAAATTACTTGTTGTAAATTGAGTATCAAAGCATTCTCGTTTTTAAGGAAAGCGGAAAAAGGCTCTGATTATTCATTTGACCTTGATATTGTTTGCGGCTTTAACTTCTAGTCTTGCTTTGAACAAAGAAAGCATCCAAATACAAATTCAACTGACAGCAAAATGGATTGGGTGTGAAAGACAGAGAAAATGGAAGTGGAAGGGAGAATTCTGACCCTAACAAAGAGATGGTGTGACAGACATATATATGTTATTATAAATGAAGCATACATTTTGTTATTGTTGTCATGTTGTTCACTTTCAGATATTTTGGAAATTTGAGATTAATTTAAAACTTTTGCATGTGATAAGTTCCTTAGAGCAGACTGTGAAAGCATCTTGGGGGGGGAACTACATGTTTGAAGTCGGACTGTGGTGGCTTAGTGGTTAAGATCCTGAACTTGACGATTGGAAGATCTGGAGGTCAGCAGTTCGAGACCAGAGTACTGCATGATGGAGTAAGCTCCCATCTCTGTCCCAGCTCCTGCCAACGTAGCAGTCTGAAAACAAGAAGTTGCAAGTAGATAAATAGGGACCACTTTGGTGGGAAGGTAACAATATTCCATGCACTCCAATGTCTAGTTATGCCTGCCACATGTCCACAGAAACCTCTGCAGACACAGACAGTGCTGGCTCTTTGGCTATAAACCGAGATGAGCACCAAACCCTCGAGTTAGATACGACAGACTTTCGAGCAAGAGGAACCTTTACTTTTACTATTAAAGTACAACCTGCATTGAATAAAGGACTACAGTCAAATACTGTATATGATTTGAATGAATGAATTAGTCAGCCAGCCAGTATGAAATGTGTTAGAATGTTTATGTAATGATTGTTAGAGATAAATTATAGGTGGTAATCATTTTATTTTTATTTTTTTGCATCACCTATAGCGAGTTTCTGTGTTTTACATGTTTCCGCTGTAAATTTCCCCAAAACAGATCCTGGAAAGCTCCAAATTGGTACTTTCCTTGGTTTGATATTTTTACTCCTAGGAAGCAAGAGATACAGTTACTATTAAAACTAAGTCTCACAGCTCAAGGCCAAATCAAAGGATGTTTTTGTGCATATGGACATCTTTTCTATCTTCTGGAGGTAACCACAAATGAAGGTTGTGAAAATCAGATCAACAATAAAATCTCTGTTTTGCAAGATTATGTTTTAAGTGAGGATTTTATAGTGTAACTTACAATTTTTGATATATTAAACTGGTGGGACTGAGGTATTCTTTTCCCAGTATTAATACTTTTCTGAATTAGTTTTTTTAAATCTTAAAACAATTCTTGTTAAAGGGTAAGAAAGGAAATTTTTTGTATAGAAAGAGCCAGATCTAGTACAGAAATGGTCCCAGCTCACTGAAATGTTTTACCAGATGTCTGGCTCATATCCAGCCAAAACTTGGAGTGCTATTTTTTTAAAAGGAATTTGTTAAACCTTTCATTACTTTGAGGTAGGCCGTCAGAAGAAAACATTACATGAAAAAGTGCCATAGGTTTGCTACCATTGTCCTAGTGGTTGTAAGTCTGGGCTGAGAGAGTTTTAACTCTGCTTCATTCCTTGTTGGTCTCTGTTTTTGGCTTTTCTGCCAGCTGATTTCAGCCGGCAGTGCAATACATCCAGTTGCACTTGAAGATCTGAAGTGAGCTAGTACAAGGGATTATACTAACACAAGAAGAGTTGTGCCAGTACAAGAGGCTTCTTCCCGTTCCGGACCCACTATAGTTGGAGTATCTTTGGGTTTGTACTGTGAGATTAGTTAAATAAGCTTGTTATTTGTAACTAGTTGTTTCTAAGTTCTGGATCTGACCGGTTCTATCTCATTTAGTATATTTTTCATGGCAAAATGACTCATTAGTCTCACCAACCAACATCAGAATGCAGCATTTCAGCTTGGACACTGTTTTATTTCTGTCCTATGTCATAAAATGCCTCACATAACATTTTCTGAATCATTTGCCAAATCTCTAAAATTTCCTGCTTTTCCACTCCATTGTGATGTGGAGGTGACCTGATTCTGTCAGTGACTATGTTTGCAGAGCGCAAGCTGTGGCAAGTTTGACTAAGGCTCTGAATTAGAATTCCTGCTTGAAGACCAACATAGCTAAGTACAGAGTACCTGACAACTAAACATTTAATAATCCATGTAAATATTTGCAAGCTACATTGATGGAGGGACTACTACCCTTATCACTGACATAATGTATCTTCAAGGTATTCACCACAGCAATTTGCATGATTCCTCAGTACTGAGTTTTAGATAATGAGGGCAGAAATTCATGGCACAGTATTTAAACTGCAGTACTGTAGCCAAAGACTGCTGACGTTGTGAGTTCAATCCTGCCAGGGCTCAAGGCCGACTCAGCCTCTCATCCTTCCAAGGTTGTTAAAATGATTACCCAGCATGTTGGGGCAAAATGCTAATTATCTTGTGAGCCACTGAATACTATTGCCAAGATACCAAATTTACTCTTGAATGTAGAACTGCCTTAATAGTTAGAAGCCCTTTGTTTTTCCTACTGTAAAGTTCTCCAGCTGCACAAGTTATCTATTAGCTTTCTTTGTGAGGTGATTGTTAAGTATTAAATTATTTGCAGATTAATTGTAGAGACACTAAAACTTTGAAAAAATAAGATATCCTTAGAGGGGTAACATTTATTCACCTTCTTATTGCTAAATTGACATTCATCTGTTTCTACCAGAGATTCAAACACAATGATAGTACACTAGTACTTCGGATAACGTTATGACTTGGTTCCACAAGTCATAACGTTATCCGATTTTTAATGTTGTGCGATGCATTGATTGCACAATGTTAAAAAAAATCCCTGTTCCCTGGCTTGCTAAAGAGCTTAGCGATCCAGGTGGGGGGGTCTTCCTAAGAGAGGCTTGGATCCCTTATTCCAGCCTCTCTTAAGAAGAACCCCTTGGCCTGGATAGCTAAGACCCCTACCAAGCCAGGCCGGGGGGGGGGGTTCTAAAAAGTTTGTGAATCCCTGGTCTAAATAGAGATCAAGGCTTCTTAGCACACCACATAGCTGTAATTTTTTTTAAAAAAAGTAGACATGTTAATCTCTACAAGCCTAACTAAACAAAAGAAAAAAAAACAAAACAAAACAAATGTGTTGTGGGACATTAAAGACTGACTGCTACATTTCAGTGAATGCAACCATTTCTTCAGATGTATTGGAGTGAAGGAAAACCATAGGTTCTATACAGCATATGATTGATTTGATTTGATTTATTGGACTTTTATGCCGCCCAATCAGCTACCCGACTCACGACGGCTAACAAGAATCATGATACAATCTAATCACAATACATCTAATAATTACAATATTACAGTACAACAGAATACAGTAGAATCAAACAATATCATATCATCATCACAAATCACAGTATCATTCCCACAGTATGCATGGGGAATGGTTTAGCAAGGGGACACTACATAGACTTGATCCATGAAAGCTAACATTTTTTGTCTCTTTTTTGTCATTGTTTTGTTTACTCTGTAATATACATAGATTTAATAACTCAGCTTCCTGCAGTATCTTATGCATGTAAAATTGTTGTGTAAAGTAGAAAATGTTTTTAAATGGTACCCAAAATTAACCATGGTTTCCCATATAGAATTTTTAAAGTCACACAGTTGGATGCAGGATGAGAATAGGACAAAATATCAGCGAGATACTAGTAAGAATGAGGAAAAATGGATTCATAGTTCGCTAATTATGCCTGTTCGCTGCCTGAGAGATGATCGTCCAGCTAACTTTTAAAAAATTGACTCTGGCAGTAAGCTCGTATCATATGTTGGGAGAAAAGATAAGAATAAATACATATGTTTTATTTAACTTCAAAAAGAGATTATTCAAGAATACTTTTGTTTTTTTAATCCTCCTAAATTAGATCTGTTGCAAACTGTTCTAATTTCAAAGTAGTTTGTAAACCATCTGTGGCTTTCTCGCTTTTCTTTAACGCATTATTAGATGGCTTTATAGAAGGATTGTGATCAGTTAACATTTGATAGCCTGATGTCCTGTATGGTAGTTAATTTAGCTTTTTGGTCTGTTTCTCCCATTAGCTGCTGTCTTCTCATTGCTATAATAGCTACTCAGTGGGACTGGTTTTAAATGTTATGTTGTTGTTTTTCTTTTCCTGCCCATGTTCTTGCCATTCAGTCATGTTATACTAGTATTAATTTTCCATTCCATTGCTGAAAATATGCAAATTTAAATTTTGCTGTTAATCCTTGTCACATGTTTACTCTCAATGCTCTGAGCAATGTGGGGAGAAATGTACATTGTTTGACTTTTGCTCCTGCCCCTGTGGTCTGAGGTGTTGATCCTGAGGAAGGATATGAGAAATCAAGGGAAAACACTGCAAAAGTTCCCAGGGCGTTCACATCCAGATTCTGTGTTCACTTTCATCAGTGTGGTATATACTAGGCCTATGTCACGACCAACGACAAAGTAGATCTAAACATTTGGATCCTGTTTGTGTTAAAAAATGCTGGTTTATGGTTGTTTTCTCCCCCATTGGTATCTTAGTTCCTAAGGTTGTCATCTGTTTCTAATCTCTTATGAGATTTGTGAACATTCAGTATGTACCTAGAATAAGTTATTTATGCACTAGATAAGCTACATAAGAAATAGTTTTCCTTCATTCTTAATTCTGTTTATCCTGGTTTATAGCCCCCTTGGATTTAAAAAGCACCATTATTAATAATTTTATGTAGGGATGTTAACATTGGATTGTAACATGTTTTTGGAAGTGATCAAAAAAAGGTAAAGCAGTTTTTTGAATACTCTTCAGTCTGTGGTGATTGGAAGGAAAGAAAGATGTCACTCTACAGTGGCATCTATTAACCTGTTTATAACCTATGTTAACTTTTGATGAACTTAAAACTTATGTTTGTGTGATCCATATTCAAATTGTAAAGAATGCAAAAGATGCAGGAGGCAGATAACCTTATTGGATCACTTAGAAAAACAAAATGTTGCGTGAGCTTTCATGGTTCAAGACCACTTATTCAGGCATTTATTAAAATCTTCATGGCATGGGGGCCTGCCAGGCTTTCTTCTTAAGAACAGCAAAATATTTCATGGATTTAGAATGGCACTCCCACAAGAGTGGCATTTCTTAGTGATCCAATAAGGTATCACCTGCCTCCTGCATCTTTTACATAAAAATCTCACTTTTTCAGACTTGATTCCCTTGCTGTTGCGGTATTTAAAAAAGAGAAACTGTTGCACCTGAAAAGAAATCAAAGCATTTAGAAAACAAGCCATTTCCTTTGGACTTGTTACCTCAATCCACATACTGTATAGCTCTATAGCAAAGCATACCTAAGAAATAAAGGAAATTAAAGAAAGAAAATTGCTTGGCTTTTGTGCATCATAGGCTAATGCAATAAGCCGTATGCCAAAAAGCAATATGCATAACTGTTTTTCTCCTTTTCCAAGTAAAAAATTATAATAATGATTGTGTGTTTTCAAACTTCACACGCTCTGATGTTGCCCCATGTGGGAATACCAGACTAGTTGAGAATTCCTGTTCTCTTACATATAGTGTTATTATATGCCAGTGAAGCATCTAAAATGTTCCGGGATTGGTTTCTTATTGCCAGTATTCTTCTTTTAATTTCCATGGCTAAGAAGGGTTTTGCACCTATCTCTTCTGAGCGGTAACCTAGCATATGTGTGTTTGATGTTAAGCATCAGGACAGAATTATTAATTGTTCGATACATGTTAAGCCTTTATAGAATATTAGTGAGATCACAATAGGAAATCGTTTTTTAGATTGAGGTGTGAGGTCTCTTTAAAAATGGTGTCACCCTTAGGATTATTCAGGCAACTACAACAAAACATTTCAGTCCTGAATATTCTGGAAATTGTGCAGTAATTCCAGGAGCAAAGAGTTTCATTGGTTTTGTCTAGAACAGTGTTTCCCAAATTCTGGTTCTTGGACTTCAATTCCTAGGAGCCTAAGTCAATTTCCCAAAGCACTGATCAGTCAGTGGACTGATTTAGCCTTCTAGGAATTGAAGTCCAAGAACCAGAATTTGGGAAACACTGGTCTAGAATTTATCTGGCATTGGTCTGGCCGGGTATCCTACCATGCCAGGAGTTCTCAACCTTTTAAAGTCGAGGGCCGGGTCATGTTCCCTCAGACAGCTTCCGGAGCCAGAATGGCCATTTTGCCCTTCCTCCACCACATGGCACTTCCTGGTGTGGTAGAGGTGATGGAGGGCCACATCTGGCCCACAGGTTGAGAATCCCTGCACTATGGTAATGCTTCTTGGGAAGCAATCTATAAGAAATTTGGGCAACATAGTTAAAAGTAGAGACATCACCTTGCAAACAAAAGTCCACATTGTCAAAGCAATGGTATTTCCGGTAGTGATGTATGGTTGTGAGAGCTGGACCATAAGGAAGGCTGAGTGCAGAAGAATAAACGCCTTTGAAATATGGTGCTGGAGGAAAATTTTGAGAGTCCCCTGGACAGCAAAGAGCACAAATAGGTCAATCTTAAAAGAAATCAACCCTGACTACTCCTTGGAAGGTCAAATATTAAAGATGAAGTTAAAGTACTTTGAACATCAAATGAGAAGAGAGGATTCACTTGAGACAGCCTTGATGCTGGGAAAAGTGGAGGGCAAAAGAAGAAGGGGCGGCAGAAAATGAGATGGCTAGACGGCATTATTGACTCAGTGGGACAAAGCTGGGCAGGCTGAGGAGGAGGATGGAGGATAGGGGTGCTCAGTTGATAGGGGTGCCCAGAGGTCCATGGAGTCGCAAAGGGTTGGAGCCGACTGTACAACTGAACAACAACAACAACGGTAATGGAGTAGACTGTGCAGCCAACAACTCAACGCAAAGTGTTGGGAGGTGGTAAATAACCTGACTCCCAAATGGCAATGGGCAGATGAGCCTCTTTAGGTAGGGTGATGGTCCCCTTCAGTCGAGGAAATGTCACTGGAAATCATCATATTGGGCCCAACGGCAAAATGAGTGGAGGAGGAACTCTGACTCCCAGTAGTCATGGAGATGTAAGAGGCCATGCCAGATGGACTGGCTGTGAAGGCGTGCCCTGATAATATCCTCAAGGCAGTGGAAGTCCATTGCAGTCCCAATGTTAAATCCTGCATGTCTCAATTCATATATGCCACAGGAGATGGCTCCGTGATCATAGTGTGTGGGTCACTTTATGGCAAGCTAAGATCCACATTAAACAAATTCACGCCAGTGGCATTTTTCCTGCTTCAGGGGAAAATGCATTCTCGGCTACAAGTTGCAGCTGACGACGATCTGGCATTGACAATAACCTGTGCTTGACTATCTGCAATCTCAAACATCAGGGGATCCTTTTTGTTCCGGTGTGTAAAGAGTGGTACATTTCTTTGCATGCAAAATATTAAACAAAGGAAAGGCGGGACTGGGTTTTGTCCCTTGATGGACTTGTTCTCTAAGATGAAGAATCAGTGTTGGGTGAGCAAAGCAGAGGCATCAGCCTGCAGAGGGCTCTGTTACACCATGTTTTGCATGGACCATGAATTAGTCAATTGGCAGGGGGAAGGGCATGCATGGATAAAGCTTCCAACAGTCTGGGCTCACTCTGGTAAACAGGCTAGGAATTATGGGCAAAGTCCTTTTCCTCAGGCTTTGCACCAAGCATGAGATCAGATGACTCAGCCCGGACTCATTATTTTAATAGCCTACAGCTAGTTCGCATAGCAGCAGGAGTCTGCTAAAAAAGAAAGAGAGAGAGAGACTATTTAATTGTTGAATCTCAGACTGCCACATTGTAACTGTGATTAAAGTATTCAGATAGATAGATATATCTTTATAAAGCTTATTTGCACAAGCATATGGAAAGTTTAAAGTTCTGATATTGTAATAATGAGTAAATAAAACATAGCTGTGGACACGTTAAGACCCAATTAAAAAGCATGATTTCATTTCTCAAACATTAGCTGTAAAGGCAGCTGATATTTGCCAAAGTTACAACAGCTGTGCTTTACACTGAGAAATTAATTAAAATAATGCATACATTTTCCCTCACCTACAAGAATGAGGCTTTCCAATGTGACGCTATGCATTTTGCCTACCATCATTATGCCGTAGGCAATTTCAGCAAACTGTATTTTACACCCCCTGACCTGTTTTTTTTCCAGTCTCATAAAAATCTAAAGGAAACACCGCCTTGATTTTTGCAGTGGCGATGAGGAAACACATCAAACAGTACTCAAAAACTTCCTGCTGCCTGTCTGAGAAGTAGCGCATTCTTATCCAGTGGGACGTCCTTTCCTTTCAGCAGTCTTCTCCTCTCCCAGTAATCCCAGAGGAAGTCGGAAGCAAAAGAATAATTTATCCTTTCAAGGACACCAAGAAGGCAAAGACTTAAAAGACTCCCCATAAAACGTTTTCTCCTACATCTGTAGTTACTCTTTGTCATTGCATTCTAATTTTGTTTTTATGTTCTTGGCAAGGTGGTCAGGCAGGTTGCTATTATTCTCCTTTATATACGAGCCAGTTGTTGTGGGGAGGATAGTTTCTGCCAAAGCAGTAGTGAGTCTGCATGGAAGAAGATGGTCAGGTAAAGGTCCATCTATGCTCGAAAGCCAGTCATTTCTGATTCTAGGGTTCAGTGCTCATCTCTGTTTACAGCAAAAGAGCCAGCGCTGTCTGCATCTGCAGATATTTCCGTGGACATGTGGCAGGCATGACTAAACATCAGAGTGCATGGAACACTGTTTACCTTCCCACCGAAGTGGTCCCTATTTATCTACTTGCAATTTCTTGCTTTCGAATTGCTAGGTTGGCAGGAGCTGGGACACAGAAGGGAGCTCGCTCCATCATGCAGTACTCGGTTTTTGACCTGCTGACCTTCCAGTAATCAAGTTTAACGTCTTAATCACTAAGCCACTGCAATCCTGGAAGAAGATGGACTTGATCCCAAAAGCATAGGACTGCAGTGTGTACTACGAAATAACACACTTGATCTGTGGTTAAGATCCCCCCCCCCCCTATATATTATTGCTCATACAGTATTCATTATTAAATGTAACTGTAACTGTATTCTGGTAGCAGAAATAAATGAGTCACTAAACAACATCGCCAATTTAAATAGTGTAACTCAGTTTCTGCCTTAAAATTTGCAGGAAGATTAAATAGAGGCCAAGTAGTTCTGTGTTACAAAGGTAATATGGCTTCTTTCTTTATATTGCAAATGATGTTAATATAAAGGGCTTTTGTAACATAGGTTTGCAAAATAAGCAATATAAATTTGTAATATTGCCCTTTTTGCTATATTGGACTGAAGTTGTTGAAGCTCACAAGTAGCTGTCGATAATGATGTTGAATTGAAACCACACTTTCTTTGTTACTTGCCACCAAGACAAGGAATGTGAGATATTTAACAAGTGACCACCTCTCAGTGAGTTTCCATGGCTGAGCTGACATTTCAACCCATGTCTTTTGAGTTCCAGTTGATCACTCTGCCAATGTACTTTGACAGCTAAGTAAATCTATATTTAGAATAGTCTACCAGTAATCAAATTCTAGGCAAATTATGTTATAGCTTTTGACTGCATGAGTCTAAATACATTTTTTTATCCAAACTATTACAAAATAATACCTAAATATTACCTTCACCATTGTAAAAAATGGTTGTGTAATAAAATAGTTATAAAACTGGGTACATAGAAAATTGTGGAGATTGACAACATTGATGAAATTAGGGAGATTTTACACTCTGGTTAATTGGATTTTCTGTATGTCTGTTCTGGTTGATACATATATGACTCTTCTTTTTATGTTCTCTGATTTAAGCTGCTTATGTTTTATATCCTCTGTTGTGGTAGATAAATTTAATATCCCATAAAATGGCTGCATAAGAATGTGTAATATGTTCGTGGTTATAGGTTTTGCCATTATGGAAACTTAAGATCTTAGCATAAATCCTGTCCCCCTATTTCAAATAAAAACATTTCACCCTTCCTGTTCTCTTTATACTAGTTACATTTTTGGAGCTCAAATCCTAAATCCAGTGTGAAGCTTGCAGCCTAAATATCCTCGCTGTTGTACCTTTTCTGAATTACAGCATTGTACACATGGTAGCACAAACAGTACTGAAGTTGTCCAGCTACAAACATAATGGAAACTACATTGGATCCCACTCATACACAGCTTCTCTAAATAAGACTTGTGCTGATGCAATGAAAATGTGAGATGCAGGTTGTGATAGATAATGATGGGTTAGGATATGTATATGTATACATCCAGAGATGCTGTTGTTTGAAAAGATAGTTTAAACCTGTAGTAATGGCTTGCCCAACATTCAGTTTATATTAGGGTTACAATTTAATTAAAAGTGTTTTATGCCATGGATTTTCATCATCTGACAACCAAGACTTGATTTAAGTATGAATCATAGTCCCAACTAAAGTAGACTCATTGGCCAAAAGCCAGTTGCTTAGCATGGTAATTTGCATTAGAGTAGGCTCATTAAATTGACATTTCATAAGTTAGCTCCTCCATAGATTCAAATGATCTTATTCTAATTGCAATTTACTTTAGCATAGTAAGTTGCAGTTAGAGTAGACCCATTTAAAGTGATGGAACTCACTGTCTCCTCACTTATTCAATGGACCTACTCAAGAGTAATTTTCTACATTGAGCATCAAGATTTTGGCCATTGAATCAGATACTGAATTTTGTTGATGAAAAATACCATTGAGTCAATGGATCTATTTTGCTTAAAATTACCAACTGGATACAGGACCTAGAGGCTATAGTCCAGATAATGCCTACTGGAAAATAGACCCATTAAAAGGCAGAAATCAGTTCTGATTAAATGCGCATAGGATCAGACGATTGTTGTGGTATCATCAATACAAATAGGAATTACACTTATATATTGCCCCATAGTTTATTAGCATTTATGTTAATTAGCATTTATATTGTGTTAATTGTGCCAATCAATCAACAAATTATATAGATCTGTGGTTTCAGAGATGGTTTGTTCTCTGGAAAAAAAACTAAAAGCTGTCAGTCTTTGACTGTGGTGGCTCAAATGGTTAAGATGCTGAACTCGCTGACTAGAAGGTTGGAGTTCAATTCCCGAGTATTGCATGATGGATAGAGCTTCCATCTCTGTCTGAGCTCCTGCCAACATAGCAGTTCGAAAACATATTGGAAGTAGATAAAGAGGGACCACTTCAGTGGGAAGGTAAACAGTGTTCCGTGCCTACCACATGTCCATGGAAACATCTGCAGATGCAAACAGCACTGGCTCTTTGGCGATAAACAGAGATGAGCACTAAACTCTAGAATTGGATTCAACTGGCTTTTGAGCAAGGGTGACCTTTACCTACCTTTACCTAATCATGCTAATCAATCAGCAAATTGTATTGATCTTTGGTTTCAGAGATGGTTTGTTCTCTGGAAAAAAGCTATCAGCCTTTCATGCTACTCTTAAAAAAACTAACTTGGGTGTTTCCATGAACCTCAAGATTATGCAGTCATTATCCTATGAGATATTTCAAACAATGCATTCTTTTACATTTCCTTCTCTACTGTAGTTTCCTGCTCTTGGCCCTGAAGCCTAACTCGGCAAAAAGCAGGAAATTGAAGAATTAGCCCAGAGTTCTGTTCCTACATTCTCCAACTTGCAAATCTTGAGGGTCACCATTGTTTTTCTAGTTCCTGTAAGGGGTCTACAAGGACATCAAACTTGCAATGATTTTTGGGAAATGGATTCAGTTTTTCAGATTGTCATAAGGCATATTTTTGACATGCACAGATAACTGGCAAACCCACTCTATTTCAGTCAACTTTTTGTGTGCAATTATGGAATCAGTCTGTTTGATCCCACTTTTTAAGGGCCACTTTAAGTTTTGTCCACATAGTAATAAAAGGAATTCTCACTCCTACAGTTTCAGCAGCCAAGTTCATCACTCTTGTTATTTCTTGTTAACTACCGTTTGACCAGCATGCAAAGGCTACATTCATTCTGTGGAGTAATCCTGGTCAAAAAAAAATGTGAGGCAACCTTTTTTATGGAAAGAAATAATTGATTGTGGACTATACGGATTAGACCAACTAATGGACTAGACAAAGAATGTTGATGTTTTCGTTGGAATCCACATTTGATTTACCATCTGCACTGGATTGGCAATATTGAAAATTATAGCCTCTTTTGGTGTCCATGTGGGCCATTAAGCTTGAGTGCCTCAGCAGTCCCCGTGGCTTTAAAAACATTTATTACATCTTAAGCAAAATTAAAACCAAGAATTATAGTTTATAATAGTCTATTAGAAAGCACTCCATTTGATTAATGGGTGGAACAAAAAAACTTGGCTGTCCACCATCAATTAATGGTTAATGGAAATATACCCTAACTTCAGTACCCAAAAATCTCTTTGGATCTAAAGCTACATCTGGTTGAACAAAACCTGGTGTATCAGACATAATGGACACTACTTCATTTATTTAGAACAAAATTGTTCACTTCTGCTAAACATTGATAATGCAGTACAAGCAATGCATCTTTGAGATATATGTTGTGTACATGTCCAGTGGTATGACCTTTTTGGTTGGACATAGCACAGCAAAATAACTTTGTATTAGATTATCTATTGTTGCAGATATACCGTATTTGCTGGCGTATAAGATGACTCCCCCCCCCTGAAAAACATGCCTCCAAGTGGGGGGGGGGTCGTCTTATACGCCGGGTGCACTTCAGTTGGGATAGACATAGCTGCCCATAGTGGCCTCCCGATGCTCGCCCACCTCATTCTACATACCATCCAGATGAAGAAAGAAGCTCTACATTACAATTGTGTCTCCCTTTCAAACTGGTGGGGAAAAAGAAAGGGTTTCACTTACTGGTACGTTCTGCCCTTATCTCTCTGCTCTGCCCAAGATGGAGGAAAAAGCCATGCTTCTTTTTTGCAGAGGAAGCAAGAGGCTAGGCTAGAGCAACACTTCCTGCTTCAGTGCAATTGACCTACCCACCCTCTTTACCTGCAGCGCCACCACTGGTGGGTGGTGCAAGTACAGTTCTAAAAAATCAATAAAATAATTAATATTACTGTATTTTAATTACTGAAACTCACTAGCAGTTGCTACATTTCCCACTCTTGGCTTATACTTGGGTCAATCTATTTTCTTGGGTTTCAAGGTCAAAATTAGGTACCTCAGGTTATATTTGGGTCGGCTTATATTCATGTATATATGGTAGATAAATAAGTACCACTTTGCATTTGCACTGTTTTATGTTTACTGTACATGTTTGATAACATACAGCCTTGTGACAGTTTTTCTGCATGTCATAAGCATTTGAATATAAATTAACATGTTGAAATCAAATCTGATGTTCTTTTACGTTTTATTTGGTGTGTGGAAGGTGTGCGGAAGAGGGGATAGTCTTATACAGCGAGTATATAACAAACTATATTTTGAGTGGAAATGTTGGGGGGTCGTCTTATACGCCCAGTCTTATACGCCGGCAAATACGGTACATGCACTTTTAATTGAAGGTTAGTGTATTGGACTTCGTTAGCTCTTTACCTTTGTCAAAAGACTTACACTTCTGTGCTGACAATTCAAGCATACACCATCCATTGTTCAGTGGTTGGAAAATCTTACTACTTTCGTTACATGTAAACTTTGAATCAGCTGATATCTACTCCAAATATATATAAATATATATATATTTGTTGGATATATGGTCAGCTTTTATTAGATGTTAATGTCTGCCTCTTCTCTTCCTGTCTCTTCTTGCTCTTCATTTCTTTCTTTGAGTTTGAAATAAGTAGAATTTATACATTAGGAAAAATATTGGAGTAATGATGCAAGGGCTGAAATAAGATACAGTATGTTCAGTTCCTTAGCTGTCAAATTCAAGGACTGCCTCGCCACCATGAACATTTATATTATTCCAGAAATTGGGTTTAGCAGAGATATTTAGAGGCCCCTCATAATCTGATACATGAAACTGTAGTTTACTTACTTTGTACAGTATATAAATCCATAATTCCAGCTTTCTACCCTTTTAAATATGATTTCCTCATGATTAGATTCAAACTGGAGGAGAACAACAATAGCCTGTCTTTTCTCTATTAGGTTTTGAATTTCTTCCTATCGTTTAGCAAGAATAGGATAGTCTGGACTAAATTAGGCAATTAATGGTGTGCTTCAAATATATTTTAAATACTGCATTAAAATGTATTTTATTAAAGAGATATTACACTGTCAAAGCCAATAATGTACACGATATCTTTTAAAGATTTTTTCTTTTTTATTATTGTACAGTATGAAATCCGAATTAGGAAAGCAAGGAGGAAGTGAAATGATATACAGTATTAGCATCCATAAAGCCATTTCCTATGGTTAAGCAGTAACACATCAAGTATGTATTGTTAGCAGCAAGTGATGACTTGTTTGTTAATTAATGACCCAAAGCAAAAGCAGGGCTGATGAATGTTCTAACAAGCAGGCTGTTAACTGCTGTGAAAGTGAATTCTTGGATGATAATTGCTACATTAAACTGTACTCAGTAGTTTATTACACTATTTTTATTCAGCCTTCTGAAAAATTAGTCTAGGGAAGCTAAAATCTGTTTTTCAAGTAGCTAAAGAATATACAGTATTTTGTCTGGTTTATGCAGCAATCCATATGAAATTTGTTCGCGTTGGTAATTAATGACAAGCATGATAATTAACTACTAGTAGGTAAGAGGTAGTTAGCAATGTTAGAGAGAAAAATTGAAAGTCTCTATGCTTGATAAAACTTTGCTTAATAGTGCAAATGTAGCATTTAATCTCAAACAATGGGTAGCGTTTTATTCTCAAGGGGCAATTTATTTTCTGACAACTGGTTATATATTAAAAATTCAGAACTATAAAACATTCTGGACTAAATCCAGTTGTTTGTTACAAGAACAGTGTTTGTTACCCCCAATGCATAAATGGATCCTTTTAAATTAGCACTAAGGTAAGGTGTATTGTTCCAATGGGTATAGTCTAGTTGGGATTAACGATTTTATTTAGTCTTTCAGTTTCATTGACTTAACAAATAGAAGACCATACTTAGGAGTCTTGTGCTGTCATGTTTGGTTTCAAATTGTCTTTGTAAGAATTCTTAATATATGGCAATAATACTATGAGAAATTCATATGGTCTACAATATACATTGAAAACTACTAGGTGTAATACAGCAGTTAGTTGTTATTGTTGTTGGCAATATGTATATCATCATAATGGGCAGGATTTGTCTGTAGCCACAGAAGTACAGTGACTGTGAGTTATCATGGTTTGTGAAGCGCTACACTTGAGGACACAGTTGAGTTGGATGAGAATTTAGCCTCTTACACTACATACATTTTGATCTATACTTAGAGCAGCTCTATTGAAATAACTGAAATTATGTAATCAAGTCAAGATAATCATGATGATTTTAAATCTAACATCTTGAATAGTGCCAGAATAGCAACCATATCTGTAATTCTACACATTTCAGTATATCCTTTGCTTTTCAAAATAATAAACAGTGATGTGAAATTTTTGTTTTTGCCTTTCAATCCAGATATGATGAACATAAACATACTGTGAGTTGGAAAATCTGTTTTTAATTGGAAATTATCAGTACATCTACTTAGAAAGCCAGGTATACAATCTGGGTTTGATATTGCGTCTGGCAGTGATGGCGAACCTTTTGAGACCGAGTGCCCAAACTGCAATCCCAAATCCACTTATTTATTGCAAAGTGCCAACACAGCAACAGGGGAGGGAGGAAACGATCTCATTGGGCTGCTGGACAGAAGCGATGAGTGAACTCTGTACTGGGGGAGGGAGGAAGTGCTCCCATTGGGCTGCTGAGCAGGGGGCAGGGCAAACTCTGTGCTGGTGTGACTGCACAGATGGCAACAGAGATGGCTCTGAATGCTATCTCTGACACACATGCCATAGGTTCGCCACCACTGGGGTATGTGAACACAGTTGGTTCCTTTGTAGATAGTGCTGTCTACAGAGGAACAGTTAGGAGAACCTTTTCTAAGCACATGTTGGTTCATCAGCTGTGGCCTTTGGTGGGGAAAAAACAGAATATGCTTCAAGGACATATGTTCTGGTTGTATCCACACAAGGGTATTCTATACCCTCTTAGGTGCGTACGATTCTGAATAAAGATATTTATGGCATTCATGTTCTGCTTTTCCTTCAACAAACTAAAGGTGGTTTTTCCTTTCACAACAATCCTAAGAGGTAAGTCAGTTGAAAGACTATGACTGGTTCATGGTCAGCCAACGAACCTATTGCCCAAGGAGCAATTTGAATCCATCTTCCTTGAGTCCTGTATACAATAAGCTGTATAGCTTTTAAAATCTTGAATGGCATCCTTTATCTGATGACCAATGATTCAGGAGAAAAAACTTGTGGGGAGGAGGTCTGGAAAAATGTAACTTGAAGAGTGGCAACAAGTGTCTATTGTAAATTTTCTTGAGTGTTACTGTTCTGGAGGGGAAATGGTTTAACCTTGACATCACCATTGTTTGCAGGTTTATGACTGATGCTGCTCGACGAGAACAGGAATCCCTGAAGAAGAAGATCCAGCCTAAACTCTCCCTGACTTTATCAAGTTCCGTGTCCCGTGGGAATGTATCTACTCCTCCACGCCACAGCAGCGGAAGCCTTACTCCACCAGTCACGCCCCCCATCACGCCTTCCTCCTCATTTCGTAGTAGCACACCTACGGGTAAGATGAAATGTTTTTACAGCATTTAACTATTGCATGCGAACACAGTGAAAACATGGTGTAGAAGAGTGATACAATATTGTAAAGAACAGAGATGGAAAATATTTGTATTTTTGGCCAACGGCATCCACTGTAATCACTGGCCATGTGTGGAGATCTTGTGGAAGTTATCTACTAAAGAGACACTCTAGTACAGAGGTAGCCAACCTGCGTCCCATGGGTTGACCCTGGCCCATGGCACCATTTCATGTGGCCCACCACCACCCTCATTGCTACCAGAAGAAGCGGATGGATTTACGACAGCCATAAAACATGCCCCTGCCCACGTCTTCCATAAACATGTTTACAACACCCATTGATATGTTTTATGGCAGTGTTTACAGTGGGAGGAAGCACATGACCACGCCATCAGCTATCCAGGGGTCATGGTCCGGCCTGCGGTGCAAAAAGGTTGGAAACCCCTACTCTAGTACAAAGAACATTTATAATTTCTTATGCAGGCTTCCATTCATGGTCCAAAATTGATTGTGGACAGTTGTGGCGAGTTTCTCCATCCTTTATTTGCCACTCGTTCAGGACAAAGTGAAATGGAGTGAAAAGGATATGTGCTGACTCTGAAAAAAAGTATGTTTGTTAGACACAAATAGAAATTTTCCATAAATGTCAGCTGGTAGATGTGTAGGTGAATGTGATTTAGTGAATGAGAAGAAGGTAGAGTACTGTCAGTATTGTAAGGCTTCAAATATTTCCAGATGAAGATTTTCAGGTGCAGCTATCTTGCTTTATTCATGGAACTTTTCTCCATTTTTTACCTACTGCTAAATTAACCACCTGATAATTTGGGATTTTTTTTCCCTTTACCAAAGGAACAATGCTTAGGAGGGAGAAATGGAATAGTTTCACTGTTCGGTTGGAAGAGCTAGAAAGCAGCTCTAAATCTACAAAACAAACAACAACAACAACCCAAGAACGTCTCTACATATACAGTATTGTTGTATTAGTTTTACCAATCAGCACATTGCAAAAATGTAGGACAATTTTTTTTAGCAATTCTCATGCTATAGCAGGTATAACTTTGGCTGCAGCCCTATATGCACTTATGTAAACCAGGGGTGAGCAAAGTGCAACCCATGTTTGCAGATGGTTCTCTAAGTCTGTTTTTAAGTCGCTCCAGCTATTCCTCCTTTCTTCTTTTTCAGAGATGGAGAAGGAATTGTCACTTTATCATTTAAAGATTTTGTAGGTCATCTGACACAGTTTAATTTCCTAAGAAAGAAAGAAATCATTTCTTTTCCAAAACTGGAAATAGACATCTAGCCATATCCAGTTTTGTTTTATTTTTTATTTTGTTATTTGTGTTACCCACCCACTCCCATGAGAGATGATATAGACTATAACTATAATGGGGTTTGTTGTCAATGCATTTCTGCCATATTGTAGACAACTTCACATGTTCTTGCAGGTATGAATATATTCTAAGTGGTACAGATTCCAAGTTCTTAATTTCTGCCCTTCAGTGTATACCTTTATAGCAGGGGTTCCCAAACTTTTCGGTCACGTGGTTCAGTGGGCCAGTCATGTGGTTCCACCAGAAGCGGAAGTAAAATGACCCATACATGCGCAAAATGCTGTCATAAATGCACCTGTGGCTGTCATAAATGTGTTTTTAAAAAGTAAGAAGATAACTATGTCATAAGAATAAACAATCTCACTTAATTATACATGTAAGAATCCGAAGTTACGAATGTTTTCGGTGCCCACACAAACCAGCATTAGAAAAAACTTGTAAATTTATCTTAACTCATAGCAATTAATTCTAAGCTCTGTAAGTACCAAGAGAAAACCTATATGTTTTTGATGCTTTCGTATGAGCTATACAACATTGCCTTTTCATTTTAGCTTCATATGTATGTACTGTTATTTTAATATTTTTTAAAAATCATGCTAAAACTTAATTAGGCTTCCTCAAACAAGTACCTTCTACATATTTAGGACTTCAGTCCATCGTCAGACTCACCCAGCATAGTCAGTGGTCAGGAATGCTTAAAGGCGTTGCCTAAAACATCTGGAGGACATCTGGTTGGGGAAGGGTGAACCTTTAATTTAGGATTTTAATTTAGGTGCTTGTAAAATAGCCCTATGCATATATTAGCCTATTCACAGGCATAGCTAGAATAGATAAGAAACGTGACTATGTTCATAGAATCATAGAATGTCTGAGTTGGAAGGGGGCTAACCCCTGTTCAATGTAAGAATCCAAAGCAAAGCAAATCTGATAGATGATTGTCCAACTCTCTCTCTCTTGAAGTTTCTACTGTTGGAGCGCTCACCACCTCTGAAGGCAATTGGTTCCACTGTCATTCAGCTCTAGCCATTAAGACTTTTCCCCTCATATTCAGCCTATATCTGGCTTCCTGTTGTTTAAGCCCATCATTCTTCCACTTCCTATATGTGTCCTTTTTTGTTTTTAGTTCATCTCTGAGTTTTTTATTACTGAGTTTTTTGCTGACTTCCATCCTTCTTTCTTTTTGGAATTGTCTAGAGTTGTACTTTTAGAAATTCCTTTTTTAGAAAATTCCACCCATCTTGGATTCCTTTGACTTGAAAGAATCTTCTGCAATGCAATTTTACTTGTCATCGTTCTGAGTTTGTTGAAGTTTGCTTTTCTAAAGTCCAGTGTGTACATGCGGCTACACTCCGCTTCTGCTTCCATTGAGATCAAGGACTCAAGCAGAACATGGTTATTTCCCCCTAGAGTTCCTCTTGCTGTCACTTCTACCAAGTCATCTCTATTGGTTAGAATCAAATCAAAAATAGCTACTCCTCTAGTTTCTTCCTCCACTTTTTGTAGGAAAAAATTATCAACCACACAAGCTAGGAATTTGTCTCCCAACAGATGTATCAAGATAGTTGAACTCTCCCAGCACACGCAATTGCAGCAGAAGGACTGATTTTTTTTCCATAATAGAAGTTTTTGTACCATATTCATTTTTGATGTTCTGTGTCTTTAAGGATAGAACTTTACCTTGCTTTTTCATTACAAGTTTTAGGTAAAATATTAAGCATAATTTGGAAGTTCTCATTGGCTGAATGTTTTGTTCTTCTTCTTGTGTGTTAACTTTTAGCATTCCTAATAGGGCTTTCAAGGTAAGTGATATATTTAAAGAGTGGTTTCACCAGTTCCAAACCCCCAAATGAGTTTCCATGACTGAGCAAGGAACTGAAACCAGGTCTGGTTTATCACTCTACCCAGTTATACTACACTGGATGTACTTAGTGTATTATTCATCTTTAAATTTAAGAAGCTATGGTCTGTTGCTAGGAATTGTTGACCCCATATTTTCTTTTTGATTAAACTAATTTCTCAGATACAGTATATTGATTTTTAAAATATATATATATGGTATATATAATCTCAAGTGTACACGCACACATGCACACACACACACACACACACACACACACACACACACACACACACACACACACACACACAAGTTTTGAGCATATTTGCAATAGATTTTTAAAATATATAACATGATAATGGTGTTGGTCTGTCTTGCAGCAAAAACAACAAAATTTCTTATGCCATCTTGGTAACTAATATCCCTCTGGAGTGAGTGTTGCCATAAATCCTGAAGACTTTAATGTTCTGAATCATCCTATTGTTTGTTTCCTACAAAATGCTTTTCTGAACATACAGTAGCTTCAAACTGCTACTGCTCATCTTCAAAAATTTCTTGTCATTCCAGTTGCCTAAACACTTGGAAATTTAGAGGCTTCAACTCCCAGAATTACTTCTAAACCTTTCATTCATTTTTTGTTTTGTTTCTTTTAAAATCTGTATTTGGACACAATGCGTGCATCTCTTCTGCACTTTCCCAGTCTCTGCATTTTAAAAAACTTATGTTGTAGTTTTTTTGTTTAAAAAATGGCTCTTGGCCGTCCTTATTCTGTTTCACTGTATGCATATATCTTTTGCTCTCCAAGTCACCTTGCCTCCTCGTATGGCAGGTGTAAATGATTGAGGCCCACCCGGAGAGCAGAAATGGAATAGCATGTTTGGCCAGACATATCTGAAACAACTCATCAATCATTGGACTTGAAAAGGAGATGAGGAGTCAAGTTTCTGTGATTGCTCCCTTTTTATTTTAAATTGTGCAGACCCCTGCAGTATTGTCTCTGACCTATGCAGTGTTAAGTGACTTGTGCAAAACCCCCACGTACACATGGTAGACACATCAGGGTAGAAAGACTTGCACTGATTCAACTTTGATTTTTGAACTCAAAAGACTATTCCAGTTTTTCTATCATGTCAAAAGTACACAAAGCTGCTTTCTAGGTTGAAAGGATTTTTCCTGGAGGAACTCTGCTCAGGGGGCACCAGAGTAAGGCTCCTTTCATGTCCCCAAGATCTTTTCCCACCAAAAGTGGTCCTATTTCTCTACTTGCAATGTCTTGCTTTCGAACTGATAGGTTGGCATGAGCTGGGACAGAGATGGGTGCTCATTCCATCGTTAATTACTCGGGTCTTGTACTGCCAACTTGCCGACCTTCCAGCTAACAAGGTGAACTTCTTAACCACTGAACCACTGCAGTCCCATACTATTCCAATGTATTGACGGCTAGTGAATGGGGCTACTTTTTGTAGTGTGTGGAGTTCCCTCACGGCACAGAGAATTCCAGAATCCCTTCCACTGATATGATTTCACATTTCCCTGGATTGGGGCCCCTCTGTTGACAATCAGAGCTCATTTCTTAATGTTTTACTGCATCATGTTTCATCCAAAAAACAACAACACAAACTTCTCAAGTCTGTGTGTTCAATTTACTTTGGGATAAGTAAGTTAAAAGCCTTGATAACGTTTGGAACATAGAGAGAGCTCAGGTGTAGAGACCTGTTTTAGTATGTTCTTTGTCTGGTAAGGTAGCTATTTACCAGAACTGAACATCGCAGAAGCTGTGTTCAGAAATGTAGTGGTTGGGACTTCATCCATTTAATTACTGTAGGAAATGTTCCCAAACCACCTAGGATAGTGAGAACAGTATCTGAACTGTCCTCAGAGGCAGTCCTGATAGTCCATCTTGGGTTTACCTCATTGCAGGAATCTGTTGCCAGCAATTGGCTATTCACCAGTGAGGCCTAGTTGGTTTAAAGCATCTCATACCACAGAGACCACATGACCTACACTAAAAAAATAAAGATCTGGAGCTATGAACACTAATGTCTATGAACCTAATCCCTTAACCTGTTAAAAGTTACTTTTATGGATAACAACTCACAAATTTTTTTTAACATGTAGCACTAGCTCTAATGAGTATCAGTTACTGTAATGTGTTAATTCATTTATTTATTTAAATTTGTTTATCGCCCTCCTCCCCGAAGGGACCCAGGGCGATTCCCAACAATCATCAAGACAACAATTTCAAACCAATTTAGAAATTAAAAGTTTTAAAAGTTTTAAAAAAGCTTAAAGACTTAGCATTAAAAACCAGGCATTATGGCTAGGCATTATAGCTAGAAGGCACTGGGTGTCAAACCATCCAGCCAGCTGGGGAAATTGATCGATCCATTCCCCAGACCTGACCTGCCAGCCAGGTTTTCAATCCTTTCCTGAAGGACAGCAGCTCCGTTTGCAGGCGTAGTTCTATTGGGAGGAGGTTCCACAGGGCCAGAGCGGACACAGAGAAGGCCCTCCTTCTAGTGCCAGAGAGGTGCGCCTCTCTGGCCGATGGCACAACCAGAACACCTCTCCGGTCTGCTCTGGTGGGACGGGCAGATGTCCTTGGGACAATGCGGTCTCTTAAGTATCCTGGTCCACTACCATGTAGGGCTTTAAAGGTAATAACCAGCACTTTGAATTGCACCCGGAGGCAAACTGGAAGCCAGTGCAGCTCTTTCAGCAGCGGTGAGGCACGGGCATAACGCCCGCACCCCAACACCACTCATGCAGCCGCGTTCTGGACCAGCTGTAGCCTCCGAATGGTCACCAAGGGCAGCCCCATGTAGAGCGCATTACAATAATCAAGTCTGGAGGTGACTAAGGCATGTGTGACCATGAGCAAGGAGTCCTGGTCTAATGGCCGTAACTGGCGAATCACACGAAGTTGTTAATGTGGTTATGCCACTCCCAGAAGTGGTTCCGGACCCACATGCACATTGGCAGACATGTCCCCCATCCACTTCAGGAAGCAGCAATGGTGTCACAGGCCTGATGAATTGGTGTCAGGGCCTGATATGGCCCACTTGCCATAGTTTGGGCACCCCTGTGCTATTGAGTACCAGTTCATTCCTGCTGAGATTATAGGTGGTTTCAGAATGTTTCTTAGGAAACATGGGAGCCTGTCACACTTAAGTGGCAGGACTGAAGATGTTATCCTGCACCTTTACATCCAAGAATGGAGTAGATTAAAAGGATAAAATAAATAAAATCAGAAGTTTAAATGTGTTGGTAGAGAGCTATTGTTTATTTACCCCACTTCGCAAATCATTCCCATGAGGCTGCGGTGGCTTAGTGGTTAGGGCGCTGAGCTCGATGACCAGAAGGTCTGCAGTTCAGGGCCTGAGTGCTGCATGACCAGGGCCGTAGCCAGGATTCTAGATTTGAGTGGCCAAATATTTTTCAGGATGGGCAACAAGGTCATATATGTGTGTGTGTGTGTGTGTGTCATATATATAAGCAGCCAGTAGTTTAAGGGTGGGCAAAGTGCTAGCACAGGGTGGGCGACACCAACCCTGGCCGCCCCCTGGCCTACAGCCCTGTGCATGACGGAGTGAGTGCCCATTGTCTGTCCCAGCTCCTGCCAACCCAGCAATTTGAAAGCAAGAAATTGCAAGTAGATAAATAGTTACTGCTTTGGCTGGAAAGGTATGCACTCCAGCATCCAGTCATGCCTGCTACATGACCAGGGGAACGTCTGCAGATGTAGATTGCGCTGGCTCTTTGGTTGTAAACAGAGATTAGTGCCACCCCCTAGAGTGGGACACAATTGGCTTTTGAGTAAGGGAGACCTATAAATCATTCTTGACCATTTGTGTCATAAATGAAGCACCCAAAATAAGCTCACACATATGGCCTTGCTCAGTCAAAGCCAGAAGTCTTAGGGCTTTGTCAGTGCTGTACCGTACTGCATTTTCAGAACTCGGCTTAAGCCACTTTGGACAGCTACCCTTAAACAGCATCCAACCCGCAAGGTCTGTATGTTAATTTTCTTGGACCAGTGATGTTTATTCAGGCAAGCCCACTAAATTAGGTGCTCTTCTACAGAACAATTTGTGCTCATATTAAGAGAGTCATAATATGAGACTTCGTTAAATAGTTCTTCTGTTAAATCTTAGCAGAGACTTGGACTGGAGGCCACTGAGGCAAGTGAGTTATGGAGCGTGCCAAAGAGCAAAGTGTGAATTAACAAAGTTGTGCTTAGAACTGCAGAAGGAGAAAAAAAATTGCACTTTCATGAAGCTAAAATCCTATGCTTCTCTGCTGGAAGCTCCCGCTTGGTCGTTGTTTGGCTAACTTAAGCAAATAAATGGATTGCGTGTACTAATCAGAAGGAGTTCCTTTTGAAAATAAACTTGCAATTCTAGTCAGTGTGCATGTAACATACTGGCACTGTGACCCTTGGTTTCAAATATAAACCACAGGACATTCTTTGTAAACCAGAAACCTCGGTGATACTTCTCCCCAACTCATACTGAAAGTGTGGACACGCGTGCTGAGATTTTATAAATTCAGAAAGTAAATACAGATAGTAAACCCCTTTAAAATAAAGGCAGGGAGCCTAACACTTGAATTCATTGATATTTCATTCTGTAGTAAAGGTAAAGTTCTCCCTTGCTCAAAAGCCATCTCCATTTACAGCCAGAGAGCCAACGTCTACAAATGTGTCTGCAATCATTTGGCAGGCATGTTTAGACACCAAAGTGCACAGAACATTTTCACCTTTCCATTTGAAGCTGTACCTATTTATCTACTTGAATTTTCTTGCTTTCAAACTGCTAGGTTGGCAGGAGCTGAAGCAGATGATGGACACTCACTCCGTTGCAAAGCACTTGGGTCTCGAACTGCTGACCTTCCAGTTGTCAAGTTCAGAGTATTAACCACTAAGCCAACATGGCCCCATTTCATTCCTTAGCTTTCATTAAATCCAAAAACAATGACATTTATTCATGTCATTGTATGCTTAGACAGAAATGAACATTTCTTATTCTGTGCTCTTTGTCACTTACCATTGGGTTCATACTTTTATCTTTTCTGTTAATAGGATTTTGTTTAATCCCCAGTGTGTAGCTGATTTCTTGGAAATGTCCTTCCAAGAACACCACAGTAAATGAAAATCTTAATATTAGTAAGCCATACCAAACTATAAAGTCATCTTGCTGATCCCTTCAAATACCAGATTGCCATCTAAATATTTGTACTAAAGAAACTGAGCTGTTATATGTGGCTTCGTTAAATGGGTCTTCTGTTAAAACTTGGTGTAGGCTTAGCCTGTAAGCTGTGGTGCAGCTGAATTATGAAGCACAGCCCGGGTTAGTTATAGTGTACATGAGGATCATGCTTTAGCCCACCACGCGTCAGTCTCCTCTGCCATTCTCTGTAGTCCACCCAGACCTATGCCCACCACTTCAACGATGCCATCCAGCCACCATATCCTCTGCCACCTCCTTCTCCTTTTGCCTTTGATGTTTCCTCATATCAAGGCCTTCTTAAGTGAGTCCTCTCTTCTCAAATGTTGGCCAAAGTACTTGAGCTTCAGCATCAGTATTTGTCCTTCCAAAGAGCAATTAGGGTTGATTTTCTTCAGGATCAACTGATTTGATCTCCTTTGCTGCAGGAACTCTGCTCAGGAGATGCCCGAATGAGACTCCTTTCATGTCCCAGTACCACAGTTCAAAGGCGTCCCTTCTTTTGCGCTCAGGCTCCCTTATGGTCCATCTCTCACAGCCATACATTACTGCTGGGAATACCACAGCTTTAACCACCACCACCACCTCCTCCTCCTCCTCCTGCTTCTTCTTCTTCTTCTTGCAGGTTAAAACTTTTTACTTTCCTTCCTTCGCTCTCTTTTTGTGTGTTTTGTTGGCTGTGGTCGTAACACTGTTGATGTATCTCACCTAATTCCCTGAATCTGTTAACCCACTGATGAACAACATGTGTTGTGAAGCTGAGCTCTGGGCAAGCCTCCTGTGATTTCTGGGATTTTAGGTTTCCTGCCACCTGGTAGGTGGGCTGCATGAAACTTTGTTTGTAAGACCGGAGCTGGAAAAAGCACCGCATCAAACAATTACAAGTCCATAACCTTCCTTCTTATCTGCTCTGCCTGAGGCCAGCTTTCTTATTTAATCCTGCCCTTTTTATTGCTCTTTATTGCCGTTTCCCTTTCCTTCGTTCACAGTATCCTTGCTGTGCCACTGAAGTGCAATCTGGAGGATGACAAACATCGCTATATTGCAGACTTTCTCTCAAAGCCAAATCCTCTCTCTTTTTCTCTCCCCCCCCCCCAATTTTCTTTTTCAGTTCCTTTTTCAGTAGCAAAGCCTAGTGGCTTTGTAATTAGTTGCACGGGAACTTTCACAGGAGCCTCCCTCGGGAGCCATTTCATCACAGAGTACCCCTCTTGTCTAGACCAAGCTCATAAAGTCATCACTTGTTGGGATTTCAATTCTACAAAGCAGCAACAGAAATACGGCCTTTCGCCGTAATGTGTCTCTCCAAATGTTTGTATACTGCAGTGCAGGACGACTGTTGTGGTCTACTTTATGAAAGATATATATACCAGCTGACAGGGTGCCCAGTGGGATGTGTTTGCCTGTGTTAACCTCTGCTACTATTGCTAATTCTTGCATTTTCCATTTTGGCTACGTTTTATGGGTATTTGAATATTTGCATAAATCATTACCTCTCTATACATTGCACATTCTTCTTTCATGTCCCAATCAAACCCTGGACTGCCAAAATGAAGCCACTTTCTTGGCTTTGTTGTTGGCCAAACTTAAGCCCTCCGTGCATGTTTCTGGCGGTAATCAATCTATCCACATTCGGACCTTGTGTTGTTGTCTGCCAGCAGTTCTCACTTGAGCATGTTGGTTTTACGTTTAAGGACTCCGACCCTCAGCTTATTCAGGGTTGTAATGACATAGGGTAGCTTGAGTTCCTGAGCTACATCCTCCATTAATGATGTTCCTTAACCAGTGAGCTCCTTCCTCTATCTTTTAACTTGGTTTTGTTCTTGTGTACCCTCAAGAATATTCTTGCCATAAAGCTCTTCTTGAATCTGAGCCAGCATACTTGAGGCTCATATTCATTCAGAGGATGTCGAGGGACATTATTATTTGCACATACCAGCACAACTGTATCTATTAGTAAATTTAGTCAAGAACTGCTGTGGCACGGTGTTTAAGAAGCTCACCTTGTTAGCTGAAAAGTCAGGAAGACCAGAGAACTGCATGATGAAAAGAGCGCCCGTCTCTGTTCCAGCTCCTGCCAAACTAGCTGTCCAAAAGCAAGAAACTGCAAGTAGATAAAAAGGGACCACTTCGGTGGGAAAAGATCTTGGGGACATGAAAGGAGTCTCATTTGGGCATCCCCCGAGCAGAGTTCCTCCAGCAAAAATCCTTTCAACCCAGAAAGCACCTTTGTGTGCTTCTGACACAATAAAAAAATCTTTGATCTCACACAGAATCTGTTTCCTGAACTCAATGTTTTGTTCAGCACTACTTACAAAGGAATTGCAAACCACGTTCTAGGCAGCATGCAGAACAGCACAGTGTGCTTGAGACATTTTATTGTCTCTACTGTAAGTGGCTGGATGGCAGTTAGAAAGCCATAAAGCATGTTTAAAACTCTTTTTATAAAACAAGTCTTGAGTATATCTTTGTAACCTCATAAGTTGGTAGTTCATTCACTGAGGTTTTTATTTTATTTTTTTATTGAGAGCCTTTATCTTAAGTATGAATTTGTTCCTGATACTGATCCCTTTTTAAAAGGGAGGGAGGAAAGCAAGAACATATAATATCCTGTGTGTTGCATCAGAAGAGTCCTTAACACAGTTTCATCCTGGACTTGTATTTTAACCTAGGAATAAAGTCCCAAAATAGCAGCTGCTCTGAATGCTTTTTGCATTAAGATGCACAGTTTCCCTCCTCAAAATTCTCACATTTAACTGTTGATAAAAAGATTTGCTAGAATTTAATTCACAGAACTACGACCAAGAATATTTATTTATTCATTCATATTTCTATTGCCACCCACTCGCCGTAGCGACTCAGTATACAATATACATTATTTTTCTTCATTCATTAGAACAGTTGATTTATTAGTGTATGCCCTAGTCAGAAAAAAGAAAAGCTAATAGGTTTTATTAGCTAATGAGTTGATTTGCGGGATAAACCTTTGGTGGGAAGGATCCTGTTTGGGTTTATTTATTTATTCATTTATTTTCTCTTTTATTTTAATTATCTTTATTTTTAGAAGAACTTGCACTATAAAATTGGTATTTAATTGGAGAAAATCTATGCTGCAGTGGCTAATTGATTCCATTTTGTTTAAATGGGGCTGTAGAAATGTTATTTAAGGAAGTTTAAAGCCAGGGCTGCATAGTGAATTCGGGTTAGTGGCGCAAAGTCCTTTACTCTGAAAGACCTTTTTTTGTAGAAAACAAGATTGCAAAATAGCTTTATGTGCAAATGCAAAGTAATTTCCGGAGACTATGGGCGCACCGTGCCCGTAAAATGTCAAGATCACATAGTGTGTTAAAATTGTAGTAATGTCCTTTAGCACCTCTGCATCATTCAGAAGGCATGTTCTGAGATCAAGAACTGTAGCAGGTACAGTAATACACGTTTGGCAGTAGTTGATGAGCGTCCCATTCCTGCCCCCTGCCCCTGAAATAAAACTTTAAAATTTGTGTTTTAATGTTTACCTAATTTTAAAGCAGCGTTCTTTGCACTTTGGTGTTGAGGCATGCCTGCCTCACATCCACAGAAACATCTGCAGATGTTTAGCTACAAACAGAGATGAGCACTGAACCCTAGAGTCGGATACTACTGGCTTTTGAGCAAGGGGGACCTTTACCTAATTTTAAAATTAGTAGAAAATGTGGTGTTACTGTACTGACTTAGGCTTCTGGGAACTGAAGTCCACTGGTGTTCTGCGGAACATAGTTTGGGATACACTGATCTATACTATGCATTTTCTACTAATTTTAAAATTAGGTAAAGGTCGCCCTTGCTCAAAAGCCAGTAGTATCCGACTCTAGGGTTCAGTGCTCATCTCTGTTCTTTGGAAAGGGAACTGTGGTTTTTTTTTTACGTTGTGCAATAAATGTCTCACACGTTAAAAACCAGATAACACTAAGACTTTTGCAACCAAGTTTTAGCATTATTCGAGGTATTGCTGTACATTGCTTTGATTAATTGACTTAGGCTTCTGGGAACTGAAGTCCAAAAAACAAAGTTTAGGAAATGCTGGTATAGATAATATTACTCCATCAATGTTGCATTCCAGTATTTCAAAAACAACAATATATTACATTCTATACTTCCTATCTAAATAGGAAGGTGGATGGATGGACAGATGAGGCTCAAGCATAGGAGAAGAGTTTATGTGTGAAGAAAGATAAGTGGTGGATTTCTAATGAAGGCTCTCCAATGTAATCATTTGTATATTTCATTGGACAGCAAAATATATACAGTATCAGATCCCATGGACGTCATATTTTACAAAACTAATGGATTCCAATTTTAAAAGATATCTGAAAATATCTGAAATAATTTTACAGTAATATTGCAAATAAAAACAATATTGCAAATACAAAAAGTCCATTACAAAGTAAAGCATATGTAAAATAATCCTTTTTGAAATTAGTATTTGCTGCTACCAAGGGAGAACTGTGGTACAGTAAAACCTCGGATAACGCTAAGACTTGGTTCCACAAGTCTTGGTGTTATCCGATTTTTAGTGTTATCCGATGCATGTTAAAATCCTATGGGATGGATCGGGTAACGTTAAAGCGCCATAGAGATACATTGTAACCACACAGGCTTTAGCAGTTGTTATCCGATCCATCCCATAGGACCTTAACGTTATTCTATTCTATTCTATTCTATTCTATATTCGATTTATATCCCGCCCCAATCACGAAATGCGACTCTGGGCGGCTTACAGACACATCAATACAATATCAATACAACAATATAAAAACATTCAGTCAACAATTCTCCTCCCCAGATCCAATTCTCATCCCCAGATTACTTAACGTTATGCGATTTTAGCGTTATCCGAGGTAAACATTATCCGAGGTATTACTGTATATTAGAGACATAAAATGGAAAGAGTAGTGGAATTATGTTTGTTTGTATATATAATGATACAGTTGTACCTAGCTTAACGAGCATAATGTGTTCCACAGGATTGCTCTTTAAGCGAGTTTGCTTTTTAAGTGAAACACCACTGTAAGTGACCAATTGTGACTTCTGGTGGGGGGGATTGTGAACCCTGATTTATTTGTTAAGTGATTTTTTGGTTGGTTTTATTTGTTAAGCGAAGCGAACATTCAGAGAAAATTCTGCTCTTTAAGCGAGTTACTCTTTAAGCAAGGTGCTCTTTAAGCGAGGTTTGACTGTACACATATGTTTTTTTGTTTCTGCCACTTCTTTTTTCTCAATAGAAATCATGATTCTGTTTTAGACAAATATTCTTTCTCTAGACTATCAATAACCTTCTGAAGAATGTTTTCATTCTGTAACATGACATATTCCCCACTATCTGATATTTGCTCAAATAAATATAAATAAATATGGGTAGTATATCTGGAAGGAGAGAATCAGTAAAATAGCATTATATAGAAATCACCATCATAAAGCTAATTTACCACATTTTATTCCAAGGAAGCAGTTGCAATATTCATGTTGTGGCTGTCTGAAAAATGTGGTCATAAAACTTTTTTATGAACGTACAAATGGCACAAAGACAAAGTGTGAATCTAGGTTTTTATGAGAGATTATTTGAGTTTGCAGAAAATTTAGGTTTTGCTATATGAAGGCAACTGTAGGCATACTTACTTGGCAATAAGTTCCATTATTTCCAAAAGAAAAGTTGAAACTGAATTGGCAGACATGAAAGAAATAGGGAAATGTTTGAATTCTCCAGTGGGGAAAATAACCTAAGTAATCCAAAACAAAGGAAGTGATGTGGTTGGACCAACTGGAGAGAAAGTGAGTTCATGTAGCTAGTTAAGTGATGTGCACTAATTTTTAAATAATGGCCAGGATCTAAAGAACCTTGAAACTAGTTCTGTGCACAAGGGACTTGTTTAGTCATTAGACTTCAGATTTATTTTCCTTGAAAAGCTTACTTCCTCCTGCAGTTAAAATGGAACCTGAATGAGGAGTTTCAAAAACCATTTTGTGGTGGATAAAATCTCTCTAAAGAAAGGGGTGGATGAGTCAAATATTTCATTTAACCAGTCTTAAGTAGCTTTTTGAATTGTGGCCAATGAGTGTAAAATTATAACAATGCCTTCTAATAGTTGTGCTTTCATATCAATATCCCCCCACCCACCCCACCTTCCACTGAAATCTAAGATATTTAATTTTGAAGGGCTCAAATGCCTTTGGGTCTGATTTGAGAATCACAAGAAGTGATTGTGGCCACTAATTTGTGACTCTGCTTACGGGCGGCGTAGGCTTTTCTAGGGAAAGTGCATCATAATGCTTAAGTTGTTTCTCTCTACTTCTCTCATACAGGTTTTTCCAAAGTCTGATTCAGACAGTGTTGAGTTTGACTTGGCAATGAGGTGTTTATTTTATTTTATTTCGTATTCATTTCCTCTTGCAGTTTTATAAAAACAGCAGAGACCAGAAATGTATATTTGGACAAAAAATAAACTTCCCCTTTAGCAGGCCACAACTAGGCGTCTCAATAGAATGTCTAGTTGGGAGATATACATTTATTTGTACACCTGATACAGTAACTTACTTACTGGCTGACTTTAGTGGAAAAATCCTATCCCTCCCAGAACATGTTTTAATTAAAACATTTCATTGAAGGAAAATAATTGGTTTAACAAATATAAGATGGGCACAATGGAAATTGAACATGTTGCTGATCCCAGGATTCAGGCCACTTCTAGTTTCTGAATCTGGAATGTTATAAAAACAAAAAATCTGATAACAGGGTCATTAAAATTGTCCATTTTTAATTTGAGCTCCTCTGTGAATATGAGGTTAAATACACAGATCAGGATGGTTGTTAAAATCATTGGAGATATATATATATATATATCAAAATAAGCCATTAGCCAAGTCACAACTCCCTGACCTGAATGCAATTTAAGGTTAAAATCTGCCTATTTTCAAAATTCTATTGTGATTGCAATGTGACACACATACGTGCAAGTACACAAAACCTATGCATATGTGAAAATGTTCATGGGAACAGTTGTACTTTTGAAAACCACACAAACACACTTTGACTATCTTAGCACTGGATGACATGCAGTGGACAACTGGGACTCAGCACAAGGCGCCCCCCAGGTCAATGGCGCCCACCTTGGGTGCCAATCCAAAGAGCCAAGCCAAGCTGTGATGCCTGGAACGATCGAGCAGGGCTCTGTGTTCCTCTGCCTACCTTCCTCTGCCAAAGATAAGATTACAAAAGCAGCTCAATTGGCAGCGGAGCCACCATTATTTAGAGATTGCAATTTTGCCTTGTAAGCAGGAGGTTGTTGGTTCAAATCCCCAGAGGGGAGTTGAATTTAGCGTAGCCAGCACGCCAGTGCTCAGAGATTCAAAGAGTTGAAATCCAACATTTGTAACCCCCTCAAATGAGAACAATACTTCAATTAAGAAGCACTACTTCAATTAGGAAATTCATTTCCCCAGAAAAGTCAACACATTTGAGAAGCAGAGGAAATTCCATTGTGAGTTTGCTGCTAGAAGAACAATGAGTTTCAAAAGACTGAGCTGGAGAGATCTGAACATTTCTGAGGTAGATGTGGATTTGGAGCAGTGAACTGGGCACCTGGAAGAGGACCTCTTTGTCATTGCTTCTCAAGGTTTCTAGCCCCACACCTATCCATTATACAGAAGGGTAGATTTACAAACTTAGTTGGGTCTTTGTGTGTGTGTAAGACTATGGTGTCTTTAGTGATTAAAACACTGAGCTTGATGACTGGAAGGTCAGCACTTCAAGACCCAAGTACTGCACATCAGAGTAAGCTCTCGTCATCTGTCCCAGCTCCTGCCAACCTAGCAGTTTAAAAGCAAGAAATTGCAAGTAGATAAATATGTACCGCTTCAGCAGGAAAGGTAACAGTGTTCCATGCGCTCCAGTGTCTAGTCATGCCTGCCACATCCCCACGGAACTGTCTGCAGATGCAGACAGCACTGGCTCTCTGGCTGTAAATGGAGATGAGCATTCTGGAGTTGGATACAACTGGTTTTCAGTTAAACTGGCAAAAGGAGGGGATAATTGCTTTCAAAGAACAAGAGAAATGGCTCTTTGAATTTACAAATTCTGGTGGAAACATGACCAGTTCAGTAGACCTGAACTACTGACAGGCTTAGAATGTGACTCCCTGAGCAGAGAACAAGCGACAGATGAACAGTTTCAGGGTCATTTCTGATTTGAAATTATTCAACAATCTGAAGGCAGAACAAACTAGTTGAGTCGGTCAAGACAGAAAGTCATCATTAGTCTCTGCCAAGGCTACAACAAACCTTTTGAATCTCCGTTTCCTGGTTTCCTTTATACACTCCCTCCCCCCATGTTTTACTGCTGACGGTTACATATACTTTCTGTGGCTACTGAAAGTCTGCCTTCTCAGTTACCCTTGGTCTCCTTTTAATGTGCACCTCACACAGAGTCTGATTATTTATTGCAACGTTTAAAAATAAAATTAAAAAGCTTGCCCACGTGATCCTGGAAAGACTGCTGCAGTTTATCTGGAACATAATACTGTAGCAAGGCAGCGCACAATGCAGTTTATCCTCACACCTGGGGGAATGAATTTCACAGCTGTAATTGCTACAATATAATTCTTATTAATGTTGTGCTATAATTCCTATTAATTCCAGAGGGCTAGTAAATGTATTAAGACTTGTCAACATATTATTTTACACTGTTTATGATCTCAAGAATTATGCCCTTCAAGTGTTTTTATTATGTAAAGGAAAAGCCTTAAAAACCTGCTTTGGTTTGGAAGGCTCTGGAAAGGGGGGGGGGGAGATTCCCTTTTACCCTGACCCCCATTCTTTTTCTCCTTGTCTCACAATAAAATAGCTCTTTCAAATCAATCTTTAGAATGAAGCTGCAGCAAGTGCTTAAATCAGGGATTCTCGACCTGTGGCCCGGGGGACCGACTTGGCCCCCACCACCTCCACCACACCAGGAAGTGCCATGTGGTGGAGGAAGGGCAAAATGGCCATCTGGCCCCCGAAGCTGTCTGAGGGAGCGTGACCCGGCCTCCGGCTTTAAAAGGTTGAGAACTCCTGGCTTAAATAATATTTTAACAAAGGAATTATTACAATCTATAGGAAGTCGCAGCATTCATGACAAATCTTTTTATAATTAAAATTATAATTATAATTTTTATAATTAAAATAGGTCTAACTAAGCCAGTGATGGCGAACCTGTTAAGAGACCGAGTGCCCAAACTGTAACCCAAAACCCACTTATTTATCGCAGCGTGCCAACACAGCAACGGGGGAGGGAGGAAGCACTCCCATTGGGCAGCTGGGCAGAGGGGCGGGGCGAACTCTATGCTGGGGTGGGAGGAAGCGCTCCCACTGGGCTGCTGGGCAGAGGGGCGGGGCAAACTGTGCTGGAGTGACTACACGAGTACCCACAGAGTGCTCCAAGTGCCACCTCTGGCACGTGTGCCATAGGTTTGCCACCACTGAACTAGGCAGTGTTGCCTATCACTTGTCAATGAAGTTAGGCTGAGACTAAAACTCAACAAAGCGTCTTTTGTCAAATCCCTTAGGCCAGGTGAAAGTGGAGGGCACACTTCATGGTCCGGCTAGCCAGTGGGTAACGTGATATCTGAATGGCTAAAAACTGCATACAGATGGACTTGATTTCTCAAGTCCATTTGCATGTGTAGAATGTCATTTACAAATGTGTGGAGTCCTCACTGAATAACGACTCCAAGGTATTCTAGAATATATTTTAAACACAAGCAGATGAACAGTGGAGATGGAAAGATATTGATCATGAGCTATGCTGTGATAGTTTCCTTGTACTGAATAATTTTTCTTTGCTTTGCCTACTGTCAGGTAGTGAATATGATGAAGAAGAGGTAGACTATGAGGATTCAGACAGTGATGAGTCCTGGACTACAGAAAGTGCCATCAGCTCGGAAGCGATTCTTAGCTCCATGTGTATGAATGGAGGGGATGAGAAGCCTTTTGCTTGTCCTGTCCCTGGCTGTAAAAAACGATATAAGGTAAGTGTTATTCGTGGTGTGAAAGTATGTATTTCCCCCTAAATGTCATTCTTGGGCGAGGGCCACAGAAGTTATAGTCTCCTTCACCCTGGAACCACCTAGGTGTGTGGACTGTGACTTCTGCCATCCACAGGCAACAGAGCAAAGGTTAGGGAGTGTAGGAGTAAATAGTGCAACATGTGGAGCACAAAGTAGTGTGCTGGAATTCCCTGAGGCAAGCTCCACCTTGTGTTTCTGTTTCTTCCTTAGCATTTTCTCAAGGCTGGTTCTCTTCCTGATGAGACATTGCATTGAGACCTCACCTCTTCTCAGGGAAGCTGCAGGAGAGTATAGCTAAATCTGCTCTCCTTTCTCTCATCTGTTCTTTATGTGCTGTGAAACATGTTAGGCAAGAGATAGCCAGTTTCCCTATTGTGTGTCATTACAAGGGACTGAGGTGGCTCACATGGTTAAGACGCTGAACTTGATGACTAGAAGGACAGCAGGTCGGCAGTTTGAGACCCAAGTACTCCATGACAGAAAGAGCTCCTGTCTCTGTCCTAGCTCCTGCCAACCTAGCAGTTTGAAAGCAAGAAATTGCAAGTAGATAAATAGGGGCCACTTTCGTGGGAAGGTAAACAGTGTTCTGTGCACTCCGGTGTCAAGGCATGCCTGCCACACGTCCATGGAAACATCCGCAGACACAGATACCGCTGGCTCTTTGGCTGTAAACAGAAATGAGCACTGAACCCTAGAGTCGGACACAGCTAGCTTTTGACCAAGGGCGACCTTCACCTTTACCTTACAGAACTTGAGCCTGAATGTATGTCTTCCCATTTATAGTTCAGCATTCTGACTACTTAACACACTGGGGTGATCAACTGAAGTGTTTAAGATGTTGCTGGACTGCCAATTCCCAGAATCCTTCAGGCTTTGCTTTGCTAGATAGAGCGGATGGGACTTGCAGTCACAGTTGCCCATTTCTAAATTATGTCAACTGAGAGCAGAAATGGAAGTACAGTAATACCCCGGATAACGATTGCATCGGATAACGCTAGAATTGGATAACAATTCTGGATGATTCTTAGCGTTATCCGAGGCAATGATCTGCGGGTGTGGGGTGGTTTGGGTAAAACTACCCAATCCATCCCCCACCCGCAGAGGTCTCTGCGACTGCAGTAGGGTCAGGGAAAAGCACGCGCCTTTCCCCCGACCCTACTGCAATCGCAGAGACTGCTTGTGTCTCTTTCCCTCCCTGTATTTAAACTACAGGGAGGGGGAAAGAGAGAGACGTAATTGGGTCTCTAGAGAACCAATCACGTCTCTCTCTTTCCCCCTCCCTGTATAAATACAGGGAGGGAAAGAGACACAAGCAGTCTCTGCAACTGCAGTAGGGGCGGTGGAAAGGCGTGCCCTTCCCCGACCCTACTGCAGTCGCAGAGACCGCTGCGGGGGGGGGGGGGGGGTTGGCTTTAAAGGCAGGGAGGAAAAGAAAGAGACCCTTTCTTTCCCTGCCTGCCTTCAAAGCGGTTTGTCTCTGAAGTCAGGGCTTTTTTTTAAGTGTTGTTCGATGCATGCATCGGACGATGCTAAAAATTGGATGTCATGACTTGTGGAACCAAGTCATAACGTTATCCGGGGTATTACTGTACAGTACTTTGCTGGGAAACATAATTCAGCATTGGGCAGCTGGAATAGAAACGAAAAATCTCCTCTTATTTTTCTCTTGCTGTAATATTCTGTGGCATTTCTGGCTAAGTATGAAGATGCTTGCATGACCCTTTGGCCATCCATCCCACACGTCTCTGCCATTTCCAAGCTTTAGGATTTCAAGCTGTCCTGTGTTTAGATTTGTAGCCTGAGGTCTCTTCCTTAAATGGCTGATAACTACAATCCAAAGTACACTTGCACTGTGAAAAATCAAGCGTTCCTGCCAAACCTCTTGATATATAACAGCTAAAGTCTATGTTGCATCCTGCTTCCCCCACAGAATGTGAATGGTATAAAATACCATGCCAAAAATGGCCACAGAACACAGATACGTGTGCGGAAGCCATTCAAATGCCGTTGCGGCAAGAGTTACAAAACCGCTCAGGGCCTGCGGCACCATACAATCAATTTCCACCCACCCGTGTCTGCTGAAATTATCAGGAAGATGCAGCAATAATGTGCTGGTCACAAATGTGCCAAGGGATCTTCACCAGCAGCCGCTGATTCTGAAGACAGCCACCTTCTCTGGGGAAGCACTGGGCGACCCTTGAAAGAATTGAAATGCATGCTTTATCATTTTTTTCCTGTAATTTTGGAATGATGTATCTTTGTAGAGTTAACAATTTTGTACATTTGCACATGTAATCATCATGCCCATATACGTTACTTTGATATAAAGGTGCTAAAAGCTACAGGTATGGTTTTTTTAAAAAAAGAATTTTACCCCAGAAAGAAAAATTAGGGGATGATGTATATTTAGTTCTGCAGTGTTAAACAAGAGAGAAGGGGAGGAAAGCTTGGTACTGCAACAAGATTGTAATGTGATTGAAGAGATTCAACACATCAGTTCCCACGTGCTTGCAAAACCAAAACAATCCATTATCCACCGGGTTAATATGCCTTATATTAATAGAGTTATCGGTTGGATAGCAAGGTTTTAAGTATTGGAATTATAAATAAGAGAATGTTTAACATATGCTAAAAGTATTTTCATACTCAAAATAACATACATTAAAAGTGTGCTTGCTGTATTTTATATTATCTTGCAGACTTTTTAGTTCTCTGAAATGCTGGAACTCTTTGCATTTAAACTAGTAAACTCACTCTGGCATTAGAATTTTCTGCTTCTGTCTGTACAGGATGTTATATAGATGTTAATACCCCGAGATTCCCCAAAACCATGGTCCCCTGGTTGTTATTGTCCCCCAGTATCTACTACCAAGACGACACTTGGAAATGAAGTACACATTTTGAGAGGCAGAAATTATCTTCATCTTAGATGAAGATGCTAAAGCACTTTGTAGTTCTTTATTGCCAACAAATTTAAAGGTTTTGTGTTGCCAGCAGTTGCAAGTACTGTACTAGTATAGCCCAGTGGTTGCAAATAAAAAGAAAATCTAGGCACAGTTTAAGGAGGCACACTATTAGTTAAGCTTCAGTTCCCTTTACATTGTACCTTCAGATTTTTGTATATATAATATATATATTTTATAACTTACAATGGGTTGTTGCATTCCACATGTTTAGCATTAAGATTTTTTTCCTCAAATATGAAACATCTTGAGCCTTATTGATATGAAGTGCTTCTTGAAGCAAGTACTCAAAGATAGTTCTGAGACCAGAGCTGTCGGAGGTGCTTGTGTCTGGACCATATTTATATGCTTCATTTTATGTCCAGCCTTCTCTTCTCCCCTTGTGTAAGTGCTAGTGAAGGTTAACATTTTTAGTATGCAAAAAACTACATTAATAAAAACTGGGAGATTTCATCTCCCTCATGAGAAAATGTTGAGTTTTACAAGGAACCCTCTTCTGTGTTTTTGTATTTATATATAAATGATATGGGAAATGTCTTATTTGTTTAGAACATTTTATGTCTGAGAGAGCACGGAGTCATTAACTAGTTAAGAAAAATTGCTCCTAACTTCTAAATCTCTCATAATGAGGGTTGAAAAGATTTAAAACAAGGCATCTTTAAAACATATCTCCCAAAACACACCTTCGTAGAGATGCATTTCTGTAGTACAAATGGTAATATAGGTGTAAAGGATGATCCAGACAGAATAATCTATTGCTCAAAGCCCTGTTACCAAGCTAATATTTTGACTTCATCATTAAACTTGCTCTCAGTGTGAGAAACTGAAGGCAGACTAAACAAAGTATTGTTGCATGTCCGTTCTTTCCACTATTACAATCCAGTTACTATTTACCTAATCATTGTGACAGTATTAGACAGGGGGGAAATGGGACTATTTTGTTATACTGTGTATAGTGAATGTATTGTACTGTGTCTGTGAAAATGTGCTTTAAATTATATTTTCCTATATTTTGCTGGGGACAAAGTTCATTAAAGTTGAGAAACCACAAAAGGTTTGTTTTAGACCACCTCAAAGTGCATCAAAAATTTCCTTCAGTAAAAGCTGCTTATAAATGTAAATTGAATCAAAAATAATAAATTGCCTCTGACTCAAAAAAAAAACTGGATACTGCTTTATTACGGCATCTCTAATTTCTTAATGATCAATTACATGCTGTAATGTAGATAGTACAGGACATCAGTAGATTTTCAGTGTAATAACAAGACTGACTGTCTTAAAATAACAGCGTGTAACAACAAAGTGACTACAAGTATTGGATGGGCGTGCTTTCAATGGTCTTTAGATTAGGGCTGGATTTGTTTTCTGTGATATATAGCATCAAGGCTTTAAACCAGGGGTTCTCAACCTACAAGTCTGCAGGCAGAATCCATCCCATTGCACCAAATAATCTATGCCCCAACCTCGCTCCAGCTGCTGCCGGAATCGGGTGCAGACTCATTTATGGCTATAACTGAGTTTATGACAACTAAATGCAGCTGCAGCAGTTGTAAATGCGTTTACAACAGCCGTGGATGCATTTATGGCAATCGTAAACAGCGGGGGGACCACCAGTCCAGCCCCCTCAACTGTCTGAGGGAGTAAGACCCAGGCCCCAACTTGAAAAGGTTGAGAGCCCCTGCTCTAAACCAGTAGCGTGGGTGGGATTCAGCCGGCTGGGGCATAAGCCAAATTTGCCGCCCCCTGGGCGGGGCCTAAGATGCCGGCACCCACTCCCGCTAGGGCTTCTGGGAATTGTAGTCCAAGAACACCCATACGCCCTGAAAGTACTGCCCGGGGCACACACCCCATGCTACGCTACTGCTTTAAACAGACTATGGTTGAAATTGTTTTGTGTAACTTTGTACTGTGTAAGTCTGGTAGCATTATCAACTGCAGCAATTTTGCATAGTTTCTGATTCCTCCCGAAGATTGCAAGGTTCCTACAGAATCCTTTTTGTTGTTGAGAAACAATTAGGAGGCCACAGAATAGGAGTTATAGCCTTTCTTTAAATAGCTACCAGTGATAAAAGTATATCTTGGTAATTAAACACTTTTTCTTGAACTCTGCTACTACGCAGAGGTGCCTGAAAGCCAATAATCCATCTTTTAAACTTGCAGACAGATAATACTGAAATTAATTAAGATTTTAGGATTTTCTCTGCAGTCACCACCAGATCATGTTAGGTTGCAGAGGACATAAAGACAAGCCCATACTTGCAATCATACTGCAACACAATCGCCTGTGTAATAGGGAAGCAAGGTATATCTTTTTAATGAACAAAAACAGCTGGAATACAAATGTGTTCCAACTAATCTATTGCCTTTTTGCCACTGGGGTACTTCTTTGTCTCAGTCAATGCAATGTACTAGGACAACAAAAACCTGTCCACTAATTTTTTAAGGAGTGCAGAGCAAACCTTTAAGTCAAGAAATGATTCTCCTTGGGCACTGTAGTTCTTCTGAAGTGCCTCTGTAAAGTCTAAAGATTATAGTATTTAAAAAGCACCGTGTACATTAATAACAGGAAGCAAGGCCTAAGACAGCTAGCATAAGGAAAATGTAAGTGTCTGTAGATGTAACTCTGGGGACTGGAACTTCCAGAACTCTTCATGAATTCTTGGGGGAAATCCTGTAAGTTGGAGTCCAGAGAGAGAGAGGAAGAAAGAGGGTGGAAGAATTCCATACTCGTATGAATCTAACTTTCAAACAACTGATACTAAGAAAATAGACCCCAGAATGATGTAGGATTTTTATCATGTGGGTAACAATTAACTGGTTAAGGTTGAAACCAGATTAGTTGACTAATCTTTTTATAACAATGTATTACACTTGTAATCACTCTAGGTGGGAAAAAACACATACCGGTAAGTGTAACACCAAAATAATTTCCTTAAGAAACTAAAGTTAGTGATAACCGCTTAGATCCAAAAGTCCGTTGTGTGAATTGAAGATATACAAAGTATATTGCATATTTTCCCAGTTACTAATACAATGTCCTTATGCTCAAAATAGTTCAATTCCCGAGTACTGCAGGATGGAATGAGCTCCCGTCTCTGTCCCAGCTCCTGCCAACCTAGCAGTTCGAAAGCAAGAAATTGCAAGTAAATAAATAGGGACCACTTCGGTGAGAAGGTAATAGCGTTCCATGCACTCAGGTGTCTAGTCATGCCTGCCACATGACCATGGAAACGTCTGCAGAAGCAGACAGCGCTGGCTCTTTGGCTTAGAAACAGAGATGAGCACTGACCCCTAGAGTCGGATACGAGTTGCTTTCGAGCAAGGGAAACCTTTACCTTTACTATGCTCAAAATAAGCTACTCTGTAGTCATGGCCACCATTTGTGGAACACATGCAGAAAGGAAAAGATCAAGCGACAAAACAACACAACAGATATTCATTTTTTCTCTTTAATATGACTACTGTACAACAGATGAAAACAGATTAATTTTTATTCCAAAAGGATCAAACTTCTTACTAAAGCTTAAGTAACTCTTTAGAAATATAGTGTTTTAGATATACACCACAAATGTAATGGGGGAAATGTGCAAAGTAGAATGCAAAAGATTCCAGAAACCTTAGTACCTATAAACACAAAACTGGCTAAAGAACCCAAAAGGGAGGAGAAGAGGTTAATTTTTAACAATGTGTTAAAAATCCACAGAGCACAAATGATGCCAATTTTTATACAACATTTTGCTAATAGTTCTTCTAACTGCAGAATTTTTATTAGATTTCTGGTGCATGTGACATTTTGAAGAAGTGATAATAGGTATGTAAAAATTAACATTACCATAAGAATGTTTTGCAAGCATGTAATCTTAACATAGCTACATTTACGAGATTGATGTAAAAATTATACTTTTGTTGAATTCATTATGTAGCTTTCAGAATAAACAATGATATGAAGGATACACACAACTCTACTGAGAAATCTCATTTTATTATTATGGAATGAGAATTTCAGTATCTAATCATATGTTAGCACAAGCAAAAGCAAGATAATGTCATTCTGTGAAGCTGTTACTATCACATTCTGGAATGCTAAGGTTTCTGAACAGGCCTGTGCACTTCCTGTATTTCTATGCATTTGTTAGCTAGGGCATAAATCTTGTTAGCTATTATAACAGCTTTCCGCATATGCTGGAACAATGAAGGTTAACCCAATAGTTGCTAAGAGGCCAAGGATTTACTTTAAGTCAACCACAATGCACTCTGCCTATAAATAACACATTTGGACCAAATTTAAAAAGCTGCATTCTTTCATCCTACAGAGCTCATTCGTGTTTTGTGTAAATTACACTGCATTAAGATGTCACCAATCTAGTCAAAATTCAAAACATTCTGATCAAAGTGAGTTTGAACATGTTTTTCAAAGTTTTGCTGGTCATAGTCCGGAGGAAACTGTTGACAACACATTGGACACACCTTCCAGTGACTTTCAACGTGTTCTTCAAACTTGCTCTGGTCATAGTTAGGAGGAAACTTCACTTCACAAAGAGGACACTTCTTGATGTGCACAAAACTTGGAATACAAAAAGAAAAGAGCAACCATCCTTGAAAAAAGCAGTTACAACTGAACTGCAGCCTGATCTATCGTGGTTAGAACCTCAAGTATGATGGCAGAGAGACAATCTTGACTCTTCCTATTGATATTTGCAAAAAGACGATGTACATGACTAAAGCTCATCAACATTTAGCCTGAATGTTTCCTCACATATTTCTTCAAAACCTTCATATGTAATGGGAAAAGACTAGAGAAAAAGTAATTGAATACTGTCATCACCGGGGGATGTTACTTTTTTTTAATTTTAATTTTTCCTATTCCCCCACTTCAGATTCTGAGGCTCTCTACAGATCTTTTCTGCCCTGAAGAAGCTTCTGAGAGGTCAGAACATGGCCTTTTATTTGACAAAGTGGCTACTGGATTATTCTGGCAGGATAACCAGCAGCCATTTTCTGATATGAAGTGCTCTCCCTGCTGGTTATGAGGTTCCCAAAGGCAAAAAGGATCTCTAGGGAGCATCAGAAACTGAAGAGGACAAGAAGTTTAAAATTAAATCAAAGCAAAGAATAACACTGCTCAGTGATTACGTCACTGTCACTATGCAGTGTAAAGCTGTGCAACAGGATTTCTGCTATCATCTTTTCATTTTAAAATTTGAATATATTCTTCCCTCTGCTGCACCTAAATACAAACACAGAACCCACAAATTAGGGGGGGGGGGAGGTTGTAACCTTTAACCAGTTCATTCGATGAGATGTTAATTTAGCTTTTACTCACTAGGCCCTAATAAATCAGTGGTGTTACACAAGGCAATTGAGGGTAATTTGGAGTCTCTCCTACATATTATCAGGAAAGATTGAGGCGGGATAATAAATTTGAATAATAAATAAATAATAAATAAATAAAAGATCGCATTTCTTCCATACTTGCACCTATAAGGGTGCAGAAGTTTTGGAGCAAAATTGTCTAAAATTGTGACAGGTAATACCTGTGAAATACAAGAAAAATGAATTGAGTCAGCAGTCCTGTAGCAATCTTTTTTCAGTACCGGCCATTGTACAAGGCAACACGCTGCTCAAAGCTACTGCAACACCAGATGATACAGATGGAGCTCTCACTTCTTCCAGGTAAACAGGTTGTGATTAAACATTGCTTAAGGTCTTGGCACAGGATTTAGACAACCTCAGTAGAATTTTTAACTTCTCTGGCAATAGCAGAGCCCTGTGTATTTCTGCAATAACTCAGCATTCCAAAATGAAAGTCATGATCACATATTTGATGTCACTTTTGCTATCTTACCTGGAATCAAAGCAAAACCCCGCTCCTCGTTCATGCAAGAGGAGGTTTGGTGGATCAGGAACAGAAGGTGGAGTTGGCTCATCATCCTGCAAATAAAAGTCCTGGATTTTTATTGCTGTTTTTTCACTCAATCATGTTTTGCATTCAGTGAGCTACACTAATCAAGATGGGAAAACTTTCTCTAGCATGTGATGGACCACAACTCCTATCATCTGTTACGCTAGGCAGGTCTAATAGGAGCTGAAGGTAATAATGAATGAATATATAAAGGAGCATGAGCTGCTGATCCCAAAGTTAAATAATGCACCCTTTTCTGCAACACCTGTCAAACATCTCTCAGAGTACCAACGTTTAGATAATACCTTGATCTAAAATTTCTGTGAAATAAAATGGAATGCTTCAGTACTGGACAAAATCCATTCTATCTTGTACCACAGCAGAGAGATATTTTCATAGATGGTAGACACAAATACAAAGAAAAAGAAATCAAAATCCCCATACTTGCCCAAATATGTCAATCTAAGCACTGATATGTTATCACAGATTCAGAATGCATACGTGCACAGGCTTGACATCTAATTTACAGGATCCTTCAGCATTAGAAAATGGGAATGATCTCTAAACCATTCATCTATATATGCAAGCCATGTGTGAATTATTTCAGCAATGTACACCTTTTGCCCTAGCACATGGAAAGTACTGTTGGGGCTGTGTGAATAGGTGCTTTAAAATACACAAGCAGAGATCAGATAAGGAACTGCACTGTTTCACCACTGGCACTCAGAAAAGACAGATTATACTTTTTTTATAAACAATACTTAACCTCAAGATAGAACTTTGCATATATTCTGCTGGCACATACGTTTAAAGTGAATGGAAATAACTGGCAGCTTTATGCTCTCTTTCAAAAGTTTATTATAATTATAAGCTTAGAACAAGAGAGCTTTTGCCGCAAACTCTTTAGATTGCTTTCTTTTAAAGTGATATTTTGATTTTAATCAGCTGAATTGTACAGGTTGCCTGCCAATTACTTCTATGTGTTAAGACAGGATAGTTAGCATTCCATTTCTTTTACTGAAATACTTCCCTGGGGAAAATTAAGTGATTTTCATTTGAGAAGCAGAAAAGTAGGATGATCAGATGTTAAAACTTCTAGTTGATGTAAGACAAGGAAAATCTTCTGAGAACAGGCACTTATTTGCCCAAAGTTGGTTCCCATTTGAGCATATTAGGAGCCTTCTACCTCATTACAAAATCTAAGCTGTGTCAGCAAATGAGCACAAGACTTTAGTTCTGTTCCTCTTGGGTTTGCAAGAGGGCAAAGCACATAGATTAGAAAGAACGCTCTGCTAATTAAACTGCAGCAGACGACTAAAGAGGAGAAGGACTTGTCATCCGTAATGTCTGTGCCAAGAATGGTCATATTAAATATGCAAAATGTGAAGTAAAGGTAGGCAAATGTGCTAAGCTCACATTCAAGACCTTAAATAGGCTGCAAAAGTTCTGACAGTTTCCCTAATTATTCACAATAATGGCCTTGGGGGGCAAAAGGCAGGAGGGAGAAATACATTTTTCTCCATTATTGGTGATGAGCACCAGGGCTAAAATCGTGCCTGTCTGAACACTGATAAGTTTCTGCAAAGGTTAATAGCAATTAAATGTGGCAAACTAGACTAAATGAGAAGCAGGTCATGATACCACTATACTTGTAAAGAGCACAGGACTCTATAAAGGAATGTTTCTTATTAAACTATTTCTTAAAGTTAAAGGGTGCAAGGAAATTATGTCACACAGTTAACAACAATGCTTACCGTGTTTTATTATACATCCCAATTCCTTAGCATCTCACATCTATTTCATTTGAAATGGGCTATACCTATCACTTGAAATATTTCATTTGTCAAGAAATCAGCTTATTTACGCTATTGCTGACAATGCTGATCTTTTCAAACACCAGGATAAAAATGTATGCATCAGCATTTTGTTCCATGTGTTGTGTCATTTCTATAGAGAAATAGTTATCTTCTGAGATTAATATTTAGATTCCAGGTATTATTGTTACAAAAACATTATGTCCATATTATGTATGAATGTCCATATTATGTATGAATGTCCATATTATGTATGAATGTCCATATAATACTCCAGGTTAAGTGCCTCCACACTATCCTCAGGCAGATTTGGAAATCATGGGGAAATTCTTGCTCTGTGTATGTTCCTGACAATATTTAGCATACACAACTCACACTAAACTGGAATGGACAGCAGTAATACTACATCTTTGAACAGTTGGTCTGACAAGCCTGCCACAAGCATCTATTTGGGCAAGGGTCACTGGAACTTTCTGCCACTCGATTTATTATCAACTGGTCTAAATTAGAAGCTATTAGACAGGAAATGGTTTTTGTGTGACAACTGTATGTCAGGAGTTCTCAACCTTTTAAAGCCGGGGGCCAGGTCACACTCCCTCAGACAGCTTCAGGGGCCGGACAACCATTTTGCCCTTCCTCCACCATGTGGCACCTCCTGGTATGGTGGAGACGGTGGGGGGCCACATGAAATTGTACTGCAGGCCACAGGTTGAGAATCCCTGCTGTATGTAATATATGCGATGACAGTGAAATAAAGTCATCTTACTTTACTTATAAGACAATGTAAATATTATTTTTATTTTTAACTTACATTGCTATCCTCTGGATCTTCCAAACCATCAGGCCGACTAAGGTTGCGAGCTGGCTGGCTACACACAACATTGTCTTTGAGTTCCCAAGAGACTGCTCTTACAGGTGGCCTTTGGATTTCATCAGGGTAAAAAGCACCATCTGCTCCGTCTGCAGTCATAGTAAGAAGTTAGGTTATGTATACTGAAGCATCATTTCAATTAATATGCCATATCACAACAAACTGTTCAGTTTAGTAAGAAGAGCAGAAATCTTGGATGGCTTTCCTTCTAAACATCCATTTCCCCCTAGGAGTTAGCCAATTTTTCCAAATGTATTAGTTAAGGATTTTAAGTCTGACGTCTGGTGCAAGCATCTAAATCAGTGGTTCCCAACCCTTTTTTTCACCTTGCCCTGCATAAGCATCTCTAAAATCCTGATCCTCCACCCACCCACCCACCCTGTGACATAATTCTTATTATTCAAAAAGTAAACTCTTATTCAAGTGGAGGAAGCCTGCACAAAAGTATATTAATAACTCATTCTCGAATTAGGTAAAGGTCACCCTTGCTCAAAAGCCAGTCATATCCAACTCTAGGGTTCAGTGTCCATCTCTGTTTTTTTTAAATTCATATTTATATACCACTCTCCTTACCGGGGCGACTCAGGGCAGTTTACATATCATTAAACATAACAACAACAAAAAATCAAAACATTCCCTAAAAACTTCTGATCTAAAATATATAAAAGATTTAAATTTTAAAATTTCAAAAGTTTCAAAACAATCAACAAATTACAATGACAGATCAGATTAAAACTAAGTCTAGAAGATTAAAAAATTACAGCCAAAAAGCCACCGCTGTCTGCATTTGCAGATGTTTCTGTGGAAATGTGGCAGGCATGCCTCAGCACTGGAGTGCACGGAACACTGTTTACCTTCCCACCAAAGTGGTCCCGATTTATCTACTTGCAATTTCTTGCTTTCAAAATCTGGTTGGCAGAAGCTAGGACCGAGACGGGAACTCACTCCATCATGCAGTACTCGGGAATTGAACTCCGACCTTCCAGTCATCGAGTTCAGCATCTTAACCACTTGAGCCACTGCAGTCCCTACATTCTCGAGTCCCCCCCCCCCCAAAAAAAATAATAATCAAATTGCACTCCTGTGGGACATGTGTCCCACCTTGGGAATCACGGATCTAGATGAATGCACATCTCCCGACAGAATTTTCCAGTAAAAAAATAATAATGAAAATACTGTTGATCTACCTCTCGTCTCCTGGGCTGTATAGGGATTTCCATACTGCAGTACAGGGAGTCTGTTTGGCACAGCAGGAACTGGACGATTATCTTCAGAACTGAGAACTGGAGTGAGAAAGTATAATGCTTGCTGGGGTGTCTGTCCTTCGGTGATCCTTTCTGTGTTATTTCCTGGTCTCCTTCCAGGGTTCTAAAGAAAAGTTTAAAAGAATTACCAGAGTACAGGCCCAAATCAATGATTTTAAAACTGCAAGGAATGTTGCATAATGAGCGAGTCTATGTTACTGTTCACAGAATTCTTCCTCAAATCTTCACATTTACTTATCAGGAACATAAGAAACTGCCTTATACTGCGACTTTTCCATGGAGCTCAAAGACTTGATATAAGCTACCATTGTACTACAGTATTTTGTTCTGATATTGTGGGATGCCTCTCAGAAGAACAGCTTTGGGTGGCTCCAGGGCTACGCACAATGTTAAGTTCAGAGAGTATCCTGAGTAAGTGCTCATCAGAGAACTTTGTGTCCCAGGTGATACTTCACATTTGTTTGAAGCGCTCAGGAGCAGTAATTGGGAAAGTGAAACTGAAGGGTCATGTTAGTGCCATCAAACTTTTTTCCTCAGTAACATCTGAATCAGAGGAGGCTGTGCAAATCTTGGACAATATCTAAATGTAGGGAACAGCCAATGAACTGAGCATGAATCCTGTCAAGACAACCTATGTTGTAAGCAGTTCTTCCATATCAGAGCTGGATCAGTCCATTTTTAGATAACAAATTCAACAAAGGAGCAGGTACTTGTCTGAGAGATGCTCCCTGACCCCAAGGCTGTCACTTTGATAGCACCTTTGGCGCTCAGGAATGTTTTATGTTACTGTAGATTTTCCTGGACAGGGATAGCTGGACTATTAACATTGTGATGGATGATGGATTGCATATGGGGTTACTCTTACGGCTAACCTGAAAGCCGCAACTGCTACAGAATGCTGTAGCCTGGAAGATAACAGGAGCAAGTTACCGTATTTGCTGACATATAATATGCATCGGAGTGTAAGGCACACTGTTTTTCTCATGTATTTTTTTTTCGGGGGGGGAGTCCGTCTTATGTGGCAGCAAAATACAACACCTGCTTCAACAAGCTTTTCCATAACAGTAATTCCTTCTAACTCTAGAGTTGCATTTCCCCTTTTATGTTTTATATAACATTTAATTTTAATTCTGTATATTGCTTGAAAATCAGGTGAGTTCTACACAAGGTTCAGTACATACATACTGTACTATTGTAAGTTCACTAACACCAGCTTTCCATGGGATTCGGACATATAGATATCCCTCCCAGTCCTATCAGTATTAAACCTGAATTATTTCTGCTTGATTGAATAGTAACCCACAATATAACACCAATTTTTGGAGCATCTGCCATTTGTGTGGAAATTCCACTTCTATTAAAAAAGGATCACTTTAAATGAAAACCTGACAAACTGTTCACATACTGTAATTGTGCCATAACATTCAAGCACACCTGATCAATGTGAAAAAGTAATCAGATTTGGCATACATGTTCCATGTTGCAAAACACTGATTTTAAATGAATAAAACACATTCCAGGATTTGTCCACACTGGGTGTTTGATTTAAAATCTTTTATCTGCTAAGGCTCAGGTGAAAAAGACAACACAGCTGTTGTATTATAGAGTTAAGATGCTGTGCATGATCTATGAAAAGGGAAGAGATTCTAGTGTTTACAATTCAAATTGCAAACAGCAAGAAATTGGAAGAAACACTCAGAATAAGAGATAACTCCTAGCTATAAATGGCACGGGGCCATTTTTTCATTTGCTCCTCATATCAATGGCTCAAAAACTTTTACTTAAGTTAAGTTGTTGATTATTTCTAGCTGCATTACTGCTTAAAATAAAGAAATATGTCTCTATAGATATTTTATAGAACTATACAGTACAGTTAATTTTGTTTTAATAAATATACATAAAAATAGTATTTTGGTAAAGCCATAGGAACACTGCAATTTTAAATATGATTTCTACAATGTTGATTGTTCTTAAAGTTTTGGATAAAGACGAATAGGTATCCAGGTTTCCATGGAGGCAAAGAGTATGTTTGCAACAGTAAGGCTAGAGTACCAAATACAGTACAGTAAAACCTCGGATAACGCTAAAACTTGGTTCCACAAGTCTTGGTGTTATCCGATTTTTAGTGTTATCCGATGTATGTTAAAATCCAATGGGATGGATCGGATAACTTTAAAGCTCCATAGAGATTGTAACCGCATAGGCTTTAGCGGTTGTTATCTAAGCCATCCCATAGGACCTTAACGTTATTCGATGCAATTCTCCACCGCAGATTACTTAACGTTATGCGATTTTAGCGTTATCCGAGGTAAACGTTATCTGAGGTATTACTGTAGTGTCAAGCAAATCTGATGATGTCAATGACAGGCAATCCAAGGTTCTCAGGCTTACTTTAGTCCGGGCAAAGTCTTAAATATACACTAGTACCCCGAATAACGTTATGACTTGGTTCCACAAGTCCCGTCGTTATCCGGTTTTTAACGTTGTGCGATACATTGAACACACAATGTTTAAAAAAGCCCTGTTTCCCTGGAGGCTGCAGGAAGCCAGAACGTCGGGATTTGAATCCTGACATTTTGGCTTGCTGCTGCCTCCAGGGAGGTGGGGGAACTTTGGAAACAGCTTGGAGCGGGTTTCCCCACCTCCCTGGACCCAGCCGGGGGGGGGGGGTCAGAGACCCCAAAATTGGTAAAAAAAAAGTCCTTTTTTTTTTTTACCAATTTTGGGGTTTCTGACCCCCCCGCCAGGTCCAGGGAGGTGGGCAGACCTGATCCAAGGTGTTTCTGGGCTTCCCCGACGTCCTCAGCCAGTGCAGCAAGCCAGAATGTCAGAGTTCGAATCCCGACATTCTGGCTTGTTGCACTGGCTCAGGACGTCGGGGAAGCCCAGAAACACCTTGGATCGGGTCCCCACACCTCTCTGGACCCAGGGGGGGGGGTCAGACACCCCAAAATTGGTAAAAAAACGTCGGTTTTTTTTACCAATTTTGGGGGCTCTGACCCCCCCCGCCGGGTCCAGGGAGGTGTGGGGACCCGCTCCAAGCTGTTTCCAAAGTTCTCCCACCTCCCTGGAGGCTGCAGTAAGGCAAAATGTCAGGATTCGAATCCCGACGTTCTCGCTTCCTGCAGCATAAAAGAGGGTGGGGGGAGTTCAAAATTAGCACGCATCAGCTCTAGGGAGGTCGGGAGACCCAATGCGCGCTAATTTTGAACTTCCCCCACCCTCTTTTATGCTGCAGCAAGCCAGAATGTCGGGATTCGAATCCTGACATTTTGCCTTGCTGCAGCCTCCAGGGAGGTGGGAGAACTTTGGAAACAGCTTGGAGCGGGTCCCCACACCTCCCTGGACCCGGCGGGGGCGTCAGAGTCTCCAAAATTGGTAAAAAAAAGTCCGTTTTTTTACCAATTTTGGGGTGTCTGACCCCCCCGCTGGGTCCAGGGAGGTGTGGGGACCCGATCCAAGGTGTTTCTGAGCTTCAACGACGTCTTGAGCCAGTGCAGCAAGCCAGAATGTCGGGATTCGAACTCTGACATTCTGGCTTGCTGCACTGGCTCAGGACGTCAGGGAAGCCCAGAAACACCTCCAGAGAGATCAGAGGACCCGATCTACAGCTGCAGGGTGGCTGGGGAAGCTGACGGGGACTCCCTGTCGGCTTCCCTAGCCACCCGCCCATGCCTCCACAGCTGTGGGGTGGCTGGGTAAGCCGATGGGGGAGCCCCCCGTCAGCTTTCCAGCCTCCCCACCCCTGCCTCCGTAGCTGCAGGGTGGCTGGGAAGCTGAACGGAGAACCCCGTTCAGCTTTCCAGCCACCCTGCTGCTAAGAACGACTGTATCGTATAAAGTTAAAATCGCGTTATTCGATACAAGATTTTTCCGAAAATCTTGTAACGTTATGCGGTTTTCATGCTATATGATACTCACGTTATACAGGGTATTACTGTACAAAAATTGCAGCATTTGTTTTATCCTTCTTTGTTTTCACAAATTTTCTCCAGTCTAATTAACATCTTGTGTTTTTAATGCATTATTTGTTTTATTGTTAAGTCATCTTGAGATGCATTCTAAAGTTTCTCTGATTACAAACAGTTCTATTTCTTCTACATTGATATTTAGAAATCTTGTTTGTGGATTTTATTCATGTAAGTTAGCTGTTTTTATATCACATTTTGTTTACGTAATTTCTATTATGTTAGGTCTGTTCAATTAATGAATACAATTTCCCATTTAATATCTCAAGAGGAAAATGAAGTATAAGCAATATTTAAAAAAAAATCATTTAGTACCTTCTCACCAGTGCAGATTCCCACATGGGATGCCAATTCATTTATCTGTCTGTCCTTTTCAGCCAACTCAACCTATTTAAAAACATACATTCAAACAAACCATGTTAGTAAGTACAAACAGTTCCCTACATGTACTCACAGTTCTCACTTTAGATTTCACTCACAATTTCATAGCTGCATGAATTACATTCTGAACAAAAACAGGAATAAAAATCATTTCCATAACTTCTATACAGTCAAAACTCGCATAAAGAGTGTTTCGCTTAAAGAGTAACTCGCTTAAAGAGCAGAATTTTCTCTAAATGTTCGCTTCGCTTAACAAATAAAACCAACCAAAAACTCGCTTAGCAAATAAATCGGGGTTCACAATCCCCCCACCACCAGAACTCACAATTGGTCACTTACAGTGGTGTTTCACTTAAAAAGCAAACTCGCTTAAAGAGCAATCCTGTGGAACACATTATGCTCATTAAGCTAGGTACAACTGTACCATCATATATACAAACAAACATAATTCCACTACTCTTTCCATATTAAGTCTCTAATATACAGTAATACCTCGTATAATGTTTACTTCGGATAACGCTAAAATCGCATAACGTTAAGTAATCTGGGGAGGAGAATTGGATCAAATAACGTTAAGGTCCTATGGGATGGATCGGATAACAACTGCTAAAGCCTGTGTGGTTACAATGTATCTCTATGGCGCTTTAACATTATCCGATCCATCCCATATCCGATCCATCCCATAGGATTTTAACATGGATCGGATAACACTAAAAATCGGATAACACCAAGACTTGTGGAAGCAAGTCTTAGCGTTATCCGAGGTATTACTGTACTTTACTGTACTGTACTCCATGACCACCTCAGGAACATCACAGAACTCTCTTTGCCTGCTGGAGAGGGGGAACGAGGGCCAACTGTGTGGACCAGCTAGCTCAGCCATAAAGACCTTGCTGCTACTGCTATTGCTGCCTCCATGACCACCTCAGGAACATCACAGAACTCTCTCTGCCTGCTGGAGAGGGGGAATGAGGGCCAGCTGTGTGGACCAGCTAGCTCAGCCATAAAGACCTTGCTGCTACTGCTATTGCTGCCTCCATGACCACCTCAGGAACATCACAGAACTCTCTTTGCCTGCTGGAGAGGGGGAATGAGGGCCAGCTGTGTGGACCAGCTAGCTCAACCATAAAGACCTTGCTGCTACTGCTATTGCTGCCTCCATGACCACCTCAGGAACATCACAGAACTCTCTTTGCCTGCTGGAGAGGGGGAATGAGGGCCAGCTGTGTGGACCAGCTAGCTCAGCCATAAAGACCTTGCTGCTACTGCTATTGCTGCCTCCATGACCACCTCAGGAACATCACAGAATTCTCTTTGCCTGCTGGAGAGGGGGAATGAGGGCCAACTGTGTGGACCAGCTAGCTCAGCCATAAAGACCTTGCTGCTACTGCTATTGCTGCCTCCATGACCACCTCAGGAACATCACAGAACTCTCTCTGCCTGCTGGAGAGGGGGAATGAGGGGCAGCTGTGTGGACCAGCTTGCTCAGCCATAAAGACCTTGCTGCTACTGCTATTGCTGCCTCCATGACCACCTCAGGAACATCACAAACTCTCTTTGCCTGCTGGAGAGGGGGAATGAGGGCCAGCTGTGTGGACCAGCTAGCTCAACCATAAAGACCTTGCTGTCTCTCTTGACTGTATTGTATTTTTTTTTCTTTTATGTAAAATTTATTGTGTTATCTGTGCTGCATCTGTTGTTATATTTTTATATTATGCTGTATTTATATTTGAGATTGTGATACTGTATATGTTTGTGTTATGTGAGCCCCTCTGAGTCGCCTCAGTGAGGTGAGTAGAGGGGCATATAAATCTAATTTAATAATAATAAATAATTTAATAATAATAATAAAATAATAATTTATATTACTGAATTTCAGCCATAATGTATTGCCATCATCCAGGCAGGAGGTAACTAAGGCATGCAGTTACAGTGGTCATCTTCAGAAAAGAAAATACAGTAATACCTCAGATAACGTTTACCCCCCCCCCCCCACACACACACACACAATTGGTCACTTACAATGGTGTTTCGCTTAAAGAGCAAACTTGCTTAAAGAGCAATCCTGTGGAACGCATTATGCTCTTTGAGCGAGGTACCACTGTATTTTGCATCTAGCTAAAACGTTCCCTTCACCTAAAATGTTGTTCCTCAAGAGCAGGGACTCTCTCTATATGGCCTTTACTAGTTAGGTAAAGGTCGGCCTTGCTCTAAAGCCAGTCGTATTTGACTCTAGGGTTCAGTGCTCATCTCTGTTTATAGCTAAACAGCCAGCACTGTCTGTGTCTGCAGATGTTTCCATGAAGTGGTACCTATTTATCTACTTGCAATTTCTTGCTTTCAAACTGCTAGGCTGGCAGGGCTTGGGATAGAGATGGAAGTTCACTCTGTCATGCAGCACTTGGGTCTCAAACTGCTGACTTGGGACCTTCCAGTCATCACATCCAGCGTCTTAACGACTAAACCACAGTTCACTAGTTACTTCCTCTATTAACAAATCTACAACTATTCATTCAGGTTTCATTCTAAATTTTTGATAGTTCTCTATGTATCTCAGGTATTTGGCAATCTTCTACATGAATGGACAGTGGTTGTCCTAGTAGTCCAACTGTTGTTTACTAAGCTGGATTCTCTCAGTTTAACAATATCTCTAGCTGTTCTTTTCCAATCCACTTTATTTTTAGGTAAGAATCTTATAGTTCTCATTCAGGTGCACTCACCTCTCCTATTCAATATGAAGCCTCTGGGGGAGATTATCCATTCCCATGGGGTGAGAATCATCAATATGCAGATGATACTCAGCTATACATCTTGGCCCATGGTGATCAAAGCGAAAAAAATTCCGTTATGTGAGTTTTCCCCGTAGGAATGCTCGCTATTCGCTATGCAAGTCGGATCGCTTTTTGAAAAACCCACTCGTTATGCAAGTTTTTCGTAAAGCGAGGTTTGACTATACATTAAATTTTTGTAATATTTCTCTGAACTTTACATTGTTTTTTATTGGGAACTTTTTTATATCATCCATATCTGTAATTGGAGGAATATTTGGGGACAATTATTGTTTCACATTTCCCAAGTATTCATTGTTACCTTTAATAAATTACTTTTCATTAATTTTTTACCTTTTAGAATAATACTTTCTTTACATTCTTTATAAAATTCTGCTAGCAATCCATCTTCTGGAGTTTTTCCTATTTTCAAATTCGCTATAATCTCTGCTATTTCCTTTTCTGATATCTGTTCTTCAATTTTTTAATGTTCTTCATTTATACTATTCCCTTTATACCTTTCTACATATTCTTTTAGTTTATCCATCTTTACTTCTTTTTTTCATACAATAACATTTGTATCCTTTCCAAAATCTGTTTTCTTTAATTTCTGCATGTTTGTTTTGAAGCCTTTTAACTTCTTTTTCTAATTCAATATAGTTTTCTTTACTTTGTTTATTCTTTATACAGTAAAACATTGGATAACACTAAAACTTGGTTCCACAAGTCTTGGTATTATCCGATTTTTAGTGTTATCCAATCCATGTTAGAATCCTATGGGATGAATCAGATAAAGTTAAAGCTCCATAGATACACTGTAACCACACAGGCTTTAGTGGTTGTTATCCGATCCATCCCATAGGACCTTAACATTTTTCGATCCAATCCTCCTCCCCAGATTACTTAACTTTATGCGATTTTAGCGTTATCTGATCCAACTGTTATCCAGTGTTTTACTGTACTTATAAATTTTATACTTTCTCCTCTAAACACCGCCTTCAGGGCATCCCATAAAATATGGAAACTCACTTCCCCTGTATCATTCCAATTCCAGCTTTCCTCAAAATTTTTAACAATTTGTTCTTTAATTACTTTATTTTTAAATAATTTTGGATCGTATCTCCAACCGCTGATTGTTATTTTCCGATTTTATCTGTAACTCCACTATCACTTTTGCATGATCTGATTCCTTTAAAATACCAACATCAATCTCATCTAAATCTTTTACCATGTTCTGTTACCAGAATATAATCTATCCTTGAATATGAATTATAAATTTGAGAGAAATATGTATAAATCCATTCATTAGCCTTTAATTCATGCCATGTATCTTTTAAACCTAATGATTTCATCCAATTATCCAAACTTTGGGCTTTAAATCCTCTTCTATGAGCAATTACATTTGCACAATCTAGGTTTGAACAAACTAAATTAAACTCTCCTATGATAATCATTTTATTTGTTTTTTCTTGTAAAATTTGGAACATCTTAAGAATAAATCTTGATTCTCATTCAGTGCATAGATATTTACTAACACAATTTCTTCATTCTCAATCATTCCTTTTAAAATTAAATAACTGTCCCCCAGATCTATAATAGTCTTGTTCATCATAAACCCCAGTCTGTTTGAAATTAAAATCGGGAAGAAGAAAAAAAGGAACCCAAAACCCTTGCTTTTGATGAACTAAAGGATTTCTCATATATTTGAGTCCAATTTTTTAAAGTCTATTTTTGTCTTCTGACTTTTGGTGTGTTTCCTGTAAAAAATCAAATCACGTTTGTCCCTTCGAAGGGCTGCTTACAATCTTTTGCAACCAGTCCCTTTCACATCAAAACTTTAATATTCTTCATCACTGAACTAAAAAAAATTTCTGAATTTTCATGTGGTGAATTCTATTAGACATGCACACTTATCTCCCTTCCCTCCCCCTCCCATTTACCCCCTTTTGCCCCCTCCCATCATCATAAAAAACAATGTTCCCCCCCCCCGCTCTTTCACAAAGAAAGCTACCTCTAAATATCATGGGGGGATGGGAAAGCTGTGGACCAACCATGTTACTATAGTAAATTATGACGTCAGTCCCTACTAGCTGCATTATTTCTTTCTACATAATCATATTATAAAGCACAAGAGACTTTCAATACTTTTAACACTACCGCATCTTGTTTAAAGAAGTATTCTCCTTTCATTGAACTTCTAACTCCCTCCCACCGCACCCTGACACTCTTCCTCCTCCTCATCTTACATGGCTGGTTCATTACTTCCAGACAATTTAAGTTCCCCTATGAGCTTTAACCATTCTTGTGATCCTACTTCAAAAAATGTTGCCTGTACCAAAACATCCAATACAAATTAGTTCTGCTTTATGACAAAAAGCCTGCCCAGGTGAAAAAATCTCAGTTGTTTGGGGAATTTCCAATTATAGGATATACCGTTTCCCGTCAACCTCTTTGTTATGGGTTTCATTTGTGTTCTCCAAATTCTTTCATCCATGGAAATTTCATTATATACCTCGATATCCACCCCTTCCATCTTTAATACACTTGAACCAGATTTTTTATAAAGACCGTCAGACTCAGTTTATCCTCCCAAATGGAAAATTTAACCAAAACCTTTCTTTCCCCCATTTTGTTTTTCCTCAAACCCAACCTATACACACTCACAATATCTACTGAAACAAACTCAACATCCATTTTAAAATCATTAACCAAGACAATATTCTCATTTTTAGCTGGTCAAAATTTTTGTTGTACAGTAATACCTCATATAACATTAGTATCGAATAACACGAAAATCGCATAACATCAAGGAATCTGGGGGGAAGAATTGCATCAGATAACATTAAGATCCTATGGGATGCTTCAGATAACAACCGCAAAAGCCTGTGTGGTTACAATGTATCTCTATGGATCCCATAGAGGATCAGATAACACTAAAAATCATATAACACGAAGACTTGTGGAACCAGGTTTTAGTGTTATATGAGGTTTTACTGTATCTTTCTTATAATCATATTTTCATGTCTTAAGTTATTCCTCCACCAACTCCAACCTTTTTTCATGATCTCCCACTTTTACATCCCAAAGAGATATAATTGGCACTTTTTATATCCCTTCTCTTTTCTCCTTCGTTGTGTTAACTTCTTTTTCAGTCTCAGCCAACTGTTCTTAAAATTTTGTCAAGATTACTATTTGAAGATTTTATAAGATCTGTCATCATTTCCCTCATTTCTTATTGACCTTTTATAAGTTCAAGATTGTCCTGAATCTGTTGTTCTTCTATTTGTTGAAACCCTTTTTCTAAGTACAATTCCATGTTATCCAGCCTTTGCCCAATTTTTTCCAGTAAATTTGTTGTTTTATCTGCAATCGCTTTTCTCATCTCACCCGCAGACTTGTCAGGGATTTTTGGGTGTTTATCTTCTTTATCTGCTTTTTCCCCATCCTGTGTTTTTTCCACTGCACCCAGCATTTTAGCCTCTTCCTCCTGCTTTTTTGCCTCCTCCTTCTTTCAAACCTGTTGTTGTTGTTACTTAGCCTTTTTTTTCTTCCTCGTTCATCCTATCATTAATAGCAAATTCAAGGTCATGGCTTACTTCATTGAATCGAATGATCTAATATTAGGTTTTCCTCTTTTCTTACAGTTTTCCACTTTTCCTAGCATTATAACCTTTTCCGGTCTTCTCATTTTATTCCCAAAACTTGACAGCCACAGTTCAGGCATTTTAGCTTTTAAATGAGATTTGACCTAGAGCTTTGTCTTTCTGGTGAGCCGTGTTAATGGCAAAGCTCTCATCCAATGCCACTTATCAAATGAATCTTTTTTTCCTGTCAGCTTTTTTTGTAGTTCCACTTTCATATCCACAGAGAATAGCTGAAATGCTATTGCACAATTAGGCAAATGGTGTAACTTTTAGGCAAATTTATGTCAGTTAAGAAATCTCATATACCTTATTTGTTATACAAGTCATACAAGTCAGCACACAACAATGAATGTCTATAGAGAATTCCTAAATTATTGAAACCCACTTAGAAAAATTAGTGCTGTTTGTGCAGCTGTGCAAGAGGATTTTAGCCACTGAATGGGATTAACAGAATTTTCCTTCATAGCTGCTTTTCCCAGTTTCAATTTTCAGATTCTTTGTATACCAGCCAGTACTTGGTTTGATGACTAAACCTAGTATGGAAAAATCTTCAGGAATTCTGATTTCATCACTATTAACATTAGAAATTGTAATCCTGCTTTTTCTTCTTTCATCTTTATTGGTCACTATTAAGGTCATTGCTACTTTCTACTAGTAATATGGTATAATCTGCATATTTTAAATTACTTACATTTCTTCCATCAATTTTCACTCTTCCATCTAAATCAGTGGTTACCAATGTGGGGCCCACGCTTCAAAGGGGAACTTCAATTCTGAGGAGCATAATTCAGTACACTGGCTAATCAGTGCTTTGAGCAATTGACATAAGCTTCTGGGAATTGAAGTCCAAAAACCAAAGGATGGGAAACAATGATCTAAATACAATCCCACTTTTTTTATCATGTGATCTATGTATATACTGAACTGATGGGGAGATAAAATACAGGTCAAGATGGGATTATTAATTTATTGGACTACAGATCCCATAAACTTCCATATTAGAAGTTCTACTTCATGAACAGATAATTTACAGACATCTAGATGTGACTAATCTGGCATTCAGAACATGCAAAGGGCAGTAAAGTAGAACCTCGGTTAACGTAATTAATGCATTTTCCAGGACATTTCTTACAGAGAAAATTACTTTAACTGAACTTCCCATAGGAATGCATTGAAAACCAAAATACATTAACCAAAACACAGTTTGCCATAGGAATGTACTGAAAACCAATTAATCAATTTCAGTGGGAAATTCTATAAACCAAGCCACTATTTTCTATGGATTTCCTTTTGTTATGCGATTACTGAGCCATTTGTTAACTAAGGTTCCACTGTATTAGTTTACAGTAATAAAAGCTGATACACAATACATAGTAAAATACATTTTATATCTTATCATGTAACAAACTAGCTCCTTCTCAAAAGAAGGTGATTTTCTATAATTAAATAAGTAGGTTTTGATTTTAAAGCAAAAATCAAACTTACTAAATACTGGTCTTCCATGGCAACTAGCTGTTTCTTCACACTTTCACTAATTTTCATTTGATCCTTCCACTTTAACTCCAGCTTAGCCAGTTCATCAGTATAGGCACTACATTTCAATTTCTCATCCTAGGGATAAAGGCATTAACTGGTTTCTCAAGTCTCTATAAAACCTTGTTTATTTTACATACAACATAACACAGCTGCTTAAAACAGCCATCTGCTGGCTTTGTCCTCAGATATTTAATAAAACTGGCTGTAAATTTTTTAAGTCTAATGAAAGAATCAAAGCAATAAAAATGTGTCATCATATTTTAGCATTGTTCTTTAGCACTGACTATTCGTTATCTGCAAAAGCAATGGGGGGAGGGATCTTATACATAAACATACTCCATAAAGCTTTGAAACTATCAATCACACCTTACATCCAGAAGGCTGAGAGCAAAGATCCTTTACCTTCAAGGAGCAACTGAATTACTTATGAAGCATCTCCTGCAGAACCAGTAAACTTTGTTAACTACTACAAGCAAACAGGTGTTACATATAGTGTGCCTCTTGCTTCTAGGTATAAAAATATATTTGGAGAACAATTTTTTTCAAGAGAAATCCAGCCTCTAAAGTTTTTCTTATCCGTATTATTTAATTTGCACACTATTCATATTGTTATACTTCCTTATACTTCCTATATGTTAAGCATTAAATTGTTATTGAGGCTCTTATCTGCTCAAAGCAATCTAGTTCAAGTCATTTCCTAATTCAGTTCTCATAATTAGATTAATTTGACCAGGAGGAGGCTACTTCAATAGTTCAAGTACTTCATACACAGTGGTACCCCATAGAACAAAATTAATGTGTTCCATGGGACCTTTTGTTCTATGAATGTTTCATACTACAAAGCACATTTTCCCATAGGATTGCATTAAAAACTCAAACTTCTGTTCCAGACCTAAAAAAAAAATGAGGGGGAATCCCCAAACCCCTAGAGCACACATTAAAATGTTAAAAAAATCTACCTACCTTGCCACCCAAACACAGAGTGCTGAAATGTGGTGGTGGTGGCGGCAGGATTACAATTTTTCAGCTGCATTTGCAGCATCAATGGCGGCAGTGGGGTGGAGGAGGATTTTTGCTTTCTTTTAGGTCCAGAAAAGCACTGATCACATCACTTCCGGTTTCTCCAAAGTACTTCTGGTTTCTGTTTTTGGTCATCCAAGGCCTGTCTTGGATGGAGGGGGGAGGCCCTTAGGAGAACATTTTTGTGTCCTTAAAAAAAATTAGGTGCCTTTTTGGTGCCGAAAATGGATTTCCATTATGTCAAAAACACACCTATTTTTTTTAGTGCTCTCCTAAAGCCCCACCACCACCACCACCACCACATCCAAGGCAGGCCTTGGAGGATCAAAAACAGAAAGCAGAAGTACCTCAGAGAAACCAGAAGTGATATAATCAGCACTTTTTCAAGCCTAAAAGAAAGTGAAAATCCTCACCCACCCCAGTGCCGCCATCAAGGCTGCAAATGCAGCTGAAAAAACTGCAGGATTTCACAACTGCCCCTACTGCTGCAAAGGTAAGCACTGGAGACAACCATTCACTGTAAGAAAACAAAATCGTACTGCGGAGCACAATTTTTCTTTGATTTCCTTTCGTAGTATAATTTTTTTGTTGTAAGCACCCCTAATGGCAGAAAGTGAGGAGGACCTAAAGAAGCTCCTAATTAGGTTGAAAGAAAAAAGTGCAAAAGCTGGCTTGAGACTCAATATAAAGAAAACCAAGATCATGGCAACAAGCCCTATCAGTCCCTGGAAAATAGATATGGAAGAAGTAGAAGCAGTGACAGATTTTACTTTCTTAGGATCTAAGCTCACTGCAGATGGTGATTGCAGCCATGAAATAAAAAGGCGACTGATTCTTGGGAGGCAAGCGATGAGAAACCTGGGGAACATAGTGAAAAGTAGAGACATCACATTGCAAACAAAAATTCGCATAGTCAAAGCAATGGTATTCCCTGTGGCAATGTATGGTTGTGAAAGGTGGACCATTAGGAAAGCTGAGCGCAGAAGAATAGACGCCTTTGAGATGTGGTGTTGGAGGAGAGTTTTGAGAGTCCCATGGACACCGAGGAGAACAAATAGGTCAATCTTAGAAGAAATCACCCCTGACTGCTCCTTAGAAGGTCAAATAATAAAGATGAAGCTAAAGTACTTTGAACATCAAATGAGAAGAGAGGATTCACTTGAGAAAGCCTTGATGCTTGGAAGGGTTGAGGGCAAAAGAAGAAGGGGACGCCCCAAGATGAGATGGCTAGATGGTATTGTAGAGACAATGGGCACAGAGCTGAGTGAGTTGAGGGGGATGGTGGAGGACAAGAGTGCCTGGCGGACAGTGGTCCATGGGGTTGCAGAGGGTCGGAATCGACTGTGCGACTGAACAACAAAAACCCCTCGTTATACAGTAAAACCCCATATAACAAAAATAATTCATTCTGCAGGACTTTTCCTTATACGATTTTTTTCATTATGCGATGCATGCTTCATATAACAAAAATCCCCATGGAATGCATCGTACAATGAAAATTTCTATGGAAAAAAATCATACAATGAAAAATATTTGTTGGTTTTTCCCAAATCCTCTTCATTATACAATGTTTTCACTGTAAGAGGCATTTGTTATATGGGGTTCTACTGTATGTCCATAATTTTATATTGTGTAATTGTTTGATACAAAAAAAGTGAGTTTCTATACATCTGTCCGCCCCAACCCTTTGGAACCTCCTGCCCACTGAGCTGCGCCTTCAGACAGAGTTCCTGCCCTTCCGGAAGGGCATAAAAACCTGGCTGGCAGGACAAGTATGGGGACCCAGGAATGTGGGCTCTCATGCCAGGTGGACTGCCACCCTTTTGGGTCTGAATTTTATATAATTTGTGTGTAGCTTGTACACTGTTTTAACTTTTTATGATTTTTAGAGGTAACATTAAGTTTTTATTATAAATAGCATTAATATAGATTATCCTATGTTTTAACCTTGATGTAAGCCGCTCAGAGTCGGGTTCACCTGATTGGGGCGGGGTAGCAAATGTAAATAATAATAATAATAATAATAATAATAATAATAATAATAATAATAATAATAATAATAATAATAATAATAATAATAATAATAATAATAATAATAATAATAATCTGTATAAGGGCTAGAATTATTATTTTTTAAATAAAAAGTGTACTTAAATGCTAATAAATGCATATGTAGTCATGTAAAAGGAGGCTTTCCTCACTGTGCCAGAGAAAAGAGGACTACAGTATCTCAAGATAGTGTTTGTGATACTCAGTTTTCATTAACGAATTGCACTAAAAACAAATTTAACAGCTCTGTCTCTAATATTCTTCAATCCTATTCTACATACTAAAGTATACGCCAGGATTCCAATCTACCTGGAGACTGAATGCATACTTGGCTGAAAGTCCCAGTGAGTACAACAGGACTTTACTTCTAAGTAATGAGTAACCAGTATTTTTGTTGTTGTTCAATCGCACAGTCGATTCCGACCCTCTGCAACCCCATAGACCACTGTCCACCAGGCACTTCTGTCCTCCACCATCCTCCTCAAGTCGCTCAGCTCTGTGCCCATTGCATCCACAATACCATCTAGCCATCTCATTTTTGGCTGCCCCTTTCTTCTTTTGCCCTCCACCCTTCCCAGCATCAAGGCATTCTCAAGTGAATCTTCTCTTCTCATTTGATGTCCAAAGTACTTTAGCTTCATCTTTACAATTTGACCTTCTAAGGAGCAGTCAGGGTTGATTTCTTCTAAGATTGACCTATTTGTTCTCCTCGGTGTCCAGGGGACTCTGAAAACTCTCCTCCAACACCACATCTCAAAGGCATCTATTCTTCTGCGCTCAGCTTTCCTAATGGTCCAGCTCTCACAACCATACATTGCCACAGGGAATACCATTGCTTTGACTATGCGAATTTTTGGTCGCAGAGGGTCGGAGTCGACTGTGCGACTGAACAACAACAAACTTTTCACTATGCTCCCCAGGTTTCTTATCGCTTGCCTCCCAAGAATCAGTCGCCTTTTTATTTCATGGCTGCAATCACCATCTGCAGTGAGCTTTGATCCTAAGAAAGTAAAATCTGTCACTGCTTCTACTTCTTCCCCATCTATTTTCCAGGGACTGATAGGGCCTGTTGCTATGATCTTGGTTTTCTTGATATTGAGTCTCAAGCCAGCTTTTGCACTCTCTTCTTTCAACCTAATCAGGAGCTTCTTTAGGTCCGCCTCACTTATGCCAGTAGGGTGGTATCATCTGCATATTTCAAATTGTTAATGTTTCTCCCAGCAATTTTGATCCCAAATTGTGATTCATTCAAACCTGCATTGCGCATTAGGTGCTCTGTGTATAGGTTGAATAAGCAGGGTGACAAAATGCAGCCTTGTCTTACTCCTTTTCCTATTCCAAACCACTCAGTCATTCCATATTCAGTCCTAACTGTTGCTTCTTGATTCATGTACAGATTTCTCATGAGGCATATAAGGTGTTCTGGTATTCCCATATCTTTAATTACTTGCCACATTTTGTTGTTGTCCACACAGTCAAAGGCCTTAGTGTAATCAATGAAACAGAAGTATACTTGTTTCTGATATTCCTTTGTTTTTTCCATGATCCATCTTATGTTGACGATGTGGTCTCTAGTCCCCCTGTCTCTTCTGAAACCCGCCTGCACTTCTGGTAATTCTCTCTCCACATGCTGCTGCAGTCTCTCCTGTATTATCTTGAGCATCACCTTGCTAGCGTGTGGGATGAGCACAATTGTTCGATAATTTGAACATTCTTTGGCATTTCCTTTTTTGGGGATTGGAACATATACTGATCTTATCCAATCCTGTGGCCATTGTTGTGTTTTCCAAATCTGCTGGCATATAGAATGTAATAATTTGATTCCATCATCTTTTAGGGCTTTGAAAAGTTCAACCTGGATACCATCATCTCCGCTGGCTTTCTTGTTTGCAGTGCTTTTTAGGGCCTTTCTGACTTCACTCTCTAGGATGTCTGGCTCATGTTCAATGTTCTCATCATTGTGATTATCAGGGGTGTTGAGGTCCTTTTTGTAGAGTTCCTCTGTGTACTCTTACCAGTTTTTCTTAATCTCTTCTGCGTCTGCTAACTCCTTGCCATCTTTGTCCTTTATCATGGTCATTTTTGCTTTAAATGTTCCCTTGAGTTCCCCATTTTTTTTGAAAAGATCTCTAGTCCTACCCCTGATATTATTTTACTCTATTTCTTTGCACTGTTCATTCAGGTAGGTTTCCTTATCTCTCCTTGCTTTTCTTTGAAATTCTGTATTCCATTTACTTTTTGATTTCCTACGTTGGCATTCCAGTCTCCTATGATAATGTGTACATCATTTCTTGGTGTCTGTTCTATAAGGTGTTCTAGGTCCTCATAGAACTGGTCAATTGTGGCTTCATCTGCACTGGTGGTTGGTGCGTATATTTGGATTACAGTGATATTGAATGGCTTGCCCTGTATTCTGACTGACATCATTCTATCATTTTTGAGATTATATCCCATTACTGCTTTTCTCACCCTTTTATTGACAATTATGGCTACTCCATTTTTTCTGAGGTTTTCTTGTCCACAGTAGTAGATATGATGGTTTCCAGAGCAGAATTCACCCATACCTGTCCATTTTAATTCACTGATTCCCAAGATGTCAATGCTTATTCTTTCCATTTTCTTTTTTTACCACTTCCAGTTTTCCTTGGTTCATAGATCTCACATTTCATGTCCCTATACAATATTGTTCCTTACAACACTGTATTTCTCCTCACCCTTTCCTGTTCCTCCCCTTCTTTTGATCTGCTGTGCTAAGCATCCTGTTTCATCTAAATTGCCCCATTTGTTTTGCCTTTTGTTTTGGTCCATAGGGTTCTCTTGGCAAAATTCCTGACGCTGGTTTGCCGGTTTCTACACCAGTATCCTCTCATCATACATGTTATCACAGTTTAAAACGAAGTATTATCATGCACATTATTACAGTTTAAACAGTATCAGACTAAAATTGAGCTAATGAGGGCAAAAAAGGCTAATTACATTATGAACCGCCCAGAGTACTCAAAGTCCTATGGGATGGTATATAAGTGTTTAAGGCATGGGTTCTCAACCTACAACCAGCGGCCCAGCCCCGGGCCATGGCACAATTTCATGTGGCTCATGTCACTTCCACCACCGCTGGAACCAGACATGTTTATGACAGCCATAAATCTGCCCGCAGCTGTCATAAACGCTGCTGTAAAATACATCCACAACTACGAGCGTGTTTTACGGCAGCGTTTACAGCAGGAGAAATCACCAGTCCGGCCCACTCAGCTTTCTGAGGGGGCGTGGTCCAACCTGCGGGGTGAAAAGGTTGAGAACCCTGGTTAAAGGGAATCTTAAATTAATACAGACAACAAATAAAGTGGTTTTCCCATTTAGAGAGAATGCCTTGAAATTCCATACCATACAAGGTTTATGTGGAAAGAGGAGAATGACAAAAACCATGAAGCAGATCCAGAGGAAGGTGGAGAGCTAACATCAAAGAAAGATTACAAGAACACCAAATAACACGAAGTGCCAGAACAAAAAGAAGCAAAGAAAAAGAAGCTATTGCTGGTGCTATTGCTATGGATAACAATATACTGCAGGGACTACATAAAAGACTTCAGCAGTGTGTGTGTGTGTGTGTGTGTGTGTGTGTGTGTGTGTGTGTGTGTGTGTGTGTGTGTGTGTGTGTGTGTGTGTGTGTGTGTGTGTGTGTGTGTGTGTGTGTAAAATAAAATGGTGTGTGTGTGTGTGTGTGTTTGTGTAAAATAAAATGCTAGGTCATTCAGGAACAAATGTTTATCTTTATATCCCCACAAGCGTCATCCCAGTCATGGTGTTGCTTGAATTAGGTTCCTTAATTCTGGTATATAGCAGAGTTAAGCTTGTATCTTATTTCAATCAAATCAAGACTATAGTATTTAAAAGAAAGCGGATGTTCACCAGCAATAAATGCCAAGCCAATTATGGCAGCCAAGCAGTCAAATAACATTCTTGTAATTATTCCCTAAAACTCATTTCTTCCACTGCAGCTTCTTACTTACTGACAGTGCCTGCTTGCATTTCTTATATTTTTCTGCTTCCTTATTCTTTTCGCAATGTTGCTCCTTTTTTGAAAACGCCAGAATTGTATCAGGTGAAACAGGGCTAACTGCATATTTTGAAGAAAAATATTTTTTTATCATTATTGCTCATCTTATCTAGTCTGGAAACAACCATTTCCATACATATTTTAATTCTGCTGCACAAAAGACAAGCAACTTTGACTGTGACACCTTAAACATTTTTAAAAATGTTCTTGGAATAAGCTGAGTCACAAAGGCTTACAAAGAGAACATTTGTCCATGACAGTTTATACTCAATAAAAATAGTTTTTAAGGTGTCACAAAATTTGCTGTCTTTGAAAAGGAAACACGTTAGATAACCTCACTTCTTAGAAATACAGTATCAGCCAATGTTTCCTTCTAGTGCATAAAAACATGTCTAGCTAAATAAAACATTTTTGCCATTATCCCACATTCAGAAATAAAACCACAGCTCAGTTCTCTCTAATGATGAAAATCTATAGCCAGAATTTTTAGGATTTCTGTGCCTCGCAAGGTTAATCATGCAAGCAGCTGTTGCATTTTCCCAGATATAAGGTACACAATTAAGTGTGCAACCAGTCAATGAACAGGCACAAGATGGACAGGACAGAAAGCAGCTCAGGCAGAGACTCTGGTAAATGCATTCATAACAAAAACATGTGTAAGTATTAGTTCTGCCATATCTGAATCTAAATACTCGTGATCCTCATGGCGATCAGCCAAGAAGACTGTCCTGAGAATATAATTCAACTGCCTTCTGCATTGCAGCATGACACTTGTACCACTGATACAGTTCTGCAAGTCACTTTCTGGTCCTGAGCCCTTTTGGGACACCAAGTCCTTACCAGCCCCAGGCCAGTAGTGATGACGCTGCTCCCTTCATCACTATGGGTTCAAGTGGGATTTAATCCACTTGGGGGACCATCACCCTTCCCTGTGGACTTCAGCACCCAAGGCCATAGTCCTCAGGATTGTCAGGTTAGTTAACTGCTGCCTGACACTTGACGTTGAGTCGCTGGCAGTAGGGTCTACTCTATTACCATAGCAGGATAACCTGGCCAGACTGCTATTAGATCAGGGATTCTCAACCTGCAGCCCACAGGCCAGATGCAGCTCACAGCACCATTTCATGTGGCCCACCACCACCTCCACCACAACAGGAAGTGCCATGATGTGGAAGAAAGGCAAAATGGCTGTCCGTCCCCCGAAGCTGTCTGAGGGAACGTGACTTGACCCCCTCCTTTAAAAGGTCAAGAACTCCTGTATTAGTTAGATGATTAAATCAACTGTAATGCTATCCTACAAATGTTTCTGGAAGAGGATATGATCTTCTTTTTCATCCTAGCCCTGAATGCTCTCCTAAAACCTCTTTAAAAGACTAGGAATCCTCTTTGTAGCCTATTTTTGGGGGAACTCCAGAACTGCTCAAAAAAAGGGAAGACTAATACATTTTTACTGCTAAGAAATACAGTATGTCATTTATTGTTTCAGAATCGAATAGCTAGAAGCAAGTTCTATAATAAAACATATCAGTTCAATTCAATGGATCTAAAGGAACCTCTTTCCAGTAAATATTTTTTTATTCTGATAAGTAGAACAGTAATCAGTACTGGTTCAGTTCCCCCCTCCCACTCAAGATTGCACTGAAAAGAGGAAAGTTTTTAAAAGCCCTATCCTTTCTGTGCCACATACAAGTCTTGCAAGCAATTTATTTTCTAAATATAGAAATATATGATACCTGGAGAGGTAGTCAACTTTTTATCTCCAGCCTCAACCACAAGAGTTTCACTTTTTGAGCCATCTGTCAAATTCTGCTGATTCCCTGCAACTGTCTTTATAAAAACAATTTTTAAGGTGCTTTTGAACAATGAAATGAATTATGGAAGGAAGTAAAATTGAATATTAATTGTAATAATAAATAAATACCATATAAATGTTAACCAAATGAAGTCACGGACTAAAGAGAATAGAAATAAGCACAGCAAAAGTGGCATTTCCTGTGAAATGCCTGGGCAAACGAAAAGGCTGTAAGGCGATACCAAAAGGATAATGGCTCTATTTTGGCTTATGCCTTTTTGGCAGTAGACTTCAACAACCTAGACATATCAAAAGGCATCTGTAGCAGGAAGCCCTTCCAAAAAATTTTTACTTCACAGTCCCTACTGTGAAAAGATAAATCACAGATTAAAAATTGATCAGTTCCATCCCACTACATAAATACAGTAAAACCCGAATTTACATATGCCCCAAGTTACATAAAAATCAACTTTCATAATGATTTTGTGCTAAAACCATGTCCCGATTTACATAAATGTCGCAATTTACATAAATTTACGTAACATGATTTCCTATGGGTTTGCTTCAAATTACATAAAAAATATTTTTTTTCCTATGGGTTTGCTTCGAGTAACATAAAAAACCAATTTAAGCAAAAGCCTATGGAACTGACTTTTTATGTAAGTAGGGGTTTTATTGTATATGAAAGTACATGTACACAAGAGTGAATTGGTTGCCTTTTCAGGTAGAAATTGCATGCATTAAATATTTCTCTATTAAGAAGAACATGAGAAAATGATCACACTCCTACCCTTCTGATCATTTTAATCTCTATCATCTGACATAGAAGAAAAGGGGTTAAAAAAAATCTCCTTTCCTAAGTGAACAAAAAGCTATGATCATTATTCATTACGAAGGGTACACATAAAGATTCTCCTTATGGTATTTTTGAACCACAGTTGGGCATACCAAGGGCAACAGCAACCTTGTTGTGCCAGCTAATCTTAGACTCATAATCGACTACAACTCATATCTGAGAATGCATTTTTTGTGAAGCAGGAAAAATGTCATTGGCATGAATTTGTTTAAGGTAGATCCCAGCTTGCCATGAAGTGACCCACACACTATGATCTTGGAGCCATTCCCTGCGGCACATACAAAATGAGAAATGTTGAATCCTAATCTTACATTAAGTCAGGCAAAAAGAACTATGGAATGGATTCACCAAAATGGTTTCATTTTGGCAATTTAAATTCAGACCTAGACACGGAAGAAAAAATTTACAAACTAAAAATGAAATACTGTGACCTGTTATAAAATAGGTACTTAATATAATTCATACACTAACAGGTACATCTAAGCTGCTTTTAAGAGAAGACTTCCCAACAGTTTAGTAAGGAAATTAATTAAGAGGAGAATTTATTCAAGTAAACAAAAGACAACAGAAAACAATTGTCAGCCTTCTGGATTAGGGTGATCAAGAAGTTTGCAAATGTGAACGGTAATAGGTAGTAAGCCATAAAAACTAAGTACATTACACACACATGGATTTGTTTTGCAGCATTCTATTTCTCTTGGACCATATCTTTGCTGTGATTTCTGCCTTGTCTACACTTCTATGACTTTTGGCAGTAACAAATTTTGCAAACATTTTTTTGTAAAATCAGAAAGCCTACATCTTAATTTCCCATTTATCTGATGTTTTCTTTAAAAGAACCAGTGTAAATATATATTTTACTGTAAAATCTACTCCTCAAAACTAATGATTTATAGTAGTATAAAGAGTAGGAATATGCATTGCATATTCAGAAAAGCTACTTACTGTTTGGTCCATAAGTTTATTGATTTGTTTTTGGAGTTTCTGGCACTCCTTGAATTTTTCCTTATAATGATCAGCTGCCATTTGTAGACGGAGCTTCAGATCTTCAACCTCCCTGCGCAATTCTTTTTCTACCATATTTGACGCTTCCTTTACAAAAACCAAATCAAGAAAAGTGTGTTTACCTTTTAGAAGTTTGTTCAAAAATGTCAAAGTAATAATGAAAGACAAAATAGATTTTAAAAATAAAATAAAAATAAAAACAGCTTCAAGGAGACAGTTGCTTGTAAGAATACTGGTTTTGCAGTGGACAAAGGCTGGTACAATGACACCGCTTACAGCTAAGTCCTTTAGCAAGATGGACCAACTTAAACAAAAATGGCTAAAGTTCCCATTCTATGTAACATACAAATTCGCATCTGTCCAGCTTCAGTAATGCAACAAAGTAACACGTGCTCTCAAAATATTCCTTGGGAAAAGTCTTGAACTGACCAAATGGATTTGACTGTTGACTGAGGCTACCTATCAATACCAAGCACTAGGATACAGAGGCTGAAGTCCTATTCCTTAGCATAACAAGTACACTAGTACCTCGGATAACGTTATGACTTGGTTCCACAAGTCATAACGTTATCCGGTTTTTAACGTTGTGCGATGCATTGATCGCACAATGTTAAAAAAAAAACCCTGTTCCCTTTCCAAAGAGGAAAGGGAACAGGGGGCTGATCTGGTTTGCTTAGCAAGGGGGTGGGGTCTGAAAAGAAGGGACCCAAGCCTCTCTTGGGTCCCTTCTTTTTAGAAACCTCTGTCTGGCTTGCTAAAGAGTTTACCAATCCGGGGGGGGGGGGGCGCTTCCTAACAGAGGTTTGGATGCCTTATCCAAGACTCTATTAAGAAGACCACCACCCCACCTGGGTAGCTAAGACCCTTACCAAGCCAGGCGCGGGGGGGGGGGAGGGGTTCTAAAAAGAAGGTAGGATTCTCCCCCCCCCCCAACCATCTTTTTAGAAACCTCCGTCTGGCTTGCTAAAGAGTTTACCAATTCAGGCCGGGGTGTGTGGCTTCCTAACAGAGGTTTGGATGCCTTATCCAAGACTCTATTAAGAAGACCACCACCCCACCTGGGTAGCTAAGACCCTTACCAAGCCTGGCGGGGGGAGGGGTTCTAAAAAGAAGGTAGGATTCTCCCCACCACCACCATCTTTTTAGAAACCTCCGTCTGGCTTGTTAAAGAGCTTACCAATCGGGGGGGGGGGGTTCCTAACAGAGGTTTGGATGCCTTATCCAAGACTCTATTAAGAAGACCACCACCCTGCCTGGGTAGCTAAGACCCTTACCAAGCGTGGCGGGAGGGGAGGGGTTCTAAAAAGAAGGTAGGATTCTCCCCTCCCCCACCATCTTTTTAGAAACCTCCGTCTGGCTTGCTAAAGAGCTTAGCAATCCAGGAGGGGGGCTTCCTAACAGAGGTTTGGATCCCCTATCCAAGACTCTAGTAAGAAGACCACCATCACCACCATCCCCTGCCTGGGTAGCTAGACCCTTACCAAGCCAGGCAGGGGAAGGATCCACAGCTCCAGCCACTCTGCTGCTACGATGCATCGGATAACGCTAAAAAGAACGTTCTCCGGTACAAATCTTCCCCCCAAATTTGTTGTCGTTATGAGGTTTTAGCATTATTCGGTGCAATCATTATCCGGGGTATTACTGTAGTACTACAATAAGCCCAATTAGAATTAGTAGTGATATAGTGAGTCAACTACTCTACAAATTTCTTTGAGTCAAATGGGCCTATTATGTTGCAACTTACTACACTAAAATAAGTCACAACTAGAATAGTGTCATTTAAATAAATGCAAATATGGAAAAATTGATTTACCAAATCCTGATTTAATGGCATTACTCTACTGTGACTTACTGCACTACACAACAGGATTTCATAGAATCATAGAATAACTGAATCAGAAGGGGCCTTTTAAGCCATTGAGTCCAACCCCCTGCTCAATGCAAGAATCCAAAGCAAAGCACATCTGACATATGGCTGTCCAATTTTCCCTTGAATGCCTTCAGCGTTGGAATGCTCTCCACTTCTCAAGGCAGTTGGTTCCACTATTGTGCTGCTCTAACTGTTAAGAAGTTGTTTCTGATATTCAGCCTATATCTGGCTTTCTTTATTTTGAGCCCATTATTACACACATTTTTAAAAGGCTTCGTTCACATCTTCTAGTTTAGACAGTCAATAGTAGGTTCCAACTACTGTGTTGTTTTTGTCTCCCCCCCCCCAAAAAAAAACACAACAACATTAATCCAGATGCCTTCTATGGGACATGCAAGCTCATCCTCCTCTATTTCTATCCAGGGATCTGTGTTTTTAACAAAGCCTTGTGTTGCATAAGGTTTGTATACTTTGCTCTCATCTATAAACCAGATATGTTACCTGTTCGTTATGCAACAGAGACATTTTTGAAAGTTCAGACAAAGCATCAGTAAGCTGCTTCTTCATCTTCTCATTTTCTAGTCGAGCATTATGAAGCTCTGCCATGGTTTTATCACGAGCATTCACTGCATCACTTAGCTCCTTTGACATCAACAGAGCTTCCTGTCTACTGGCTTGTATCTGATCCTCAGCTTTTCGAAGCTGCTCCTTTAAAATGCTTGCCTCTTCCTGGAAAATTAAAAAGCAGAAGATACAATTCAAGATGTTCAAGTTATCTCCCATTTTCTTTGAATAAAAAAGTAATATCACAGTATTTAAAGCCACAGCTCATTTTTAAGGATGGTTGTGACTAACCATAATCAATACTCCCTTTGAGAGATTGAGCAAATTCACTTAAATATTGCTGCTCTGCATACAAGAACTGAATCAGTTAAGGCACCTAAGTGAGGAAAGAAGAGGCAGTTCAATCAAGATGAATAGCTGCATTTACCTTGTTTGATGAAGTCAGCAAAAAAGCTTTCTTCAGTTTTTCTCTCTCAGCCACGCACAGTTGTAATCTGCCAATCTCTTCCTTATAATATGCTATTAGATTCTCTTTGTTTCCATCCAAATTCTTCAATGTTTGCACCTCTGATGCTAGTTTGGCATTTTCGATTTCTGTGTTCTTCAAATGTATCTGTAATGTTAAAACCAGATTACATTCTTAGATACTGTATATTGTGTTTCTAGAAAACAGCCCTTCACAGAAAAGAAACTACTCAGGTAGAGAGAGAGAAAATCATACCAGTGACAACAGGTAGCTCCACTGCATCATCCTCTATTGCCATCTATAAGCTGTGTTTATCATAACAACCCTACTATGAAAATTAAACCTCTGAAACTGGGCTACTCAAGCTACAGCCTGAAACACCAAATCATCCGGCCTGTACCTTTGCTCCAGCCGCCACTTCCGCTGCCACTGCCTCAATTCTTGTCTCTGATGGCTTACAACATCACCCTTGCTACCCAGCACTGTTAATGACACATCAAGCCAAGCAGAGGAGACAAGGATTGAGGTGGTGGCAGATACGGAAGTAGAAATAGCGGCTGGAGCAAGGTTGCAGGCCAGATGATTTGGTACCATGCAGGTCTTCCAGGCTGCAAAAGAGTGAAGCGGGGTGGTGGGTGGCTTGGGGTGATTCTGCCGTGCTGCTGCCAAAGGCGGTGACATTTATCCAGTCTGCCAATAGGGGGTGTGATCCAGCTCCTGGCTTTAAAAGATTGAGGACCCTTGCTATAAAAAGTTACACACACACACACACACACACACACACACACACACACACACACACACACACACACACACACACACACACACACACACACACACACACACACACACACACACACACACACACACACACACACACACACACACACACACACACACACACACACGACTAGAATGCCTGCTTCTAATGCCTGCTTCTCACATTATGTGAAGTTGTCCACTCATGAATTTAAGTCATAAAATTTAAGTCATAAAATGGAAGATTAAGAAGGCATAAAGTAACCTTTTTGAGGAATAGATGGAGTTTCGTATTTTCACATTTTCACAACACTCTCCTTTGTTATTTAAAAAACCTTTTGTACCTTGCAGTTACAACTTTATTCTCAAATTTTATTTAGATTTTATTCTATAACTAATTAAATTTATTCTCTAATTAAAGGCAAAGGTCACCCTTGCTTGAAAGTCAGTTGTATCCGACTCTCAGTGCTCACCTCTGTTTATAGCCAAAGAGCCAGCGCTGTCTGCATTTGCTAATGTTTCCTGGGACATGTAGCAGGCATGCCTAGACAACGGAGTTCACAGAACACTGTTTACCTTCCCACAGAAATGGTCCCTATTTATCTACATGCAATTTCTTGCTTTCGAACTGCTAGGTTGGCAGGAGTTGGGAAAGATGGAAGCTCACTCTTTAACACAGCATTTGGGTCTAAAGCTGCTGACTTACAAACTTCCAGTCATCACGTTCAGCGTCTTAATTACTAAGTCACCGCAGTTCACTAGTTACTTCCTCTATTAATAAATCTACAACTATTCACTCCGTTACGCAGTACTCGGGTATTGAACTGTGACCTTCCAGTCTTCAGGTTCAATGTCTTAGCTACCTGAGCCACCACAGTCACTTCTATTTAATTAGATTTCAGTATTTAAGGAAGAAAAATGAAATAAGAACAAGCACTTTATTATAAATTGTGTTTGTGGGGGTTCAGAATACACTAATACCCTGGATAACTTTATGACATGGTTCCACAAGTCATGACGTTATCTGGTTTTTAGCGTTGTCCGGAGTATACATCGAACAATGCTAAAAAAAACCTGAGAAGAGGCGCTAGCACACACGCGAAAGGGTGCACCAGCGGGAGCCTCTTCTACCAAACGGGTATAGCAACGGGGATTGCAAGTCAAGGCAAGGGATCACCAACCCCACTTTGATCCCTTACCTTAAGGTGCGATCCCCGTTTCGCGCACCTGGGCAAGGGTCGGCTTTTCCGAATTCCTCCCTCCCCCGGGGAGGGAGAAATTCGGAAAAGCCGACCCTTGTTTAGGTGAGCGAAACGTGGATCGCACGTCAAGGCAATGGATCAAAGCGGGGGGTGGCTCCCCCCACTTTGATGTATTGCCTTGACGTGCAATCCTCGTTGCTATAGAGAGCCCAGGAAAGTGGCCAAGAGCGGCAATTTCAGTCAAGCCGCCACTTTCCTGAGCTTGCTATAGCAATGAGGATCGCACGACAAGGCAAGGGATCAAAGCGGGGGGTCCTACCCCCCGCTTTGATCCCTTACCTTAACGTGCGATCCCCATTTCGCGCACCTGGGCAAGGGTTGGTTTTTCCGAATTCACCCCTCCCCCAGGGTGCCAACCCCCACTTTGATCCCTTACCTTAACGTGCAATCCCCGTTTCGCGCACCTGGACAAGGGTCAGCTTTTCCGAATTCCCCCCTCCCCCGGGGGAGGGGGAAATTCGGAAAAGCCAACCCTTGTTTAGGCGAGCGAAACGGGGATCGCATGTCAAGGCAATGGATCAAAGCGGGGGGTGCCACTCCCAGCTTTGATCCATTGCCTTGACGTGCGATCCTTGCTGCTATAGCGAGTCCAGGAAAGTGGCCAAGAGCGGCAATTTCAGCCAACCCGCCACTTTCCTGGGCTCGCTATAGCAACTAGGATCGCACGTCAAGGCAAGGTATCAAAGCGGGGGATGCCACCACCCCCACTCTGATCCCTTACCTTAACGTGCGATCCCCATTTCGTGCACCTGGGCAAGGGTTGGCTTTTCCCCCGTATCCTGCCCTAACCCCCACCGACGCACGCCGCTCACCCAATGTTTCAAAAGGGTAAGGATCCTTACCCTTTTGGAACATCGGGCAGTGTGCAGGCGCGCATGCGTCGGTGGGGGTTAGGGCAGGATACGGAGGTCTCCCCCGTATCCTGCCCTAACCCCTACAGACGCGAGTCGCTCGCCCAATGTTTCGAAAGGGTAAGGATCCTTATCCTTTTGGAACATCGGGCGGCATGCAGGCGCGCGTTGGTGGGGGTTAGGGCAGGTTACGGAGGTCTCCCCCGTATCCTGCCCTAACCCTCACTGACGCGCGCCGCCCGCCCGTTGTTTCAAAAGGGTAAGGATGCCCGTACCCTTTCTAAACATCGTGGGGGCGGGCGCTGGGGGGGGTTAGATTGGGTAGATGTTCTACCCAATCCAACTCCCCCCCCCGCACACGCTTGTACCGGATAACGCTAAAAATCGCGTTATTCGATACAAGATTTTTCCGAAAATCTTGTAACGTTATGCGGTTTTAGCGCTATACGGTACAATCGTTATCTGGGGTATTACTGTACTAATAAATTTATTTTAATAAGGCAGCATAGGTGACTGGAAAAATTGCCACCAAATTCCTCACTCCAAGCATATGGACAAGCATCGCCTATGGAGTTTCATCATCTATTCGCCACACAATAAATGCTTAACCATAATTGTATAGTGCAAGCCTCTCCATGAGGCAAGTGTCTCTACTGTGATAGCATTAACAGCACATTTTTTTTTATTTACAAGTCAAACTAAATAAATAATATTTAAAATTATACTAATTGAAGTTCTCAAGAACATGTTAAACAGGGTAGGAAAGTTACCTTGTAGAGTTCCTTTTCATCCTTCTCTGTCTTCAACTGACATTCAATCTGTTCTTTTTCAAGGATTACTTTCTTAAGTTTGTCTTTTAAGCTATAAGGGAAAAAATTAAAAATCAAATACACTATTTCTTACATTTCAGTGAAACATGAAACATTCTTCTCAAAGGGAGAGTACCTGTCTAATTCTGTTTCTTTTGCAATAGCCTTCTGAGTGACAGTCATGATATCTTCTTCAAGCTGGAGTACTTTGGAAATAGCTTCCTCATATTTTTTCTTGAGTTCTTCCTTTTCAGCTTCAAGATTTTGTGTGGTTTTCAAGTTATCCTTACAAAATGCAATAAAAAGTGTGTCACAAAAAAAACTGTGGGAATGCCAATCTTGGGAAAGGTCAAATTGACAGCAAACATTCTCCTTTATTACCATCTTGAAGGAAATGGAGAAACAATATAACTTCTGTGGAGCAGCTGCATGGCTTCTGGGGAATTTACGTTTTGGAACTAAACCAGCTCAAAACCTGTACCCCTAGTTATATTCCCCAATCCTTACTTTCACCACCTTAGTATACTGGAGAAGACCTGGGATTTTTGTGAATTTTGGGATAGATATACATGGCCAACTAGGCAGGTGCATTTGCACCCAAATAATGAGTTTCTAAATTTAATCTCATAAGCATGAGATTTCTTTTGTTGAAAATATCTTGCATATTGCAATATGTTTCTTTGGGATGCCTGAGCATAACCTTTGTACTACAGCGTGCTGGACTCAAAGAAAAGAGAATAACAGAATGGTAGCACATAAATCTCCCTTTATTCAAATAGTTTTGGCTGGCAATGCTTGATTGGTTTATTTTGCCTTTATTTACTTGCTTTTCTTTTTTGGTGGGGAGCAAAAATGTGAGATTATTATGCTTTTTTTCCACCTACTGTCTTGCGAGTGTTCCCCCCGTTCAATAGATTTTTTAAAAATCGTTACGTGATTAATTAACTGTACCTTTATTCAGTTGAAGGGCTAAAGAGCTACCCAAACCTGATGCTAATGAATGTGATAACATAAACTAGTGCATGCATGCTTGCCATGCATCTGATGTTTTTTCTTTCTCTTTTACTGATTCTTGTTGTCTCCTTTTGGAGTGGATTGATTTTCTGTTGCTTTTCCTTGTCTCTGCTTTTTCTAGGGTTATTTTTCAGTGTTGTTCCAGCCTTCTGGAATGCCAGAAAACAGTGTGAAAGCCCAAAAGACATATTCACTTTTGTGTAAAAGAAAAGGCCTTGCTTACAATCCAAAGAGAGGCACTTCAAAATGAACACAGAAAATTTCACCATGCACAGCCCTAGAAATTTATTTTACTGCATATGGCTGTAAATTGTCACTGTTGGAATGTGACCAGAAATCACATAATTTGGATTAAGCAGGATTGCAAAAACAATGATAACTGGCTGATCCTATAATCAACATGTGTAAAATAAAGAATATATGAAGCCTGCCATTGTTTGGAAGAAAGAAGCAATCCCTGCCTTCTTCAATACAGTAGTTAGTATAGTTGTTCAACCTAAATCGTTCTTCCCACCCAAGAGATTCTCATGCTAGAGCAGATTATCCACATTTAGCAGCAGTTAGCAACACCTTACAACACTACATGTCTCATCTCTATCACCAACTAATTTTTCTGGAGATAAATGGTGGTGGGGACACCACCTATACAAGTTCAAGGAAGGGCAGTTGCCACAAGTGATAATGACGAACATAGCTAATATACAGGCACTAACATTACCACCACCAAATAAAACTGTAAGGATTATCTAGCTGCTATAAATGCAAGCCAAGCCACTTGATAAACAGAATCTGCAGCTACCACCATCTTTACTGCCCTCAGAAGTCTTTCTTTTCAAATGGAAAAGAACACAATTCCACTTTCAATTAACGAGTATAGCAGACTTCCATACTTCATCAGTTAAGACAAGAATCAATGGAAAATTACATAACATTCTACTTTGACATCACATCACCTATTGCCTACCATTTCATATACAGTAATACCCCGGATAATGCGAGTACCGTACAGTGCAAAAACCGTATAACGTTACAAGATTTTCGGGAAAATATTGTATCGAATAACGCAATTTTTAACGTTATCCGGAATAAGCGTATGCTTGGGGGAGGAGTTGGATTGGGTAGAACATCTACCCAATCCAAACCCCCCCCCCAGCGCCCGCCCCCACGATGTTTGGAAAGGGTATGGGCATCCTTACCCTTTCAAAACTTCGGGCGAGCGTCAGTGGGGGTTAGGGCAGGATATGGGGGAGACCTCCGTATCCTGCCCTAACCCCCACCGACGCACACGCGCCTGCAAGCCACCCGAAGTTCCGAAAGGGTAAGGATCCTTACCCTTTCGAAACTTCGGGCAAGCGGCGCGTGTTGGTGGGGGTTAGTGCAGGATATGGGAGAGACTTCTGTATCCTGCCCTAACCACCGACGCGCACGCGCCTGCAAGCCACCCGATGCTCCGAAAGGGTAAGGATCCTTACCCTTTCAAAACTTTGGGAGAAGAGGCAGGGGGAAATTCGGGTAGGGGAAATTCGGAAATGCCGACCCTTGTTTAGGCACTTTGCGATGGGATTTTGGGTGCTGGGTTGAACGGGTGGGCGCTTGTTCAACCCGGCACCCAAACTCCCATCGCAAAGCGCCTAAACGGGGATCGCACTTCAAGGCAATGGATCAAAACGGGGGGCGCCACCCCCCGCTTTGATCCATTGCCTTGACGTGCGATCCTCGTTGCTATAGCGAGCCAGGGAAAGTGGCCAAGAGCGGCAATTTCAGCCAAGCCGCCTCTTTCCCGGGCTCGCTATAGCAACGAGGATCGCACGTCAAGGCAACTGGCTTGACGTGCAATCCCCGTTTCGCTCGCCTAAACAAGGGTCGGCTTTTCCGAATTCCCCCCTCCCCCGGGGAGGGGAGAATTCGGAAAAGCCGACCCTTGCCCAGGTGCGCGAAATGGGGATCGCACGTTAAGGTAAGGGATCAAAGGGGGTGTGGCACCTCCCACTTTGATCCCTTGCCTTGACGTGCGATCCCCGTTGCTATACCCTTTTGGTAGAAGAGGCTCACGCTGGCGCTCCTTTTCACACGTGTGCAAGCGCCTCTTCTCAGGTTTTTTTTAGCATTGTTCGATGTATAGCCCGGACAACGCTAAAAACCGGACAACGTCATGACTTGTGGAACCATGTCATAATGTTATCCGGGGTACTAGTGTATTTAAGATTCCCTTTTAGCTAGTTCTAGAATAGAAACACCTTTAATATGTAAAATGTACACACAAATACAAATATATATTTTTAGGTTTAACCAAAAGCTTGCAGTTTATAAAGAAAAATATAAATGAACCTTAGTGTTTTACCTTTCAGTACAACATTAGGTAAAACAGGTCTACATGACCACATTCTACCTTCCCAGCATCTTTAGATAGTTTACATAATCTTAACGAAGATTGAAAAAACAACATTCTGGCAGCACTAATCAACTTTCCATTAACTAACAACCAACCTTCTGCTCAGCTTCAAGCTGATCAAATCTTTCTTTTTCATAGTTAAGTTCTTTTTCCAAGCTTTCAACATGCTCTCTGAGCTGAACAGTTTCCTTTTCAAGTGAAGAAGTTACTTTTAATAGCTCTTCTTTTTCTTTGAGTGTTTTTTCGATTTTGAACTGAAAACACAAAAGCAAATATTTAAAAGGGTATTTTTTCACTAATATCACCATTCCATTAGTAATTAATTTGCATAAATTCCCTCCCAAAAGAAAAATCAAACAGATGAAACCAAAATGGAGAACAGATGCAATATCTGTTTCAAGTCTTGTCATCCATGTTATTACATAACACTCTCACATTCACTGTTACAGTTTTATTTCAGATTATTAGGACATAAACAAAGCTATGAAAAACACCAAATCAGCTATCTGTGTTTTCAAATGTCATATATAGAATCAAGAGAATCAATGCCACCTAAAAATGACAACCATGCCATTCTTCAGGAAAAATTAATGTCATTTTATGTAAACTCAAATCCACAATTTAAACAAAAGGATAATCAAAGTGTTTGTTAATTCAAACCTCAAGAAGTCCAGCTTTTGTGGTCACCACCAACATATCAGAATTTCCTTCATCTTCCATTGTTAACAGTTCTTCCACAGGAGATGATGTTCGGAATTGGAAAGGTGTACTTGCTCCACGAATCTCACCCTTATGTGTCACATAGCAGAACTGGTAAAATTCACCATCATCATTTGGAAGATAATATCCTGATGACCAAAAAATGTGAATGAATTCCTCCTATCAACACACTTATTACAACCATCTTTGCACAGCTCAAATACATTTATTTTATCTAACAGTGTAACACATATTGTAAGTTGCATTATAGTGTTTTGTTATGTATATTCTCCAAAGGTTCAGTGCTTCTCAGTACAAAGCAGTTATCACATTGTAACTTGTATCTACTGATGACATACTACCGGTACTTTCAATCTTATTTTTCTAGTCTTTTAAATGTTACAGACATGCATTCAGAAGACTCATCCAGTAAGTCTCTCCACACATGTAGTTATATATCTTAATGCAAAGAGAACAATATTTAAAACTGATATTTTTTAGAAAAAGTATATTAACTACTAAATTAGATGTTTTCAGGGAATAGAAAGATAATTCTGTCTGCCCCCAGAGCAGACAGGGGTCTTTGACTGTAACTATTTGCAACCAGGCAAATCTCAGCAGACGGGGTCTTGTCCCCGGTGGGCTCTTGTCCCCAGGGAGTGGGGGCACTGTCATTATGGTGGCGGCGAAGTTCATGCATACTGCATGGGCAGTATTTATTTATTTATTTAATCATATTTCTATGCCACTCTCCTCACGAATGACTCAGGGTGGCTGACAACAATTAAAATATAATCAATAATAAAAACCCACAATAAAATATGCACCCATCACAAAAAGAAGTAAAAAGTTAACAGCTGCAGATCCTGAGGAAGAAATAGTCTTTTTCTCATGGAATAAGGAACACAAAGATCAGTGCACCTGATGCAGTGACATCACCTGCACAGAGGCAGTAAGGCAGCCCCTTCACCATGCTGGGGTGCTGAGGGCAATCACCCACAAACCCGGATTTTACTGATTAAAAGAACACACAAAGAAGAACCGGAGAGATCCCAATGGAGATCCTTTGTGGAATCCTCTACACCATAAGGTAGAAGAGGAGGTGATTAAGATAAAACAGTTGTCCGGTCACAGAGGCAGTCCTCAAAGTTAAATAGAAGGGGGAACCCAGAAAAGACTTCTGTTTCTTGAGTCCATATATTTCCTGCTTCCAAAGCAAAAAAGAATTTTGCTTTATTGTGACTACTTTAACACATCAAAATAAGAGTGATGTGAGAGGTTGAACTGCTTCTTGTACTACTTCTTGTACTAGTCTATCACATTTTCCCAGGTCATGGGATCCTAGGCCTTTCTCAAAGTACAAAGATGTTGAATGTAACAGGTTCTCCCCAGTTCTCCAGAACCAGTAGTAACTTTTCCCAGTGTCCTGGAGAACTGGTAGCAGCTTTTGGGGGGAACCACCTTTGGGGCTTACCTTTTCATTGGTTCCCCCACTGCACATGCATGCCAAGCACTTGGTGTGCATGCATGCCTACAGTGCTTGGTGCGTATATACGGCCTCCTTGATGTCCTCCCAAGCGGGGAGGAGGAAGAGAAGGTGCTAGCCTGAAGCTCCCTATAGCCTGTTCCCCAGGGTAAGTAACTCACCTTTGGATGTGGTGTGTCTGTGTGTATTTTAATGTATATTTAATACCTTTACCTATATTGACGTACTACCACAGTTCCTAAAAAGGCCTGAGGGGTGCGTGTGTGCGTGCTTATTATTTTTTATAATTTTGGATATTTTTTCTTTGGCCCCACCCACATCATGACATCATGATGTTAGCTCCACCCACATTGTGATGACATCACGGTGGGGTAGTAAAAAAATTGGCATCCCACCACTGCTGGTCATACTGTGTAACTGAAATACCAGCCTGTGCCTACTTGACAAACAGGCAGCTACTCTACCAATGTTAAAGACATCCATGTAATTAATATACTCAAGAGGTCATTACTTTTATTAAACAGTGCTACAGTCACTCTGAAGTTTCATATCATGGCCGAATCCTTTACCACAATGTCTACTGTATATAACTAGTGGCTACATATTTCATTCCATGTGCCTGAGAAACTTCACACTAATCTGTGAAAGTTTAAACTGAAATAAATCATAAAATGCTATTTTCATTTTGTTTCTGTTAGACATGCTGAGTCAGACTCACCATTTGAAAACTACATCATACAAATTACAATCTATCCTTAATTATTGCCAGGATTAGCAAAACTAAATGAACCCATTGGTCTATTTATTCACAAAAATTCACACTGAAAGAAATCTGTTAAGCTTTAAGATGTCACAATACTTGTTTTTAATATCAATTTTTGTAATACATGCATATGGCAGACTAACTATAGGTCAGGACAATTAACATCTATTTACCCCTCTTTTCCATGATGAATTCATCAGCTAAACAGAGAAAAGAGGCAGTAACTTATCCCAGGACTGAACAAAACCTGTTTGCTACACAGCACATTCTAACATTTACAGCAGATTCTCGCATATATAGCTACTCATTCAGCCAACATATAGCTGAAACAGAAAGCATACATTTGGGCCATGTGGACTGGATAACAAGCATACTGCATTACAGACTGCTCCAAGTCCAAAAGCAAATTAACCTGTTTTCACCTACTTCATCAACTGCTAGATTAATAAAAGATAAGAGAATCTCTTTTATTCCTTAGAAACAACAGGGATCACAGACCTAATCAAGGGAATAGTGAGGTAATTAGTTAAGGAGGTAAAACTATTAAGTTAACTGACAACACTGTTATTCCTTATGCTGCACAGCAGAATGTGAAGCACAGATTTCCAGATGTTGCTGGACTGCTGCTCTATATCACTAGCAATTAGCAAAAAATGCTAGAAGATGGGTGTTCAATATTTGGAAAGTCAAGCTCTGCCCATCCTGCCCCACACAATAGAATGGCCCTAGATCTAGTTACTCTGGAACATATTTCACACATTCATTAGAAATTAAGAAAATGCAGGAACTGAGGCAGATCTTCTACAAAGTTATGAGCTCTTCTCCTTCCTAACACAAGACATTACTTTAATGAGCTTCACCTACATGCCTTTTAAAAGTGGAGGGGGGGGGAGGATCAGGGTGGCAGATGGCCCCGGGCAGTGCTTTTCAGGGGGCAGCAAAATGTCCCCACCGCTTTGGCCTCCCTCTGCCTGGGCTTAGGAAGCCGGACTTCCCAGGCAGAAGGCAGCCCTTTTGCTGTGCCGGTGGCTGGGACGCCCCCTCTTTGCCTTCTGCCGGCCATGGTTGCCCTTGCTCTGCCTCCTCCACTGCCTCCCCCTGACGGTCACCCCGCCACGAGCTCGCTGCTCGCCCCCGCCCGCCCAGCTGGCCGTCAGGGGCTCTCCCTGCTCTGGCCCTGGCCCTGGGGGCTTTGGAACAGGCAGCGAGGGGTTAAGTAGGTAGGGAGTGGCGGTGAGCCTAGATAGAGGGGGCGGCGAGTTTGGTCTTCACCCCGGGTGACTGAAGCCCACACGACGGCACTTGGTCTCCTATAGTTCAGGACAATCCTCTCTCCCACTTGAGACTACCAACTCTGTAAGCTAGACAGAGATGTTTATATAAGTAGATGTCTGCTGCAGGCACAATTCATCAGGCAAGCTAAATAGCACACTTTGTCTATTGAGAGCATCTATATTGCCTCTGTTATACAGTCAGCTTTGCGTCCTACCACAGTAAAGATAAAAGGCAAACACTCAAGAAGTGAGCAAAGTCAGGTGTATGTCTGTCAAGGGCTGTACTTCCTGAATGGTTCATGCCCACTTTTGTCAAACTGCTTGCATTAAAGCTGACAGTACTGACTTCACTCACATCTTCAGTGTTTCCTTTCATCTTCATTGTGGTGGGGTGCAGAGATCACATGTCCAAAAAGTTACCCTTGTTCTGCTATGCCTGGATCTGACTGTACTGTATGTGGATATGACTGGATCGGAGTTAAATATAATGTAAGTTAGAAACATGGTATATAAAATCCAGCAATTTTTAATAAAAATATATCATGGCACATTTCAACCAACTTAGAATTTTAGAAATTTAGGCAGATATTAATTTTGTTTAAATAAATTTAAAATCCTGATTTTTAAAAAATGTAATTACCTTGAAAAGACAGCATACAATTAACAGTTGATCCTTCTACATAATTTTCAGGCATAGGTGACCAAAGAAAAGTATAATAATCTCTTGCAGTACTCCATCCAACCTTAAGTAAGAACAGCAACATTTAATACAGTAGAACTAAACACAATTATTTGAAATAGGTAACTTTTATATCCCTATAAATCATCTAGGTTTGTAATTCAGTGACTTGTTGCTATATATATTTAAGCAAATCTAAACATGAAAAAATATTAAGACAGCACTGACCTATTTAGCTAACAATTTGCAAGATAGTCTTTACCGGTTTTCATCAACATAACATCCAGTACATGAGTTGGAGAACACCAGTTATCCACATGCAGCAAGACACTAGCTGTATAAGGTGGGGGGAATAGGATCTTACCTAGAGACTACCAAGTTATGGGAATCTGACATACAGTCAAACATTGCTTAGAGAGTAACTCGGTTAAAGAGCAGAATTTCCTCTGAATTTCCTCGCATAAAAAATAAATTGGGGTTCACAATCCCACCCCAACCAGAAGTCACAATTGGTCACTTACAATGGTGTTTCGCTTAAAGAGCAATCCTGTGGAACACATTATGCTCTTTAAGCGAGGTACAACTGTAATGCATAAGTCTAAAAATCTTTACTTTTTAACTATAGTAAACACTGAACTCAAAAGAATGTTCTGATCAATAGCATATTTAACAAAATAATGAGAAATAAGTTTAATTTCTTATTCTTATTCTTATTCTTATTATTAAAATCCTTCACTTTTCGTCAGAAGATATTTTAATGGTTCATCTAGCAATAATTTGCCTTTGATCTAACTGTTAAAAACCTTAAAACAGCTCTACTCTTACATTGATGTAATTAAAAGCCTATTTAGCTCAATATTCTGTTTGAACAGTTGGCAATGGAAAGCTAATAAACCTAACAGAATTAATGCAGCAAGGCAGAATAACTCATCCCCTTGCTAACTTGCCTTTTAATCCTTTTGCTTTTACCCCAGGAAACAACAAATGAAATACAAATACAGTAATACCCCGGATAACGTGAGTACCGTATAGCGGGAAAACCGCATAACGTTACAAGATTTTCGGAAAAATCTTGTATCGAATAACGCGATTTTTAACATTATCCGATACAGTCGTTCTTAGCAGCAGGGTGGCTGGAAAGCTGAACGGGGTTCTCCGTTCAGCTTCCCAGCCACCCTGCAGCTACGGAGGCAGGAGTGGGGAGGCTGGAAAGCTGACGGGGGGCTCCCCCGTCGGCTTACCCAGCCACCCCACAGCTGCGGAGGCAAGGGCGGGTGGCTAGGGAAGCCGACAGTGAGTCCCCGTCAGCTTCCCCAGCCACCCTGCAGCTGTAGATCGGGACCTCTGATCTCTCTGGAGCAGGCAGGGGACCCGAACCAAGCTGTTTCTGGGCTTCCCCGGCATCCTCAGCCAGTGCAGCAAGCCAGAATGTCAGAGTTCGAATCCCAACATTCTGGCTTGCTGCACTGGCTGAAGACGTCGGGGAAGCCCAGAAACAGCTTGGATCGGGTCTCCACACCTCCCTGGACCCGGCGGGGGGTCAGAGACCCCAAAATTGGTTTAAAAAAAGGATGTTTTTTTTTTTACCAATTGTGGGGGCTCTGACCCCCCCTCCTGCCGGGTCCAGGGAGGTGTGGAGACCCGATCCAAGCTGTTTCTGGGCTTCCCCGACGTCCTCAGCCAGTGCAGCAAGCCAAAATGTCAGGGTTCGAATCCCGACATTCTGGCTTGCTGCAGCCTCAAAGATGGTGGGGGAACTTCAAAATTAGCGCGCATCGGGTCTCCTGGCCTCCCTAGAGCCGATGCGTACTATTTTTGAAGTTCCCCCACCCTCTTTGAGGCTGCAGCAAGCCAGAATGTCGGGATTCGAATCCCGACATTCTGGCTTGCTGCACTGGCTGAGAACGTCGGGGACGCCCAGAAACAGCTTGGATCGGGTCTCTCCACCTCCCTGGACCCGGCCAGGGGGGGGGGTCAGAAACCACAAAAATGGTTTTAAAAAACGGACCTTTTTTTAGCAATTTTGGGGTCTCTGACCCCCGCCCCGCCTGGTCCAGGGAAGTGGGGAGACCTAATCCAAGCTGTTTCCAAAGTTCCCCCACCTCCCTGGAGGCTGCAGCAAGCCAAAATGTCAGGATTCAAATCCCGACATTCTGGCTTGCTGCAGCCTCCAGGGAAACAGTGCTTTTTTTAACATTGTGCAATCAATGTATCGCACAACGTTAAAAACCGGATAACGACGGGACTTGTGGAACCAAGTCATAACGTTATCCGGGGTACTAGTGTACTGTCATGTCTAACCGGATACAATACCAGATTATAAATGTCTATGTATTTGGGGGATACAAGGTATACAAATAAAACAGCAGCACCTCCTACTAACTACATCAGGGACTCTCAACCGGTTTTTTCTCGGAGATTTTTCTAATTACCACATTTTCCCTCCTTATCTGATCTTCCAAATACTCCATTCTTTTTTCATGATCAGTCAATTTAATTGCTTTTTCTTTCTCTCCTTCTCTCCCCTCCACTACTTCCTGTTTTAGATCCGCTACTTCTTTAACTTTGACCACTGATTCTTTCAATTCCATAATCCCCTTCATTATTTCCTTTATTCCTTCTGAGGTGTTTTTTATCAAATCCAATGCCGTGTCTTTTATACCTTTTTGAATAGTCGAGATGAGTTCTTGTTGCTCTTTAACTCGTTGATTTTCTGAGGCCTGTAATCTATCATGCAGCTGTTGATTAAATTTATCAAATATTTCCTCAACATTTTCTTCATGTTGTTTTATCCATACTGACATAACTTCGCTTAAATCAGACTGAAGTTTGTCAACCAGGCTTGCTTGGATCTCTTTCTTTTCCTTTTCACTTGATTTCTTTTTTATGGCACCTTGTTCCACTTTAGGCTCCATATCTTGCTCTTGTTGTAATTCTTGTTGTTGTGAACGTTGCTGTGATCTATCTCTATGCTGTTGAAACTGTTGCTGCCGCTGAGGTTGATGTTTTTCCCGTAGTCTTTGTAGTTCTTCCGCTTCTTGAATCTCTTGCTGCAGTGATTTCTCCCTCCCCTGCTGGTCCCTTCTTGCCAACTGCCCAAGTCTAATCCAGGCAGGATTAGTTTGTTTATCTATCTCTTCTTTTACTCACCAAGGTATCATTCCCACAGTAAAAGACAGTTAGTGAAAATTCAACAGTATACTGCAAAATTTTATAGAATCATAAAATCATTTACACATTTAAAAGTTTTTTTTTCAAATTAATATAACCAATAAAATTTCCCCTTATAATATGAAGTGTATGTATATATATGTGTGTGTGTGTGTGTGTGTGTATAAAACAAATTATTTATCCTATTTTTCCTACCCCAATTAAATCTTATATTCCCCTCCTTTAGTGCATTTTGTTAAATTGTCAAGTCTCCCTCCCTTATACAAATCAAAGAAAAAAATTTTTTGAATGGAAGGGCTAAAAAACCAGCTAGTTAGAAAACTGTGTCATGCAGTCTTCACCATTTTGAAACAAAACAGCACTGTTTTAGTTCTTCACCCTCCAAAAGAGAAAAAAAGAGAGAGATAAAAAATGTGGTCTGCACAACAAAATCAGCAACAGGAGTTCAAAAATCACTTTAAATTATATAAATGTCTTATTCTTATCCTTAAACGAAGGGAGAAACAAAAAAGATATCAGTAAGAAAAGAAACAGCAATCCTCAGTTTCACTTTCAGCTCGCCAATTCCAGCTCCGGTAAACAGTGTCCACAGGAAGAAAAAACAACTTTTCTGCCAGCAATTCTAATAGTTTTTTTCTTGTTTCAAAGCAATACAGTTTCTAAACAGTTTATTTGGCTGCTATCAAGGTTTTGTAGTTGGTAATTGGTAAGGGGGTGAGGACTTTTAAAGATTAGAATGACTCAGTGACTGTGTTTAACTGTTGTACAGAACGGCAGCTGGAAAGAAAGTTTCCTTATCTTCCCTTAATCCGCGTCTCGTCCTCACACAAATTCCAAATCCACAGTCCTTGTAAATATCTTCTCAAGACAACAATCTTAGGAAGAGAAAATATGTTCAAGCTTCCCTTTCTTTTGGCTTGGAATCGTTTCTTCACCCCACCCCCACCAAACTTTACTGAATTGCTTACAGTTCAGCTCAGCTCCGCTCCTCTCCGTCTGTTTATCTCCGTCCTGAAGCAGCCTCAGCAAACATTTAGTCACAAACATGGCACCATTTCATGTGGCCCCCAACAGCCTCCACCACACCAGGAAGTGCCATGTGGTGGAGGAAGGGCAAAATTGCCATCCAGCCCCTGAAGCTGTCTGAGGGAGTGTGACCTGGCCCCCGGCTTTAAAGGGTTGAGAACTCTTGAACTACATGGTGGATTAGTCATCATGGAGTCAACAGCAGTCAGGCCAAAATGCTAGCTCAGCTTGAATGTTAATACTAGCTGGGAACAAGGACATTTTCAGGCTTTGTTACTGATAAACAGCTACCAAAAAGGGACTTAGTTCCACAACTCTCACTTCTGAATATACTGGTGAGCCTTATAGTTCATATGAAGAGTTAAAACTCCAAAGAATTCAGTGGGTTAGTTTCTTATTTCTTGAAAGGACAGAAACAGAGACTCAGCTTCCCCGTAGGCTTCAATATTTTGGTTGCAGTTCCCAAAAATCGGCCTGAGGGGATTCTAGGAAAATTCTGGGACCTATAGTCCAAAAAATCTGTTAAGTCCCATCTCTACAACTAATTGTGGTGACAATATATTTCTTACAACATTAGAGATGGACAGATTATGAATACCAGCTCCTTGGAAACACTGCACAATGACAAATGAATGGTGTTGTTGTGTTGATGTCCTGTCTGTGAGTTTTCCATTTCTCTATCATTTGCCCCTGCGGTTGGACATGAACTTGAAAGGACTCTACTTGTGGTCTCATATTTGGATTCCTTTTTTCTTTCTCTCAAAATACAGGCTGTCCCAAAAGTCACCATACATTGGGAAATTGTAGCTAAATGTACCTTTATTGACAGAATATTCATTACAAAATCTTACACAATATTTACAAAATCTAAAAATATAAATATAAATGACATAAACTACAATATAAAATATAGTATGAGTTTGTTCTTTTTTCCTATGTATGGTAAATTTTGCGGCACGGCACCCTGTACTGTATGTTATTAATAAATGTGTTACAAAGTCTAAAATAAGAAACAAAATCCTTTTAAGAGCATTCTGTTCAGTAATGCACGTTACACATAGAATCTACTGCATTAAACATCTTCAGAATGCCAATGGCTTCCCTTCAACATATATCCTGTACTCCAAAATACCTTCTGCACATGTATTCAAGTTTAGCAAAGGATTTCTTCCGAGATTACCACTTCAATCCAATTTGCATCAAAATGTGACAACTAAGCATTTATAGCACTGTTCTATATATTTCTTCTCAATCTTCAGCCCCCCATTGAGTGTAATGAGATTTAATCCTCAGTATATCTCAATACAGCTAAGGAACTGCGGTATTTAGGACTAATGACCCAGAAGCTTCTTGAAGGACGGGTCTGATTCTGCTTTAGGCTTAACTTTTTTTTCTGGAAAAAAAGACAACTATTGGTTCTAGTCTTGCAGTACACTTCAATTATACCTCTTATATTCTCTGGCCTGGATTATATAAACTAGGTGGACAAATTGTTAGGATGAAAACTTGTCAGTATTTGCCTCACTATTCAATTTTGTGAAATAGCAGTAAGGTCTCAAAATAAGACCTGTTTAGCTACAATAAATTAATCATATAATATCTACATTTCTAAAGTAAAGAACAATTTTATTCCATTTTCAGATGTCTACCTGAATATTATAGCTTGCTTACCTTGAAAATACCAACCCAATCTTTATGGTGAGGACGTATATGAGGAGTCAAAGTATAATGGCATTCGAGGTGCACATTAGGAAGGTAGCTTTTTGCTACATTTTGAAAGATAACATGAGCAAAATTTGATGTCTGAAGTGCGCTACTTGCAGATGGGACTTCTTGAAAGGATGACATAGCTGCTCTGTAAAATAAAGTTAAATTTATTAATGCAAAATTATTTCAATGATTTAAAGCTAAATTATAGACTCTCAAGACTCATGTTAGAAATTATAACATTTGTGGTGGTTTTATTTCAGTTTTACAAAGGTTAGTATCTATTCAGTAGGTTAACAGAAAGAGATTACAGTCAAACCTCGCATAAAGAGCGCCTCGCTTAAAGAGTGCCTCGCTTAAAGAGCAGAATTTTCTCTGAATGTTCGATTCACTTAACAAATAAAACCAACCAAAAACTCGCTTAACAAATAAATCGGGGTTCACAATCCCCCCCACAATTGGTCATTTACAATGATGTTTCACTTAGAGAGCAAACTCGCTTAAAGAGCAATCCTGTGGAACGCAAATTGCTCTTTAAGCGAGGTACAACTGTACATACAACATGCATTAATACTCTTGGTTATCTACTTACCATACTAATATGAGTGAAGGGACATACTGAACATCAAAATAAAGACATGCAAAAACACTTCTTTGGTCCTATGCAATACCATAAAAACCTGGTAACAGTAACCTTGCGTTGCCAGCTAATCTTTGTCATACTAGGTCAGGCAAAAGGAACTGCAAAATGAAATCACCAAAAGGTGCCTTCATTTTGGTAGTTTCATGTGTGGCCTAAACACGGACGAAGAATCTATTAACTTTAATACAGCAGATCACTGTTTCTCTGTCAGGATATACAGATAAGGGAAAAGACAAGCATCTTAAAGAATACTTCCTCCAACCTCACTATAGTTTTCATTCTCACTCTTCCACAGATGCTAGAAGAAATTTTATGAAATCTACAAAGATCATTCAGAAATCATTCCAACTTGTTCCTTGTTTTTTCCTAACCCTTTCTATCTCATAGTTATACTAATCTATGGGCAATTATTTACCAATTTTGACAAAATACTGCACCTTCAACTCAGTAAAAATAGAGTTAGGTGAATAGAGGAGATAGCAAAAATGCTGGTTTGTGTCTGTCTGGAAGGTGTCTGAGGAAGGTGTCTGAGACTCATCTGAACTTCTTTTTCAGGGACGGTTTCAAAAGTACATCCTGTGTCAAACAGTGCATATTTTGCATCAACATCTATTCTCACCTTTTACAATTATTTTCTTTCTATATATATATATATATACATATATGGGATGGATCAGATAATAACTGCTAAAGCCTGTACAGTTACAATGTATCTCTATGGAGCTTTAACGTTATCGACCCATCCCATAGGATTTTAACATGCATCGGATAATACTAAAAATCGGTAACACCAAGACTTGTGGAACCAAGTCTTAGCATTATCCGAGGTATTATTGTATACTGCTTCATACACCCAAGGAAGCAAAATCAAGTCTTCAAAAGTTTATTTTATGTCATAATAAATGTGTTAGGCCTCAGCCTAACTGATAGTTCCAACAGCTGATAGTTGGCATTAACATTTGAACTTAAGCCTACATCGTTATAATGATTTGACACCGAGCAAAATCTTTGAGCATATGAGAGCAAAAATATTAAATCCAGATGCCATCTACCTGAAAATATTTAAATACTGTACAGTAAATCAAAATTGCTTATTCTATAAAAACATGTCACAAAATCCAGGCTCTGTGGGAGATGATTTGAGAGTGCCAAACTAAACAGATTTTTTTAAAAAAGGATCTAGATAATTATGAGGCTGTTAGCTTCATTACTGATCTTTGTACAGTGGTGGTACCTCGCTTAAAGAGCATAATGCATTCCAGGGGATTGCTCTTTAAGTGAGTTTGCTCTTTAAGCGAAACACCATTGTAAGTGACCAATTGTGACTTCTGGCAGGGGGATTCTGAACCCCGATTTAGTTGTTAAGCAAGTTTTTGGTTGGTTTTACTTGTTAAGCAAAGCAACCATTCAGAGAACATTCTGCTCTTTAAGTGAGTTACTATGTAAGCGAGGCGCTCTTTATGTGAGGTTTTACTGTAATTTATTTTCTCTGAACTTGTGCATCTCAAATACAGTATTTGCTTTTTTATCCATCTCACTTCAGATACCAACAGTATTCTCTTTATAACTATGTTGACCGAGTGCTAAATTATAGATGCCTATGTTGCTTCTAGCCCTTGGAAACTTGTCATAATACTGTATATGCTGGCATATAAGACTACTTTTTCCCCTGAAAAACATCCCTCCAAGGGGGGGGGGCATCTTACACGCCGGGTGCACTTCAGTTGGGATAGACATAGCTGCCCATAGTGGCCTCCCGATGCCCACCCAGAGCTCGCACATGCGCACATGCGCACTAGTGCCGGCCACAAGGAGATGTTAAAAATCAAATCTGATGTTATTTTATGTTTTATTTGGTGTGTGGAAGGTGTGCAGAAGAGGAGGTAGTCTTATACGGTGAGTATATAACAAACTATATTTTGAGTGGAAATGTTGGGGAGTCGTTTTATACGCCCAGTTGTCTTATAAGCCAGCATAAACGGTAAACTGTTTATTCAATATGTCTTATCTTGATTTATGAGATCTGAATGGAATAAAGAGCTGACCAGGAAGGATTTCTTCCTGTGCTGTTCTTCATATCAGCATTATCTCTGTCTAAAGAGCATGTAAATGTAACTACAGTACAGTATTTTGATGTGATTATAGACATTATTTACATGTTTACCATAATCACAGTATTTGTTTATTACATTAAAAAGATTTATGCATGCCTACTGCAAGATAAATCAGTAGGACTTATTCCCAAGCAAGAAACACACAGGATTTCAGGCTGAATTTTGTCCTATGAAGAATCAGTATCAACAATGCAATCTAGTCCCTATTTAATTTCTACAAGGGAATAAAAATACTGTACCCTTTTTAAAATTTCCACTACAAATAGTGACTAAAAAGAAATATTCTTCCAGTTCACTAAAAAACCAACTTTTATAAATGAATTACCAAAACCCACCACCTAATATTTTAGTGCATTAAAAATTGTATTTTTTAAAAAACATTATTTTCTAGTTTGAAATTGCTCTTTAAGCTCAAGAAAATATAGACAAATGTACAGATAGATTATGTAACTTAAATGTATTATTAACAACTATCTATTTATTCATTTTATTTCTCTGCCATCTTTACCTCAGTGTGGTGATGCAATATGCCTTACAAATTGTTAAAAAGAAGTAAAACTGAACATAATGTATAACTTTAAAAATAATTAAGCATATAAAAATATTGAAAAGCTTAAAATACAAACATTTTAAATCACCGGGGGGGGGGGGGTTTGCAGTAGGAGTATTAAGCAAAAGGACACAAGGTCCCCCTTCTTCCACTGCAACCTGCAGAAATCAAGCCCACTAGACTAAGTAAAGATTGCTGCATGGATAATTTGGCAAACCAAAATATCTGTATTTATCAGCAAATAGTAGTAAGTGTTCTGCTTCTAAGTATAAATCTCTCTGGCATTTACAAGTAGATGTCTGGCAAACTAGCTTGAAGGGAAAACTATTTGGAATTAAAATGGCTGTGTGTTTACACACCCCATAATTAGTGGAGCTGAAGGGAGAAGCTGAACCTTAGCCAAGATAACACTATTAAGAAACATTGTCTGAGCTTGCTTATTTCCCTCCTTTCCCTGCCATAAAGGAGGTTGACAATGACTAGAGGAAAGCTATACAGTTGAAAGTTTAACATCCCATGTTTCTTTATGATTCATTTTAGCAGAGAGGAAAGGAAGAAAAGGCTTGAAACATTTGCAGTGAAGGCATAACACTGTTACTGCACAACAGCCGTTTGGGGCGTCTGTCTCCAGATCACTTGCTCAGTCACCTACAATATGCTCCCAACCCACAACATGCTCTTTCCTGCCTCTTTAGCCTAATCTCACAAACCAACACTCCTTATCATAATCCTCTCACATCTTATATAACCATGTTAATAATCTCATTCCATCAAGTTTAACTCTGACTTTCCAAGGCTTTCTAGGTAGAAAGAACCCAGAAAGGATTTAAGCATTCCCTTTTCTGGGGTCTCCCTGGGACCATACTGCTTGCCCAAGGCCATACAGGGTAGCTCTTCCTCTGAAAAGATGCAGGGGGGGGGATTTGAAATTCAAACTTCTGCCTCCTCCCCAAGCTATCCAGCCCAAATTTTATATAACACCCACATTTACCAGATTACACACACACACACACACACACACACACACACACACACACACGTCATTTTTCAATCCCACCTTTTGAAGTGAAATATTTATCTCAATACATATAGTCAATATAATATACACTATGTCTCAATACCTATAAGCCATATATGGAGCACACAGACAGAGGCTCCTCAAAGACTGGGATATTTTTGAACCACACTCAGGCATACCCCTGGCAAAGGCAACCTTGTTGCGCAGGCTAATCTTTCTCACACTAGGTCAAGTAAAAGGAACTAAGAAATGAATTCACCAAATGTGGCAGTTTTATGTCTGGTCTAAACAGGGAAGAAGCCATATACAGTTGTACCTAGTTTAAAGAGCATAATGCGTTCCACCTGATTGCTCTTTAAGCGAGTTTGCTCTTTAAGTGAAACACCATTGTAAATGACTAATTGTGGGGGGGGGGGGGAATTGCGAACCCCGATTTATTTATTAAGTGAGTTTTTGGTTGGTTTTATTTGTTAAGCGAAGCGAACTTTCAGATAAAATTCTGCTCTTTAAGCAAGTTACTTTAAGCGAGGCGCTCTTTAAGCAAGGTTTGACTGCATATGGGGTCCACAGAAAGAGCAACCTTTTGTGCCAGCTAATCTTTCTCACACTAGATCAGACGAAAGGAACTAAGGAATGAATTCATCAAAAGGTGGCTTCGTTTTGCCATCTTAAAGTCTGACCGACACACGGAAGAAGAAGCCATATACAGGGTGGCCCTTAAGTCCCTACCCGTCAAATGTATTATTTAAAAAAATTATTTTCCCTTCCAGAGAACTATGACCGATTTAAGCACATTTACTCTTGAAAAGCGTATTGTGACAAGTACCTGGGTACATGAGTGCAAGAATACTGGTGACACCCTGGATACCATAAGTGGCAAATTTAGAGAAAGTTTCAGTAGGGACTTACAGGCCACCCTGTCTGTCTGTGTTTTAAATACATTTCGCACAGTTCTTGCACGACATTAGCCACTTTTCTTTCCCCACCTTTTCCATCCCAGCACAACCTGGAAGCTCTTGGGAAGCAGGTTCACTCATTCCCACGACCGTCGCCAAGCGCAGAAGCCATTGTTCATAATACGACTGCAACCTTCCGGGTGTCTGTTTCACTCTCTCTCACACACAAGGCAACAGAGATCACCTCCAAGTCACCTCCCCAAGGATAATCCCTCACTATTTCCTCCCCCTTCTTCTCCCACTCCCTCGCCCTGCGGCTCAACGGGCAAGCAGGAGAGGGCCTTGCTGGTCAGAAGAGGGCGTAGCTGGAGCTGGTGGCGTACCTCAGCAATGACCACCGTCACCTTTAAAAGGGGCAAGATAGACACAAACACAATGACGAGGGTCACCCCACACGTAAAGACGGCCCAAAAAAAAGGGGGGCGCAAAATAGCCCCGGCTCGACGGGGGGCCGCTTACCTCACAAGACGCTCAAAGCTTCACCGCCGCCATTACCTCCTCACAGCCAGGTCCGTCACGTCACTTCCGGTGGCAGTGGGGCAGACGTCGCCTTCTCTAAGAGTGACGTAGGCGAGTTAATACGCTCAGCGACGCCTCGTTCTGGTCCCCCCCCCTTCCCCGCGTTCTGATATGGTTTCCATGGAGATTTGGGCCCAAGCGGCGTTTCGCTTTTAAATTATGCGCTTCTCATTGATTTTACAAAGGAAGGCAAGGGGTGTGTTAGTTACAGCGAGATTGCTGGAACCTGGTCCTGGGGCCGCCACAACGAGTTGGCGTGGTGGCTTCCAAGACTTACGTTACAGTCTTCAACCTTTAAATAAACCCTTTCTCCATCTGTATGTTTCCCACATTATTGTCTGCAATGCATTGATAAACCTCCTTCATCTGATTTTCCCCCAGACCCAAAACCTGTAGGTTATGCTCATTCACGATTTTAAAGTAGTATATCAGAGTAAACAAATCAACAACAAAAAATGTTGTGGCACCTTAAACACTAATTCCTGTATGTAAAGATGAGCTTTTGTGGGTCAAGTACACTTCATCAAACACCTAATCTGATCTAGGAAAGCTCGGCTTTAAATAGAGGAGTTAATGTTTAAGGTGCCACAACGTGTTGTTGTTGTTTTTTTTGCTTTGTTTATTCAGATATGCTTGCACAGACTAACACAGCTACCACTTCAAAATTTTCAATTTTAAAGTAGTCTCTATGGATCACCCCATCTCCATTCTTTAAATTCTTCACTGTTGGAGATGGGCTTCCCAGTCACATCACTTTCAAACAGTATCCATGAACACAGATGTTAGCTTGAACTTAAATAGTTTCGTTCCCATTAGCTGCAATGCAGGTACAGCACTGTAGCATCTTCAGTGATAATTTTTTATTTTCAGAGTTCCCCCAGCCAGAAATAAAAATTTTGAACAGCTTTTTTCAGTGATAAACTCTGCATTTCTTGTCAATTTGATATCTGGATGTTAAAATAAAGGGAGGAGATGACAATAAATCCGAAAAGCAGCACCAGTAGAAGAGGGTGGAACACCTCACCTGCAGCAATAAGGTCTCAGACTCTCAAAGATGGCTATTGACAATTATCTTGAATTTTCAGTGAGCACCTGTCTCTGTCCCAGCTTCTGCCAACCTAGCAGTTTTAAAGCAAGAAATTGCACACAGATAAATAGGTACCACTTCGGTGGGAAGGTAAACAGGGTCCTGTGCACTCTGGTGTCTAGTCATGCCTGCTAAATGTCCACAGAAACATCTGCAGACCCAGACAGTGCTGGCTCTTTGGTTATAAATGGAGATGAGCACCAACCCTAAAGTTGGATATGACTGGCTTTCAAACAAGGGCAACCTTTAGTTTTACTATTATTTAAAAATTTTCTCTACTCCTGTCAGAACAGTCAAGCCCAAACCACAAGTAATCTGCAGACTAGTAAATGAGCAGGATTCTGTATCTCTCCACATTCACAGTGTGTTGTTGTCCCTTAGCAGCCCCATTTGTTGGTCTTGCATTTAGGGACTTCAACCCTCAGCCTATTCAGGGTCATTCAGGGTCCTCCAAGTGACATAGGGGAGGTTGAGTTCCTGATTTATATCCTCTTTTAATGTTGTTCCTTGTCCAGTGAGACATCAAACATTGTGTAAAAAAAAGTGAATATGTCATGTGGCAATGTTTGGGAAGAACAAGAAATGGGAAACTGATCTTGTGCACATTTGTAGTTCTCACGCATGATTTTTTTAAAGGATAATTCCATCTGTCTTTATCCCCTCTTTGTTATTGGATTTCTAAGCTCCGGTGAGCAATTGTCTCTAATTATTTCTTTCATTTTGGATGTCCTAATTGGTAGTATGCATGAACTAAGTATGTTAGAGAAACCACTTGAGTGGAAACCTACCTGAATGAGCAGAGCAAAGAAATAGAAGAAAACAACACAAGAGGCAGGACTAGAGATCTTTTCAAAAAAATTTGGTGAAACCAAGGGAACATTTAAAGCAAAAATGACCATGATAAGCGACAAAAACGGCAAGGAGTTAGCTGATGCAGAAGACATTAAGAAAAGATGGGAAGAGTACACAGAGGAACTCTACAAAAAAAAAGGACCTCAACACTCCTGATAATAGCAATGATGAGGAAATTGAACATGAGCCAGACATCCTAGAGAGTGAAGTCAGAAAGGCCTTAAAAAGCAATGCAAACAACAAAGCCAGTGGAGACACACACACTTGGTTGAATTATGTGAAGTACTGTATTTATTCTCAGGTACCTATTTTATTCTCAGGTAACTCATTTATGTACTACAGCTGATGTGCAACTATCTGACCTGGCACACAAGTACCTGTACATCAATACCATCTCTATTGCTTTGGAACTTAGAGTAGTCCAAATGAAATACCATCAGATTCCAAAAGATCCAGTCAATGGTAATTGATATCAGGTACTGTATTCCAAAACAGCTAGAGGTTCAGAACTCCCTTGTTCCTCCTGCTCTAGATTACCATTATCAGCGATACAATACTACTATGTTGAATATTAAACATGCAATAATTTGCAGGCTGTCTAGTCAATTCTGACTTATGGTTTTTTTAGATAGATAATACTGTACACATAAGTGATTTACCATTCCCTTCTTCTGGGACACTCTGGGACTGCATAGCTTGCCCAAGGCCACACATACCTAAACCACTGAGTTATCCAGCCAACCTAACCAGGTGTATTTACACAAATAATTATATCTTCAACTATACTTGCTAGGAAAGAGTTCTTTTTGACAGAACAGACTAACACAGTTATTCCTATGGAGACAGTTACAGTATGTCCACATGTGTGTGTAAGAAAGATCCTTCACTATGAATGAGAAACATGTTATATCATGAAAATATAAAATACTGTATATGAATGATACAACGTGATGATTCCAATGCAGAATATAATTGATAACTATTTCATCATATAGGGAAAAATCCTGTTATGGTAATTAATGAAATAATCAATGGGGACTTGGTGAACCAACTCCTCTTTAATTTCCAAATAATCAAATGGACCTACTCTTCTGTGATCTAGTTTAACATAGTAAATCACAGAGAAGGTCCATTTAAACCAGTGGTACTTATGGAGATACTATAACTCATTAAATCCCCACTGAGTAAATGGGACTATTGCAGTTCAATTTAATACATTAGGCAACAGGATTTTTATAAATGATATTGCTGCTAGACTTAATTTGACAATGTTTGATTCCTGGGTTCTAAAATTATTCATAGTCCACACACTTGTAGAGTGATGGAAAGCATCTCTTTGGAATATATTAAAAATAACTAGTATTGCCTACAAAGAAGAAAATCCTATGTGTGTTTTTGATTTCTCTGCCAACGCTTAATTGGAATTGATGAACTAAATCTATTCAAAGGTTGCCAGGTTTATTTAAATCAGGAAAAGTGAGACTGGTGAAATGTGTGACTTTTCCCATAAGAACATAGGTGATAGCAGACATGTTAATTGTGTATATGCGGGACGAAAAAGTCTGAAGGTGTGAAACTTGGCAGCTTTGCGTTGTACAATGGGCAAAGGGAACATTTTCTGCCCATGAGCACATCTGAAGGGTTGTTATTTCACAGCTGGATGACTATATTGTTAGAGTAATTGATTTTTTTAATAAATGAAAATTATAAATTTAGGGCTTAAATTCACAATTGTTTTGCTCTCTGGTGTATAGTTAATATATGTGCACTGGAGACTCATGTCTGGGAGAGTGCTTTATTTGTTATTTACTGCAACACATTTTTTCCTTTTCTTGCAAAACCTTCTCATGCATAAAAAAAATTTCATCCTATACTTGCAATGTTATTGTGAGACCTTTTATCTGAATAGCCAAAGGACTGCTATCTTAAATCACTGCAGTTTATTCTGGTAAATGTAAGAAAGACAAAACATACTTCCAAATTGAGAGTAGTGGGCTTCTAACTCATGGTCTTAGAGCTGAAAGTACTTTTTCTTAAAACAGCATATTCAGACACTTACACAGCACTCATTCTAGCTATAAGCTTTCCATTACTAAACCATCACTTATCATCATGATTATTTTTCAGACAAGCATTATGTAAGATGTATAATAATGTCTGAACTGCGCGCTGTGCTAATTTTAACATATTTCATATTAATTTTATTTGGGTTATCCTTCACCAAATAGTAATTACAGTATTTCAATTTTTCAAGCTTTCTATAGGTTAAAGTCTTATGTACTGTACTTTGAAGTAAAACACAGTGGGACTAAATTCCATGCTGGATCAATTTATAGAGCTATCAGCACTATCACAAATTTATTAACTGGTTCAGTCACATAGGTTTTTAAAACTTCTGGTACTATTTTATGAAACTGCTGTGAATGCAAGTGTTCTGTTTCTAGTAATTCCTATCCTAGGAATGCAGTTGAGAGAGGCCACTTTCTTTGGCTGTAAACCTCCCAGAGTGGTGCATTTACCACGTGTTTGTGTGAGTGAGTAAATAAATAAATAAATTAGGAATGCTTACAGCAGAATATATATGGCACTGGTGACTGAGTAAACTCAGGCATTTGCTCTAGGCCCAAAAATTATCCACTCTTCTCTGTGATACACTTCCTAGTCACTGAGATTAATCACCACCTATGTGGATTCTTCTATTTATTTATTTATTTAGATTTATATTGCTGCCCACTCGCCGAGGCGTAGAAATACTGCAATTATCAGAACAAAATGTTATTTATATAGGAAGGAGAATACTGTATACACATACAGTCAAACGTTGCATAAAGAGCACCTCACTTAAAGAGTAACTTGCTTAAAGAGCAGAATTTTCTCTGAATGGTCGCTTCGCTTAACAAATAAAACCAACCAAAAACTCACTTAACAAATAAATTAGGGTTCGCAATTCCCCCCCCCCAGAAATGATATTTATGTAAATTGAAGTGACCCCATAGGAAAAACAATTTTTATACATAATTCGAAGCAAACCCATAGGAAATTGTGTTATGTAATTCAGGAGATTTATATAAATCGGGACATAGTTTTATTGCAAAAATCATTATGTATGTCAAAGTTTACGTAACTCGATGCATATGTAAGCCGGGGTTTTACTGTACAGTACTTTATTTCAAAACTTGGATGGGCAGGGCCAGTCATAATTTCTGCTACTGGTTCTGGCAAACTGGTGTGAACCTGCTGAATCCCACCACTGATGCTAAGCAACAAGATTTGGGCTATGTTACTTTTCAGCATGTAGCAAGTAATGACATTGAGTTACTTCCCTAAAATAATAACTAGTAATTTGAAAATTACTTTTAAATAGTATCTTTCTAAATTCTGCTCAATCCTGCCTTAAAGGCCACTTAATCTTGGGGGCAGGGGCGCATTTACTCTCTAGCTTCAATTTAATATTAGATGCCCTATTCTGGATCACCGTTGGGGATCACATTCTACAAGGGCAATTATGCTGGCTTTCCTCCAATGTGATCTGCTGTGCAACCACAAGACAACCAATTTTGAAGCCAGTGTAAGATCAGAGGTAAAAGGGTCAATCTTAGAAGAAATCAACCCTGACTGCTCCCTTGAAGGTCAAATAGTGAAGATGAAGCTAAAGTACTTTGGACATCAAATGAGAAGAGAGTATTCACTTGAGAAAGCCTTGATACTGGGAAAGGTGGAGGGCAAAAGAAAAAGGTGGTGGCCAAAAATGAGATGGCTAGATGCTATTGTAGACAATGGGCACAGAACTGAGCGAGTTGAGGAGGATGGTGGAGGACAGAAGTGCCTGGCAGACAGTGGTCCATAGGGTCGCAAAGGGTCAGAATCGACTGTGCGACTGAACAACAACAACAAATTTCAATAATATACAACAGATACTTAAGAAGAAATATCTGAGATTAAACAAAACAGAACAGCAAAAATAAAATAAAATGTTGTGGCACCTTAAAGACTAACTCCTGTATTTAAATGTGAGCTTTCGGGACCAAGTCCATTTCATCAGACATAAGAGTGAGGCCTCATGGACAACGGCTGGCTCCTTATATGAACTTCACCTTTTCACACTGTTAAAATAAATACAGTACAGTACCGTATGTTGAAGAAAAGGGGTTGACAAAATGTGTTCCATATACTATTTACCAAGATTCCTCCCCACCAAACAATTCTAAATTGTTGAATGCCAAAATCATAAAGCTGGTACTGTATTACTGGCTCTAAAACACAATGCTCCATTGATGGAAAAAATAGCTTTTGAGCCAATTAAAGATTGGCATTCGTCCGACTCCTACAAAAATGCTTGTTCACAGTTCATTTTTGTGACACAGTTTTCAGCATAATTATGCATTTCTAGAAAGCCTATTTAGTGCTTATGAGCATTTTGAATCTCCTTTTTACAAGCGTTTTTAGCCTCTGCTTTCATATTGAAAGGTATTTAAAATGTTATAGGCACCCATACATTTAATACAGGAAAGACAAATATTACTGTGTATAAAAATAAACTATTCAGTTAACAAGCAGTTAATATATCTATTTACATTTTAAATATCCAACCATTTCTGAAAATATAGAACAATCTGATTGAGACCTTATATTAATAGCAGCTTTATCACCAGTTGACTTTCTGTTGTTTAAGTTAACACAGTACTGTAGTAAGCTTTCATTACAATCTACTTGAAAAATTGTTACAGTGCATTAATACCAAAGATCCAGTGTACTAAGTTTTGTGCTAATTTCTCACACATCTTATTACATGAAATAAATTATAATGAATACCTGATTTGCAAGTACGTAATTTCAGTCTTCACTGGCAAAGATATCATAATTTGAAACACAACATAAAGAAGGCATGACAAGTGAAAAAGAAGTTCTAATGTCATGATTGCAACACTAAATATTTGTTTCTAGTGTTTCCAGTGACAGGTTATGATAATTTTTAGAACAAACGAACTGTACTTTATGCAGGGGGAATGAGGTAGTCATCATAGGAAGACAATCTGAAAGGGCAACAAATTGCTATTTAACATACCCATGAAACTGCAGACTAAGGTTGCCTAGAATTTATGGGGTTGGTGATGTCATAATGCTAACAACACACAGTTCTATCTAGATCCAAGGAAGACATTATCATTTTTGTCATACGTGATGCAATGGGTGCAAGGGAACAAATGCAACCTTAACCCAGCCAAGTCAGGGTGGTCCTTTTTGAACAAAACATAAATCAAGGATCAGGAATTCACTTTGTGTTGGCTAGAGTTATATTCCCTTTGAAGAATTTATTCATTTATTTAGTTTTGAGAGTCCCCTGGACAGCAAGGAGAACAAATAGGTCAGTCTTAGAAGAAATCAACCCTGACTGCTCCCTAGAAGGTCAAATAGTGAAGATGAAGTACTTTGGACATCAAATGAGAAGAGAGGATTCACTTGAGAAGGCCTTGATACTGGGAAAGGTGGAGGGGAAAAGAAGAAGGGGGCGGCCAAAAATGAGATGGCAAGATGGTATTGTGGATGCAGTGGGCACAGAGCTGGGCGGGCTGAGGAGGATGGTGGAGGACAGAGGTGCCTGTCGGGCAATGGTTCATAGGATCGCAAAGGGTCGGAATCGATTGTGAGACTGAACAACAACAAAACCCACCCTAATTGGTGCAAGCACCACTCTGGGAAGCTTACAGCAAAAAAAAGAACAGCCCATAATATAGAAATATAAAAACAGAACAATCCAAACAAAATGATAAACATTAATAAAAAGATTAATAAAATACCTACCTAGCTGGCACTAATAAATTAGAGTCTTGTAAACTATTTTTCCTATTCACAGCCAAATATAATTCAGTCAGCAAAACAAAAACAAAACAGAAAATAATACTTGAATTTTTTGGAATAGTAGCTGTGTTAGTCTGTGGTTCAGGCATATCAGAAAACAAAACAAAACAAAACAAAATAAATAAGATAAAATAAATAAAAAACACTGTAGCACTTTAAAGACTAACTGCTATATTTTTATTGTTAGCTTTCGTGGATGGACTTCATCCATGAAAGCTAACAATAAAAATATAGTAGTTAGTCTTTAAAGTACTAGTGTCTTTTTTTAATTATTATTATTTTTTGTTTTGTTTTCTGATATGGCAGAAAATAATAGAGTTCAATTATGTAGGAGGAAAATGCAGGTTGGAAGACAAACGTTTTTAGCTGTTTACGAAATGCCACAATTGTGGAAGCAATAAAGTATTGCATATTGCATGTTATTTTATTAGGTCCGTATGTCTGTTTAGCTCGACAAATATGATGATAAATTTGCTGTTCGTAGGTATATTGCAATATTTGAGATCTCAAAAACCTGATGTGCTAGGAAAAAAACAGATGCCAGATTCGGAATCAGCACCTCAAAATTACCTTAGAATTGTTCATGCCAGAAAAAATGTGTTGGCTAATCACTAATTTTATCACTATAATTCTATAACTGACTGGCACCAACATGCAGTCAGGAATGACAATTGGGTTGGCCAATAGCATAAAAATGTGATGTGATAGAGCAAATCTGAGATCGTATTTGTAATCAACAGCCTGAAATTAGTATAAAACAACTGCAAAAGCTCAAGCCAGGAAAAATAATTTTTTTTGTATAGCTGTGTAATTTATTTTTGATCATGTCTTAAACTGATTTATATATTTAAACAATATTTTATTTTTATTATGTCTGGTTATTGTTAACCACCTCAAGCACTTCTTTTTGGTGAAAAGGTGAGATATATATTTAATTATTATTTATCGTATGATTAACTTCAGTTGTTTACATTAATGCTGATATATAAAGTGAGCACAAATTGACCATTTCAAGTTCCTATTAGAGTTCTACATCTAGGTTTGAAAGCCATTGAAGGGCTTCATTTGTGGCACTATGCAAAATCCTCCAATATGCATAAGGGATACTGTACTTAAATATAATGTAGTACATGGTTTGGTCCTCTTCTCTACAGTCACACTGGGAAGAGGATTTCCATCCCCATGTAAACAGAGTGGCTCCACATCTACCAAATCTTCACTCTGTTCAGCATCCTCCACTGCTGTCTGGGAAGGGGAAGTCCAGCTGGCCACAGACAGGGTTTCTTGACTATGTGGTGGTGAAATGGGAATAGATGTTGCCAGATCTCCATCCAGGCATCTGAGATATTAAAACAGTTACTCTGTAGGTTAATTGCAGTGCGCCAAGCAGGGTGTCTAGATTTTAATAGTTGGGCAACGGGGGCTATTATATTGACGTGGATTGGGGGGAGAGCATTGTTTACTATTTTTATCCATAGGTTTAATAAATACATTTTAAATATACAACTGTGGATATGTTTACTACCTTTGTACGTGAGGTGGTGGCCAAGATGCAACTCACTGCTTAGACAACAACAGATAGTGGGTTAGCTCTACAAGAATGCAATTGTCTGTGAATATCTGCTACAACAGGGGTGCAGAATGTGGTTTTTATTCTGTTACTGTACACTCAAAACTTTATTTAGTCCTTACTAGCATGGCCAATGGTGAGGTTTAATGAGAACTGCAGTCTAACAATGTCGGAACAGTCTCTCCACCACAAACTGATTTCAAATCCTGGCAATTCTGTAGGCATGCTGAATGGGAGACAGATAGGTACTGTATATTGTATTATGCATAATTTCCAAGTAGGAAATATCTATACTTAGGTCCTTTTATAGACATGTCAACAGTAGCAGGCATCTAAGCAACATCAAGCAGTAGAACTGTATTACTCTTTAATAATAAGTAAGTTCTAGAGAAGTCACTGAGTTTTATTCCAAGTTAACTCTCACTCCGAGCCTCTTTGAACTTGAAGAAACATATTTCCAAATATAAATGCATAGGATGAGTTGCTACAAATTAGCAGAGAAAAAGGCATCCAGACAGATTTTATTAAGGTTTTCAGATGAAGCAGAATTACGGTATGTTAAAAATACACCAAGGAAAAGTATCTTTAGCAGAAAAGCATTGCACTATATTTGAGATACAGATTTAATATCTGTTGCTGTTATTATAATATTTTGGGTGTCAAGCATGGGTGATACAACTTCCATAGAATCATTTCAATTAACTTTTTGCTGTACTCAACTCACACATAAATAAAATCATTTAAAAGTCATATTCATATCAAGATGGCATCTCAATATATAAGCAAACTCTACAATAATTTATGATCTACATGAGGGGTGGCCAACCTATGGCCTGTGGGCCAGATCTGGCCCATGGCACCAATTAATCCATCCTGCAGTGAGGACCCATCACTGCCACAAGAGCTGAAGTTGCACTGTAAGCAATGAAAACACACTCAGAGACCAGGAAAAAAGTGCCACCCTTGCTCCCGCCACCACGGGAAGAAGTAGAAGCAGCAAAAACAGACAAATACACAGCATGAATGCACCCACCACCACTAGAAGTGGTGGAAGCGGCAAGAGGAATCATGCCTCCAGCCTGCACATCTGTCTGAGGGGACATGGTCCTGCCCACAGCGTGAAAAGGTTGGCCACCCCAATCTCCATTCTCTTATTCATAGCTTACTAAACTCAGCTAAATAACAAGAAAAATGGGGAATTCTGTAGATGTAACATCAATTTACTAATGAGGGGAAAGCTTGATGAAATAGGAATGTTTTATCTGTTTACTCCTGCCAACCTGGCAGTTCGAAAGCAAGAAATTGCAAGTAGATAAATAGGGACCACTTCGGTGGGAAGGTAGCATCATTCTGTGTGCACTGGTGTCTAGTCATGCCTGCCACATGACCACGGAAACATCTGCAGAAGCAGACAGCGCTGGCTCTTCGGCTTTGAAACAAAGATGAGCACTGGTCCCTAGAGTCGGATTCGACTGGCTTTCGAGCAAGGGAAACCTTTACCTTTACTATCTGTTTACAAAAAGCCGTTAGAGTGGAAGCAGATTTTATTTCCACTGATAACTCATTCCATAATGAAGGAAATCTAAATATAGAAATCTAATAAATAAATAAATAATGAAGGAGCCACAGCAGAGAAAGCTCTTGTTTTGGTCACAACTTTTTTAAACTTCTTTAGGTGTGACAATACATAATTTAAGAACTTGAGTGCTCTGAGCCCAATTTCATAAACTCAGTCCCATCCTTCCTTATTTTGAACTCCCATCAGGAGAGTCTCTCAAATTGCTTTGCTCTGTTCAGTTCCCAGTGTATATGCATGCTGGGAATGGGGCAGTGGTGGGCAGCAACAGATTTGCACCACCACCCCTGTAGGAGGGTAGCAAAATTAGGTGGCCTCTGGGCAGGGTGGTGGTGAAATTGGGTGGCCTTTGGACAGGGTGGTAGCAAAATTGGGTGGCCACACCCACCTCCCTGCCCTGCCTCATCAGGTTTTGTCCCTGCAAGTGGTTCAAGGTGTCCCTTGCTCAAAAGCCAGTCATATCTAACTCTAGGGTACAGTGCTCATCTCCATTTACAACCAAAGAGCCAGTACTGGCTGTGTTTGCAGATGTATAGATGGTCATATGGCAGTCATGATTAGATCACCCATGATGTAGGCTCCACCCATGACATAGGCTCCACCCATGACATAGGCTCCGCCCACAGTGTGATAGTGAAACTTTTTGCTGCCCACCACTGGGATGGGGTAAAGGACAGCAAAACACTCCTGTGTAAATGGTATATGGTCTGGGACCTTGTTATCTTTCAGAGCGTCTCTCTCTCTCTCTCAGAACAACTCCCCATATCCCCTTTTCATCACAGTCTACACAGCTCCAGGTGCTGACCCCGAGGATGGCTAGAAAGTCTATAACTAGAAATAGAGCCTTCTCATTTGTGGCATCAATACTGTGAAACATACTACCAGTAGAGCCGTCTAAGGTCCAATCCCTGGATATCTTCATAAAACAATTTAAAAATTTCCTATTCAGAATGTTATCCCCTTAGCAATAAATTAACCAGTCAGTAGAATCCTCTGTGCCCACAGACACCAGTTGTTTTATTTTAGGATGCATTTATTTGGTTGGTTTATTTTTAATTTGTTGTTTTATTATGTTATTTTGATATTTGTATGTACACCACCCAGAGTGGGAAATTTCCCAAATGGGCAGTATTAAAAAATGGAATAAGTAAGTAAGTAAGTAAGTAAGTAAATACTAGTAACCAATCTAGCTACTGTATTTTGTACTAATTGAAGCCTCTGTAGCAGCCTCAAGGACAGCCCCAAATAGACAGCATTACAGTAATTGATTTTAGAGGTTACCAGTGTGTGGGTAAGCATAGTCTAGGGTTTCCTGTCCAGGAGTGAGCAAAACTGAGCAATGCACTGCCAATGATGGAAAGCAGGCTTGACTATAGATTATATTTGATGTTCCATAGACAGAGCTGGGTCAAGTAGCATGCTCAGAGCCAGGTCAAACAGCATGCTCAGATTACATACTCTTTGTCTGAAAGGAAGAATTACACCCCCACTCAAAGTGAGGGAGATTCTCCCAATCTGAGACTGATTACCCCCAACCAGTATAACCTTCATCTTATCCGGATTTAGCTTTAGCTTCTTATCCTCCATCCATTCCATGACTGCCTCCAGACATCTCTCCAGGGTGCAAACCACATCCACTGCTGAGATGGAAAAGGAGAGATAGAATTACGTATCATAAGCGTACTTATGAAAACAAACTCCAAATCTCTTGATGACCTCCCCCAGCAGACTTACATAGATACTAAACAGCATAGGGGAGATCCCTGATCCCTGTGGTACCACATATTTTTGTATCCGACAACCCTTCCTCCAGTTTTACTCTCTTTGTGGGACACCAGGATTCTGCAACAGACCTTCAGTTCTGGGCACTAGAAAGGCAACATACTACAGGTGGAAAGAACCTACCGAAGAAGGAAATTGAATTATTAAATGGAATTTAAATTGAAGATTTTGCTCTTTTGTTCTAAATGGGAAGGTAGTTTTTTTCTCTCTCCATCTCCCACCAAGACTGGGAGGTTTTCAGGAATAAAACCTTTCCCATCTTCCTATCCCAACTGTGTCCTGTAAGAATCCCATATAGTCTGATTGTTATACATCAGCTGCACACATTTCTGGCAGAGAGAATAAAATTTCCAATCTTCCATTGCCATTTGTTAGTCGCCAATGACTGGGGTTGGTGACCCCTCAGGATAATACACTGTTTCTTTTAATATAAGTATGTCCAGACTCTTCAACAAAGTCTACAATTGGATGGGCATATTACTTGCCATGTTTATAAACTCATGTGCTGTCATTTACAGTCATCTTGAAAAAGGCCTTTGAATATTAATAGACTCCATTACGTGGGGCATGTAAAAGACCATAAAGCATTTCCCCTATGTATCAAGATATGTATGGAAGATGATGATGATGATGATGATTTCAAATTTATACCCCGCCTTGCTCAGGCACACCTGCCTCTAGGCGGATTTCATGTCAGAAATTATTCTGGGGTTTAAAGGATTTTTGTGGAAGAAATTCCGTTCAGGAATTAGGCTCCTTTCATGTCCCCAAGAGCTGGGACAGAGACTGGTGCTCAATCCGTCATGCAGTACCTGGGTCTCAAACTGCTGACCTGCCAGCCTTCCAGCTAACAAGGTGAGCTTCTTAACCACTGAGCCACTTCAGCCTCATGGAAGCTTGTGTTTGGCTGGGATTAAAAGGTCCCAGAAATATGAGAGTTTGTATCAGAGAAGCTGGATGTTTTTCAGTTGGCACACTGGCCAAAAAAGAAAGTTAACCGTATTCACTATGGTAGTAGTTAGAGGAAATGACAGACCTTGCTGTGATTGCAAAACTCCTTCTGTGTGTCCAGTCAGGATATTATTCCTAGCCAAAACAAAAAGTGTTTCTGGGACATTATCAAATTTGATTCTCCACAACTAAGAGGTTGTTATATGCTGCAATTTCCCACACCACCTTTACAGAACAAACTAGAGAAGGATGGTCAGACAGTGACTCTTATCTGTAGCCTCAGGCCACCTCATAGAACAAAGGAAGGAATTGAAGCTCTGCCTGGATCACCCACACCATTGCCTACTTTCTTACAGCATGGTTAATAGATGCTAGGTCTGAAGGGTAAACTCATTAGCAAATGTGTAATGCAACAATTGAGATTGCAGTGGCTTAGTGGTCAAGATGCTTAAATTAGTGACCTGAAGGTCAGCAGGTCAGCAATTCAAGTCTTTAGTGCTGCATGATGGAGTGTACAATGTACAACAGATAGAGGCATAGAGTGATTAATCAGCATGACAGATAAGTATGCTGTATTGATTTGCATATTTATCTGCCATGCTGATTAATCACTCTATGCCTCTGTATCTGCAGTATATAAATTCACACCTTGATGTCTCACTCCTTGTCCGATGAAGTGGACTTGATCCACAAAGGCTTACATTAAAAATATAGCAGTTTTTAAAGTGCTGCAGCGTTTTTGTTTTCTGATATGTATACTTCTCTGTTATGATAAGTATGCAAATCAATACATCATACAGTACTTATCTGTCATGCTGATTAGTCACTCTATGCCAGTGATGGCGAACCTTTTAGAGACTGAGTGCCCAAACTGCAACCCAAGACCCACTTATTTATCGTAAAGCGTCAACACAGCAACAGGGGAGGAAGAAAATGCTCCCTTTGGGCTGTTGGGCAGAGGGATGGGGGTGAATTCTGTGCTGGGGGAGGGAGGAAGCACTCCTATTGGGCTGCTGGGCAAAGGGGCAAGGCAAACTTTGTACTGGGGTGACTGCATGGGTGCCCACAGAGAGGGCTGAGTGCCACCTCTTGCACGCATGCCATAGGTTCACCACCACTGTTCTATGCCTCTGTATCTGGTGTATATAAGTTCATACCTTGAAATTTCAGATGTCTGATGGAAGTGGACTTATTGTTGTTGTTCAGTCGCACAGTCGATTCCGACCCTTTGTGACCCCATGGACTGTGCCAAGCACTTCTGTCCTCCACCAACCTCCTCAACTGGCTCAGCTCTGTGCCCCTTGTGTCTACAATACCATCTAGCCATCTCACCTTGGGCCGCCCCCTTCTTCTTTTGCCCTCCAACTTTCCAAGCATCAAGGCTTTCTCAAGTGAATCTTCTCTTCTCATTTGATGTCCAAAGTACTTTATCTTCATCTTTATTATTTGACCTTCTAAGGAGCAGTCAGGGTTGATTTCTTCTTTTTTGTTGTTCAATCGCACAGTCGATTCCGACCCTCTGCGACCCCATGGACCACTGTCCTCCAGGCGCTCCTATCCTCCACCATCCCCCTCAACTCGCCCAGCTCTTTGCCCATTATCTCTACAATACCATCTAGCCATCTCATCTTGGGCCGTCCCCTTCTTCTTTTGCCCTCAACCCTTCCAAGCATTAAGGCTTTCTCAAGTGAATCCTCTCTTCTCATTTGATGTCCAAAGTACTTTAGCTTCATCTTTACTATTTGACCTTCTAAGGAGCAGTCAGGGTTGATTTCTTCCAAGATCAACCTATTTGTTCTCCTCGCTGTCCAGGGGACTCTCAAAACCCTTCTCCAACACCACATCTCAAAGGCGTCTATTTTTCTGCGCTCAAGCTTTCGTAATGGTCCAGCTCTCACAACCATACATTGCCACAGGGAATACCATTGTTTTGACTATGCGAATCTTTGTTTTATTTATTTATTATTTATTTATTTATTCGTACTTGCTACCCCGCTCCAATCGGGCAAGCCCGACTCTGAGCGGCAATTACAGACTAAAATATCGATATCCTAAGACTCGATGTTAAAACTTTAAAAATTCATAAAAGCATAAAAATCACACCAAATGAACTGAAGGGTGGCTGTCTGCAATGTGATGTCTCTACTTTTCAGTATGCTCCCCAGGTTTCTTATCGCTTGCCTCCCAGAGGATCAGTCGCCTTTTTATTTCATGGCTGCAATCACCATCTGCAGTGAGCTTTGATCCTAAGAAAGTAAAATCTGTCACTGCTTCTATTTCTTCCCCATCCATTTTCCAGGGACTGATAGGGCCTGTTGCCATGATCTTGGTTTTCTTGATATTGAGTCTCAAGCCAGCTTTTTCACTTTCTTCTTTCAACCTAATCAGGAGCTTCTAAGATTGACCTATTTGTTCTCCTTAAGCTCACATTAAAAAAAAATATAGCAGTTAGTCTTTATTTATTTATTTTTATTTATTTATTTGTTCGCATTTAATACCCCGCCCCACCCGGGAAGACCCGACTCTGGGCGGCTTACAAAGTACATTACCGCAACGGGTAGTCTATGACACACAATATTATAAAACATTCAAAATTCATGATTTCATAAAAAATTTAAAACATTAAAAAACAGATAAGAGACAAGTGATAACAGGTACAAATACCAGGTGGTGGTGGGGATGATAATTAAATTACCCTTTAAAGTGCGGCCACGTTTTTGTTTATTGGATATGCCTGAAACACAGACAACCATGGCTATTATTAAAAAAAAAATGCAGGATACAAATTAATACTGTATGCCATTTTGCAACTGGTAATAGCAGATGAGCTTTGGTTGTTATCTGTTTAGTTGTGCAGTAAAACCTCATATAACACTAAAACCTGGTTCCACAAGTCTTGGTGTTATATGATTTTTAGTGTTATCTGATGTATGTTAAAATCCTATGGGATCCATAGAGATACATTGTAACCACACAGGCTTTAGCGGTTGTTATCTGAAGCATCCCATAGGATCTTAATGTTATCTGATGCAATTATTCTCCCCAGATTGCTTAATGTTATGCGATTTTAGTGTTATTCGATACTAATGTTATATGAGGTATTACGTATTGAATTGAGGATACACAAGACATTGCTGAAGAAAGCCTCCCAGGCGCTTTTTTCACCGCCCCTTCCGCTTATTCTGATCCAGAGCCAGAGAAGCCCTTCGCCTCCTTCTCCCATGAGTTGTGGGGTGTGTAACCAGTGGCAGGTCAGCGACATGCAAACGGCGGCTCCCATTGGGCGACGGGCAGCCTGCGGCCGCGGCGATTGGCTGCTCTGCCCACCCCTTTTCCCCGCCTCCGCCGGGGCTCCGCGGTGGCGAGGCCAGCGTCAGAGGTGGCGCCTAAGTGGAGGTCGCAGCAGTAGCAGCGGCCGGAGAAGCATGGCAGCGGCTTTAATGCTCCGCGTCTCCGTCACTTGGCTGCACAGGCAAAGGAGAATCTATGCAGCAGGCGCTGTGGCAGTGGGTAAGGAGACTTAGAGGACTTTTCTTCCCTGGTGTGTGGCTTGCCTGTGGCAGCTCCTTGCAAAAGGGCCTCCTCCTGGGGCAGAAACACAAGGGCAGTCATGTTTGCACACAGCTGTTTCTTAGTGCGCCCCTTTTTTGCACCGCTGGAAGGCGATGACTCCCCCCCCCCCCAACGTGCTGACCCTGTGCCACATTAAGTACAGCCAGAAAACAGTGGCAGGCTGGGTAGGCAGGTGAGCCACATTAAGAAGGAAATTCAAGGGAAAGGTCCCCTTTGCAGAAATAGCATGGTGGTTTGCAAACTTGCCTGTTATGGCAGGGGCGCCCAAACGTTTTGGGCTGCGGGCCTGTCACGTGGTTCACTATGACTTGGGGGCCGGATCTGGCCCCTGAAGCCAATTCATCTGGACCACGAAGCCCTCGTTGCTCCTGGAAGCAGAAATAAAACGTCCCTGTACGGGCGTGTTTTACTCCCGCTTCCAGGAACGATGGGGGCTTCGTGGGCAGGATTAATTGGCATCAGGGGCCAGATCCGGCTCCCGGGCTGTAGTTTGGGCACCCCTGTGTTATGCCAACCGACCATTGTGTATCTCTTGTACCTATTCAATATACACTGAGCCCATGAGGTCTCGCTCTTCTGTCTGGCAAAGCGGACTTGGTCCACAAAAGCTAATGTTAAAATACAATTCAAATTTTGGAAATGGTAGCCGTGTTAGTCTGTGTTTCAAGCGTGTCAGAGCGTAAACAAAGCAAAAAGACAAAAAACAGTGTGGCACTTTATGTCTGACGGAGTGGACTTGATCCACAACAGTTAGCGTTAAAACACAGCAATTTTTGGAGTCTGTTTTGTTTAGTCTCTGCTATTCTGTACTTGCTTGAAAGCCAGTCCTATCTGACTCTAGGGTAAGGGTTCCCAAGCTTTTCACGCTATGGGCCGGTCACATGCTTGAGTGGGCCGGTCATGTGGTGCCTCCCACCATAAAATGCAGCCATGGGTGCATTTACAGCAGCGTTTGTGATAACCATGAGTGCGTTTACGGATGTGTAGGTGCGTTTTATGGCTGTCGTAAACATGCCTGCATCCTGGAGCATTGAGGGTGGCTGCGGGCCACATGAAATGGTGCTGCAGGCCGTTCTTTGGCCACCTCTGCTCTTGGGTGTGGTGGTGGTGGTGGTTGTTCAGTCGCACAGTCGATTCCAACCCTTTGCGACCCCATGGACCACTGTCCGCCAGGCACCTCTGTCCTCCACCATCCTCCTCAACTCCCTCAGCTCTGCGCCCATTGTGTCTACAATACCATCTAGCCATCTCATTTTTGGCCACCCCCTTCTTCTTTTGCCCTCCACCCTTCCCAGCATCAAGGCTTTCTCAAGCGAATCCTCTCTTCTCATTTGATGTTCAAAGTACTTTAGCTTTATCTTTACTATTTGACCTTCTAAGGAGCAGTCAGGGTTAATTTCTTCTAAGATTGGCCTATTTGTTCTTCTCGCTGTCCAGAGGACTCTCAAAACTCTCCTCCAACACCACATCTCAAAGGCATCTATTCTTCTGCGCTCAGCTTTCCTAATGGTCCAGCTCTCACAACCATACATTGGCACTGGAAATACCATTGCTTTGACTGTACGAATTTTTGTTTGAAATGTGATGTCTCTACTTTTCACTATGTTCCCCAGGTTTCTCATCGCTTGCCTCCCAAGAATCAGTCGCCTTTTTATTTCATGGCTGCAATCACCATCTGCAGTGAGCTTTGATCCTAAGAAAGTAAAATCTGTCACTGCTTCTACTTCTTCCCCATCTATTTTCCAGGGACTGATAGGGCCTGTTGCCATGATCTTGGTTTTCTTGATATTGAGTCTCAAGCCAGCTTTTGCACTTTCTTCTTTCAACCTAATCAGGAGCTTTTTTAATTCCCCCTCACTTTCTGCCATTAGGGTGGTAACATCTGCATATCTCAAATTGTTGATGTTTCTCCCAGCAATTTTGATCCCAAATTGTGATTCATCCAAACCTGCATTGCACATTAGGTGCTCTGTGTATAAGTTGAATAAGCAGGGTGACAAAATGCAGCCTTGTCTTTCTCATCTCCATTTACAACCAAAGAGCCAACACTGTCTGCATTTGCAGACATTTCCATGGTCATGTGGCAGGCAGGACTAGGCACTGGAGCACACAGAACACTGTTACTTTTTTCTCCAAAGTGGTGTTTATTTATCTACAGTACTTGCAATGTCTTGCTTTTGAACTGCTAGGTTGGCAGGAGAGGAGCTGGGACCAAAGACAGGAGCTCACATATAGCACTTGGGGCTTGAACTGCTGACCTGCTGACCTTCCGGTCATCTAGTTCAGCATCTTAGCCTCTAAGCCATCACAATCTGCTAAGGAAGAGGAAAATTCTACCTTTGCTTTTAATTCACCCATCAGAGTACAGGGAGAGTACCTGTGTGTTCTTTCAAATTAGTCTGCTCCTAACTCTCTCTTAAAGTGTGTATTGGCATCCCCTGGCCATGAAGGAAATAGTTATGACTTCTCTTTTACCCCCTTTACAAGTATTGTATGTGCTATTAAAAACCACATGAGTTGTAAAAAAATATTGGAGTAATATCAAAACTTATGTCGGCTTGAGAGGAGGCTAGTGTAATAAATTCTTTTTAACATGTTTACTTAAAATAACTCATGCAGTGTTAAAACAGGCCACAAAAGTTTATAAGATACTAGTGACCTCAAGGATCAAGTTAATGGGACCTATGATCTGTACTCATATTTATTTTTCCCATAACATTAATGGCTTTTCTAGCAGAAAACTAGAATATGTATGTTTTAATTTTTGTAAAACTCTGTAGATGGACGGCTAGGCTAACTGTACCTTATGCATTAACTTTTTGTGGAAAAGCATAGACAAGAGTTTGTATAATTGAAGTGTGCTCTTTAGCACACTCTTATGTATGTCTACTAAAACATCCTACTAAGTGTAATGGGGATCACCTCTGACTTCCTCCCTTCACCAACTACCCAGTTCTTGACTGCCTCCTTATCAAAAATGGAGGTCAGGGGTGTTCCCTTGTTTCATGTATGTGTGAAGGCTTGTTTGCCATTCTGTGAATACCAACTTTTCCCCTGGCTAAGTCTTTTGTCCCTCCCAACTACCATAAGAAACAGTTTTACCTTCTTACAAGATGTATGGGTGACTCAAGTAAATCTTGCTGTGTTCAATGAGTCAATAGTCCTGAGGTAACTTTATATAATGCTGTTGCTTATAGCACAATCCAGAGAAAATTAGCCCTAATAAATTTATTGGGTTTTTTTAGGTAAGTATATGTAGAATTGAAGCCTCAAAATATTTTTTGTAAATATATTGTTGTGAATGAAGACTCCCACCTATTGTTGGGTTATTAGTAACAACAAAAACTGACATTAGATCAGATGTCTACAAAGGTGGTATGGTAGTTTCTTTTCAGGCAACTCTCTGCATATTTAGCCAATCTTTTTGATAAGAAGCTTTGTGAAGTCATAGTTTGCATACCTTTTCATCAGAAAGCTGGCCTTGTGCAAACCAAGTCTTTTGCAAGAAGGAAAAGTACTTTATCAATTTTAACCTCTCAAATGGCTTAAAAGCCTTAAATCCTTCTAGAGACATTAAAAAGAGTGAAGTTATGCTGCATACAAAAGAAATCCAATGAAGTAAACCTATTCTTAATAGAACTTGTCTAGAGTGATAAGTAGCATAACCAAAAGTGTAGCCTTCAAACCAAATGTCACCTTCATCTCCACCATAAATTCACCTGGTAACTAATATGTATTCCTTCAACCTATCCTCCAGATCTGCAGTAAGAAAATAAATAATGCTAATTTAGAGGATTTTTAAAAGTTACCTGGAAAATTACATGACATGCAAAACTGGTGAATAAATAAATAAATTTTGTGTCAGAAATTACTCTGGGTTGAAAGGATTTTTGCTGGAGAAACTCCATTCGGGGGATGCCCAAATGAGGCTCCTTTCATATCTCAAAGGTCTGTTGTGCAGCACTCGGGTATAAAACCCTGACCTTTCAGTCTTCAAGATCAGTGTCTTAACCGCTAAGCCACTATAGTGCTGCTGGTGAATAAATAGTACAGTATACTTTTTGGGTTCAGTAGGTGGCAAGTGGTCTTGTAATGTTAGGATGAAGTACCTCAAACTTTTCTATTTAATATATCTTACTGTATGTCCATGAAATTTGAATAATATACAGCAGTTATGTTTATTTTCAGTGCACAGTTGTTTGTATCCACATATTGTATCTCATTTAGTTCCTTCATGGTAATGTTACAACTTCAGTTCTAAACTTCCTTGTGGAGAATATGGCCATTCAACCTCATACTTTTGGTAATAAAAGCTGTACAGTGATTAGATACAGTGACAATCAGAAGCCTATGAATCAAATTTCAATATAATATTCTGATACTTTTTAAAAATGCAACCTTCAGTGTGCATAATATTTTTTGCATAGCACTTTACTAGTTTTGATTTTTTGTAACATGAAACAATTTAGTCATGTGGATATAATGATATGTGTTATGTTCCAAAAAGGACATTAACCCTAATTCTTCAACAAGATGCCTACTTTAGCAATGGTGATTAAATGGATTTGGGCGGGGGTGGAGGTGGGGAAGTAAAGAAATAAAGTACAGGTACTGTACTTCACAATGTCCTTTTATAATAGAATTTAGAGGAAGGTATATAGAAGGATACAGTATTTCAGGGGATATTTTTGGTTTAGAAAAATCAAGCATGTAAAGTGCTGTATACATAGTAGATACTATTAGTCTGGCAGACCTAATCTATCTGTTAGATAAATAGATAAATGTGTATGTACTCACACAGCTGGCTGCTTGTATGCACAGATCACTGGATTGAGGTCATAGTCCTTATAAGTCATGGGACCCCTTTTATTTTATTGCAGCCAGTCCTTCACAAAGCAACCAGTTTAGCTGTTTCAAATTGAGTATGTTAGTATTCTAAGAAGAAGAAGAGAAGTAGAAGACACTCAATTTGAAACAGCTGAACTGTTTGCTTTGCAATAAAATAAAACCAGTTCAGCTGTTTCAAATTGAGTGTCTTCCATTGTGATATAAACTACTGTGTTCTTATATGGAACACAGATGGGATTAAGATTTATCTAAATTCATATTCTACTTGATATGCTAAGACTTTATATAGAAGTAAATAACAAATAACATTAGCAAGATCAAGAAATTAAACTCTGATAATGTTAACACAGCTCTCTGGTTTTTTTAAAAAAGGTATGTTTGTTTATTTGTTTATTTACAATGTTTACAATTAAATGCACAATCTTTTATGCATCAGAATAATGAATATTTTGGTTAAAGTAGTTTTGCTGAGATTATGCAAAGCTTTACATGAAATCTATTTGAGTGTGTGAATGATGAATATGGCAATAATATCCAGGGAATCTCCAGTAATATACTGGTGGAAATGTTGCACATAGGCAGGGTGAAGCCATAGGTGGAATGTGAAGAAAGAGTCAAAACTAGTATGGTACTTGATGTGATATGGGAGGGAATGAAGACTAGATTGATAGCTAAGATCTTATTCCTGTCACCATAGCTGGCTGTAACATTTTGCTGCTTTAGGCAGAAGACAAAATGGTGTATTTCCCCTGCCCCATCTCCTTTAATTTCATGTACTGAAGGTGTCCAGAGTAGCAACTGAATCTTGCTTCCACACTAGTAATAAGACAGTGTCCTTTATTGCATCTGAGGGCAGCTATGTGTTTTATGGGTTGTAGGTCCGGCAATGTGATACAGATCAGGTTATGTGATACACAAATTACTCTCCATACCATGAGCTTCTCGGAATGTGTTATTTGAGGCTACTGCCTTATTTTACATAATGGTAGGATTGGCTGTGCTTGCTAGCCTGCTTTGATGACAATGTTATGAAAAAGAGGTTGTGTATGTCAAAGATTTCTCTGCTGTGGATCAATGGTCCCAGAAAGTAGTCCCTTTGCTTGTGCTTCCTCCTCTCACAACTACAAGGAAAGACATGACTTCAGCTAATTGTAGTAAATTATAGCATACCACAAGGGATGTTTAAGCCATTGTCAGCAAAAAGCATATACTGTATTTTGTATAGTAATCTTGAAACATTTTTTAAAAACACAATATGTTGGTATCAGTCATTACTTAAAAACACAAACTTTGACATGTAAGTATTACCCTTTACAAGTGATGTACAAGGGGCTGTGGTGGCTCAGTGGTTAAGAGGCTCGCCTTGTTAGCTGAAAGGCCAGCAAGTCGACAGTTCGAAACCTGGGTACTGCATGACGGATTGAGTGCCCGTCTCTGTCCCAGATCTTGGGGACATGACAGGAGCCTAATTTGAGTGTTCTCTGAGTGGAGTTTCTCCTTCAAAAAAACCTTTCAACCCAGAATAATTTCTGACTTGAAATTATTATTATTATAGTGATGTACAGATTACCCTCTAAGTGTTTCTAAGTGTTTTGTCAGCTCTGTTGTCTGCAACATGTTTGCCTTAGATATGCTGTTGAGTTTAAGGATTTTAAGGTAAAATTCATCTTTTGTAAATGTGGTTCATATTCATCATGATTCCTATTGAGATTCTATTACTGTACATTGATTTGTTTTATCCCTTTAAAATGAGGTTCTTCCAGTTGGCAGTAAATCCAAGAACAAATGGCATATGGGCTGTGAGCTGGATTGTATTCTTTCAGAAGAGGAAATGACTGTTCTCGTTGTGTAACATTTTCTATTCACAAATGCATACTACAAAAGCAGAGATCCCCAGTGTGGTGTATTAAAGTATTGGACTGAATATTGGGAAATCCATATTCTTGTGCCCACTGAGTCATGAAGGCACAGGACCTTATGGTTCAGTTGCTGTCTCTTAGACTAATCTACCTCATAGGGTGGGTGTGGAGATAATATGAAGATGATGTTGTATCCCCGTGATAGTGAACCTTGGCAATCCAAGTGTTCTTGGACTTCAGTTACCAGAAGCTCAAGTTAGCACTTCCGCTGATCAGGGTTTCTGGGAATTGAAGTTCAAGGAGTGCCAAAGTTTGCCATCACTGGCTGGAAGCAAAGTGAGGTATAAGCTGAATAAATAGATGAAAGCTTTCTTAATGTTGAGAGCTGTAATTCTGCAGATTCTGTATTTTTCTGTATTTTTCTGCTCCTAGGTGAGTTGTGGTTGTGAATTAAATGAACAGGATACAAAGCAGACTATATTTCTGTAATTGTCTCTGTGTGTATGAATTCTTGCTTGGCTTTTTGTGTATGTGAGAATGCCCACTTTTGTCCTTGAGTCTGTCTGCTACTCCTGGCTCTACCCACCATTGGCCGCCTTCCAGCCCATCCACTACAATGGAAGTCAACTGCTACTGCCATGCATCAATTATGTTTGTAGAAGCTGCAGACTGATGTGAGCAGGATTTTTTTTTTTTGCAAGCCTCATTGCTCCTTAGCAATGGTGGGGAAACTGAGTGCACAGGTGCTACAGGTCACATCCAACTCAAAGGCCACTCCTAGTGTAGTAGTTAGTGTTTAATTATGACTCTTCAGTGAAATCCCAAGAGTTCAGTGCTTGTCTGATTTCAGTGGAACTTGGATACAAATGGTTGCTTCTCCGAATGGCATCCACCAAAGTGGATTTCTGAATGGATGTTATTGTGTTATGACAGCTATTCTAATTCAGAAGTCATCCTTATTTACATAAAAGCTCTACTAATACAAGGAGCCCTTGTGGCGCAGTGGATAAAATTGCTGTACTGCAGCCAAAAACTGCTGATGTTGTTTGTTCGATCGTGAGGAGGCTCAAGGCTGATTCAACCTTCCATCCTTCCAAGATTGATAAAATGAGTAGCCAGCATGCAAAATGCTAATTGCCTTGTGAACTGGTCAGGGAATGCACTAAGAACTATGAAATGGTATACAGTATAATTGCTATTTTTAATACTGGAGGATAACACTAGGTAAACCACTGGGTGAAAGAGATCAGATAACTAGTGTGAAATGTTACACTGTTTAAAATTAAGCTCAGTAGGTTAGGTATCTGCGCCTCCCTGGGAGCAGTTGGACTCAATGATTCATAGGGTCCCTTCCAGCTATGTATTTCTATGGTAAATGTTGTGTGCTCTTTTGGCCCTATGGTAATAGTTGAGCTCATCTTAGCTTCAGGTGGTCAGCTGTTTGCATTTTGAGTTATAGCTAACACTAACTGGCTGAATCACCCTCTTTCTTGACCATCTATAACCAGGGCTCAAACACATTTTGTTTGCCTTGTAACGCAGCGGTGAGTCATGAACAGTAAGTAATGAGGAAACACTAAAGAACAATACAGTGCATTCAAAACAAATAACAAAACCACAGTAGAACTACTTTCACAACTGATCTTTTAAAAAACCCAACAAACTGTAACAAAACAGATCACATATAGCAATAGCAATTGGACTTATATACTGCCCCATAGTGGTCAGTGCACTGTTTGGGCCGTTCACAACTTCACCTCTGACTTAACAGGATTTTGGTGATTATATGATAAAATGAATAAAAGTTAGCAATCACTGCCTATTTTATTGGTTCAGCAGTTGAGCTAGAGATATAAACTTTTAGAAGTTCTTACTTTTTTTGCTAGGAATAAAAATGATTATTTATTGTAATGCAGGTTTCACGTAATAATAAACAATTTTGAAAAGGTTTTATAAATATGAAAAATTAACAGAAAGAGGTAAGGAACCCAAAATTTAACTGAAGTAAACATCTCAAAATGTAACCTTTACTATATATTTCATGTACAATTTATTTCAGAACTGTATCCATTATAATAGTATTAATAGTGAAATTCTTGGATTGTTCTTAGTGTCTTCTAGGACAATGGCTTCCAAAACTGCTGTTGGTTTCATTGGCTTAGGCAACATGGGAGCTCCTATGGCAAAAAACCTGGTAAAACATGGCTACCCAGTAATCGCATTTGATGTGTTTCCAGAAGCATGTAAAGAATTCCAAGAGTTGGGCACCCAGGTATAGTACTCAACTGTTTCGTTTACAATTTACAAGGTGTGTTGCTCTGGAATCCACTTGTGCTTGCCTGCATTTGTCAAGAAACGGTGCACAGAATGTCACTATCCCTTTTTATAGGGGCTTACAGGGAACGAGAGTACCGGTTTTGGCAAAAATCCTCTTCTGTAAATTCTATCTGTGCAAAGGTGCTGATGCCACTAGCAGGAGGGGATTGGTGGTCATTAAAGAGTTTCTGCTTTGAACCCAGGGCCTGCTGAACTTGACAATAGTCACTCCCATTGCATGGCAGCCCCAGGAGAGAAGCAGAATTTTTTTGAAATTACTGACAATCTCCCCCTGCTGGTGATGTCATCACCCTTGCACAAGCATAATTTATGGAACAGACATTTCGCTGGATTTCTTTTAGAAGGGAAAATGACACTTGAAATGCTGGCAGCCACCAGTGCTTTCCCCGATTCCTGCATATATATAAACATGATGAGTTGTGGAGAAGGAGGAGTGGCAAAGCCTTCAGCTGCAGAAACCTGAGAGACAAGGCTGCGCTTGATCTACATGTTCTCATAGAACGAAAATGGAGAGTGCATGTTTTGAAAGCTCTGCTTTTTTGACCCCTCACAATAAACTTACTGTCCTGTAATGTTGAAAGCAATTCTAAGGCCTCCTTTTGTTTAGTGATTCTTTAAAGCGATATACAGCAAAGGGTGATAAGCTTGAGGGGAGGCTTTCGTTTCATGCCCATGGCCTTAAAATATGCCTTTTGATTTCGATCTTTTTTATAAGACATTGAAAAATCCCTCTACTCCTGTGAAGCTTTTTTCATGTCTAACTGAATCCGTGTCAGAGCTACTTGATCAGATTTTAGCATGTGTAAAATTAAACTATGACTAAATAGCTGTAAAGGTCACCCATGTTTGAAAGCCAGTCGTATCCGACTCTAGGGTTCAGTACTCATCTCTGTTTAGAGCCAAAGAGCCAGTACTGTCAGCATCTGCAGATGTTTCTGTGGTCATGTGGCAGACACCGGAATGCACAGAACACTGTTTGCCTTCCCACCAAAGTGATACCTATTTATCTATTTGCAATTTCTTGCTTTCAAACTGCTAGGTTGGCAGGAGCTGGGAGAAAGATGGAACCTCACTCCATCATGAAGCACTTGGTCTCGAACTGCTGACCTGCCGACCTTCCAGTCATCAAGTTGAGCATCTTAACCATTGAGTCACTGCTACAGAATTCTGTTTCTGTTCCAAGTCACTTGTTTTCCACTTGAAATCTTTATACAATGGATTGTCTTGTAACCCCAGTTCATTTTGTTCTGCCCTTCTAGCAATCATTTCCGTTTTTAAGCTAATCAAATGATATAACCAATGTTAATTTAAAAACAAAAGAACTTGGAAATGCTGCGTTTAACTGGAATATTATGAAATGCAGTTGGTTGCATCTAGAGATATAAGTTGTATTCTGCTGTTACACCTCAGAAGCCAACCAGATCATTTATGTTTTTAACTCAAAGGACTGTAGAAGAGCTTGACAGCATGTCCCATTGCATTAGAGCCCAACTTGACTTATCAAGGCTCTTGATGTTAGAAACTGTACTAATGTCTTTTCAGACCATTGTGCTAAATGTGTAAAAATCATATTAAGATCTAGATGGGAAGGAAAGATGTTGAAGGCAGGACTTAATTCCATCTCTATGTCTTAACCATAATTGGAGCACTTCCTCTTTCAGGCTTTTGTCACACTTAGATTGGCTTCCCAGCTGAAGCCCATGGGATTTTAGTAAGTTGGAACTGACTTACGTTTCTTAGGACCAATCTTAAGTGTATTGATTTCAATGGGCGTACCATTAACAGTCACTTTGCCTGAATCCGGGCTGAGTCTGGAAACTAATTATTTTGTTAGCAGCCAAATATAGTAATTAGAACAGGGGTGCCCAAACTACTTTTCCTGGCAGGAAAAGTTTAGGCCCTCCTGAATTAGAATATGCATTCTCTAACCAGTTCTGTAGTTGTTTCTTTGAATTTGGTTTTCCTCTTTTCACCTTCCCACTATTATGTCTGAGTCCGCTCTGTGTTTGTAGTATTGGAGGAGCGTACTGCAAGATTTCACAGCTGATCCAGTTTGTGTGAGTCCTTACTGCTGAAATGCTTTAGAACTTGTTTTACAGGTTTTGGACAGTAAAACATGAAAGGATAAGTCTTGTTTCAATAAGCAATAGCTTGCTAACCTTTTTCTCTTCTTTCCTTAAAAGGTGACAGATTCCCCAGCAGATGTAGCAGAAAAAGCTGACAGAATTATTACAATGCTTCCATCTAATCCTAATGTAATAGATGTTTACACAGGCTCTAACGGAATTCTTAAGTAAGTCATCTTTCCTGTTTTTATTTTAATATTATCAAAAATTAAGCATTTGTGGTATATTTTCTTTGAAGTATCATTTATATTTATGTTTTGTTTTGTGTGCCTTTTGAGTGACTGTTCCCACATAATTGCCACGATTCAGTGATTAGTTCTATACAGATAATAGCTGTTCGACAGACTATCTGACAAATATGTTACTCATTTAGAAATGAGTTTGTGTCATTGCTTGTGTGAACAAGCAGCTCTTACAGTCTTCTAGAACAGATCCAGTTATCTAGAAATCCACTATCTCATATCTTTTCCTGTGGAATGCAATGGAAACTTGCTAAGAATTATTTTTAAGAAGTCAACAAGATTAGAACCAGTGCCTCTATATGTAGCTTTTGTTGACTACAGCTTTTGAGTGTTCATGAGAATATCACAAAGTTCAGTGGAACCATGGTTAACAAACAACTCGGTTAGCTTAAAATTGCACAACAAAAGGAAATCCATAGAAAATAGTGGCTCAGTTTATAGATTTTTTTCTGGAATGGATTAATTGGTTTTCAGTGTATTCCTATGGGAAACCACATTTCGGTTAACGTATTTTGGTTTTCAATGCATAGCTATGGGAAACTGCATTTCAGTTAATGTATTTTGGTTTTCAGTGCATTCTTATGGGAAACCGCAATTCGGTTAATGTATTTTGGTTTTCAGTGCATTCCTATGGGAAACCGCATTTCAGTTAATGTATTTTGGTTTTGAACGCATTCCTATGGGAAATTCAGTTAAAGTAATTTTCGCTGTAAGAAACGTCATGGAGAATGCATTAATTACATTAACCAAGGTTCCACTGTACATTTTTGGAGAATTGTAGATAAGTCCGTTATGGTGAGTCTGTAGTAGCAGGCCATGATCAAAGATATTATTCACAATTTATGTAATCTACAAAGCAGTTTATTTTACAATGACACATGTTGGACTCAACCTGTTGCTGTTACTAGCAAGAGAGAGAGGCTATCAAGTATAGTAGTAGCTGTTTGTAAATTATATATAGTTTTACATCTCAAAATAACTTGACATATAAATACATTTACATCTCAAAACATCTTACACTTTGTTTCTCTTCTTCCTAGGAAAGTAAAGAAAGGTTCTTTGCTAATAGACTCCAGTACTATTGATCCTGTAGTTTCAAAAGAACTAGCTAAGGAAGCTGAAAAAATGGGAGCAGTTTTTATGGATGCACCTGTTTCTGGTGGTAAGATCATTTTGAAAACACATATGTTTTCCTTGTTAGTCACTATGGCCATTGTTTTATTTGTTTCTGTGCACAACTAAGAGAACATTTTGTTCAGGCATAGGAATGGATGAGTCGATCAAGTTTAGTTTTTCATCTCGCCACTCCCCCCACCTCATGTTTTCTTCATCCCATATTTGTATCTGTGTATGATTGATGAAACTGAAGGTGTGAAGGCATTCTCTCGTGTGTTTGTTCTACTTTGTAGATTCTGGTATGTAACTCTCCATAATAAATGCAATTTTATTTATTTATTTATTTAAGCAAACTTTTATGCCGCCCTCCTCAAAATGACCCAAGGTGGCTGACATAACTCTCAACACCTAAAACACAATAAAAACATAATATAAAATCAAGGTTAAAAGATTACAAATTTTAAAAAGCTAAAACAAGACAAACAGAGAGAGGGGGTTCAAATGAGCAAACGGACTGAGGCAACTGTCTGGCCCATACACCACACATGCTCTGCCAGCCAGGTCTTGACCCCCTTCCTACAGGGCAGCAGTTCCAGCTGAAGACGCAGCTCACTTGGCAAGAGGTTCCATAGGGCTGGAGCAGACACAGAGAAGGCCCTCCTCCTTGTGCTAGAGAGGTGCGCCTCTCTAGCTGATGGTACAACCAGAGCGCCTCTCTGTCTGCTCTGGTGGAACGGATAGATGTCCTTAAGGTGATGCGGTCTCTTAGGTATCCTGGCCCACTACCATATAGGGCTTTAAAGGTAATAACCAGCACCTTGAATTGCACCTGGAGACACACTGGCAACCAGTGCAGCTCCCGTAGCAATGGTGAGGCGTGAGCATAATTTTACAAATTAATAATTTTTGTAAGCTGAAGAAATAGACACAAACTGTTCTTACTGTCCTGTAAGATATGCAATTCGTTCGTTCATTCATTCATTTCCATATTGCTCATCTGATTTAAATATTCTGGTCAGTGAACATAATGAATAAAACGTCATGTATAATATAAAACACTACTCCAGCCCTATAACCATCAAATACATACTCATTGGAATAACCCAAGGTTAAATAGCAGTAGACTAATAAATAGTGTGTTGGTTGGGGGGGAGGGGGGAATCCCAAAATTAACTTGGGGGCAGGATATTTACAAACACTTTTCTTCCAAAGATCTCTTTGGCCAACGTCTGAAACACAGACAGGGATGGAGCCTGATGGCCATATACCAGAAGAGCATTCTGTAATACTGGTACCACCACTGAGAAGGCTCTATTCCTAACAGAGAACTTCGTGTCTCTTGAGGTGGTCACCTGCGGTCCACAGGTTTGAGAGTACAGTATCTCGTTGTCTGGACTAGAATTCACAGAAGATATTTATTTTTTTATAACTTGCCATAATTAATGTGAAACACTACCCTAGGTGGTTCACAATAAAACAGCATAACCAAGAAGCACATAAATAATATACAAACAAAATAATATATCAAATAGCAACCACCACGACCACCCGAGATAGTACCAACCATAGGACATGCAAATTAATTCTAATATGTAATTAATTTGAATTAATATGCCCAACATCATGATTCACTATAACATTTATTTAGGAAATGCTTCTGTAAATAAGGTCTTCAACATTTTATGGAAGACCAGTAGCATTGGGGCTGTTTTTGTTTGATATTGTTGAATGTAGGATTGCAATTTCCAAATTCGCATGGTCTGTAAGCCAACCAGTCCAGATTTACTATATTGAACTGCCGTGGAATAATTTCTTCTTATGGAAGAGAGCTTGAAAGCTACACTCCCTTCTTCTGCTAAATTAAGTAATTGAAGTTCTTCATGGTCACTGTGGATGAATACTAATGGGTTTACTCCTGCGCATGCGGAGAAGGCAACGCATTAGTGTGAATGCACAGTTGACCACTCGAAGAACTAAAGTTACAGGTAAGTAACCTGCCCATCCGTTTACACAATCAAGATCAACCTTTTAATTTTTTCCCCATTTTTCCTTTGTAAATCCTAGCCACTGTTATCAGTGCAAGGAGTTTTGAGATACTGTACCTGGATTTGCATTGAGACTGAATCAAATCAGTACTGTTGCTTTCTAAAATGAAACAGTCTTTGATCTGAAGCTGTCAGAGCTGAATCTGGACTCCACCCAAAACTTTGTACTAGCATTGAAAGGGAAAGGGACAGGAAATTGGAGTGTTTATGAAAAAGGAAATCTGTTGTTATACCCAAAGTAGTAGGAGTCCTTGGGGCAGTATGTAAATGAATCCCTAGATGTTTAGATATTTTGGATGTGTTGGACTTGAATATACAGTCATACCTCGTGTAACGAATTTAATTCGTTCTGCGAGGCTGTTCACTTTGCAAGTGTTTCGCTATGCGAAACAAACTCGCATAGCAAAATTCCTATGGAAAAACTAGCATAACGAGCTTTTCTAGGGGGAAAACTTGCATAGCGAAATTTTTTTCGTTATGGGAGTTTCCCCCATAGAAACGCTTGCTATGAGAGTGTTTCCATAGGGAAAGTCTGATTCACATAGCGAAAATTTTCGTTATGCGAGTCGGACCGGTTAGCGAAAAACCTCCTCGTTATGCGAGTTTTTCGCTAAGCGAGTCACTCGTTAAGCGAGGTTTAATTGTACTGTATTAACTTTTCTATGGATTGCTTATATACTTAGACATTACCTTGACAGTTCTTAAGATACTTGGTTATATCTTGAACTGTTAATATTATACCAGTCTTCGGCTGTGAATCTAATGGTATAATCATAATGATAGCAGCTCCAGAGAGCAACACTACTAGGTATCAGCTATTTTATCATGTAATATCTCGCTGACTCTTACCTACAGGGCTAGGATGCAGACATTGATGTTCCAAACCTCCAGTCCAAACATCTGGTGAACTTTGTACACTGAGGAGGAGGAGGAGGAGGGTAGAAATATAATAAAAACAATAAATACTTAGGCAGCAGTACTGGTGATATGATGTAGTACAGTACTGGAATGGTAGAATAGATGGTGACTGAGTTGGATGCTTTGGATCGGAAAAGAAGAAAGTTGATGATTGTAATTCATGCTCTTCATTTGCAAACTTGTGTGAATAGTTTATATCTGCCATGTCAAGCAAATGGTGGAAGAGGAAAAACGGTATCTTAGTGAATATGTTTATAGTAGTAATGAGAAGCTGTTGAATAAAATTTCCAAGGAAAGTGTCATCAAGACTGCTGAATTGAAAGATGGGAAGAGGTGCTAAGGAATAGAATAGATGTGTAGGATAATAAACTATTACATGCTCAATATATTAAAAAACCATTGAAGGTAAAGTGTGTAGGACTGATAATTGGATAAGGCTCTGGAATTGACAGTAAATGCATGTTTGAAATGAAACAGTTGACCACATTATCAGTGGATGTGGTAAGATCTCACACACTGACTATAAAGGATGACATAACCAAGTCGCAGAAAGATTTGTGGAATTTGTGCAAGAATTTTCTCAGCCACAGTAACATCTAGAGTGGTATATTCAAACTTCTTATTGGTTTGCATCTTAAAGTTCTGCAACATCTTAACCGTATTATCCTCATTCTCAACCACCATTTCAGGTTTGTATTCCAATCAGTACTTTAGAGATGGTACTCCTTAAGATGTTGCTGGACTTTAAGATGCAAACCAATAAGAAGTTTGAATATACCACTCTAGACGTTACTGTGGCTGAGAAAATTTTACTTAAGCAGATTGATGGGCGCAGAGCTGAGCAAGTTGAGGAGGATGGTGGAGGACAGAAGTGCCTGGCGGACAGTGGTCTATGGGGTCGCAGAGGGTCGGAATCGACTGTGCGACTGAACAACAACAAAAAGATTGATGTGACAATCCCAGGTAATAGCTGGGTAGAAGAAAAAAAGGTTGAACAGATCATGAGATATCAGGATTTGAGAGAACTGAAGTACAGCATCTCTTGGAGAAAAGAGCAACAGTGATACCAGTAGTGATAGGAGAGTTGGGAGCAATCCCAAAAGGGTTGAAAAAAATATCTGAGTGCAAGTGGCATTGATAAGATCACAATAGAGCATACGCAGAGAGTAGCACTGCTAGGTACCAGCTAGTACCTAGAATGTATCACTAGAAAGTCGCAAAGGGCTATCTTTTCAGCATTCAAATTTGCATTTAGGTAGAATTCTCTGTGTCTTCTTATTTCTATTACTCTCCGATACCTACTTTTTAACAAGCTACATATCACTGGGGGTATATGTAATCTGATAACTTTCCATGTTCCCTTCTATGTGTCTTCCCTGTGTGAAGAGAAACTGGAATATGTTAACTCGTTTATTGACGCTGTAGTGACAAGTGTAAACTGAGAATGAAGAAAGTAACCTTGGCACGCATAAGAGCTCTTTGTACACACTGTGTTGCCAATGTGGCATTTGCAATAGTTGCTGGTGTCAAGGCGTCAGTATCCATTACAGGATGTACACTGTGGGTGTGTATATCTCTTGAGTGCTTTTTCTTCCCTTAATGGAGAAAGCTACATGTTGAATGGAGCTATTTTTAATAACTTGTATAAATGATTCCTAGAAGATTGAAACAGTAGGCAGTAGAGCTTGTTAAATACTTGTCACTTTACAAGCCTGAAAGAATTCAGAATATGACCTGGCTACTTAAAAAAAAAAATCCTAACCTGCTTACAAACTTGTGTCCAGAGCCAGTATCAGGTCTGTACTTTGTTTGTCTTTTTAAAATGCAAACATGCGTTCTTTGCTCGTTCTATTTACTGAATCAGAACCCTACTGTTTCCACTAGCAATGTGTCTTAATTTATGATGTGACCACAAAAATGAAAATTATTTATATGTTGGCACAAAACAGCACCACTGTAGTTAAGCATGTGTTGGCATTTCCATTATAAATCCTCCCTTGGAGAAGTTTTATAACCTGGCATTTTTACTTTGCTTCAGGCTCTCAAGATGTTTCTGTCTAAGCAGAATTGTATGGGGCTTTTTAAAACAAAATTTCATTTAACTAAGCTTGAGTGACTTGTGTTTTGAGAAACGAGTATCTCAGGCTAGAATTTAGAGCATGGTATTTAATTTAGTTGCTTGTATTTGGTCAACCCTGTGGTGAAATAAAATAATAGGAGCTTGTAAGTGACTTTACAAACTTGCCCTCTAATGTACTAAATGGCATGAGTATGTTTGTAATAGCCTTTTGTGCAAGATTTGGGGACAACCTATTGCTGCATGATTCCTTGAAGCAATCTTCAGCCTGAATTGAGTAAAATAATGACTTTAAAAAAAATAAAAATAAGGCAAATTTTAAAAAGATACTCTGTAAAATTAACTTACTGGTTTAGGACAGTGGTGGCAAACCTATGGTACCCGGACCAGAGGGGGCACTCAGAGTCCTTTCTGTGGGCACATGTGCTGTTATCCCAGCATAGAGTTCGTTCTGCCCAGCAGCCCAATTCTTCCCTCCACCCAACACAGAGTTCACCCCAACCCTCTGCCCAGCAGCCCAATGGGAACGCTTCCTCCCTCCACCCACCACAGAGTTCGCCCCAACCCTCTGCCCAGCAGCCCAATGGGAGCACTTCCCCTGACTTTAAAATGTTCAGAACTCCTGGGCTAATGTAACAGTACAGTATCTTCAAGTTCAATGCCTTCTCTGAGAGTAAGACTCTAATGTGTGACATGGTGGTGGAAATGGCATTTTGTAGAAAGGGAGCACTTCCCTCCTTTTTCTTAAGAGGTAGCCAAGTTAGCTCATTAAGTTGAATCCTCAGCTGCAGTGCCAGAAATCAATTAATTTCGTGTCATTCACCAGTTACGCCCGCTCCTAGATCGGGACTCCTTGCTCATGATCACACACTCTCTGGTTACCTCCAGACTTGATTATTATAATGCGCTCTACATGGGGCTGCCCTTGTCGACCACTCGGAGGCTGCAACTGGTCCAGAATGCAGCTGGCCGGGTGGTGATGGGGTGCGGGCATTATGCACGTGCCTCATTGCTGCTTCGGGAGCTGCACTGGTTGCCAGTATGTCACTGGGTGCAATTCAAGGTGATGGTAATCACATTTAAAGCCCTACATGGTAGTGGGCCATGATACTTAAGAAACCATCTCACCCCAAGAACATCTGTCCATCCCACCATAGCGGACTGGAGAGGCTTTCTAGTTGTTCCATCGGCCAGAGAGGTGCATCTTTCTGGCACCAGAAGGAGGGCCTTCTCTGTGTCCGCTCCAGCCCTATGGAAGCTCCTGCCAACGGAGCTATGTCTCCACACAGAGTTGCTGTCCCTTAGGAAGAATTTAAAAACATGGCTAGTGGGGCAGGTATGGGGTACGGGCTGTACAGCGACCCCAGCTCGCTGGTTGGTTTGAGCCCCCTCCCTCAACTTTTTTAATCTTTAAGAGTTAGGTTTTTTAATTTTTTAATCTGTTATTAACTTGTCTATCTTTTAAAATCTTTTAAAATTTTAATCTGAATTGTTGTTGATGTTTTTATGATATGTTATACCGTCCTGAGTTGCCCTGGTAAGGAGGGCGGTATACAAATACGAATGAAGGAATGAATAGTACTAGTTCTGAATTTTCAAAGGGCTGTGTAAATATCATAAGGTAATCTAAGGTCAATTGCACAAATTAGTCATCCTCTGAGATACTAAGCAATTTTTTCTGCTTTCAAGAAAACAGAACTGTTTTAGTTGAAGCCAGGAGTAGCCTGTTATATCTCACAGTCTTCTGGAAAAAAACAATTAGGCTAAACACAGAATTGTTATAAAAAACCATCCAGTAATAAGTTGCAACCAGAATAGGTCCATTGTGGCTCACCCTGTCCCCAGTAATTCAGAAGGCCTACTCTTGTTCCACCTACTACTGGATTCCAGCCACTTAACTATTAGGATCTGCATTCTGTTAAGAACTCATTATCTTGATTCATGTCACTGGTTACAGACTGGGATTTTTTTTGTCACATTTATTCTAAAGATGTTGTCTTTCTGTCCATATTGTACACAGTGGAAGCAAACAGTCCTTTAGGAAATAATATTTAGCCTAGCTAGAACTAGAAATGTTTTTATTTTGAAAGCAATTTCCAGCAATTTCAAATTTCATTGGGTGATTTTGTTGCCACCTCATTTTTGGTATGCATTTCATTTATGTATTGTCCAGTTAAGAATCTGGCTTAATTCTGATCTTTTACTGTCTTTCTAACTACTGTATTTAGTTGAGAAAAATCGCTCTCTTTGGATACAATCTGTCTTATGAATGTGTTTCTGAAGGGCCTCCTGAAAACATCACTCTTGTCATGTTGTATCTCATCTGTTCTGAGTGAGATACTGTAGTAGCTGAATTACCTGTAAAAGGTAAAGGTTTCCCTTGCTCGAAAGCCAGTCGTATCCGACTCTAGGGGTCAGTGCTCATCTCTGTTTCTAAGCCGAAGAGCCAGCGCTGTCTGCTTCTACAGACGTTTCCATGGTCATGTGGCAGGCATGACTAGACACCGGAGCGCACGGAACGCTGTTACCTTCCCATAGAAGTGGTCCCTATTTATCTACTTGCAATTTCTTGCTTTCGAACTGCTAGGTTGGCAGGAGCTAGGACAGAGACAGGAGCTCATTCCGTCCTGCAGTACTCGGGAATCGATCTGTTGACCTTCCGCCTCCCAGTCAGCATCTTAGTGACTTGAGCCACTGCCTGAGGTCTAAGTATATTAATGATTAATGATTAGGATTTGTGCTAGCTGTGGGTCAAATTATACATTACAGGTAACCCATCAGTTGACCTCTGAGATACATAATGATCACAGAAGGAGTTTTCAACATTTTCTACATTTTGCAAATTAACTTGTTTTGGTTTGAGATAGATTACAGTCAAACCTCGCATAACGAGCGTTTTGCTTAGCGAAAAAACTCGCATAACGAGCAAGTTTTTCTTTAAGCGGTCTGACTTGCATAACGAATTTTTCACTATGTGAGTCGGACTTTTCCCTATCGAAAAAGTCGCATAACGAGCGTTTCTATGGGGAAAACTCGCATAACGAATTTTTTTCACTATGCGAGTTTTCCCCATAGAAACGCTCGTTATGCGAGTTTTTCCATAGGGAAAAGTCCAACTCGCATAGCGAAAAATTTGTTATACGAGTCAGACTCGCATAGCGAATTTTTCGCATAGCAAGCAACCTCCCAGAATGCATTAAATTCGTTCTGCGAGGTATGACTGTACTCCAAAGTGAAATTCATCAGGTGCCATTCTATATCTCTGTACCTTACATGTGTAAATTGATGCCATGAAGTCTCATCCTTATGTCTGACGAAGTGGACTTGATCCACAAAAGCTAACATTAAAGTATGCCAGTTAGTCTTTAAAGTGTCACAGTGTTTTTTGTCTTTTTGTTTTGTGTTTTGTTTTTTATTTTGTTCTGATAGGTTTGGGAAGGTGATCCATGGAGTAATGTTTGCATGTAACAACAGTGAATGGTTGATTAAATATACTGTTGTCCAGTGGAGAAAAAAATGAAGCTGTTATCACATGATTTGTAACATTGAGAGAGGTCTGAACTAAACTGATAATAATAATTTTGCGTCAGAAATTATTCAGGGTTGAAATAATTTTTGGTGGAGGAACTCTGTTCAAGGGACGCCCAAAAGAGACTCCTTTTATGTCCCCAATAGCTTTTCCCACCAAAGTGGTCCCTATTTATATATTTGCAATTTATTGCTTTCTAACTGCTAGGTTGGCAGGAGCTGGGACAGAGACAGGTGCTCATTCCGTCATGTGGTACCTGGGTCTCTTGCCCGCCTTCCAGTTAACAAGGTGAGCTTCTTAACCACTGAGCCATCGCAGTCCTGCTAAACTGATGGCTACTGTTTAAGAAAAACTAAGTGCTCTGATATGATGCTTCAATAATGACTTGCACCAAGTCTAAATCTATTGTATCTGGTGTAATCTGCAGTCAGAACAAAATGGTCATAATTACATTTTACTGAACCCTTCTACAGTAAAACACCGGATAACGATTGGATCGGATAACGCTAAAATCGCATAACGTTAAGTAATCTGGGGAGGATAATTGGATCGAATAACGTTAAGGTCCTATGGGATGGATCGGATAACAACCGCTAAAGCCTGTGCGGTTACAATGTATCTCTATGGAGCTTTAACGTTATCCGATCCATCCCATAGGATTTTAACAAGGATCGGATAACACTAAAATCGGATAACACCAAGACTTGTGGAACCAAGTCTTAGCGTTATCTGAGGTATTACTGTATTAGCAATTTATTTAATCTGTTGCAATATCTTGCTTTGGAATTCTTATTTCTTAAAACAGTAGAGTGAAGCAGCTGAATCAGGAGGCAAGTGTATGTGTGTATAGAAGAACAGTAGGGAGGCAGTTAGAGAACAAGAGTTGGATATAGACCACTCCATAAGCTATCTTGCCTTCCTGTGCTACAGGAGAAGTTGTAGATCCATAAGCTGTATTAAAGTAAAGTTCAACTACCCATGTGTACTTCCATCTTGTCCTTCAGGAGTAAATAATAATAAACACATTATTATTAAATATACCAAGAATATTATCATAAGCACACCTGAATTGACAAAGTTGCAAAGCCAGGCTTTCCAGTTATTTCCAGCACCGTTGGTTTTGGGGCCCTCATGGTCATTGACCTGAGTATAAGTCGAATCCTCTTTTTGGACCTCATTTTGGGGGGCTAAGAAACTAGACTTATACTTGAGTATATCAGTACAGTAATACCTCGGATAACGCTAAGACTTGGTTCCACAAGTCTTGGTGTTATCCGATTTTTAGTGTTATCCGATCCATGTTAAAATCCTATGGGATGGATCGGATAAGGTTAAAGCTCCATAGAGATACATTGTAACCGCACAGGCTTTCGCGGTTGTTATCCGATCCATCCCATAGGACCTTAACGTTATTTGATCCAATTCACCTCCCCAGATTGCTTAACGTTATGCGATTTTAGCATTATCCGAGGTAAACGTTATCCGAGGTATTACTGTATTTAAATACAGGAGTTGATCTTTAAGGTGCCATAACATTTTTTGTCTTTTTTCCTCCCCCCCTTTTTTTTTGGCTGTGATGTTTTGTTTACTCTCAGATATTACAGAATATTCTTTTCCTTCACAATCCTTACTTAGATTATTAGAAAAAGACCACAGTGACTTGTTGTCATCGGAATTGTTGTAGTTAATGAAACCCCCAGTTTCTGGAATTCCCAGTGTATGTTTAAGGAACTGGTTTGGATTGTGATCTGCCATTTTCTCCTGGCTGGATTTATATTATGGTGTGTTGTATTCTGACTTCATGTATGTTTATTCTAAGCTACAATTGTTGCTTCTGCATATAATAGAAAAATGTTATCAATATTTCTAAGTAAACAATAAACATGGCAGTAAAGAAGTACAGTACCTGTGATCTGAGGCTTTGCACTGTTATAAAACTATTCCTTCAAGGGTCTGAAGCATAATATGTTGATCCCCCCTCTCTCAGCTTATCTTAACAACTTTGTAGGTATACTGGGTTGAAAGTTAGTAATGTGTCCCAAGGCCCACCCAGTGAGCTTTATGGTCAAGAGAGTCTTTGAAAGCAGGCCTCCCCAGACAAAGTCCCAATGCACTGTCTACTTCACTACATCTCACTGGCTGAGGATTTTATAGGTATATGCTACTAGTGCTTCAGACTGGAAATGTTAAAGCTGTACTCTTCGGTTTTAACGCTGGCCCAGGAGAGATTATAAACCATTTTGAGCAAAAAAGTTATTTAACCTATTAAAAAGTCAGCCTTAAACTGCAGTTAATTAGTTTACACTATTACCTCACTTTCTGCCAAGGACTTAAATTCACTCAGAGTTGAAGGAGCTGTATCAGGTGAGTTGACGGCTACCCCTATGGATCTTTAAGATAATGATGAGTTTAAATTTCCTCTTAGAGCTAAGTGAGAATAAAACTGAAGGCAATAAATACTGTTGGCCAAAGCCATTAAACCAAAAAGCTGGGAATTCTCCAGTTCTTGACTTAAATTGTTTGTTTATCAGCTGGCGCCTAGTCTGGAGGCAAGAGCTGGAGATTTCTATCTGTGACAGAACTTTGAAACTCTTGCAGGACACTTTCATTTTAACTTAAGGTAACTTGAGTTTATAGCTTTGGCTTTAAAGATTACTAATGATTTACTCATTTCCTTACCATTTAACCAGAGTGGACTTTTTTTCCCCAGGAAGGGATCTGTGTTTATTTAGGGTCTTTGTCTGCGGAGGGATTAAAAGGCAGCCCACCAGCATAGTGAACTTGATGGCAATAAAGGGTCACCAAAACACGCCATAAAAACATTCTTACTATGGACTTAATTATACAGTGTAATTTTACAAAGCAGCCTGGTAACTCTTCTTTAAGGTTTCAGCAGCATTTTTATTCTTGCTCAGAAGGAGTAAGGGATAATTTTTATTTAATGTTAAGAAGCCTGATGTGCAGATAAACTAAACTAGGCATTCAGTTTTCAAAGAGTTGGAATGGCTGGGAAATCCCAGTTCTCATTCTTGCCATATGAATAGATTTTAAGCAACATAATAAATTGTGCACACTGAGAATAAAAGTATTTTAAAGCTCTGTAAATAGAGGAAGCATTGGCTATTTAGGGTAGGCTTCTCCTTCCAGTCATACGGTTGTTCCGGTTTGGTTCCTTTCTCAAGACAAACTTTCAAACTCTTTGAAGGACTCTGTTAATCTTTCTCACCAGCAGGTGGCATTGCAACCAAACCTGATTTAAAATAGCCGCTGGCTGTAGACATTTGAATGTACGGTAGGTCTTTGAAATTAACCACTGTCATTTTTTAAAACTTCCCTTTAACGGAAAATCCTTGCTGCTTAGGCCACCTAATGAAGACATCTGATCTTTAGGCTTCATATGAACAAGTTCCAATATGAACACAGAGCTATTGGAGTGGTGAAATAAACATTAAAATGACCTGGGAAACTGCTTTCCTATCAAAATGAGCATTCCTGATTCTTTATTTAAACCAGTGTTTCCCAAACTTTGGATTTTGGACTTCAATTCCCAGAAGCCTAAGTCAGTTTCCCAAAGCACGGATCGACCTATGTACTGACTTAGGCTTCTGGGAATTGAAGTCCACCAGTGTTCTGCGGAACATAGTTTGGGAGACGTTTTTTAACTTTCAGGTTTGCCTTGCCATAACTAAAGAATTATAAAATACATTTCTCATTTTATACTCTTTTAAAAAATTGCAGCATGCTGTTTTCAAAAGAAGTTACTATCGCTTCAAAAGCGTCTTGCCTGATACACTACACACTTCAGGCAAGACGTAAGAAGAGGATGCATACCAAGCAGTTTTGCAATGTGCCTCACGTCACACACAGCCCTGTAGCATACCAAGACAAAATGGGAGTCTAGAGAAGAAGTTTACATAAATACCAGTAGTCTAATGTGAATTATTGCATCTGGGTTATACTGATGTGTGGCAAAATTAAGATATGTTGTACATGCCACCCCACCACTGTGATCTCCACTGACATATGTGACAGATCTGAATATTAATCTTTGTTGCATTAATGTGTATAATTCATGTAGTTATTACTAATGTATCTTTTGGAATACAATAGTTTTTGAGTTAAAACTTGGCTAAAATGTGTAAGATTCTAACTTTATTTATATAAACTATTTCATTTATATAGCATAGTTAAGTTGTTGCTTTCTTATGTGCAACTCCTAACTCTTCACCTCCCAACCAGTATTACCACTTATGGGATTTGTAATCCAAAAAGTAACCTTTACAAGTGCTGTGATGGATATGGGATTTGTCTCATGCTCCAAATAAATACAGTCAAACCTTGCATAAAGAGCGCCTCACTTAAAGAGCAGAATTTTCTCTGAATGTTCGCTTCGCTTAACAAAGAAAACCAACCAAAAACTCGCTTAACAAATAAATCGGGATTCGCAATCCCCCCTACCAGAAGTCACAATTGGTAATTTACAATAGTGTTTCGCTTAAAGAGCAAACTCGCTTAAAGAGCAATCCCATGGAACACATTACGCTCTTTAAGCGAGGTACAACTGTACAGTACTAGGAGTTTATCTCTAGATCATCCTTGTTTCATTATTTAAACAAAAGTATTGCCATCACAAACAAAAATTATTGTCACCTCAGATTGTGGTACTGTATCTTATTTTTGCTATTTTTCACTGTTAAACAAATTTCAGTGCATTTTAAACAAGTTGTCTTACCATCCTTGAAAATGGTTAGTTTTTCAAAACTAAATAAATAGTGTATAACTTTCAGAGAGGGCATTTATACTATTGCATCAAATCAGAAAATGGTAATGGAAACTTGCTGCTTGGGAACTGGTTTTAAAATTCAGTCTGTTTTATTTTTGCTCAATTCATGAAGGTGATAATTTATTAACAGCTTTATGAAGTGCCATTCATCTTACACCATTACTCTTTCTCTTCAAGTATTTAATGTGGATAATCTGTTGAGAAATGTATATGCTTTCAAAGTAAGAGTCTGTGACCTCCCAGACTATATATCTTCTAGACTACTAGTACAACAATAAGAACAACAAATGCTTGGATATTTTCTATCTCCAAACCTAAACCTCCAAATGCCTGTCTTGTTGTTTTTTCTTCATGAAAACTTGGCATGATATAATTTACATGTATGGCGTGTTCATTTTAAAATTGCTTCTTGCTTTAAACAAATGTATTTTCTCCTGAAGTCGTTGTGACTTTTGACCCTCAGTATTAGACTTTTAAACTTGATACAGCAGTCTGTTTCTCAGCTTTGTTGTGTGTGATATTGCTACTTATTTAACATCAAAAAACTGAGGTAGTTTGCCTTTATAGATTGGGCCTGGCCTCTGGAATTGCCTCCTGCTGTCTCTGAACGGTTCTTTAGTCTTAACGTGTCACGTTTTCTCACCAGAGCCCTTAATAAGCAAGACTTTAACCAACACAGTAGAGTTTATCAAATGTGATACAGCAGAGACTGTGCTCAATTCATTAACACACATAATAGTTTGGGCCCTTTTCTTGGAGCACCTAATGATGTTGTGGAGTAATGACATACACATGCAGATTTTTATATTGCATGCAATCTTTGCATTTTCCCACTTTTTAAAAAGCAAACATTGCTTTAGGTCTGGAGTAAATGAGTATTTTGGGGCAAAAATTTCCCAGAGTAAACAGGGCTCATTAAAAATAATAGTTGCCAGAAGGGTGTGTGTATAGGTTGAGAATCCCTGGTTAAAATATGACCATATACATTCACAGAGGTTGTCATAACTACAGTGCAGATTCAGTACTAGGTTGCAATGGCACCTTTTTGGCAATGGTGTTACCATGGAAACCTGTGCAGCACTAAAAAAACAAAGAGGTTTGGTTTTAAAGGAAGAGGTAGAATAATAGCTGCCAGTTTAAATGATCTATTGATATTAAATATACATATTACACTTGAGGTCTAATCAATATCCTTTTTTCTGCCTCCTTCAGGTTTCTGATACGTCTAACATTTCATAGTTGCGTATTTAGGCAAAAGTGCAGATGAATTTATGAATGTGGCCATTTAAAAATAGTAGTCAATTAATTTTTATGTTTAAAAAATTTTCTGGGAATGATGTATGGAAAGTATCGCTAATAATACTACTGTATCTGCCTTGACTGCAAGTAGTCTAGAACAGTGTACAGTACATCATTTGTGAGAGAGCTTTGGTTACTAAAGTTGAAGTTAGCTATCTGGGGAGCAGGGATGGGATCTTTTTAGCTGTGGGACTATATTCACCTGTAACCCTCCCTGGTGCCAACCATATTGTTTTCTCTATAATAAATGAAGATTATTTCCCAGCCATTCCGGCATAAATGTGAATAAGTGTGAGGGTACAGTTTTTATCTGTCTTGACTCATCTTTATGCATAATGCTTATGATGGTATTCTGCTGTTCATGTCTTAAGTTGTAAATTGATGGTCTAACTATTTTTGTATGCCATCCCAACAGCACGTTAAATGTTTGTAGCAGATTCCAGGAGTGAAATACAGGTTAAGTTAGTGCAAAATTATGTGTGTAGGATTGGGCCCTTAATCTGGAAAGTGGTCTTTAAGGCACAGCAGTTGGATTTCTTGTGATATGGTATCATATGACGGTTTGTCCCCCTTCATTTAAAAAATAAATATTTTGTTTTATTTTAATCCTAGCCATCTGCAAGTTGTTCTCACTCTGGGCGGTTTACAAAATATATTCTGAAATATGGAAAGTTGAAGCGTGACTGTTGATCACAAGGATCCTGGCCAACTTTCTGAGTTTTGGATTATTTTTGATACAACCGAGCTGAAAAAATTAATCAAAATAGTTTATCAGAATGCTGTGGTCACCACTTGTGCTACAGGAGTTGTAGAGGTATAATGATGCAATAAAATCCTGGCCATAATAAATAATAAAAATAATAGTGAACTAGACCTATAAGAGAGTGGCTGTGGGATCTTGAGAAGTCTGTTGAAGATGGTTCAGAACAGGGGTTCTCACCCTTTTCAAGCTGTCGGCTGGACCACGCCCCCTCAGACAGCTGAGCAGGCTGGACTGGTGGTTCGCCTGCCATAAACACTGCTGAAAAATGTGTCTGCAGCTGTTGTAAATGCATCCACTTCAGGTGGAGGTGATGATGCGGTCACATGTAATGGTGCCACAGGACAGGGCCAGCTGTGGGCTGGACCATGCCCCCCTAGACAGCTGGCCTTAGGTTGAGAACCTGTGGTTTAGAAGTTGCACCAGGTTCAGTATGTGGCCACCTGGTTGGTGACAGAGATCTGATGATGGAATCAGATTTCTCCTACTCTGGCATGGCTGCACTGGTTACCTGTAGGCTTCCAGGTCCAGTGGTAGTTATGGCTTTACCTACAAATCCCTGAACAGCTTAGGACGGTCCTCATTACCTGGAGGAGTGTTTCAGCTGGGGCTACATAGATCCTTTCCCCCTTTGCTCCTTCTTTTGTTGTTATTTTTCTTCAGTGATTGCTTTGGATGAACTGCACATTTGTTTCTCTGAGAACCATCAGGAGTTGACCATTTTATTCTCCTGGTCTACTGGCACATAATTCCATGACTGTTACTCACTTTAGAATCGGTATGATTCTATGTACACTTTCTTTAATTGTCTATTTTAGATTATAGGACATGCGTGCGCGCGCGCACACACACACACACACACACACACACGAGTGGAGTTTCAGTTAACAAATGGCTCGATTAACACAAAACTCACATAACAAAAGGAAATCCATAGAAAATAGTGGCTTGGTTAACAATTTTTTTCTGGAACAGATTAATTGGTTTTCAATGCATTCCTATGGGAAACCACATTTCAGTTAACAAATTTTTGTTTTCATTGCATTCCTATGGGAAATTGCATTCAGTGCATTCGTATAAGAAATTTGCTTTACAAATTTTCCGTAGTACAAAAGGTCCTGGAGAACACATTAAGTTTGTTAAGTGAGGTTCCACTGTACAGTAATACCTCATATAACATTAGTATCGAATAACACGAAAATCGCATAACATCAAGGAATCTGGGGGGAAGAATTGCATCAGATAACATTAAGATCCTATGGGATGCTTCAGATAACAACCGCGAAAGCCTGTGTGGTTACAATGTATCTCTATGGATCCCATAGAGGATCAGATAACACTAAAAATCATATAACACGAAGACTTGTGGAACCAGGTTTTAGTGTTATATGAGGTTTTACTGTATATGTATTTCTATGGCACTAGAATTGGCCACTGGAATCCGTGTCTTCAGTGTAATATTTCCAGTTAATGGAGGCAGACATTGTGGTAGTTCTTAGGCAGAACAACAAATGCATTTAAAATTCTTCCCCTACTTCTGTGACTTGGGTATAAATGTTAAATACTATAGAGTTTGCTGTTATCCACAGTTTCAGTTATCTGTGGTAGGTCTTGGAACATATCCCCACAGATACAGTCGACAGCTTGTACATAATTTAAAAGATATTCCAATTCAAATTTGCAGTAAACAAAGAGCTTTTGCTTTAGATTTCGGTTCAGTGATTCATTTCTGTGATTTATTATAGACTTCCTTGTCTGCTTATCTCTTCTCTTTTATATAAGATCTTCATATTCTGACTTCAACCTACCACTCCCAAGCCATAGCCTAAAGTTTCATCAACTGCTGTTAAATCTTTTATGAACGGTTTGCATTTTTCAAGGGTACAAGGATTTTTGTAAGAGCTGCAAAAGATACTATGTTCTTTATTCAAACTTTCTGTTATGTATTCCTCTGAGAATCTATACATCAATAACTTGCAGAGGATTTGGGCACATAGAGGATTTAGAACTTGAATTACTGAGTCAGAAGAGAATATTTTAGTCAAGGAAGGTAATTTTATTGGTAAGATGAGAAAACACCATATGCATGCAGTTTTTAGAACAGGGGTTACCAACCTAAGACCCATGGGCAAGATCTGGCCTGCTGTGCCATTTCATGTGGCCACACCTCCAAGGGCATTCAAGAAAAAATGGCAATCCCTTTGAAGCTGTTGGGACAAAATGGCCACCCCCATTGTGCAGGCAGAGCAAAATGGCTGTCCAGCCCTCGAAGCTGACTGAAAGAGCATGACCTGGCCCACAGCTTGAAAAGGTTGGGAACCCCTGTATTAGAAGGAAAATAATATATAAAGAAATCTTTTAGATTCATTGCTAGTTGGATAGTTCAGTGTTAGTTATCTGACTGTGAAGCCAGAAGTTGGAAGTTCTATCCCCCACTGTATTTCTGAAGAGAAGAGCTATTTCTCAAGAGAAGAACGCCTTCCAGCTGCGTGGACATCTCTGCCTCCCCCGGACTCAAAAACACCTGTCCGGGGGAGTTGAAAAGGGCCGCCGGCGGGAGCCTCGGCCGAAGAATGCCTTCCAGCCACGTGGACGTCTCTGCTTACCCCGGACTCTAAACACCTGTCTGGGAGAGTTGAAAAGGTCCACTGGCGGGAGCCTCGGCCGAAGAACGCCTTCCAGCCGCGCGGGTGGCTGCCGCACAGTAACATCTACGTTCATTGGCTCCCGCCCTCCCTCCAGGCCGCTGCCATCCTGGCCCAGAGACCGATAAGAAGAGCCAGCTGACAGGCAGTGAGAGGACGCTCCCACCCTCCCTCCGCGCCCCCTTGCTCCTCTCGTTCTCGGCCGGTTGGGCTGAGAGAAGCCAGAACACATGGACTTTGCCCCGCTGCCGCCCAGAGACCACCTGGGGATAGGGGGTAGGATTTCACCGCAGCCGCACTAGGACTGAATTGTGGTTGTGGTAGAGAGGATGTATGTTAACATTGGGACGGTATTTTGTATTGTACATTGTTAAATTGATTACTGTATAATTTTTTGTATTGTGTATGGATTGTATTGTGAGTACAATAGAACCCCGGACAACGTTATGACATGGTTCCACAAGTCATGACGTTGCCCGGTTTTTCACGTTGTTCGATACATTGATCGAACAATGCTAAAAAAAAGCCCTGATGTCAGGGACAAACCACGCCGAGGCAAGGCTCGGCTTGTCCGAAATCCCCCCATCCTGGGTAGGCACGTGATCGCATGTCGTTCCGGGTTAGGGCAAGGTACGGGAAAGACCCCCGTATCCTGCCCTAACCCCGAACGACACGCGCGCACGCTCGAAGTTGCGAAAGTGTAAGGATCTTTACCCTTTCGCAACTTCGGGCGGCTTGGAGGCTTGCGCGCCTTGGCGGCGGTTAGGCGAGGATGTGGGGGTCTTTCCCACATCCTCGCCTAACCGCCGCTGCGGCGCGCATGCATGCCCGCGGTTCCGAAGGGGTATCCTCTCGGAACTTCGGGTGGCTTGGAGGCTTGCGCGCTGCGGCGGTGGTTAGGCAAGGATGTGGGGGTCTTTCCCGTATCCTTGCCTAACCGCCGCCGTGGCACACGTGCAGCCCGCGGTTCCGAAGGGGTACCCTCTTGGAACTTCGGGCGGCTTGGAGGCTTGCGCGCCGCCGCGGCGGTTAGGCAAGGATGTGGGAAAGACCCCTGCATCCTCGCCTAACCGCCGCAGTGGCGCGCGTGCACGCCCGCGGTTTTGAAGGGGTACCCTCTCGGAACTTCGGGCGGCTTGGATGCTTGCGTGCCTAACCACCGCCGCGGCGCGCAAGCCTCCAAGCCGCCCGAAGTTCTGAGAGGGTACCCCTTTGGAACCACAGGCGTGCACGCGCGCCACTGCGGCGGTTAGACAAGGATATGGGAAAGACCCCCGCATCCTCGCCTAAACGCCGCCAAGGCGCGCAAGCCTCTAAGCCGCCCGAAGTTGCGAAAGGGTAAAGATCCTTACACTTTCGCAACTCAAAGTTTCAAAAGGGTAAGGATCCCCGTACTCTTTCTAAACATCGTGGGGGCGGGCACTGGGGGGGGGGGGTTGGATTGGGTAGATGTTCTACCCAATCCAACTCCCCCCGCATACGCTTGTTCCTAATAACGTGAAAATCGCGTTATTCGATACAAGATTTTCCCGAAAATCTTGTCACGTTATGCGGTTTTCACGCTATACGGTACTCGCGTTACCTGGGGTATTACTGTATATTGTTTATTGTCCTTTCAGTATTGAGTATTGTTTATGGACTGTATTCTGATTATATTGTGTTTATATTTATTTTGTTGCACTTCTTTTTATGATACTATGATATTGTATTATTGAACTGTTATATTGTATTCAATTGTATGTTGTGAGCCACCCTGAGTTGGTTTTCACCAAGTAGGGCGGCATATAAATTGAAATAATAATAATAATAATAATAATAATAATAATAATAATAATAATAATAATAATAATAATAATAATAATAATAATAATAATAATAATAATAATAATAATAATTTGTGTAGCCATTGATGAGTTGCACAGTAGCAGGGCACTCCAAAAATAAGGCAACAGTAAACCACTTCTGAGTTCTCTATAACTTGAAAACTTTGGAAACGGTTGCTGTAAATCAGAATTGACCTGACAGCACACAGTATTAAAATAATTTGTTCAGCTTTGTATCATTAGTGGTGACTTCATGTTTAAATTCTTACAACGCCACAAACAAGTCTGTGAAAGTCCCCATAGATGGACAGGTATGATTCTTTTCATGATAATAAATATTTCCTTTTGAGGGCCCATTTAACAAAAGAGCGGTATTCTTGTCATAGAGAGTAAGGCTATCAGTGGCTACAAATCATGATGGATGTGTATGACAGGATCAGATGCTGAATGCTCTGTGAATCAGTTGCTAAGTAACATGAGCAGGAAGGAGCTTTTTCATTCATGATTTTGCTGTGGCCATTTTGCTTGTCCCTCGTTTACTGTTGTGTGAACAGACCTGTGGACTAGACAAGGGCCTGAATCAACAGGATGTTTCTCAGGTTTTTAGATTATACGTGAGATGTTAAGAGTGCTAAGCTTTTTGCTACCTTGATACCTTGGAGTTGTTATTCAGCAAGGAGTCCGTGCATTGGTAGACATCTCCACGATGACATTCCGCACATGCAAATGGACTTGAGAAATCAAGTCCATCTGCATGCGGTTTCTTAGCCATTTGGATATCATGTCATCTGCTGGCTAGGCAGACCATGACGTGTGCCCTCCACTTTCACCTTGCCCAAAGGATTTGACAGAGGACCCTTTGGTGAGTTTTAGTCCCGGCCTAACATCATTGAGAAGAGATGGGCAACACAGCCTAGTTAGACTGCTCAAGCCCTTGCACCACAACAAGGCTCTCACCTAGCTTTTTGTTACATGCCAATTAAAAAAAATAGACTGATAACGTAAATAGTTTCTGGAGTTTAAAATCTTCTATGGCTTCAAATGGGGTTCAAATGTTTGGGCAGATACGACACTGCCTTTTTTATCAACAAAACTCTGCTTACAGTGATGGTATATAAAGCTTGCTGAGACTTTGCAATGAAAGCGGTTGGGTAGTAGACATTGTTGGCATCACCTCTGTTGACTTTGCTTCTAGTGATACTGACTTATGCTCCACTAACTTCAGTGGGCACCAGCCATCACTGGAAACCAATGCCAAATGATAGCATTTGCTATATAGCTAGAATTGATGGAAAATGCAGTCTAACAATATCCTGTGACCTCTCCTATGTTACAAGAAAAAGATTAGCCCTCCTGGTTGGATCACATACTTCCCTCCTCTTTAGTTATAGTTCAAAACTAAAATGATATGCAAAACTGTAATTAGGTTTAAATATGGTTAATGGAAATAAGTTGGATTCAAAAACTATGGTTTGAAATCAGCTTGATTCAACTAAGTTTAGGTAAGACTGAATGATTCTTTGTTCAAAGCTAAGAGGACCTTGTAAACCACAGGATCCAAAAACCTGTTGGATATTTATACACACAGAAAAGGAAACATGGAAGAAGCTGTGGCTGATTGACAAGGAGTGAGATCAGGCACATGATTTACAAGCAAACAACACTTCTTCAATCAGCTGCAGCAGTTTTAGTGATTCATCTTGTGCATGTGCAAATTAACTGGACTCTGGCTAGTTAATTTAAGAAGAAAGTCTTTCTATTTCCTCACACCCACACACCAGACATACTTTCAATGTGTTGTGATTAGTTCAGTTACACAAGTCTGCAACCAAAAAACTGCATAGGATATTTTTGCTATTTCTTATAGATTTCTACTTAGTGAAACCAAGAAAAATACAGTACTAAAAAATTCTTTAAAATTCCATCTCGCCAAGTTTTCTTGCAAAATTCGTGTTTTTAGATTAATTAGTTAGATTTAGCATGAAGTTTGCCTTTAACCCAAAATCTGATATCCTATTCTTGATTCTAAAAACCCTATCCAAAAATTATTTATTACACTAGTACCTCGGATAACGTTATGAATTGGTTCCACAAGCAGTAACGTTATCCGGTTTTTAACGTTGTGCGATGCATTGATCGCACAATGTAAAAAAAAAACCCTGTTTTCTTTCCAAAGAGAAAAGGGAATTGCGGGGAGGGGATCTGGTTTGCTTAGTAAGCCGGGGTGGGGGTGTTTCTGAAAAGAAGCTAGGAACACTTTTTCCTAATTTCTTTTCAGAAACCTCCGTCTGGATTGCTAAGGGGCTTAGGAAGCCAGGTTGGGGGAGACTTCTTAAGAGAGGCTTGGGACCCTTTTCCCAGCCTCTCTTAAGAACCCCCCCCCCCCGGCCTGGATAGCTAAGCCCTTTAGCAAGCCGGGGTGGTAGTGTTTCTGAAAAGAAGTTAGGAACACTTTTTCCTAACTTCTTTTCAGAAACCTCCATCTAGATTACTAAGGGGCTTAGCGATCCAGGTCGATGTGTGTGTGCAGGTGCAGCAATCACCTAGGACAGCTGGGGTATTGAGGGAGAGATGATGCACGGTCTTTCCCTCAGCACCCAGGCAGTCCCAGTGATCACCTAGGACAGCTGGGGTGTTGGGGGAGAGATCATTCAAATGCACGGTTCCTCCCCCAACATCCTGGCAGTCCCAGGATCGCCGGTTTGGTTGGGTGGAGAAAAGGCACGCATGCCCTCCCCCTCCAACCAAACTGCTGATCTGAGCGGAGATCTCTGCCCCAAAGCCTGCAGAGCTGATCTTCAGCCCTGCAGGCTTTGGGGCAGAGATCAACATTGGGGAATTTGAGGCAAACATTGCATCACATAACGTTATGTTAATGTTTTGCAATGCAAATGTTTGCCTCAAATTCCCCGACGTTATCCGATTTTAGCATTATGCAATGCATATTAGAGCTAGAATCAAGAATAATGCAAAGAGAAAATAACAGGAAGGGGGGTGAGTGCGTAGTGTAGGTTTAATGGTGTGATGAAGCTCAGATGATCATGTCCCAACAGGTTTATTTTGTTTGTAGCGAAAGGTGAACATATCCAGGAATCTTACTGGCTGGGTTGAGCATGTTTCGACATTTTCTCTGCGATATTCTAAATGAGTATAAACATGCCTGCTTTCAGATTTGATCATATTTCAAAATGCTAAATAAGTTCAGGATCCTGGTTGCTTTATGAGCCATACTCAATTTACATCCTTCATTCAAACGTCAGTGTGCTCGTTTTTAGTTCTGTATTATGGCTCCAAGAGGTTGTGTTATTTCTCCGGACAACTTTTATTTTATTTGTGGTGAATACACTGTTAAAAGTCAACAAAGAAACATAAGTTATTTTGTGAAGAAAGTGTATTTTGCTTACTTCAAGTTGAAACTTGGGGATCAAGACAAAGCATGGGCTCTTCTTAAGGTGTGTAGAAGGTGCAAAGAAGATCTTCGTTTGTGGTTTAAAGGTAAGAAAACTTCATTCCATTTTGTCATTTCTATAATGTGGCATGAACTGCAAAACCACACTACCAACTGCTATTTCTGTTCGGTAGATGTGAAAGGCTTTAATACAAAAAAGAAAAAGAAAATATCTTACCCAAACCTTAATTCAGCTATTCATCCAGTTCATAGCTCTGAAATACCAGTTCTACACCTACCTTCCAGTTTGGATAATATCCAGAGTGATTCAGAGGACAGAGACATTGCCTTCCCAGAACAAATCTAACTCAGATTTTTCTGTTGATGAGGTACCTCAACTTTTTTCTCCAACCGAGCTCAATGACCTAGTTAGAGATTTAGGCCTTTCCAAAGATTAAGCCGAATTGCTGGGGTCAAGACTAACAAATAAAAACCCTCTGTCACCTGGAACATCATTTTCGTGGTACAGGCACCGGGAGAAAGAATTCACTCAGTTTTTCTCCAACGATGGAAATTTTGTTTATTGTAGTGATGTTCAAGGGCTAATGAAGTGCTTTGAAACAGAATATGATTTATCTGAGTGGTGCCTGTTCATTGATTCGTTTAAAATAAGCCTCAAAGCAGTCTTGCTGCATAATGGAAATACATTTACATCACTTCCTATAGGACACTCGTTGCATTTGGATGAACACTATAATGATTTAACTGTGATTCTTGACAAAATCAAATATCAAGAACATCACTGGATGTTTTGTGGAGACTTTAAAATACTAATCATGTTGTTAGGCCAGCAGGCAAGTTATACAAAATATCCCTGCTTCCTATGTTTGTGGGACAGTCGAGCCAGAGACCTCAATTGGACAAAAACTGACTGGCCACTTCAAGATGCCTTAATCCCCGGTGAAAAAAAGTCATTAATACAACCTTGGTTCCAACAGAAAAGATATTATTGCCACCTCTTCATATTAAATTAGGGGTTATGAAACAGTTTGTTAAATCAATGCCAAAAGATGGGGAATGTTTCAGATATCTGTGTTCCAAGTTCCCAAAACTGTTTGAAGCCAAGTTGAAAGGGAGTTTTTACTGGCCCCAATATACAAAAACTGTTATCCGATCCCCTCTTTTTAGAAACAATGGGAGAAAAAGAAAAGGAAGCTTGGGACTATTTCAAAGACGTACAGTAGTTCACAAGTTTTTAGGGACTACTAAAGAACCTCACTACAAAACCATTGTACAACACATGTTGAATGCGTATAAAGCTCAGCGATGCAAGATGAGCTTAAAAGTTCATTTCTTACACTGCCATGTTAACTATTTTCCTGAAAACATGGGAGCCTACAGTGAAGAGCAGGGTGAAAGATTTCACCAGGATGTCCGTGATATCGAGAGACGCTGCCAAGAAAGATGGAAAGTCAATAAGCTAGCAGACTACTGTTGGATGCTCAAATGGGAAACAGAAAATGGAAAGTGAAAGGGGTGTTCAGAGGAGCATAAAAGAGAAGAAGAAAAGGTTTTACAGACAAAAAGAGTGAACACCGAATGTTAAGTGTATATTATGAAGAAATTGTTTGTTTAATTATAATAGTTTTTAACTAGATTTTTAATTGGTGCAGGTGGGAAGTAGTTTTTCAGTGTTTTTAGGAATTTTAAGAGTCTCTATAGTTTAAATGTTTGGGATTTTATGTATACCACCCAGAGTCGCACGTCGATTGTGGCGGCTATACAAATTTAATGAATGAATGAATATGCTTAGTTAATTGTAATAAAATAGTGATTTTCTCATCACTCTTATGTACTAACCCTATGTCCTTGAAATTTCCAGTTGTCTTCTATTAACTTAATTGTTCTGCCAAAAACTCATTACCTCCGGTACAGGTTTGTCTCCTTTATTTTTTTCCAATGTGTATTACAGAAATGGTTTCCAAAAACAGTATCCCAAAATCTATTTTGTTTTAAAATTCCTTTTGTATATTTAAATCCCATGTGAATTTTTCATTAAGTGCCATATCCCAAATATCAATATACCACTTGCTCAAATCTAGATTCGAACCCCCTTTCCAGTTTTTGGCAACCTGTTGTCTTGCTAATGTTAATAAAATAGCTAATAAATCGTGTTTATTTTCATCCAAATCCTCTAAATCAGTCAACAGTACAATTTTCCTATTCAATTTTAAATTACTATCCAAAATTTTAGTTATTTCTTGTTCAATTTTGTACCAAAAATCAGAAATGGTTTCACAATCCCACTACGTATGTTTATACGTCCCTGTTTCCCGTTGGCATCTCCAAGATTTTTTTGAATTGCTATTATCTGTTTGATTTAGTTGAACTGGCGTTATATACCATTGCCACAAGATTTTATAATTATGTTCTTTAACCTTCGTGGACAGGCTTTGCATAATTCGTTTTTCCCACTTTTTCTTCCAGTTTTCATCAGAAATGCTTATACAGTAGAACCCTGCATAATGAAAAAAATTCTGTTCCATGGAGCTCTTCGCTATAGGTTTTTTTCATTGTGCGGTTCCTTATGGGAGATACCCCGCATAACAGGAAAAATGTTCATTAACCGGGGTTCCCATTGAGCCCAGTTACCAAAAACCCACCATAACTGGGAGAGGGGGTATTCGTTGTGCAGGGTATCACCATTGCATAATGAATGCTTCATTATGCGAATTTTTCACTATACGATGCATTGGTTATGTGAGATACCACTGTAAAGTTCTGTGTCTAGATCTGTTTCTCACATTCTTTTAAGGATATTCTGAGATTCTTCAGTAACATTTATCATTTTATACAATTTACTCACTACTCCTTTTATCCCATTAAACCTCTTCTTATCTTACATATCATTTCTTCAAAATCTGTCAGCTGTCTTACTAACCGTAACTTCTCTTTATAACCTTTGTTCCACCTGTCCACTGATATTTGAAGCCAGTTCAACCTTAATTCTTTATAAATCTCGATTCTAGTTTTGTTATCCTTGCACACCCTCAACCAATATTTTAGTAAAACTATATCATGTTTATGCAATATACCTTTTAATAACTCCAAATTTTTAATCAGAAATGTATTTATATCTTGTAATTCTATGCTTGGTGAGATGTTTGGTGCCAATCTGCCTTTCAATCTTACCCATACACTTTTGCATTTATGACAGCCAAAGGCACGTTTGCACATACGCAGGCACGTTTTACAGACATGTAAACATGTCTGATTCCACTTCCGGGAGTGCGGAGGGCTGCTGTGGGCCACATGAAATGGTGCCATGGGCCATAGGTTGGGAACCTCTGGCTTACACTGTCATGGACTTGGACTGTCCTGTTCTTTATTAATTATACAAGTGAAGAGTTTAACAGGAATAAATTAGGTACTTTTGGTAAGTAAAAATGCGAGCCTACTGTCAATATGAGATTGGTTGAAGGAACAGTTAGCCGGCAATAAGGGGGTACACTTGACTAACTGAATTTGCATAATAAGGCTTACTGAAAAGATGTGACAGGCATAGAGATTTGTCTGGATGGAGAACTCCAGATGGACATGACCACACAGCAGCTGGGTGGCACGTAGCTCAGCATGGTTAACAACGCCTTGACTGTCAGCTGCCCCATGCAATTGCAAAGCCCTGGCAAGCCAGCTGGTGGCTTCCAACAGCCTATGTTCCTATAAGTGAAGATTTCATATTGCTTGTCAGCCTGCTGGACTGCAGGCAGCAAATAGAACAAGTCGCCTCTGAGATTCTTTGCAGAATTTAAAAAATCTGCTCCTGTTTAAGTGAATCTGCTTTCATGTATAGACACTGAATCTTCTGAAGATACTTCTAGTTGTCGAACAAGGAATGTGAGAACCTTTGTATGCATGAGCTAGGTGCTAGTCATTTTATTATTAACTTATTGACACTATTAACTAATTTCATGAATCTAGATTTCTCAAATCTAAACAAGATTTGCTTTTCTTCCATGTTTTTATTTAAATGCTACAGCATTTTTGATAGTCCACTATTGATTATCACCTTTTAATAGTGCAAAATAATATAGTCAGCATCCAGAGACCCTTTTAAAAATAATTTGTATTTATAAAATTAATAATACCAATTTCTGTAGTAGGTCATGAAAAGCAGAAAAGAATATCACATCACTAAATATTTTATTTTCATCCCCTGATAATACTTCTATTTAATTAACAGGTTAGTGGTTCTGATAAAGTTAAAATAGTATTTTGCAGAAGGAAGTTCTATTTCTTTCCCCCAATTCATTGCTGCTACAATCTTAGAAACAAGTGTGCTTGAAATCAGTTCAGCACCTGATTCATTAATACAGTAATACCTCGGATAACGCTAAGACTTGGTTCCACAAGTCTTGGTGTTATCCGATTTTTAGTGTTATCCGATGCATTTTAAAATCCTATGGGATGGATCAGATAACGTTATGGCTCCATAGAGATACGTTGTAACCGCACAGGCTTTAGTGGTTGTTATCCGATCCATCCCATAGGACCTTAACGTTATTCGATCCAATTCTCCCCAGATTACTTAACGTTATGCAATTTTAGTGTTATCCGAGGTAAACATCCGAGGTATTACTGTAAGTCCTTTTATGTAGTCAAACACAACTACTTTAGGATTCAGTAATATATTATGGCATTTCATCTCATCTCATACGATTAATAAACTCAGCCATGGTTTGCAAAAGGGAATGTATTTCCAAGCAAGACCAAAACACATGTGGTGAATTACATCTACTGCACTTAACCAATACTGTAATGATTTTTAACATGCAATTACCAATTTACAAGATGTCAGGAACCATTCAAACGGCTTTTTACAAAAATTCTTTCTTGGACTCACTGAAATTAATTTCAATCAATATTTTTCCATATCCACTTTAATTCTGTTAAACTTATATTGGCTGAAATCCTGTTGCCAAAAATTAATGCTGAGTAAGGATGAGGATGTTATCAGCTACAGCACTTATTTGACAATTAAAGTTTTCCAGTTCCCTCCCAAAAGGTCCTAAGATGCTGTTTTGTAATTTAGACACCGTTGGAGTGGGGATGGGGGTGTCACAGGACATGTGTGTGTGTTTAATGTTAAAAAATCCTCCATATGTAAAATCATCCTGGGTACTTGGGATCTCTAGGAAGGGGTCAAATTGGAAATTTGTCACTAGCCTTGTGCAGGCATAACTACTGGCAACAGGTCATAAAGCAAAGCAATCACACATATACTGCCCAATAGAGCTTAGTGCACTCTGGGCAGTTCACAAGTTAATTAGATTTCTGGCCCCAACGTGCTAGGTACTCATTTTACTGACCCTGGAAGGATGGAAGGCAGAGTCAACCTTGCGCCTTGGTCAGGATTGAACTCACAACCTTTTGGTGCAGTACTGCAGTTTAACCACTGCACCACCAGGGCTCTACATCCACCAACTCCCCTTCCACTGGGATACACATATACAGTACAGTAGTACCTTGCTTAAAGATCATAATGTGTTCCATGGGATTGCTCTTTAAGCGAAACACCTATTGTAAGTGACCAATTGTGACTTGGGGGGGGGGATTGTGAACCCTGATTTAGTTGTTAAGCGAGTTTTTGGTTGGTTTTATTTGTTAAGCGAAGCTAACATTCAGAGAAAATTCTGCTCTTTAAGTGAGTTACTCTCTAAACGAGGCACTCTTTATGCGAGGTTTTACTGTATACAAGTTCCTATCCAGGGTGACTGGACCGTTAAAAGTGCATCCAGCAGAGTGACCAATGCTATCTCAGTACCATGCTGATTAAGTTGCAGGTTTCCCATTTTTGGTCTCCATCTTCCATGTTGTCTTAGCAGATTGGGTGCTACTACTCCGGTTTTTTTTTTTTTTTTTTGGGGGGGGAGGATGAAATAGCTTTGGATTATTGTCATACAGTAAAACACCGGATAACTTGGTTCCACAAGTCTTGGTGTTATCCGATTTTTAGTGTTATCTGATGCATGTTAAGATCCTATGGGATGGATCGGATAACATTAAAGCTCCATAGAGATACATTGCAACTACACAGGCTTTACCGGTTGTTGTCCGATCCATCCCATAGGACCTTAACATTATTCTCCTCTCCAGATTACTTAACGTTATGAGATTTTAGCTTTATCCGATCCAATCATTATCCAGTGTTTTACTGTACTTTAATGTATTTATAATTTTCTCATAATTTAAGATTTGCTGTCAGTTAATTTTTCCTATAAAATTCTCCGTTTCTTCACATACTGTATACAAAATGGGAGGTAAAGGTAAAACTAAAGGCCACCCTTGCTCGAAAGCCAGTTATATCCAACTCTACGGTTCAGTACTCATCTCTGCAAACTCTGTCTGCATTTGCAGATGTTTCTGCGGACATGTGGCAGGCATGCCTAGACACCAAAGTGTACGGAACGCTGTTTAAAGAGGTGGTCATATATGAGAGTAACCCAATTTTTGAACAGCCATTCTAAATTAAAGCTATCAATAATCTGTGTTTCCTCTACCCTATCAAAAGCTTTCTTTGTATTTTGGAAAAACAAAATAGTACCTTCACCAATATGTTTAACTTTTACTATTATTTTATTGCCTATTTAATATTTAATTACAATTTTCTTTTACCAACAGAGCTTTTCTAATGTATGTACAGTGGTACCTTACTTAAAGAGCACAATGTGTTCCACAGGATTGCTCTTTAAGCGAGTTTGCTCTTTAAGCAAAACACTATTTTAAGTGACCAATTGTGACTTCTGGCGGGGGGGGGGGATTGCAAACCCCAATTTAGTTGTTAACTGAGTTTTTGGTTGGTTTTAGTTGTTAAGCGAGGTGACCATTCAGAGAAAATTCTGCTCTTTAAGCGAGTTACTCTCTAAGTGAGGCACTCTTTATGCGAGGCTTTACTGTATTTAGTTGTGATCTTATTTAGTCTTGCAGCTGTAATGGATAAGCAGATTTTAAAATCATTACCGAGGAAAAGTACTGATCTATAACAGCTTCATTTCATTTTGTATTTTTCCTGATTTGGGTGTTACAGTCATTTTAGCTTCTTTCCATATGGTTGGAAATGGTAGTAAAGGGATAATTGTATTGGTTTCCATTAGATAGTTAATTTTGTTTCTTGAAGTTTAAGGAAGCTCTGTTATTTAGCATCAGATCCTTGAGAATTATTTTTTTCATTTTTTGAATTATTGTTGCCTGCCATCAAGTCTGTCACCACCAACATATGGTAATCCTGTAAATTAGTGATCTCCAAAATATTCTGTCCAAAACAGCCCAGCTTAGCTCTTGTAAACTCTGTGGTTCCTTTAAGGCAGGGGTGCATTTTACTTTTGTTTCCAAGAGCAAAAAGGGATTTGTGGGCCAGATGAATTGGCGTCAGGGTCTGAATCTGGCCCCAGTGCCATAGTGACCAGCTCTGGCTTTAAGGCAAAGGTGCCAAAACTTTTCGGGCTGCGGGCCAGTCACATAATTGAGCATGTTGGCCATGTGGTTCATCCCACCCGAAAGTGGAAGTAAAACGCACATGCGCTGGAGCATAATGCACCCGTGCATGCACATAACATTGCTGTAAATGGCTCATGGCTGTCATAAATGTGTTGGAAACTTCAGTTTCATAATTTTTGGCTACAAAAATAGTTCAAGGTTGATTTGCTCTAAGACTCACTTGTTTCTCTTTCTGGCAATCCAGGGTATCTGCAAAGCTCACTTCTGTCACCTTTTTTAAATACAGAAATATTAATGGTATCAGTACTGAGAAATGATCTCATTAACTGAGAATGAGCTTCCAATATGTCCTTATATTGTTATGTGGTTTTTGGAATATAAACTCTCTTTAGAAATGTACTCATATCTTCTTCAGGTTGTTCCAACAATTATAACTCTTCATAATGTTTAAATGTTCCATTGTGTATTTAATTAATATAATCTTTTATTCAGAGATACTGTATGTATATTTGTGACTCCTTCTTTTCATGGACTCTTGCAAAAATTTTTGAATGTATCCAAATTTATCGTGTCTCAGTCTGATAGCATCTGGTATTTTCTCTATTTTATATGATCTCCTGAGCTGCAACTGTGAGCTTAGAACAGAAGTTCTCAACCTTTTTAACCCGGAGGCTGGGTCCTGCTCCCTCAGGCAGCTTTGGGGGCCGGATGGTCATTTTGCTCTTCCTCTAGCACATGACACTTCCTAGTGTGGTGGAGGTGGTGGTGGGCCACATGAAATGGTGGTGTGGGCCACATCCAGCCCACAGATCACAGGTTGAGAATCCCTAGCTTAGATGTTCTATAGTACTTGATTTCTGGGTTCCTAGTTCCTATGTGCAGTTCACTTCCTATTGAATTTGAGCATCCAGTTCCTATTCATGTAACATAAATCTTTATTTTAATACGGAGGAATTATTAATGTTATCATAAAAGTTTTTCAAAGTATCCCACTGTACTGGTCAGCTAATTTTGGGACTAACATGATGGTCAACAAAAATTCTTTCTATGAATTTACATAGAAACAAATAATTTCCAACTCTCCACTGATGGATGGCACCTTGTCCAATGTCTGATGTTAATTTTTATCCTGTCTTTTACTTCTAGTGGGAGATCCAAAGTGGCAAACAATTTAATTTTTTTAAAAAACAAATTAATTAAGATTATTGTTTAGTCGCACAGTCGATTCCGACCCTCTGCGACCCCATGGATCACCGTCCGCCAGGCACTCCTGTCCTCCACCATTCCCCTCAACTCGCTCAGCTCTGTGCCCATTGTCTCCACAATACCATCTCGCCATCTCATCTTGGGCTGGCCCCTTCCTCTTTTGCCCTCGACCTTTCCAAGCATCAAGGCTTTCTCAAGTGAATCCTCTCTTCTCATCTGATGTCCAAAGTACTTTAGCTTCATCTTTATTATTTGACCTTCTGAGGAGCAGTCAGGGTTGAATTCTTCTAAGATTGACCTATTTGTTCTCCTCGCTGTCCAGGGGACTCTCAAAACCCTTCTCCAACACCACATCTCAAAGGTGTCTATTCTTCTGCGCTCAGCTTTCCTAATGGTCCAGCTCTCACAACCTTACATTGCCACAGGGAATACCACTGCTTTGACTATGCGAATTTTTGTTTGCAATGTGATGTCTCTACTTTGCACTATGCTCCCTGGGTTTCTCATTGCTTGCCTCCCAAGAATCAGTCGTCTTTTTATTTCATGCCTGCAATCTCCATCTGCAGTGAGCTTTGATCCTAAGAAAGTAAAATCTGTCACTGCTTCTATTTCTTCCCCATCTATTTTCCAGGGACTGATAGGGCCTGTTGCCATGATCTTGGTTTTCTTGATATTGAGTCTCAAGCCAGCTTTTTCACTTTCTTCTTTCAACCTAAACAGGAGCTTCTTTAGGTCCTCCTCACTTTCTGCCATTAGAGTGGTATCATCTGCATATCGTAAATTGTTGATGTTTCTTCCAGCAATTTTGATCCCAAACTGTGATTCCTCCATCCCTGCATTGCCCATTATGTGTTCTGTGTATAAGTTGAATAAGCAGGGTGACAAAATGCATCCTTGTCTTACTCCTTTTCCTATTCCAAACCACTCCATCATTCCATTTTCTGTCCTAACTGTTGCTTCTTGATTCATGTACAGATTTCTCATGAGGCCTATAAGGTGTTCCGGTATTCCCATCTCTTTAATTACTTGCCACATTTTGTTGTGGTCGACACAGTCAAAAGCCTTAGTGTAATCAATGAAACAGAAGTAGACTTGTTTCTGATATTCCTTTGTTTTTTCCATGCTCCATCTTATGTTGGCGATGTGGTCTCTAGTCCCCCTGCCTCTTCTGAAACCCGCCTGCACTTCTGGTAATTCTCTCTCCACATGCTGTTGCAGTCTATCCTGTATTATCTTGAGCATCACCTTGCTAGCGTGAGGGATGAGCGCAATTGTTCGATAATTTGAACATTCTTTGGCATTACCCTTTTTTGGGTAGTGGGACATATACAGATCTTTTCCAATCCTGTGGCCATTGTTGTGTTTTCCAAATCTGTGGGCATATAGAATGCAATAATTTGATTCCATCATCTTGTAGAGCTTTGAAAAGTTCAACTTCGATACCATCAACTCCACTGGCTTTGTTGTTTGCAGTGTTTTTTTAGGGCCTTTCTGACTTCACTCTCTAGAATGTCTGGCTCATGTTCCATGTTCTCATCATTGTGATTATCAGGGGTGTTGAGGTCCTTTTTGTCAGGTTCGCCTGACCAAGGCGGGGTATAAATTTGAAGAATATATAAATAAATAAATAAATTTGTAGAGTTCCTCTGTGTACTCTTTCCATCTTTTCTTAATTTCTTCTGCATCTGCTAACTCCTTGCCATCTTTGTCCTTTATCATGGTCATTTTTGCTTTAAATGTTCCCTTGGGTTCCCCAATTTTTTTGAAAAGATCTCTAGTCCTACCCCTGATATTGTTTTCCTCTATTTCTTTGCACTGTTCGTTCAGGTAGGTTTCCTTATCTCTCCTAGTTTTCTTTGAAATTCTGTATTCAAGTGACTGTATTTTTTCCTTTCTCCTTGGCATTTTGCATTCCTTCTGTCCTTCTGTCCTCTGCTATTTTGAGAGCCTCATCAGACAGAAGAACTACATACTGTAATTTAAAAATTGACAATGAAGAAATTGAGATAGAGTAAAAACAAACAGGATTTTGCCCACCTGTTTTTATATATGGTTATCAAATTAATGAAAGTACTGTATCTGGAAAAAAATGGAGCACTCTTACCGTATTTGCTGTGGCTCTAAAGCAGGGGTGGCCAAACGATGGCCATTGGGCCGAACCCAGCCTGTGGCATAAAATCATCTGGCCCTGTGCTGCCCTTGCCCTTTACAACAGCCGCGGGTGCATTTATGGCAGCATTTTGTGCATGCATGGGTGTGTTTTACTTCTGCTTCTGGTGGGAGGAAACGTGACCGACCCGCTGAACCACATAACTGGCCCAGGGCTTGAAAAGTTTGGGAACTCCTACTTTAAAGGGTAGGGACTAACAGGTTCAAATTATAGGAGAAGAGACAATTAAAGTTTAGGAACAACTTCTTGTCACTAAAAGCTTTTCAGTATTGGCACAGACTATCTCAGAAGGTGGTAGATTCTCCTTTGCTTGAAATTTTTCAACAGAGGCTGGATTGTCAAGTGTCAGAAGTATTTTAGTGGTGGATTTCCTACATTAGGAGGAACTCAATCATTGACATCTCATCCATCAGTACAATTCTGTGATTCTGGGTGGGATTTTATTTTATTTTACTCTTTGCTTTGCATAATGTAACCATATGCTGTATGGTTAGCTTGGGGAACATCAACTAAACAATTGTTTCATTCATAGTCAGCCTCGGTGAGGACTAAGCTAATAAATGTGAAAATGTGACTTGAGCAATTTATGAAGACTGGACTGCACTGTATAAGCTCATGTTACCTTGATGTTCTTGTTTTCTGTTTAATATAGTTTATAAAGGGCATAATGTTGGTGGAATACAATCTGGTTTAGAGTCTGCTATAATGCCTTTTCTCGCCCTCTTTGCATAGAGGTAAAAAGCCTTACATACAGAATTTTCCTTCTAGATTCAAACTCTGAGTAGGAACAAAGAAGTTATTCCTTTAGGTAGGACAGGCTGCTATCACTTTTCCATCATATTTACTCCTCGCTATGTGAAAAGGGGGATCTTACCAGAGTGTGCCTTTAAATTCTCCCTGTATTTCAAACTACGGCCCATGGGCTGGAAACAGTCCACAACCCCAATTCATCAGGTCCATGGTGCCCTTGTCACTCCTGGAAGTTGATGGGGACATGCCCATCAATGTGCATGCATGTCCAGATCCACTCCCAGGAGTGGTTCCAGACACCCCCACGCATGCGCAAATGTGTCCGTGCCACTCCCAGAAGTGGATGGGGACGCCCCTGCATATGTGCAAATGTGCCTGTGCCACTTCCGGGAGAGGTACAGATGTGTTTGTGCATGTACCGAGGTGTCTGGAACCACATCTGGGGGCATGGTCAGAACCACCCAGCTGTTCCGGAGGCATGTTCAGGCCCCCAGCACAAAAGGTTTGGGCACCCCTGATCTATACAATTCAAATTGGCAAGGCTTCCCTCACCTTTCCTCCACAGAAAAGGACTGAGGATCCTTTGGCCCTTCAGATTTTTTGGACTACAATTCACCCAAATCTTTTAATTTTGGCCACACTGGCTGAAGGTGATTATAAGCCAGAAGACAAAAAAAAAAAGTGGCAGGTAGAGTCTAAGGACACTACCGTCAGGGATTTAGTATGTGAATTCGATGTGTTGAATTATGTTCATTTATTTCTTTTATTTCATTCATTAATTAAGGGTGATGTTTTAAATAGGGGAAAATAAAGACATTGTGTTCATAAAATTAAGGTTTTCATAAAATGTTCACAAAATTAAGGTTTTCTGGGCTAAGGTAAATATCTTCCTTGATCGAAAGCCAGTCATATCGGACTCTAGGTTTCAGTGCTCATCTCTGTTTATAGCCAAAGAACCAGTGCTGTCTGTGTCTGCAGACATTTTCGTGGACATGTGGCAGGCATGGAATGCTGTTTACCTTCCTACCAAAGTGGTCCCTATTTATCTTCTTGCAATTTCTTGTTTTTGAACTGCTATGTTGTTTTAACCCAAAACCAAAAATCCCAATTTCATTTGTGTTTATTATTATTTTATATTTTATTTTTCAATAAAGATGCTTTTAACCTTTATTTTCCAATCTCCCCGACTCTACCTGCTATGCACACATGACTATACAAACAATAAATTCACCACAGGTGAATAACTGCGAAGAATCTATTTTTAATAAATATTTCAATAGTCAAACTGCAAAGAAAAAGAGTTTTTCCTTCACTATTCTTTGAAAGCAGTTCTTCAAAAAGAGGGAAAGCCAAAAAGAAAACTGGTTATGACTTCAAAGGGGAAACTTCCTACAGTGTATCTATTCTCACACCAATGTATCTATTCTGGAGCGGAGAGATTCTTTTTTGAAGGAAAGAAGGTTAGAAAAAAAGTGTGTTTATTTGTTTTAAACCTTCATAGAAAATGTTTCTGAAGTCCAATCCAAATTGTATAAGTATCCAAAAAAAGGTTATTCTGTCCTCTTTCAAGCGCACTTTAGATCACTTCAATTTTGTTGCATCACTGCCAAACACCGCCTCCCCCGGCAGAAATGACATTTCAAAAAGTCACAATTTTCCTCAATATTTTTTGGGGGATTCCTGCTTTGGCGTCATTTTTCTCCATGTTGTATGTGAACTGTATCCACCTTGGGAAGTTGTCATACTCACTTTTTAAATTGGTTTTCCCTCCACTTTTGAGGTTTGTATGACCTCTTTTTAGTGTTTTTTTGTAAAACGCTTCATAGATTATGTGTCCGAAGCCCAATTCCAAATCTGAAAGTGTCCCCACAAATCTTTCCTCTTTCAAACGCACTTTGGATCATCTGAATTGGTTGGGTAGTTTTTTCACTGGACCTCCAACAACCGACACCCCACCCCACCCCAGCAAAACTGTCACTTTTCTGGTGCTACTTCTGAAAGCGATGACGTCATTGCTTTGCATTTTTGGCTTTTGGTTTCTACCAACTCTTAAAGTTGCTGAGACGATCTTTCAATTGACATAACCCTTTTTTTTGTGTGCGTGCCTTAGTTTTGGTGTTGCACTTTGGCAAAAGTACATGATTTTCGTTACATCTCAAGAGTTGTCAAACCACCCAACTGAAACGTAAGACGTTCATCGAATTCACATCAAAATTCCTGGCCCTCAGTATTGGGAATTATGTAGTAGTTTTGACATACAGAAATAATTGTGACCATCATTTGTTTTCAATGACGATATGACACTTGGGTAAGAGTTACATCGTGTATGTGTGTATACAGTTTCCCATAACTATCATGTTTTAAAATGAAAATCAGCAAGCAAAAAAGCATATGTTTCATTAATGTGTAGTATCTGCTATGCAAGCATTTAAAATGAATTCAAAAGTTAAGATGTATTACTTTGTGACAATTTTAGTATTTTTTATACCTCAAAAGAATAAATACAGCATTTCATATAAGACTTAAACTAGTACAGTATCTGGTATAAAATACAGAGGTATAGTTCCTTAACTGTCTTAGACCATATTCCTGACAAATTACTACTGGCTACAGTACCTTCATTGCTCTAAGTATCTATTCCTGAGAGGAACAATATAGTACAGTCTTCTGTTACAATTTGAAATACTTGTATTAGCTAGCTCTAAAATGAATTCCCAGAAGAAGTGTTCAATATTCTTGATACCTATAATTTTTTCACTTTTGCTTAATATACTCTGGCAGTGTGCTTATATTGTGAGACAAGCTAAATTATATCTTCAGCATTTTCTTATGCATTGCATTTTTCTCTAAAACTGCTTATTAGATGGTAATGTGGAAGTAGTATAATAGGTTCCATCAAAGTAAAGTTTTATACCACATTTCTGTCAAATTATAAGTAATATGGCTGCTGCTCACATAAATTATTATCTCATTCCATTCATCAAGGTCCAAATCGAAGTTAAGTACTTTCAAACCATTTATCTTTATGATTAACTTTTAAAATGTTGCCCAAGCTACATAAACTTCATACATTTTACCTTTATAACTCTTCCACTTGGAATTATATATGCACCAGCGGTTTTTAGTTTTCCATTGCAAAATTGCCTTTAAGATCCATAAAATACACAGTGTAAAGATATCAAATACATACACGACTTCTGTTTCTATTGCAGCTTAGTGATTAAATGGGCTGTTTACATATTTCTGTATCTAAAATATCATTATAATATGCTATACAGTAATACCTCGGATAACGCTAAGACTTGGTTCCACAAGTCTTGGTGCTATCCGATTTTTAGTGTTATCCGATGCATGTTAAAATCCTATGGGATGTATCGGATAACGTTAAAGCTCCATAGAGATACATTGTAACTACACAGGCTTTAGCGGTTGTTATCCGATCCATCCCATAGGACCTTAACGTTATTCGATCCAATTCTCCTCCCCAGATTACCTAACGTTATGCGATTTTAGCGTTATCCGAGGTAAATGTTATCCAAGGTATTACTGTATTGTGCATTAAACTCTGTAAGTTCTCTGGTAACTAATGATGGGTTTTCACAGAATTTCATAGTTCTCAGAGCCCCAAGATCTGTAAGTAGAAGAGACTCTTACTTTTAATCTTTGTTCCTGAGTTTTATTGTTTCATCTCTATTCTTTCTCTTTTATTCTTTTGGTTCCTTTTTAAATTATTATTGTCTTGGTGACTTTATACTGTATTCCAATATTATCATTCCAAGGATTTGATTGAAACTTTTCAATAAAGGCAACTGTAAACCCCCTGCTTTGACTCAAGATTTTTAAAGGCCTGTAAAAATTGAAATTGGTGTTCTTTTCTAATGTTTTGAAAAGATCTTAGGTCTTTTAATGAGGAACATATAAAACAACCAGAGGAGTTCCAAAGTCAATCCGTGCCTGTGACATAGGGACTCTCAAGATTACAGAAATGGTGTTCCAGTTTGTTTGCTGCATTTTGGAAAATGCTTAATTTGGAAGAGGGGGACATTTCACCTTTTTTTCCATCATCTGTGGCAGCACAAGAAGAGAAATAATAATTCAAAAGGGCAGTGGAACTCAAGTGCCTCCACTGTACTAGTCATGAGAGAGTGTTGTTTCTTTGTTGTTTTTGAGAAAGCTGGAACGCTATGTAAACTGAAACCGTATCCAACCTAACTGTCCTCTGAAGAAAAGCAGACTGTTTGGGACACTGTATTTTGAACAAATTGGGTTTTCCACAGCTATCCTAAACAAGTCTACTTCTGTTTCATTGATTACACTAAGGCTTTTGACTGTGTCGACCACAACAAAATGTGGCAAGTAAATAAAGAGATGGGAATACCGGAACTCCTTATAGGCAGCATGAGAAATCTGTACATGAATCAAGAGGCAAGTTAGGACAGAAAATGGAATGGTGGAGTGGTTTGGAATGGGAAAAGGAGTAAGACAAGGCTGCATTCTGTCACCCTGCTTATTCAACTTATACACAGAACACATAATGCACAATGCAGGGATGGAAGAATCACAATTTGGGATCAAAATTGCTGGAAGAAACATCAACAATTTGAGATATGCAGATGATACCACCCTCATGGCAGAAAGTGAGGAGGACCTAAAGAAGCTCCTGTTTAGGTTGAAAGAAGAAAGTGAAAAAGCTGGCTTGAGACTCAATATCAAGAAAACCAAGATCATGGCAACAGGCCCTATCAGTCCCTGGAAAATAGATGGGGAAGAAGTAGAAGCAGTGACAGATTTTACTTTCCTAGGGTCAAAGCTCACTGCAGATGGTGATTGCAGCCATGAAATAAAAAGGTGACTGATTCTTGGGAGGCAAGCGATGAGAAACCTGGGGAGCATAGTGCAAAGTAGAGATATCACATTGCAAACAAAAATTCGCATAGTCAAAGCAATGGTATTCCCTGTGGCAATGTATGGTTGTGAGAGCTGGACCATTAGGAAAGCTGAGTGCAGAAGAATAGACGCCTTTGAGATGTGGTGTTGGAGGAGAGTTTTGAGAGTCCCCTGGACAGTGAGGAGAACAAATAGGTCAATCTTAGAAGAAATCAACCCTGACTGCTCCTCAGAAGGTCAAATAATAAAGATGAAGCTAAAATACTTTGGACATCAAATGAGAAGAGAGGATTCACTTGAGAAAGCCTTGATGCTTGGAAAGGTCGAGGGCAAAAGAAGAAGGGGACGGCCCAAGATGAGATGGCTAGATGGTATTGTAGAGACAATGGGCACAGAGCTGAGTGAGTTGAAGGGGATGGTGGAGGACAGGAGTGCCTGGCGGACGGTGGTCCATGGGGTCGCAGAGGGTCGGAATCGACTGTGCGACTGAACAACAAAAAATCCTAAATTAACAAGAGAGCTAGCCCGAGTGCATGAGACACTGTATCTTTGGAAATGTATATGTTAGAACTGAGTGAACATCAATAAGTCAGGAGAGAGAGCTTTGGTGCTTTTATATGTCTTTCTTTCCATCCGTAGTGTATTTGCTGGCTTCTACTTTTACAGATTGCACATCTCATTCACCATCTGCTTCCCTTTTTGTTTCCTCATTGGCCTTTTGTAAACAGAATTCCAAGTTCTGGAAACCAGAAGGTATAATTCATTGTTTTGTATCCTGAAAACCCTGAAAGAGGTCACCATAAGTCAGAATTGATTTGACAGCATGCAGTTATGACTATATTATATCAAGTAGCACTAGTGTGGTGGACCTTCTTCTTCTTCCTCTTCCTCCTCTTCCTCCTTTTGACCGCATTCTTTCATGCTACCAAAAACCTGCTTCAGGATCATTTCTCAGCTACAGTCAAACCTCGCATAACGAGAGTTTCGCTTAGCGAAAAACTCACGTAATGAGCAAGATTTTTGCTAAGCGGTCCGACTCGCATAACAAATTTTTCGCTATGCCAGTTGGACTTTTCCCTATGGAAAAACTCGCATAACGAGTGTTTCTATTGGGAAAACTCGCCTAGTGAAAAATTTTCGCTAGGCGAGTTTTCCCCCTAGAGTTTCGGTTGTTGTTTTGCAGGCTTGCTGGCAGTATCAGCCCAAGATGCTGGTTTCGGAGGAGCAATAGTAGCTGGGGGCAGGTTGTTAGAAGCCACAATATTACTGGCAATGGACCCACTGCCAACAGCAAAACCAACCACTTTGGGTACACTGCTTGCGACATCAGTGCTGCCTAGTTTCAACGCTGCCATCCCCTGGTCGACGGTATTCCTGCCAGGTGCCTTATTCAGGGTTTCACTGGCAAAAGCAGACTGTCCATCCATCATGGCTCCACCCAGTGAGCTTGGAGCATAAGCATAGCTACTACTGTATCCAGAACTTTGAGTTGATTGTCCCTGAGAACTATTATTGCCCCAAGCTGAGAAGTCAATTCCACTTGGGAAAAAGTTAAAGCCATGCTGTCCAAGAAACGGCATACTGCCAAGAGCCCCTGGCTGCCCAAACATGGCATCTGGGAGAAAGTGAGGCTGTCCATTGCTCAGTTGTCCATAAGATGTTAAGTAGGGCATGGGGGGGGTCACCCCCAGTAGACCCCCTTGAAACGCTCGTTATGCGAGTTTTTCCATAGGGAAAGTCCAACTTGCATAGCGAAAAATTCGCATAGCAAGCAGCCTCGCAGAACGAATTAAATTGTATTTGGAACACTGTCTGGAGATTGAAAGTGAGAGTTCACACCTGATTGCACTAATGGAAATAATTCCAATGAGGGAGATTTTAAACTTCTGTGGGAAAGGGCTACTTTAAGACACAAAGCTAAAAGCCTCAACTGTTTACAAAAATAAATACATGAAGATCAAATGTGGGAAAATCAGCTGTATGCCACATGCAGACTCCATGTTTATGTGTCCTCTCAGCCACTCCCAAAACCCTTTAAATGGAAAGGGGGAAATGGTATGGCCCCTCCTGGAGGCCCTAGGAATGACAGGTTTTGCATTACCCAAACCACTAAAACTCCAAAATCCAAACTAGATCTGATTGTCTAAATGTTGGGGACAAAATGGTAATTAAGTTGTGAACCACCCAGGGGCGTATATAAGTGCAATTGCAGTAGCTATTTTTTCCTTTTTCATGGTCGTTTCCAGGTCCAATGAAGCCCATAGAAAGTCTAGGAATGTATATCTGCCCCCAGACCTTTCAAGAGTTGTCCTCTTTGATATTCATTAATGTATGTCTGTCAGTTCCATCAAATTCCTTTTTTACCATTGACCTGGTGAAGTGGTAGAGCAGGGGTTCCCAAACTTTTCATGCCACGGGCTGGTCACATTGTTCCTCCTGCTGTAAAACACATTACAGCTGTCATAAACGTGTTTACACACGCAGGGTATGTTTTACGGTGGGAGTTCCATGTGACTGCTTCCGGGTAGCAGTGAGGGTGATGTGGGCCGGATGAAATAGTGTTGTGGACTGATTCTGGCCCGTGAGCCATAGTTTGGCCATCCCTGTGGGAGAGTAATACCTTGCTTATTGTGAAAGCATATTTTCAGTCCTTCCCCCTACATATGTTTAAATCAAAGAAACGTATTAATAATTTTATAATAAAGTTGTAGCCTTGTTACCACAAAACATAGTATTAGACCTAAATGTTTCTAGCACTGAGATGTCATACCGAGTCAAGAGTGCTGAAAAATCATTTCAGTACTTATTCCATGCTTTCCCAACACTAATAATTCCTTACAAAACTTATTTTCTATCTATTTGTGCTATAACTATATTCTTGTGGAGTAAAAGGGTTATTACTAATGGTGAATTCTGGTTGTTTCACCCATTCGGTAATTGTTTTTGGTTTGTTGTGTGACCCTTGTGTTCAAGTGGCAAGCCAATATCAATTAACAAGAATTTTTTAAAACCTACTAAGTTGTTATTTAAATACCTATCTATGGCAGGTAATTGATAAATGCTATTAAAATCTTGTGATCATATTAAAAGAAATGTCAGACTACTTCTCCACTTCTTTCCCCTCAGTATCAGTTTTATTGTACCAGTTTGTCTTTTGTGTCCAAATGAGCTATAAAGGCTATCTTTTAGGAGTCATAGAGAATTATTTTCACAGCTCTCTTTAAGTATAATGTTGGTTCTTATATCTTTTAAGGGAATAATTATTTTTTATAATTGAAGGTCTGGTTTTAGGATAGACAGCACACATCTCTGCAGTGTCTATATGAAATATATGTCTCTACAGCTAAATTCATATGAAATCTAAAGACCTTTCCAATCAGCAATACAACAAATGACAACTGTTCTCTACCGTGTCAGATACAAGGTTAGTATTATCATATAATGCTATACACCAGGAGTTCTCAACCTTTTAAAGGCTGGGAGCCAGGTCATGCTCCCTCAGGCAGCTTCGGGGGCCAGATGGCCATTTTGCCCTTCTTGCACCACAAGGCACTTCCTGGTGTGGTGGAGGCGATGGGGACCACATGAAATAGTGCCATGGGCTGCAGTTTGAGAATCCCTGCCCTATACGGTTTGGGACCTTATTATCTGTCAGAGCATCTCTCCCTCAGAACAACTCCCCACATCACCCACTCATTGCAATCTGCGTAGCTTCAGGTGCTGACCCCGAGAATGCCTAAAAAGTCTATGACTAGAAATAGAGCCTTCTCAGTGGCGGCACCGTCACTTTGGAATTCACTACCTATTGAGCTGCACCGGGGCCCATCCCTGGACATGTTTTTTTTTAAAAAAAAAAACCTTAAAACTTTCCTCTTAAGGAAGCTTTTAAGGATATCATGCTATTGACAATAGGTTAGCTGGCTAGGTTTGAGCTGCTTACCCTCAGACGCCATTAGGCTTTTATTTTGCTATTTATTTTATTCTGTGTTTTTTCAAGGTTGACTCATCCTTCCATCCTTCCGAGGTCAGTAAAATGAGTACCCAGCATGTTGGGGCAAAATGCTAATTAACTTGTGAACTGCCCATAGAGCGCACTAAGCGCTATGGAGTGGTATATAAGTGTGATTGTGTTGATAGTTTTTATTATGTTGATGTTATTTGTCTGTTCACTGCTGGGAGTGGGAAATATCCCAGTTGGGCTGTGTAAAAATGTAATAAATAAAATAAATAATAAACTGTCCTTTTGATTTAAATCTTCATGTTTAAATGTGGTGGTCTGGATTGAGAAAGCCATAGGAAATTGACTTACATTGAATGAAGCAGGAGATTTTTTGAATACCGTATGTTGGCCAGTGGATTCTGAGAGTTAGACCAAAAAATGCTTTTGCCAAATAATGTTCTGTGTTCTGAGCAATCTAAGATTTCAGGCAGTGGTCTTCATTCCAGGATGGCAAGGACTAAACCAGTGTGGTGCTGCTTTTTCTGATTCAATGTAAATAATGCAATACAGTAAAACACCGGATAATGCTAAGACTTGGTTCCACAAGTCTTGGTGTTATCCGATTTTTAGTGTTATCCGATCCATGTTAAAATCCTATGGGATGGATCGGATAACGTTAAAGCCCCATAGAGATACATTGTAACCGCACAGGCTTTAGCGGTTGTTATCCGATCCATCCCATAGGACCTTAACATTATTCGGTCCAAGTCTCCTCCCCAGATTACTTAACGTTATGCGATTTTAGCGTTATCTGATCCAATTGTTATCCGGTGTTTTACTGTATTCTGTTTAGCAGCAAAAGCAAATCATTAGTGATGATGGAAATGTTCACTGTTCAACAGAAAGCCTATTGGGTTATTCCCCCCACCCCTTTAAGGTTTGATGCGCATGGAACGCTGTTACCTTCTCACCGAAGTCCCTGTTTACCTACTTGCAAGTTCTTGCTTTCAAACTGTTATTTTAGTATACTAGTACTATTTGGTTCAGAATATTTTTTCTTGTTTTCCTGCTCTAAAAACTGGGTGCGTCTTATGGTCAGGTGCACCTTATAGTCCGAAAAATACGATAATATCTCTTCCCAGATATAGATCCTGCACTGCAACTGAGAACAATGCACTTGTTTCATAACATCCATTTTGAATGTCATTAATGGAAAGGAATCATAAAGTTCTTTAGGACAATTCTTTCAGTTTCACACATTTATTCAATAGACTGAAAAGATTTTACTATTTACAGGACGTAGTTAAAATAAAATATGGAAGAAATGCTTCCACTTTCCCCTTCTCCAATACTTTTTTCTTAAAGTTTCCCTTTCTCGAAAGCCAGTTGTATCCGACTCTAGGGTTCAGTGCTCATCTCTGTTTCAAAGCCAAAGAGCCAGCACTCTTAAACACATATTTAATTTTAACCTCTTTGAGAGCAAAAAAAAAAAGTTAAAACAAGTGTCCTTTATTAAATACAGCTGATTATATCTAGACTGCATTGTGTTACGGCTTCATTGTTTTTAAAGGAAATGATGAAACAGAAACTATAAATTCTTTTCCAAAAAAGATCTTAATTAGGTTTTGCAATGGATGCTTTGTTGTTTTATAAACATATAAGAGCTACTAGCAAAAAAAGGAAAGCAAATAGGACCATTAATAACAATTTCTGGACAGCAGGGTCGCTTTCCGTCTCTGAGGTCAGTTGTGTTGAAATGAGATTAATCAGGTTGACATTTCGTGCTGGTGGGTCATGAACTAATGATAATAGCATTAAATGGTGATTCACTTGCTGTGGGAAGCAGAGCTCATTATTCAGCCACTATATTAAATCATCACCACAAACAACTGCAACTTTTCTGTGGCACTCAGCTAGCATGCAGGGGGGATGCCTGAGTTTCTTTTCGCACACATCTGCATTGTTAGCCTCACCTTTAATACTATTCCAGAATTAATAGGATATTGATTTGTGCAGTATGAATATAGAAAAAGGAATACAATGATGAGATTTGTGTTCTTCTTCATGACACCTCAGTTAACTGACTTTTTAAGCAGGACTCATTCATTTGTCATATGCATGGCTGTAAAGCTGGAGTTCTCAACCTTTTTAAGCCAGGGCCAGGTCGCGCTCCCTCAGACAGCTTCGGGGCCTGGATGGCCATTTTTTGCTCTTCTTCCACCTCATTACACTTCTTGGTGTGGTTGAGGCGGTGGGGGGCCACATGAAATGCTGCTGCAGGCCACATCCAGCCCACAGGCCACAGGTTGAGAATCCCTGCTGTAAAGCACCAATTCCACCCTTACTCTGGTTTTCTAAGTTTGAGTGATGAGGAGGAGAGAGCTGCCACTTTTCTAAATTAGGCTTTTGTTTGCCTTGCAAATTAACATAGTAAAATGGTGAAAATTATGAATTGAAAATGCAAACTGATTTTGGTTTTCTAATGTCTAAAGCTTGAATATGGTTGATCTATATTCTCTGTGGGTTGTTATTAGTGCAGTCCTATATATGTCACCTCTCCAGCATTAGATGGAGGGCCTTTTCGGTATCCACCCTGGCCCTTTTGGAACCTCCTGCCGACGGACTTCCGCCTCCAACCACAACTGCTGGCTTTTAGGGAAGACTTAAAGACATGGCTGACCCAGTAGGTGTGGGGTGCTGCTGTTGGATCTACTCCACCCTGCTGGCTTATATGACCATCTGACAATTTTGTTATGGGGATTTTAGATTCGAGATTTTGTGATTTTAATATTTTTAGATTTTAGAGTTTTTATAATGTTTTGTCTATATGTATGGGTTGTCGGAATGTGTTGTGTTGGGGCTGTTTCTTGTGTTTTAAGCCACCCAGAGTCTCCTCAGCGAGGCTAAACAATTGAAATAAATAAATTCCATTGAGTTTGGTGCACACACACACACACACACACACACACACACACACACACCAGTAAGGTTGCTGGTAATGCTTTAGCACAGGGATTCTCAACCTGCAGCCTGTGGGCCGAATGCGGTCCTCGACACCATGTCATGTGCCCCCCCCCCGCCTCCTCCACACCCAGAAGTGCAATGTGGTGTAGAAAGTGCAAAATGGCCGTCTGGCCCCCGAAGATGTCTGAGGGAGTGTGACCCTGCCCCTGGCTTAAAAAAGTTGAGAACTCCTGCTTAAGCAGGTAAAAGAAATTTAGAATACTGTATTGTAATTTTAGAGTAGACCAATGCATTTTTATGATTAATTGTAGTTTTAAGCTGTAGTCAACTTTCTCTATGTGTGATTTAAAAATCAGAAATTGAGCTCAGTGTTAAAAATACAAATTGAACTTCGTGTTGACTGCCTCTGAGGTTAAGTCATAGCTCCATGCTTTCTCTCTGGAAGTCAAAAGAAGCTAGCGTGAGAGACTCAAATGCCACTAGAGGTCAGTCTTTGGTAATCAACCTTTAATGAACCAGAACTGTCAGGAAAGCTAATAAATTGCACTGTGGACTTTTCTAATTATGAATTCTCATTTAATCATTCACTGACAAGTTAACAGAGGCAGGAGTTCTATGTACTTTTCATAAGCAGTTATGCTCATGTATTGCTGTATTTCCTGAAATGCAAGTCTTCCATCATAGGAGCAAGCCATTACAAAAGACTTTCTTACCCAATCATAATGACTTATTATGGGGAATAATTAACTTTTTTACCCTCTTATTCTGTTTTCACAGCAAATCCACTACCTCCCAAAAGATATTGCTACATTAATTTTTTACATGGAGGGGGTGTAAGAAATTAAATATTCAACTACAAATTCTGACTGTTACGTGCATATGGAAAACAAAAAGTTTTATTATTTAAAATGTTGGGATGTAACTTGATTTTTTTTTAACCCTGTGGTTCCTTGTGTAAAATCAGTGTGGAAAGATAAAGTAGAAAACTTGCTTTCAGTAAATGTGTTGTAATACACAGAGTAATTAAGGAAAAGGTAAAGGTCTCCTGTGCTCAAAAGCCAGTCATATCCGATTTAAGGGGAGCTGCTCATCTCTGTTTACAGCTTCTGCAGACATTTCTGTGTTCTTGTGGCAGGCATAACTAGACACCAGAGCGCATGGAATACTGTTACCTTTCCCGTTGAAGTGGTACCTATTTATCTACTTGCAATTTCTTGATTTTTTTTTTTTAACTGCTAGGTTCACATGAGCTAGGACAGATGCTGGGGGCTCACTCCATCATGTACTACTCAGGCCTCAAAATGATGACCTGGCAATCTTCTGGTCATCAAGCTCAGCATCTTAATTAGTAAGCCGCCTCAGCCCCTCTACAGAGTAATTAGATGTACAAAAATGTAATCGTTTATTTTCATATTTTGTTACAAGCAGCTTTTCTAGGAAAGACTAGAAGCTACTTTTAAAGAAGGCAAAAGATACTGGCAGAAATCCAGTGGATTAATTTAACATCTCATAAGGTTAATGACTGGTTTTTCAGGAAATAAATTTCCCATCTCCCTGAGACTCCTGAAGTTCCCATTGGAACCTTTTTGTTGTGGAGAAGATGTTGGCGGCTGTAGGACAAGGAAATCTTAAATTTCCAAAAAAAAAAAAAAAAAAAATCACCTCCACCAGCATGATTTCACCCAGCAAGATTTTACAGCCAGGATCAATTTTTTGAAATTAAAGACTCCCTATCCCTTTCCATGGCCCTGATGAATTCCTAATGAGAAAAGAATTGCAAGGAAACCCCAAGATCTTTGGGATGGATGGGAGATTTTTAATTTATGAAAAGCTGCAGTGACTGTGATGTCATCAGCTTTAAGCAGAATAACTTATGCAACAAGATTTCATTGATAAAATAGGTTTCCTGCAAAGTTACTTTTCCAGTAAATTCAATAGTCCATTTGATGTTGTCACCAGAGCTTGGAAATGTCTCTTCTTTGGACTGCAGCCCCCATCATTCCCCCAAACAGCATGGCCGATGCAAGCAAATAACATACTATACAGTGGTGGGCAGCAAAAAAATTCGCTACCACACCGTGGGTGAAGCCTATGTTGTGGGCAGAGCCTACATCATGGGCGGAGCCTACATTGCGGGCTATCTAGTCATGCCGGCCATGTATCATCTGCAAACACAGGCAGCTCTGGCTCTTTGGCTGTAATGGAGAGGAACACTGCACCCTAGAGTCGGATATGACTGGGTTTTGAGCAAGGGAGACCTTGAACCACTTGATGGGGCATGGCAGAAAGGTGGGCGTGGCCACCCAATTTTGCCACCCCCTTGCCCAGAGGCCACCCAATTTTGCCACCATCCCCTCCTGGGGTGGTGGTGCAAACCTGTTGCTGCCCACCACTGATACTGCATTTGCCAGCTTATAAAACACATCAGAGTATAAGAAGCAGCCCATTATTACCAAAATAGCCCACTATAGGTCACTATATACAGTTTAAGACACACTCCATTTTCCCAGTGTATTTTTTTCCGGGGCGGGGGGACTGAGTCTTATAGTCCAGCAAATAGGGTATTGAGGTCTGCTAACAAGTCAGCTATTAGAAAGTCAAATTTTAATCCATTCAAGTCATTGCCCTTTCTATTGTGTTTAAATCATCTTTACTACATACTCGCAGTGTGTGCCTATATAGACTTAAATCCCATTGCTAATCCCAGCCTGTGTAGACCAGTTGAATCAACTGCTGAATGGCAAGGTAACACTTATGTAAATCCCAGTAATTTAGTGGTTCTGTTCCAGAACTTGCATTTAAGCCATTGAGTATTGTATGAAACCTCAAGAAAATATAAATGTACATTTGGATACACATGGGAAAGTGCTGTTTTAAGTCTTTAGAAGTACAGATAGGCAAAAGAAAATTATTTCTTCAAGCTTTATCAAAGAATTTCTTTTTTATGATGGAGAATGTTTCCTGGATTTTCTTTCCATTCTGTCATTTGTTAACCAGCTCCCCAGTTGGCAACCTGACAGGAAAATAAATTACACTAAGAGTATATTAGAGCAAGACTTCTAAGTAATTTTATTTATCTGAAGCTTTTACTTTTACTTCTATGACTGTGCATTGTTTTGCATTTTAAAATTGGCCCTATATTTCATTATTACAATGGATCAATATACACAACCGTGTCCTTTCACCTTATCCTCCTCTTTCAGTAAAGATCTTCCCTGTTCTATACATGATGGGGGGGGGGGGAATGATAGTAGTAAATTGTGAATGACTTGGATTGACAGACTGCATGAATTACAGAAATTTGCATGTTAGATAATAGTTCTAAGCCAAAGAGAAAGATAAAATGTTTATATAAATCTTGTTTTCTTCACTGTTCGTACATTTGGGTTTGGGTGACAATTGGCTCAAACAAAGCATTAGAAGAATTTTATACATAAAGTAATGAGTTGTGTGCTTGTTGGGACAACTAGGAACCTTTAATGGTAACAGAAAGTAGATAGAACAGACTGCTCTAGGTTGGCATTGTAAGATCTATAAATAGCTGGAAGCTGCTATATGTTGGACTTTCAGTGTACAGTAGTGCTAAATGGGGAACTAAACCATCCACGCTATGCACATCAGTTTTGGCCCTGAGCGCACATCTGTTTTGGCCCTGAGCATCTCTGTAGCAGAGTATGCTGCTCCAGTATGGAGTGGATCCACACACGCAAAACAAATTGACACCACTGTTAATGAAGCCATGCATATAGAGACAGGATGCCTCAAACCTATACCAGTTGAGAAAATAATACCCTCATTGTTATTGGTCCATCTGAGATCAGGAGAGAAATAGATGCTGAGAGAACTAAGCAAAAGAACGACCCTCAACACCCTTTGAACAGGTAGGAGCCTCAAGTCTGCTGACTCAGATCCAGAAAGAGCTTTATGGGAAGAACATATATTCTTGAGGGTACTCAAGAGCAAAACCAAGTTAGAAGATGGAGGAAGGAGCTCACTGGACAAGGAACAACATTAAAGAAGGATATAGCTGAGGATCTCAACCTCCCCTACTTCATTTGGAGGATCCTTAATAGGCTGAGGGTCAGAGTCCATAAATGCAAGACCAACATGCTCAAGTGGGGGCTGCTAGCAGACTCAGTACACTGTGTGAATATGGAGAGATACAGAATCCAGCTCATTTTCTGGTCTACTGATTGCTGCCAGAGGCACGCACCAATGAGAACTTGGGTTTGGGCAATGACAAAGCAAAGAGAGTGGCTTCATTTTGGTGGTCCAAGGTTTGATCAGGACACGAAAGAAGTGGGGTGCTCTAAAACATTGCTTCAGATGCTTCCAAAGTGGCTTAAACTAGTTCTTACAACTATGTTTACCAAATGATAACAGATCTCACAGTGACTTGATTGTATGAAAAAAGTATCAGGCATTATGAATACAAGCTAATTTTCAGTAACAAATACTAACTTGAATGGATCTTGATTTATTTGAGAGAAATATTATTTTGCTGATTTTTGCAAATAAGATCTGTAAAAATAGCATATATGGTAAGGAGTTTTTGTGTGTAACATATTGCATTCTTGTCCCGGGGGGGGGGGGGGCAGCAGTCTAAAAAAAAGTTGGAATATTTGAATAAAAAAATACTCTCAGATTTCTCCAGGAACGTATTCTATCCCCAAAAGAAATAACGAGGAAAAGGTGAATGAATATTGCTAGTTACAGACCGAAAAAAATAATTACTGTATTTGTCATTGCATTATTTGTAACTGGAATGTTGCCATCCCATAATTACTCCAAAAAGTAGTACATTACAATAGGAGAGCATAAGGTCCAAAGGCTTTGGAGTCATATATCTACTTCCACCTCTCTCTGCAGGCCACACAGAGCTATCCAGTTCTGAGTTCAGTGCAGTATGTAAAGAACTTGGGAGAGATGGAGGATGTCTTGATGGACATTTCAAAGCAGGAAGCTGAAAAAGGCACATAATTGCTATCGGCTACCAGGTAGCCAATTTGTGACCCATATTGTGGTTTGCCATTGCGGTTGAAACAATGTGATGTGTGTATTCTCCTCAAAAGTATATTGAAGGGTGGAACACACAAGCCCAAATGTCAGTGTTCACATACTAGAGCAGGGATGCAGAAACTACGGCCTGTGGGCCAGATCCAGCCTCCGACGCCAGTTCATCCAGCCTGCGCCTCCCTCGTTGCTCCCAGAAGTGGAAGTAAAATGCTGGGAGCTATGAGGGTGGTGTGGGCCAGATGAATTGGTGTCAGGGGCCAGATACAGCCCACAGGCCATAGTTTAGGCACCCTTGGACCATGTGACCAGCCCACAGCTTGAAAAGTTTGGTCACCCTTCTACTAGAATATTACTTGCAGTAGACCTTGTGCTAAACCCCTATGTAAGTCAGACGGGCATAAAAAGCATTTTCTATATAATATTTTTGTTATAGAGCAGCAGTTCCCAATGTGGGTCATGCCCCACAGAGGAATTCACTTCCCAGAAGCCTAAGTCAGTACATTGGCTGGTCAGTGCTTTGGGGAATTGACTTAGGCTTCTGGGAATTGAAGCCCAAAAACATCGATTGGGAAACACTGCTCTAAAGTCACATTAAAGCCATATTTATGCCTCAACATATGCATTAACTGCCCGGGTGTCTCCGGATCTTGGCATATGTTTATGAAAATGTTAGATTTTTATTGCCGGCAGTCTCTGTATTTCTGGGAAGTAGTTTTAAGATCGCTGTGGTGATCTTGGGAGAAGTTTTCATTTTTCCATGTCCTTCTGAAATTGGAGTTTCTGTCCCAGTCCTGGTTTCATGTTAGAAATTATTCTGGGTTGAGAGGATTGTTGATGGAGAAACTCCATTCAGGGGATGCTCGAATGAGGCTCCTTTCATGTCCCCAAGATTTTTTCCCACCAAAGTGGTCCCCATTTATCTACTTGCAATTTTTTTGCTTTCGATCTGCTAGGATGGCAGAAGCTGGGACGGTGACAGGCCCTCAATCCATCATTCAGTAGCCAGGTCTCGAACTGCCAACTTGCCGGCCTTCCCTCTGAAGCAGTATGCATCAATATTTAAACTTGAGTACTGTACTTATTTTAAGATAGACTTTTGACACTGGAAAATAGACTTGATCTAAATGATAAGAGAGCTTCTCCTGCTTGACTGGCAGATTTTTTTTCTTTACTATGTCTTTGTAATTTATGCTCTTTACTGTTACAGTAAGACTGGCCTTTGTTGCCCTACCTGGCAACGTTTTCAAGTGCAGTAATACATCGGATAATGTTTGCATTGGATAATGCTAAAACCGCATAATGTTAAGCAATCTGAAGAGGAAAAATTGCATCGCATAACATTAAATCCTATGGGATGCATCGGATAATGTTCGTTAAAGCCTGTGCTGGTTACATAGTATCTCTATGGAGTTTTAATGTTATCCGATGCATCCCATAGGATTTTAACGTTATCTGATGCATGCATCCGATAACATTAAAAATCGGATAACACTAAGACTTATGGAACCAAGTTTTAGCATTATTCGAGGTTTTACTGTACAGTATTATTTCTCTCTGCCGTCAAGTGACCAAAATATAAAATAATACTTTATACATTTCTTTTTTGCTCTCAGTCTTGTAGGCTTGTTTTTCTAGAGGCTGAAATATCTTGACATTGTGTAATTTTATGTAAATCTTCTGTCCTCTGTAAAATTACAGACATAAGATGATGTGTTTTAAAAGACTTATGATACATGCATTCTAACCTCTATTAATTAACTTAGGCTGTATTTGCCAACTTTTCATTGATTTCCTAGATTTGTTTTCTGTCTTCAGGCATCAACATCTGTCTTAACTTCCCCTGCAGTTTTATTGTTTGTTTGTTTTTCTCTCACACATGGCCACAGCCAAGTTCAAGCACTTTAATGCTTATGGTCACTCACCACCCTCTTTTGAAGCATAAATCTTTTCATTATTGTACTGCATGGGTCGGGCAATTTCTTGTCCTCCAATATGAGCTGGTTTTCCCTCAAGGCACATTACCACAGTATTTGACAACTGGAATGCAAACTCTGGGATGTTTTGAAGTGTATCATGAGTATTTTGAATTTTTTCAATAAAGTGACAGATACTGTTTCTGTGTGACTATGACTGTACAGTTGTACCTCGCTTAAAGAGCATAATGCGTTCCACAGGATTGCTCTTTAAGCGAGTTTGCTCTTTAAGCGAAACCCCATAGTAAATGACCATTTGTGGAAGGGATTGTGAACCCTGATTTATTTGTTAAGTGAGTTTTTGGTTGGTTTTATTTGTTAAGCGAAGCGAACATTCAGACAAAATTCTGCTCTTTAAGCGAGTTACTCTTTAAGCGAGGTGCTCTTTATGCAAGGTTTGACTGTATTGGGATGTACTTTTGGCCTATTAGCAGTGATGGGATGTAACAGGTTCTCACCAGTTCTCCAGAACCGGTAGTAACTTTTCTCAATGTCCCGGAGAACCGGTAGCAGCTTTTGGGGGGAACCACCTTCGGGGCTTACCTTGCGCCAAGCACTTGGTGTGCATGCACACCTACAGTGCTTGGCGGGTATGCACGGCCTCCTTGCTGTCCCCCCAAGCGGGGAGGAGGAAGAGAAGCTGCTAGCTGCTGGTTTGTGTTGTGGTTGGGTGGGTGGGTTGAAGGTTGTGTGTGTGTGTGTGTGTGTGTGTGTGTGTGTGTGTGTGTGTGTGTGTGTGTGTGTGTGTGTGTGTGTGTGCTTATTTTTATTTTTTATTATTTTGTTTTTTCTTTGGCCCCACCCATGACATCATGATGTTAGCTCCGCCCACACTGTGATGACATCACAGTGGAGTAGTAAAATTTTTGACATTCCACCACTGCCTGTTAGCTCAATCAAATAGTTTACAGCTGCTCACAGCAACTTAACGCCATCACTAAGAAATTGATAGTTCGCCGTGCAGTTCCTTTGGCATCTTTCTTTTTCTTCTGTGACTAGGTCAGATGTGAAACTGTCAGAATGAAGCCACCTTTACGTGAATTCATTCTGTAGTTCCTTTCACCTGACCTAGTGTGAGAAAGATTAGCAGGCACAAGTTGGCTGTTGCCTGGGTTAATCTGGTATGAGATTAACAAAACAAGGGTGCCATTGCCCAGGGTATGCTCAGTTGTGGTTCAAAAAATCTAACATGTATCCATAATTTTCTGGGAGGTTCTTTGTGTATACCCACAGTGCAGTCATGTGGATGGTCAGGGCTGTTGGCCCATAACTAAACTGAATTGCTGGAGCTTTGGACACCAACAATGTTGACATTTTATAAGAAATATCTTTGCACTACTTACTTACATGTTGTCAAGAGCCAGCGTAGCGTAGTAGAAAGAGACTCAGATTAGGACTCAGGAAAGTTGGGTTCAAATCCCTCATCTGCCATGGAAACGTAGTGGTAAAACTATTATTTAATTATTTCTTGTATCTCAGATGCTTTATTAGGCTTGCTATCAGTTGGTATCAATTTGATGGCATATCTCACACACAGTATTGCCTCTAGTAAAGTCATTCTGAATGTGGGAATATTTGACAGTTGAGTTAATCTCATAAATGCAACCATGCATGCGCACATCCGCATAAGATTCATCTTTTACCTATGATGCTGTTATGCAAATGTTTATTTTTTGTAGGTCCCAGTAGTAGCCTTCTCTTAGCTTCATTCATGTCTCCACTGGGCAGGGAAATCATTATTCTAGTGACAGGAGTACAAAGGGAGGGATCCGGTAATACAATAGAAGATTATGGTCCCCAAGGTTAAACAGAATAAAGGAGATAAAATAAATGATGGGCTAATCTGTTTTCATTTTGTTACAAAGAACTTTGAAGTGTGTGTGTGTGTGTGTGTGTACAATTAAACCCAGAGTGAAAATAAAGCAGCATTTTATTGTGTATTATGAAAATATTTCTAGAATAAAGCTGATGTACACACACAAAAAGAAAAAGAGTGCTTTGTGGAAAGCATTCATACCTTCTTTCTTTTAATATACATGTATGTTTTAAATATGCATGGATAGTACAGTCCTTTAGACTTCTCTTTAGAGATTGTACTAAAGTCAGAATTGAATTACTCATCCTTCCACAATTGTTCTCTTGCTCTTTCAGCAGAAATTGGGCCATTGTGATATTTATCTGAATTCAAACAAGGCTAATTAAAAGAACTGCTGACAGTTGTTGTGATCTGACTTTGACTGGAGCTTGATGGTCATTATGGGTAAATAATGAACCAAGTCTGCAAATATAGCAGCTGCCAACTTGGGATACTACAGCCAGTGCTACCAATTTAAAGATCTATTGACTGCCCCCCTCCCCCGGCCAGCAGATCTTCTGCAGAAATCTAACATTTTCTGCTAGTGTGTTTTATCATTTCAGTTACTGGGGAGATATCCTAAATTTTATTTCTTAATATTTCATTTGGTTTGTTGTTCACATTTGGAATTAACTTTCTAATTGAAAGGTTACTAATTTCTTTTAGGAATAAGATTTGGCTAACAGTTATAACTGCACACTTTTTGTATGTTTTGCACATTATTGTAATGGAACTAATGAGTTCACTTAACTCATTATTTCTTTGATTCATTTCAGTAATAAGTTTACTTTTTCTAAACATTTTCTATTGATTACTGAATATTTAAATTCCAGTAAAAAGTTGTAATTCTTTAATATATGAATGCCTCTCCCTAACATTAGTATAAATCACTGGTTTGCAAAGGGTAATGAAAGCTAAACAATTTGAGGCACATCAATAAGGTGAGATATAATTTGATCCATAGTTGTGCTCTTCATTTGTGTGGAACTGTCATATTATTCACTAAGAGGCATATTTCGAAATATTTTGTCATGGTTTTTCAGATCCCATTAGAGAGCCAAAAAAAAAAATTACTGAAGGAAATGGATAGATGTAGATTGTAATCTTTTATGATTCCAACTTTCTTACAAAATTCCCCCAAGTTTTAAATACTGTATATATCCAAAATGTAAAATGTTCCATTGTAATTTCTGAGATTTGCCCATCGTACTTAGAGCAGCTACGCAACATTTATTTCAGCTGCCATTATTAAAGGCAATGCACATTAGGCAAAATATAAGAGTGTGCTTGCATATGGTGCATAATGCAGCAGAACTGGAAATCTTGCTGGGAGGAAATGATCCCAAACGTGCCCCTAAAAAGACAAGTCTTTTGCTGTGAAATAATGATGAAAAATGGCTCATTTAAGTATATGCTTTTATTTCAGAAGGAGGGAAATTTTATTCTGTTGTTTGTAGGGCCATCTTGCTTGTTATTTGGGGGAAATATACTCCTGTGCGTGCATGTACAGATAGTGCTGTGGGTTCCCCCTGCCCCCATGGGTGAAAACATTAACAAGAGGTTGTGTTGTGCTACTTTATGTTAAACCAGATCACCACTGAAACATGTGTACAGCCATTCATCTGTGTCACCAAAACCCAAGAGAACAGCTGACATCGACTCTGAAACCGAAACAGTGATCGCTTACAAATCAAACATGGCACGCTCGAAACCGATTGTGCACGGCAATCTTTTTCTAGAAAGGACAACTAATTGAACATGATAAAGTGTAAAGTTAATTAACACCCTTAAATTTGTTGATTACTTTTCACAACATTATATTGTTCTGTTGAGTAGCAGCTTTCTGTCCCAGCTGTCGCTTTTTTAGCACGAATGTCGCTGGTAAACAATAGAGACACCATTACAAGTCGTAAATGGTCCCTGTGACAGCAGACCCTTGTGAGGCTGCATCTGTAGAAAATGATTAAAACAATTGGGTTTTAAAGACAGTTCACATAGCAACCTGGTCCCCTTGGCCTTCCTCTTCATCTCATTTGATGGCAGACTGGTTAAAACATTTAAGTGCATTTTAGTAAATTAAGTGATTTACTAGTTTGAATGAAGCATCCTTAAATGCTGTTTTGTAGGGGATGTTCTTTTGAAGCCTGCTCATTTTCATTTGAAGCCTCTTCACATGTTCGATTGAGTATAAAGTAAAATAAAAGTAATCATTTCATGTCACAGTTAGCTAGGTTCTCAGCTAGAATTTATCCTACAACATGCTACATTAGAATTTCTTGAGCATAACACTAGCAAAAAAAAAGTATTTGTTTTGTTATTATGAGAAAAAAGTTTACATTCAAGGCAAGTAATCTTACAGTCAAGCTACAGTTGATCTATTAGTTCCATACACTGTATTTTTAAAAATATTTATTGCACCTTCCCAGTTGCAGTGAAGGCAGCTTTAATTTTAGCACTGGGGATAATGTAAAATTGGTGAGAATTAGAATGTTGACTTTCTTTTCTTAAGTTTGTGGTTCAAAATCCTAATAAGTTTGTAACAAGAGATTTGCAAACAAAGCCATGAGTGTTATCTCTCGTTTCTGAAGAGAACAGTTAAGATAAAATTTTATACAGCTCTTTTACATGATAGTGTTCAAAATAAAAAGAACTAGTTATATTTGTTAAGTTCTTCCTTCCCAGATGATCATGACGGTATAAGAGGTCAGGTTGATACGCCACACATTTCTTTTCTGGCTTACAGAGGAACAACTAACAGCACAGTTAGAGGGCGAAATGGTTGTATTTCTTCCTCAAGTGTGCTTTTATGACATCAGTGAAGGAAAGGGGAGGATGGTAAGATGGAACAACATTATAACAAATTCTCAGATTTTTCTCATTTCCCAACTCCATTCAAATTTCTGGGCTAATTTCTAGAAGGAGTCTCAGCAAGCTCAATTGTTTCTAAAAACTAGAACGCTAACTTGTTTCTAAAATATAGAAATTACCATGTTCAGAATGCTATAGCCAGTATTCTAAGTATTAATTGAGAGTGTTTGCTTTACTTATAAAATGGATGTGTTGTGGTAACCTGCTGATTTGGGGAAAGATATATGACTGATGTTAGATGGATTTGCTCCGTCTACAGTTTGGGGACTCTCCCAGACCTGACTCTATCAAGGCCTGTTTTCTTAGGGTTCATTCTTTCAGCTTTAGCTGATCAGCAACACACTTCTCTGGAGGAAGCAGAATTTATTGCAGATTTCCATGCTATGCCATCTCCAGATTAGATACTATAATGTGTTATACCTCCTGCTGCCTTTAAAGATGGTTCAGAAACTGTAGCTGGCACCTCACTACTAGTGGGGTCTGAGTAATTAGAACATTCAGCCTTGATTCTGTGCCAGATGTGTTAGTTGCCACTGCATTTCTGGATCTACACAAAATGCTAGTAGTTACCTTTAAAGTCCCAAGTGGTTTGAGGCCACATTCTTCAAAATACTGCCTACATAAAACAACACAGGTTACAGAGGCAGGTCTTCTATGCCCAACTTTGATTAATAGGTGCAGAAGAGCTTTTCATTCTGAAATGTGGTTTAATTTCTCATAACTACAGATCTCTTCCCCATATCCACAGGAGATACATTCTAAGATCTTCAGCAGATACCTAAAATTGTAGGAAACAGCAAAGCCCCATATTGTAGCACACATGCCTCCATCATATAAGTAGGAGTGTATGCAAATGCCTCTGTCATTGTACACCTGTGCTAACAAAATGGCTACTATAAAAAATCTGTTCCTTCTAAACATTACATTCTAGGTAGTGGCATTTAGTTCCCAACTCTGGTAATATGCCATAGAAATACAGACACAGTGGTACCTCATACAACAATTTAAATCCGTTCTATGGGGCTCGTTGTTGTACGAAACAATTGCTATATGATGCATGCATCAATTTTCCCTATGGGATGCATTGTGCAATGATTTTTTTCCCGCTAAGTGGTTTTTCCCATTGGAAAATTGTCATACAATTTTTTCCATAGGGAAAATTGTTATGTGGGACACCATTTCCCCCCAAAAAACCTAATTGTTATACAGTCAAACCTTGCATAAAGAGCGACTCGCTTAAAGAGCAGAATTTTCTCTGAATGTTCGCTTCGCTTAACAAATAAAAACCAACCAAAATCTCGCTTAACAAATAAATTGGGGTTTGCGATCCCCCCCACCAGAAATCACAATTGGTCCCTTTCAATGGTGTTTCACAACTCCCTTAAAGAGCAATCCTGTGGAACGCATTATGCTCTTTAAGTGAGGTACAACTGTACAATGTTGTTGCTTTACAGGGCGATTGTTGTATGAGGTTCCACTGTATATTACAGTATTTGTTTCAGGTTTTTTTAATGTAACATTTTTGAATCTGTGAAAACTGAAATGGTGTGTTGACCCACCCGGGCAGGCACGGGCGCCGCACGGTCTGTTTACCGGTAGTCCAAGTCAGTAGTCTAATCCAAAGGGCATTCATGGGCATCGTGTGGGTTGGCAGAGAAGTCGGGCACGGCATGCAGTCTGGAGTCAAGCAGGATGTTGGTCTTTGCACAAGAGTTGTACTGATGCTGGCAGGCTACAAGAAGCTTGCTTATAAGCCTCCCAGCTAATCGGTATCAGATGGGAGCCTTCTTTGGTGCTTTGCTCTAGCCTCCCTGCATCTCGGATGTAGCTGTTTCCTGGACCTCTCCCTGACTGAGGGCTGATCAATGTCAGAGCCAATCTGACAGGTCAGCTGTCGGAGAAAACAGACTTGGGCCAGATGCAGGCTTATATCCCTGGCTTAGGGCATCCTTGGGCTTGGATGCAGGCAGAACTGGGCTGGGCATAGGGGGTGTATTTATATTAGTATTTCGACTTATATGCCGCCCCACTCGCACAGCGACTCTGGGCGGCTTACAGAAGAAATAGTTAACAGTTACATAGCACATTCCATAGCATAAAAAACAATTACAGATATCACACAGTAAATTACAAATATCACATATACAGTATATATATGTCCAATAACAATTGCAATTACAAAACATTAGGACATCCTAAGAAATAAATCAAAGATACTATAATATAAATCAATACAGCATCAAAATTCAATAAGCAACAGTATGAAGCAACAATCAAACATTCCAAACATCAGTCCAGTTTACACAAAAATTACAAAAGCAGAAAACTAAACAAAAACAGGGGTGCCTCCTGATCCAAGTCCTCTTCAGAGTTGGAGGAGGGCTGGATCACAACAAACTGTGGAAATGGGACCTGTGGGGGTACCTGAACATATATATCTCCTCAACTTGAAATAGAATTCAAAAGACCAATAGCCAAAAACTATTGTCACCATTCAGTTTGTTCTAACAAATGAACGATGCTTTGGACCTGTTTAACAATCTGTGAATGGATTTAAAGTTACTGACTTATGGATAGATATCACTGAAGGTCCTCCTCCCATATTTTGACTTAACATTTGCTGATCATGAGATTAGTAGCAAAACCCTGCCATGTGCACTTAGAAAAAACAGTCATGTGAGATGGAACCCTTCCAGATGTGACTAAGGAAGGGCTAATCTTGACTATGTGGATGTTTTAGTAATGAAGGATGAAGTGAGCTTAGGTCACTATGGATCAATTTCCTTCAAGGTTGCTTTTGAGGAATGTGCATCCATGTGATTAATCTATTACAGTGATGGCCAACCTTGGCACACCAGCTGTTCTTGAACTTCAATTCCCAGAAGCCCTGATCAGCAGGTATGTTGACTTGAGCTTTTGGGAATTGAAGTCCAAAAACACCTGCTGTGCCAAGGCTGGCCATCACTGATCTATTATGTTTAATTTTATATATTATGTATTGAGTGTTGAGTGATCCTTATGGCTTTGTGTTATGGTTTGTGATTTATGATTATTTGTAAGAAAATGTAACTGTTATATGTCATCCAGAGTGAGATAATACCCCAGATGGATGGGATATACATACATACATACATAAATATTAGTGAAGGGTTTCTGGGACATTATCAAATTTGATACACAGATTGCTATATGATTTTATATATTATATTACAACTTTCCTGCCAATTCTCTTTAGCAAAACAGAAAGTAACTAGGTACAGTGTTTTTGTTTGTTTTCTGACATGCAGGTCAAATGTTGATCAGAGACCAGAATGGGCTTTCTCAGCAACCTTGAAATTGAAAGGGAGTCATTTAGAGCTAATCTAAATAATCTGTTGTTGCTAATGGCTGTGGGAAGCTGTATTGTTGTGCTTGCTTGTCTGTCATCTTGCTTGACCACACCCTTCTCCCTTTGACCCCCTGAATTTGGTGTATAAAAACCATGCCTGTAAGTTTCACTCTTTGTCTGAAGAAGTGGACTTGATCCACGAAAGCTAACAATAAAAATATAGCCGTTAGTCTTTAAAGTGCTACAGTGTTTTTTATTTTATTTTGTTTATTTTGTTTTGTTTTCTGATATACATACATAAACTATACCATATTTGCTGGCATGTAAGACACATCAGAGTATAAGACACACCCCATTATTACCAAAATAGTTCACTATTTTAAGGGGGGATTGAGCTTTATAAGGCAGCAAATAGGGTAATTTGGTGTCACAGTCTCTCCATTTTCCCACTTTTGCTACTGGTTAGAAAATTTGTTTGTCATAACAATATTGCCCACAATGAAGGGCCATTGCACGGTTGTATTCATAACTAGCCACCTCTGAGATGACCTGAAAAATGATAATATAAATAATGTTCAAATTGAAATAAATCTTAAAAGTGCCACAGCCTTTTTTGTTACACATGGTTAAACAAACTAACATAGCTGCCTCTTTTGCCATTAAAAAAATGTTTAGGTGTTGGAGCTGCCCGTGCAGGAAACCTTACGTTTATGATCGGAGGAGTAGAGCAAGAATTTGATGCTGCAAAGGAACTGCTGACGTGTATGGGTTCCAATGTGATCTATTGTGGAGAAGTTGGAACTGGACAGGTACAATTTGGGTAACTCCTAAACATCCCATTTTACCTTTTGTCTCTTTTTGTTCCCTTTCATATTTCAGTGACTTTTTAAAAATAAAAGGTACAGTAAAACCCCGGATAACGTTATGACTTGGTTCCACAAGTCATGACATTATCCAATTTTTAGCGTTGTCTGATGCTTGCATCGAACAACGCTAAAAAAAATGCCCTGACTTCAGGAACAAACCACTTTAAAGGCAGGCAGGGAAAGAAAGAGACGCGATCGAGTCTCTTTCTTTTCCTCCCTGCCTTTAAAGCCACCCCCCACCCACAGCGGTCTCTGCGACTGCAGCAAGGTCGGGGAAAGGCGCACGCCTTTCCCCCTACCCTACTGCAGTCACAGAGACTACTTGTGTCTCTTTCTTTCCCTCCCTGTGTTTAAACTACAGGGAGGGAGGGAAGAGAGAGATGTGATTGGTTCTCTCTCTCTTCCCTCCCTGCATGTAGTTTAAATACAGGGAGGAAAAGAGTGAGACGCGATCACGTCTCACTCTTTCCCTCCCTGTATTTAAACTACAGGGAGGGAGGGAAGAGAGAGACATGATTGGTTCACTACAGGCAGGGAGAGAAGAGAGAGAGAACCAATCACGTCTCTCTCTTCCCTCCCTCCCTGTAGTTTAAATACAGGGAGGGAAAGAGACACAAGCAGTCTTTGCAACTGCAGTAGGGTCGGGGGAAAGGCGCGCACCTTTTCCCGACCCTACTGCAGTTGCAAAGACCGCTGGGGGGGGGATGGATTGGGTAGAAGTTCTACCCAAACCACCCCACACCTGCAGACCATTGCCTCTGATAACACTAAGAATCATTATCCAGAATCGTTAACCAAAAAACTTGCATCGTTATCCGATTCTAGCATTATCTGATGCAATCGTTATCGGTATTACTGTAGTTAGGTTCTCCCCAAATTAAATTTCACATCCAGATCTAGAATTAAAATGTTAGTTAATTTGAACTCTTAATCCCACCACTTCCCATATCGTGCTACTGTCTACTTTATCTGGAACAGAAATTGACCTTGCTGCTCTAAAGTTCTCATGGGAAGCTCATAAGGTTCGGTTCTTACTGTCTTCTCAAAGACTGGTTTAAAAAAATCTTTCTTTTCTCCTAATTTGTATCTCATGGTAAACCAGAATTCTTTAGCTCATCCCTTGCTCGAAAGCCAGTCGTATATGACTCTAGGGTTCAGTGCTCATCTCTGTTTATAGCCAAAGAGTCAGTGCTGTCTGTATCTGAAGACATTTCTGTGGACATGTGGCAGGCATGACTAGACACGGAACACTGTTTACCTTCCCACCGAAGTGGTCCCTATTTATCTACATGCAATTTCTTGCTCTCGAACTGCTTGGTTGGCAGGAGCTGGGACAGAGATGGGAGCTCATTCTGTCATGCAATACTTGGTTCTCGAACTGCTGACCCGCCAACCTTCTAGTAATCAAGTTCATCATCTTAACCGCCTGAGCCACTGCTACCCCTGAATTCTTTAGAATGCTTATTTAATTGGGGGGAGGGAAGCAAGTGTGCTGGCATGTTCTTCTTGATTACTTTCAATTTGCACTTCCTCACAGATGTCAGTGGTTAGTCCACGTAACTTTGGTCCAGTCACTGTTTAGTTAATGTTCAAACAAGGCCTTCTGACTTATTCTTCTAACAAGCTTCTTTGACCACTCCCATGTCCAGATATAGTCAGACAGAAGCAACCATGTAATATATGCCAATATGCTTATTCTCCCATAATAAGCCAGAATTCCAAGAAAGTTTGGTTTATCATGGTGTACAAATGGGGCCAATATGTAATTATAATTGTTATATTTCCTTCTGTTTTTATTGGTTTTGTGACTTAATCTTCTTTGTGTCAAACAGTGGTGGGATGTCAAAAATTTTACTACCCCATAGTGACATCATCACAGTGTGGGTGGAGCTAACATCATGATTTCATGATGTCATGGGTGGGGCCAAAATAATAATAAAAATAATAAAAAATAAAAATAAGCACACACACACCCCTCAACCCTCCCACCCGTAAATAAATAACTTAATTAAATAAAAATACATTAAAATACACCCACCCACCCACCCCAAACACAAATCAACCAGAGTTTTAAAACCAGAGCTTAAAGCTTATTCTGGCTAATCTTTCTCACACTAGGACAGATGGAAGGAACTACAGAATGAACTCGCCATAAGATGAACTGGTGAGAACCTGTTACATCCCATCACTGGTGTCAAGGCTGTAAATTCTTTAGAATAATGTATTTTAATTGGTCTTAATCTGTACATCACTGGGAATTTACAATAATAGTTAATATTAGCCTTTTAAATAGCCAAGAAAAATGGATGGCGAATCTTGGGCACTTCATAGGTCAGAGATAAGGGATGTGTAACCCTTCAGCTCTTCCTATGCTGCAACTCACATTGGCTCTATCTGCGCTAGCATGTGGTGAAAGATAATGGGAATTTTAGCTCAGCTAAATCCAGAAAGCCACATATCTGTCATAGAACAACTGGCATAAATTATGTCTGATGGATGAAACTTCCAAGGTCCAATCATTTTCTGTATCCCCTCCCCACAAAAAACAAGCTAATTTGCACTGTGTGGGGTGAGGAAAGCTTGTGCTTTGAAAGTCAGATATAGTTTATCTTTTAAGGAAAGTCATTTTTTAATTATGTATGTATATTTATCAGTTTTGGCTGGATAGTTCAGAAAATTAGATATCTGGTTGCAAAGCCAGTGGCTGGTAAACCACTTCTTGATACTTTATTTATTTATTTATTTATTTAATATTTCATTTGTACCCCGCCCTCCTCCAAAGACTCAGGGCGGCTTTACAACTAAAAACAATTAAAACACATACATACAATCAAGTTAAAATAGCATAAAATTAAGTTAGAATTAAAAATTAAAATTCAAGTTAAAAACACCAAGGAGAAAGGTGGAATATTTAAAAGAGCCAGGCGATCGAGTTGGCCATCTGGCTCCCCACACATGTCCCGCCAACCAGGTCTTCACTCCTTTCCTAAAGGGCAGCAACTCCGTCTGGAGACGCAACTCCATTGGCAGGAGGTTCCATAGTGCCGGAGCAGACACAGAAAAGACCCTCCTCCTCTAGCTGAAGGTACAACCAGAGAGCCTCTCCAGTCCGCTCTAGTGGGATGGACAGATGTTCTCAGGGTGTTCTCTTAAGTATCCTGGCCCACTACCATGTAGTGCTTCAAAGGTAATAACCATCACCTTGAATTGCACCCGGAGGCACACTGGGAGCCAGTGCATCTCCCGAAGAAGTTTACACCTAGAAAACCCTGGGAAATGTCATTTTAGGTCAGAATTGACTTTCAGTGAACCCCCACTTTATGGACAACTCTCTTACCATAAAAGTTGCTTCAGGAAAAGAAATCCATAGGGAAATGACAGTCTGCTTCAAGGGGGAAGAAACACTATATGGAACTCTTTTTTTTTTGTGTTCTGATGCTTCCCACGGCTGTAGGAGGTTGTTTGGAGCGTTTCTGTTCCATTTTTTAAAAAAAATTGTCAGGTTTTGGCACCTCCAGAAGCTTTTCCCACAACTAGGAAGTGCCAAAATTCCCCCATCGCTTCATCAGCTATTTGGTGGGGGGTTTTCCCCCTGCAATTACACTAGATAGTGCTGATGGAAATGTGCCGAATATGCATTGCAGACCCAAAAATAATAATTAAAAAAAAAATCAGTTCCGGAATTCACTAAAAAGACAAAAAAAAAGTATCCCCTCCGCTCAAAACTCTTTCCAAAGTACACTTTGGAATTTTTTGCTGTGTTTTCACCGCTTTAGAAAGAGCTTTGAACAGAAAAAACAGGTTTCCTTGGTTCCTTTCTAATCTCTGGAATGGAAATACTGTTTTTCAATGCATTCCTATGAGAAACCGCAGTTCGCTTTAAGGAAAAATCACTATAAAGAAAACCCTGTGGAACAGATTAATTCTATAAAGCAGGGATTCACTGTACTTGTATTACTATTAAATGTATCATTTACTGTGAGCTTTTTGTACTCTTTGTTGGTTCAGCCTAATTCTATTTTTGGAGTGTGTTATTATACTGTTAGGGGCTGTGGTGGCTTAGTGGTTAAGACGCTGGGCTTGATGGCCAGGAGATTGGCAGATCAACAGTCCGAGACCCAAATGCTGCGTGACAGAGTGAGCGCCCATCATCTGTCCCAGCTCCTGACAACCTAGCAGTTTGAAAGCAAGAAATTGCAAATAGATTAATAGATACTGCTTTGGTGGGAAAGGTATCAGCATTCCGTGTACTCCGTTGTCTAGTCATGCCTGCTACATGTCCATGGAAATGTCTTCAGACACAGGCAGTGCTGGCTCTTTGGCTGTAAATGGAGATGAGCACCACACCCTAGAGTCGGATATGACTGGCTATTGAATAAGGGAGATATTTACTTTTAGTATTATGCTGTTGATGACTGATTATTAATCAAACAAACAGCTGCCAATTGCAGACTTACCAAGTAGTTCCTAATGCTGTACATGAGTGGTGGGATGTCAAAAATTTTACTACCCCACCGTGATGTCATCACAGTGTGGGTGGAGCCAACATCATGACATTGTGGGCAGAGCCAAAGAAATAATAATAATACAAAATAATAAAATAAAATAAAAATAAGCACACACACACACATCCCTCAACCCACCCACCCACCCACAACACGAGGACAGCAAGGAGGCTGTGCATATGCACCAAGCACTGTAGGCATGCATGCACACCAAGTGCTTGGCGTGCATGCACAGTGGGGGAACCAGTGAAAAGGTAAGCCCCGAAGCTGGTTCCCCCCAAAAGCTGCTACCAGTTCTCCGGGACACTGGGAAAAGTTACTACCGGTTCTGGCGAACTGGTGAGAACCTATTACATCCCATCACTGCTGTACATCCAAGTTTCTGTTACATCAGGAGCATGCTGGAGGTGGAATTCCCATTGTGACTTGTTCTGCCAAGACACATTGTTATATAGAGATTACCAGAAGTATTTCCCCCCGTTTTATTTCATGAGACATTAACAGTTGTTGCTGTTGACTCAAGAATAGCTGTAGAACAAATGTATTTAATTTGCTAGATAGCTGTCTGGGTAACAGAGCAATTCATGGAGTATTTAACTTATTTTCAGGCTGCAAAAATCTGTAACAACATGCTATTAGCTGTCAGTATGATCGGAACTGCAGAGACCATGAATCTTGGAATCAGGTACAGTATGTTGCATTTTATAATGTCCTTTCTATTTTGGCTGTCTTTTTTTCTGACTGACTCTTGTAGACAAAGAATGATGTTACAAGAATGTACATCTAACATAAGCACTGTTACAGTGCTTTTCACAAAATTGTTTTCGTAACCCTGAGAAGCAAACAAAATGCCTTTGTTAGGCCACATAAGTGTGATCAAGATTTTATGTATAGGGTCTTTCTTTTGTTATTTCTAGATGAAACATGCAAAGGAGCAAATATAGGTACAGGCATATATTATGATCCACCGTGAATTTGATAAGTCAATTTTTGATGCCCCATAGACTAGAAAATCAATGTATAGCCTAGAAAATAGATTTATCAAGCATCTGTTAAGGCTAAAGCATTGATCAATCTGATTTAATACTTGTGTTGGCATTATGAGTCTTCCCGACCAAGGCTGGCTAAGGTGTTTACAGTTACATGTTCAAACTTTTCTGTACTCATGTGCTCCCTACAGGCAAAAAGTAATTTAATTTATTTATTTTTTTATGATGACAGTTTTGATCTTGTTTCCTTTTGTGCTGAGTTTCCACTGTAGTCCCTGCAGTAATGGTAAACACATGGTATTAGGTTGTGTCCTTTGAACAACTCTTTCAAACTTGTCTATAAACATAAATATTTATGGATCCTAAACCTAAAAAATAAATCTGTTTTACATTTTCAAAAGAGAATGAGAAACATAAAATATGAGTACATCTTTGTACATACAGGTACATGTAAAAATATACGGGTTAACACATGTACACCAAAAAGTCAGTATAATGGATTTATATTTCCTCTTAATTACCATATCAAGAAGCAGTTGCTTTATTGAATTGCCCTTGTCTCAGATGTTAGACTATCTTGACCTATTAAGTTGTCATGTTGTAATTGAGATAAAAGAGGAATTTGCTTTGCATCAGTGCTAATTGGTTTATCAATATCCTGTACCATTTACATTTTAAAATTGAGCATCTGTAAAATAGGGAAGCGTATCTTTAACAAGCCGTAATAAAACCCATAAGGTGGAATACTACTGTTGTAATTGAGGATTGTAAAGCTGTATCATAGTCAGTTCTAAGTCATGGTTTGCTTAATGAAAAATCAATCATCTATGACTTCATTGTATTTAGTTCAAGTTGAAACTCACATTTTCTGTTATAAAAATATTCAGTTAGCTTGGAGCACCAAAAGATCTCTTGCTATAATGGTATGCAACCCTAATTGAGATTTGCAATCATTGTAACACGCAAATACAGTGGTACTTCACTTAAAGAGCATAATGCGTTCCACAGGATTGCTCTTTAAGTGAGTTTGCTCTTTAAGCGAAACACCATTGTAAGTGACCAGGGGGGATTGCAAACCCTGATTTAGTTGTTAAGCGAGGCGTTCTTTATGCGAAGGTTTACTGTATATCTTTGCTTTTAAATTCCATGTTAAACGTTTATGTGTGCAGAGAGGGGTTCTGCTGCTGAGATTTTGGTGTGAATTTGGACTCTGTTGAAGTTCTGATAGGTCTGATTAATGCCAAGAGACATAAGCTCTGTAGCATTCAATTGCAATCTCTAGTAATGTAGTTTTGTTTGTAGTTCTGAATTATTTCCCTCTCCCATACTTCTTCCTAGCAAAGAATCCTCCTGTTGCCAGATTGATAAAGGTAGAGATATCTTAGATACCTTGGAGTAGCTATTTAGGAAGGAGTCCGCACAATGGTAGATATCTGCATGCGGTTTTTTAAAAGTCATTTAGATATCACATCACCCGCTAGCTAGGCGGACCATGACGTGTGTCCTCCGTTTTCACCTTGCCCAAGGGATCTGACAGAAGACACTTTGGTGAGTCTTAGTCCTGGCCTAACATCATTGACAAGTGATGAGCAACACTGCCTAGTTAGACCGCTCAAGCCCCTGCGCCTTGAGAAGGCTAGGATAGAGATATTGCTACTTAAAGGAGATGAAGTGATGGCAGAAAGCTTTTCAAGGCATAATTTCTGCTGCTGTGCTAACATCTTGTGACAAGCCAAAATTCTGGCTTTATCACACACACAAAAAAGCAGAGTGCTAACTCACTGCATGGGGAGTGAGTCAATAAACAAAGGACCTTCCATCCATCATGTTTGGCCATTGTGGTGTCCAGATACGGTGCATTAACATAGGTGTCATGTGGAGAAAGTTGATAGGGAGAATGTCTTTCTTACTTCTCCTTCTATTTCTTCTAAAACTAGAATCTGGGATCATCCACTAAAATGGTGAGACATACAGGGTAGGTAAAAGGAAATCTTTCTTCACACAGAGTATAATTAAACTGTGAAACTCAGTGCTACAGTTTATAATGATGGCTGCCAACATGAAGGATTGGATATATTCCATGTTGGTTAAGACTATCAATGGTTGTCAGTCAGGATAGCTGACAGTTTCATGAGTGGTGTGCTGTAAAATGCAAGGCAGAGAGTAAAGAATTACTGGTGGGCTTTTTCTGGCCATTATTTGAACAGAATGTTTTTGACTATGATGGACAAGTTGATTGGTGCAACTTGAATCTTCTTACATTCTTGTGTTCTTAAACTGGCAATCTGTCTTAGCTCTCCCTGAACAACTGAAATAAATGAATCAGGACCAAAACTCTGGCTTGTTTCCCTGACTTACCAGGAGACAGACAAGCCAGAACACAGTCCCAGTGTCATCTGAGAAGAGAGCTCTCCTGAAGGTCAAACAGAAGATGTTTCACCTTCACCCTAGCAACATTTGGCTTTGCTTCTTCACTCTGTGAAATAATTTAATATAAATCTTTCTGGTGCTGTTTTGTCCACCATTACTAGATGTGTGAAGTCTGCTGTTTATCAACTAGGCCAGTGACAGTGAACCTTTTAGAGACTGACTGGCCAAGGAGGAGGAGGTGCACGTCACATGGGTGCATGTGCATCTCCTTCACAGGTGCATCCGCCATCTAGTAGGGGTGGGTGGGGGTGTCTGGTAACCTCGCCAGAGGGAGACGTGGTGGGGAAGCAGTGCTGTTGTGGGTGTCAGGCAGGACAGGACTTTCCCTCTACACGGCACAGATCCACAGAAAGGCTTCTGCGTGCCACTTCTGCCATAGGTTCACCACTACTGAACTAGGTGAAAGGATGTTTCCACTCATTTTTAACAATACGTGCATTTAATAATTAGTCCTACCTTCTTCTAAAACTGTTCCACTGCTGTTATTTTATGATATGCTTCTTTGTTATGGTGGTTAACAGCAAGACACCCTCAAAAAATAGTCATGGTACTCACTATATCATTGTTGACCCTCTGTTTGTTGGTGGTTAACAACAGGGCCAATGGATATATCTCTTTTAAGCTCCCAATGAAATAACAAACTAATTGTTTATATTACTTCTGCTCTTTTTATTTTTCATTCATTCACTGAAATCCTGTTGCTTAGCATAAGAAAACTAACTTTCACTGTTTCTGTCAAGCAAAGAAAAAGTCCCTGCCGCAATGCTTTGAGGCATTGACAGACCCTCCAAGACATTGCATGTGTACATGAACACACACACATACAGAATCCCAGTGAGAATGATTTACTTGTCATTTAAGAATACTGTAGATTGAAAGTTGGGTTTTTTCTTAGACTGAGCAACAGATCATTGTGTTACTGATAGCTGCTTTGTGATTGTTTTCCCTAGAGGGGTGGGATAAAAGTGTAAATAATAAATATAAATAAATAAATATTGTTATTCCTTTGTCCATTCAAGATGTTATTGGTATGTGTTTCTTAGGTAGTTGTGTGGAGTGAAAGGGCAAGAGCCTGAAAACAGTTGGTTTCCACCCCTTAAGTACTCTGTGTAGGTGTAAGAGGATATACTGAGAAAAACATGGGGTACAGTATTTACTAGCTTTCTAAACAGAAAAAGAATATACATTGAATAAATCTTAGTTGCTGTTTTTGAACCTCAACTCCTTCATTATTGGCCACAGTGGCAGTGAGTGCAAGGAGTTGTAGTTGAAGAACATCTGGAGGCCACATCTACTTACTTCTCATTTATACATTCTGCTAGTGGATCAAAAGGAAGAGAGGGTGGCAGAGGATGAGATGGCTATATGGCATTGTTGATGCAATGGGTGTAGAGTTGAGCGGGCTGTGGAGGATGGTGTGCCTGATGTGCAATGGTCCCTGGGGTCTAGTATGTGACTGAACAACAGTGGATCTTTCCCAGTCATATATGGTGATACCAAGAGTTAAAACTGGGTCCACCTAGCTGTCCTCTCAGTCCCTTTGCCATTAGAGGTATACTGTGCTGGGAGAGGGAGGAAGTGTTCCCATTGGGCTACTGGACAAAGAGACTGGCTGAACTCTGTGCTGTGTTGGTATGCATGCCAACAGAAAGGGCTCTGAGTGTCCTCTCTGGCACGTGTGCCATAGGTTCACCACGACTGCCTCTATACCATTGTTCCATTTGAGGCTTCAGAATTGTGTGTTTCTGTTTCAAGGTTATTTTCTCATCGTCAGTAAACTTGGCTGCACTTTGTTGAAAGCTACAGTAGTCTGTCATAATGATATGAAGCTGTGCCCTTCCCAAAACAGAGTGCGAATACAATATACGTTGAACCTGAACTTAATTTTCTTCTAACTCCCAGTAAATTACCATATTTCTAAATTTGCTGCGGTGGTCTTTGCTAGAAAAATGTGCAACGTAGCTGCTTGTACATCTTATGCACATGAATACTTGCAAGGGAGCATTTGTGCACATTCCTCAAGTAGTTTAAAGCTATTAGAAATGAATGCTTCTGCTATCAATTTTTTTGAAGGTGACAAGAATGCATTGACATGACAGAATTGTTTTTTAATAAAATACATATAGCATTTACAGTTTATAGAGCTTTCACAAGACTGAAGAAGAAAATCATATCAGCAACAGTGAATTCCTACACAGTAGGAATGTGAGTGCATCAATATTCTGTTCATGTCATTTGAGTACTTAATTAAAGCAGCAGGCTATTTCATTTTAGAATTTTTTTTTAAAAAGAGGTAATAAATAATTCCATATTTTAAAACCAAGAGTGATGGTAGTGATAGTAATGGAACGTTGCTAGGTACTTGACAGAATATAAGTTGTAAAAGTGCATTCAAATACACATGAGCAATGTTGACTCTTTTAGCTAGCAGACCTATTTTTATTGGCTTTCATATTTAAGAGGAAAGCATAGACAAAAAGGATATATACAAGACTATATAGAGTAGGCCCACTTGACTCAATGGAACTTACAGAGAATGTCACTCACAAAATTGCCATTGATTCAAGCCTATTCTAGTGCCATTTATTATACTTAGGAATAGGATTTTGGCCAGTATGATAGATCTCTTTGTGTCTTGAATCCTATTGACTCATTATTTGCCTGGATCTTGACAACACACTAGAGAAGAGGGTCTGGCTCAGTGGCTCCCAAAGTGGGGCACAAGCCCCACAGGGGGAATTCAATTTCCGGATGCCTAAGTCAGTACATTGGCTGATCAGTGCCTAGGGGAATTGACTTAGGCTTCTGGGAATTGAAGTCCAAAACCAAAGTTTGGGAAACACTGGTCTAACTCCTCCTCTTTTCCAATGTTGCTTTCTCCAGGCAGAAGTCTGCAGAAGAAAGATTCCTAATATTTTAGGCTTTCCTTATAAGGAATAAGGAGTAGACTGTACAGCCAGTGACTCAATGCTGAGTGTTGGGCAGTAGTAAATAACCTGACTCCCTAAAAGGGCCAATGACTATGGGCAAATGAGCCCCTTTTGGTGGGGTGATGGTGGAGGAAATGCCAGTAGAAACCATCATATTGGGCCCAACGGCAAAATCAGTGGAGAACGAACCACTTCACTATTCTGATTCCCAATGGTTATGGAGGTGGAAGAGGCCATTCCAGATTGACTGGCTGTGAAGGCGCACCTTGTTAATATTGTCAAGGCTGCGCCAATCCATTGCAGTTAAATCCTGCATGTCTTATTTGGTGTGTGCCACAGGAGATGGCTCTGAGATCACAGTGTGTGGGTCACTTCATGGCAAGCTGAGATCCACCTTAAACAAATTCACGCCAATGGCATTTTTCTGTTAATCAAGGAAAGAAATGTATACTTGGATACAAGTAGCAGCTGATGGCAACGACAAGGAAATTTCCTGATTATCTAGTATTCTCGCTCATATATAGAGACAATACATGAAGAGGGCCCTTCTCTTAAAACATCACTTTTCACACAAAGCAAGCAGTGGTAGTAAGGAGGCGGACTAGATCATTGTTTCCCAACCTTTCGTTTATGGACTTTGGAGCTGGTAAGAATTATGGGGCCACAAGGTTCCTAATTCTTTTCCGATCGCTGTGGTCTTCAGAGTTTGATAAAGTTACTTTTCAGATTGCAAGTCCCACAATCTCTCTTGAGTTATAATAATTATAATAAAAATCAAAGTCTGGTAGCTGTGTTTGATTTTCTTGTTTTTCTTTCTCTTCTAGCTCTGTCACATACTTGCATGTGTATAGATCTCCAGTTCCTATTGTTTAATAGGCCCAGTGTGGTTTAGTAGATATGATGACAGACTAGGACTGAGAAGTCCTGGGTTTAAAGTCCTGCTTGGTCATAGAAACCCAATGGGGATGGGAGTGGAACTGGTATAAAACCATTCCTTAAATGTCTCTCTTACCTTGAAATCTCTATTAGGGTCACCATAAGTTGCTTCCAGTTTGACAGAATATAACACAACACATGTGTGCATTATTTAACATTAAGTTTTTAAAGTATTCCTGTCTATTATGCTGTTGATTGCCTGGTTAGATGTTTAATTAAAGTTTTAAACTTTGTTTAACTTTTTATTTATTTATTTATTTATTTTCGTACTTCTATACCACCCTCCTCCCCAGGGCGACCCAAGGCGGTTTACAACATCACAAAAAATAATAATAATAATACAATCCAAACCCATCATCCAGAGCTTCAGGATACCAACTATAAAAATTGGATCTCAGTTCTGAACCTTCTTTCTCGTTTATGATTTGCATGTTGAGTATATGCTCCAATTATTGACGGATGATGCAGCCAAAATAATATGCTGCCTTTTCTCTCCTCTGCTTCTCCATCCCCAAAATGTGGAACACCTTGGTAATTGTAAATGCATGCGCACATGCACAGTCTTGTCGTGTCCAGTGGCGAGTTATTATGGGGACTGACAGACTGTCATCGTTTTGATAGCTTGAGCAGTATATCTCTTGAACAGCAATAGAGCTCTTATGCAGAAAGTATCATATGTTCCGAGCCAATTTACAGGGAAACAGCAATAACATTTTATCATGGTTGAGAGCCCACTAGCTGCTTCCTATTAAACTTGCCCTTTCAGATACCTGTCTTGGATTAATTTGTTGATTTCAAATGGAAACTCAGTCTTCTCCACTGAAGCATGACTTTCCAGGATAGACTCTTACTGAATGACAATTACTGTATATTCTACCCGCCTTCAGACCATTACAAGCTTTGGGTTCAGTGGAAGACAGAGGACTTCTTCAGTAACAGATTTTAATACGTGTCTAATTTTAGCTGTCAGTTATCTACGCACCAGTAGATGAATCCTCAGAAAGATGAAATGCAAAACACTTCTAGCTTGGTCCTTTTAATGATATACTTGCTGCAAAGGGATAAAAAGAGAAGCATTCGCGTTGGTGAGGGAGCAACTCTGGACTACTTGGAGAAAATTGCACAGTGCATAAGAATACATAATTTTGGAAATTTTTTTGTTTTGTCTATATTTTCTTCTTGAGTCTAATATGGAAGTCAAATGTATCTGCATCTGTAATATCTGTGATTCTAAAGACATTCATCAAGGTTCTCAAGGTGGAGTTCAGTTTAGGGATTTGTAAAGTTTGTTTATAGAATAAGACTGCAACCGTATATCCACTTACCTGGGAAAAAGCCCACTGAACCCTGTGGAACTTATTTCTAAGTAGGCATGTATAAGATTCTGTTTTAAGTCTTTCTTTCTTTCTTTCTTTCTTTCTTTCTTTCTTTCTTTCTTTCTTTCTTTCTTTCTTTCTTTCTTTCTTTCTTTCTTTCTTTCTTTATGTCAGAGCATTGCCCAATTTTAAATTCTGGACATATATGAAGGTAGTGGGAGACACTCGTTGGCATTGATTCATCCATGTGTTGTTTTTCTAAGTCTTTCTATAAGTAATCCATAGAGTCCATTTTTTCAGAGAAAGAAATTCTTCTATAGTATTGGTATGAAATATACAAATCTTACTATGGCAAGTGGTGCAGGTGAACAAAATCTTGTTGATTCTTTAGAATTGTCAATGTAGCTAGTTATCTGTGGCCTCTGTAGACCCTTTGAATCAGCGCAGTTTTCTTAAACATTGACTCATAATTCAAATTATTCAGTGAATCCTCTCGGATAGTGCTACTACTTCAGTTTATGCCAAAATGTCTTCCTTTGGGGATCATTCATTAAAGTGGTTAGTTTGTGGTCCCAAAACTAGACTCAGGGGTCATCTCAAAGTTCAGTTCAGAGGTTTTGTAATTAGCTTTTAATGCTCTAATGCAGTGGTTCCCAATGTGGAGCCCATGCCCCTTAGGGGGACTTTAAATCCCAGAAGCCTAAGTCAGTACATTGGCTGAGCAAGTCAGGGGTCGGGTCATGCTCCCTCAAACAGTTGAGGGGGCAGACTGGTTGGCCCCTGCCATTTACGGCCATTGTAAACACATGTACGATGGCTGTAAATGACTCTACGACTAATTCCAGCTGTGGCGGCTGGAGCAAGGGTGGGACCAGATTATTTGGCACTGTGGGCAGTAGGTTAAGAACCCCTGCTTCGGAGAATTGAATTAGGCTTCTGGGAATTGAAGTACAAAAACCAAAGATTGGAAAACACTGCTCTAAAGGGTTTAAGACAAAATAATCTTGGACCACGATATTTAAAAGACCATTTATTTGTATTTACAATATCATAAACTGTTCTTTGAGTAGCCTGCTCACTGAGGTGAAGTGAAGATGGCCAACAGGGAAAGGCTTTCTCAGTGAGGTGTCCCTTTTGGTACTATTCTGTCCCCAGCGAGGACTGTCTATGATCTTTGGGGCTTTTTACCATCTTAGTGGTTAAGAGACTGAACTTGACAACTGGCACACCACCAGTTTAAGACCCATGTGCTTCATGACAGAGTGATCTCCCCTCTCCGTCCCAGCTCCTGCCAACCTAGCAGTTCAAAACAAGAAATAGCAAATAGGTAAATACGTACTGCTTTGGTGGGAAGGCAACAGTGTTCTGTGCACTCCGGCATCTAGTCGTGCATGCCACATGTCCACGGAAATATTTGCAGACACATCCAAAACTGGCTCTTTGGCTATAAACTGCACCCTATAGTCAGCTACAACTGGCTTTCAAGTAAGGGAGACCTTTACTGTTACCATTGGATAGAGCGGACCGGAGAGGCTCTCTGGTTGTACCATCAGCTAGAGAGGCTCATCTCTCTAGCACTAGAAGGAGGGCCTTCTCTGTGTCTGCTCCGGCCCTGTGGAACCTCCTGCCAACTGAGCTGCACCTCGCGTCAGAGCTGCTGCCCTTCTGGCTGGCAGGTCAGGTCTGGGGTACTGGACGCACAACGATCTCAGCCTACTGGCTGGTTTGACCTCCTCCCCTGCACCCTTAAGTTCTTAAGTTTTAAATCATATAACGTTTTAGTTGTAGTTTTAATTGGTTTTAACTGTGGGTTTTTGAGAACTTTTAGGATTTTAGCCTTTTTATGTGTTTTAGGATGTGTTAAACTGCCCTGGGTCGCCTTCGGCGAGGAGGGCGGTATAGAAATTTAAATAAATAAATTAGGATTTTGGAGAATCATTTGTATTTCGTTGTTTTATGACTTTGCTGATTTTTGTTCTAATAAATTCTTATTTTGTTTTTTTTTAACATTTTGAGAATATCACTAAGTAGTTTTGCAGCAAAAAATACAGAGTTCAGTTAAGTAGTTTAGTTAACAAGGTAAAACAATGGTAATGATTTTAAAATAATAAATAAATGAACCAAGGATTTAATTGGAGGAAGGAATAATTGAAAATGAGACCAGAGGCCATTGATTTATGGTGCAAAAAATAAATTGCCTCTAGCACAGGAGTTCTGATTTTCATTTCTGTAATTTACTGCTTTAGAGCTGGATGTTGTCTCTTTTCTATATGGCATGCAACTGATCTGTCCTGTCAGTTAGAACAAGAAAAATGACAGAACATCTTGTATTACCTTAAATACTATCATATTTGGTTTGGCCTAAGTAAAGTGGGCTACAGCTCACAGAAGCCAAATGAAACATGGCCACAAGACTCTTTATTCATTTTGCTGCAGCAAATTTACACAGCTTCCTCTGTGAAAATCTCTGCAGCAAGAAAAATATTATGACGAGAAATAGAATGACCAGGAAAGAACTTGCACTTTGAAGTTCTTGCAGAATGCTGTTTCAGAGCAAATTTTGCTCTTAGGCTAGGGGTTCTCAACCTGTGGCCCGCAGCACTATTTCCTGTGGTCCCCCACTGCCTCCACTACACCAGGAAGTGCCATGTGGTGGAGGAAGGGCAAAATGGCTGTCCAGCCCCCGAAGCTGTCTGTGGGAGCATGACCCGGCTCCCAGCTTTAAAAGTTTGAGAACTCCTGCCTTAGACATTTAATTCTGTTCTGTTCTCTTTGGTCTTACTTTTGCTCATTGGTGTGTATTGTTAAGTACAGTATGCTGGAAATGTAGACATTTTACTTTTCAGGCAGTGCAGTCCAAATCATGATAGAAGTAAACCCTATTTATATTTATACATACAGGCTGAAACTTGTGCTTTTCTTTCGCTGCCCACATAGATCTTTGCAGGTCTTTCTTTTTATGTAGCTAGTCTAATTGTAAAACTAGCTTCAACAAGCTGTTATTTGGGGTTATCGTTGCTAGTCTAATTGCTCTAATGACACTTCACAATTTGAAAACAGCAAATAAAGAAACATCACAGATGTTGTGGGTTTTTAAAAGCTAAAATACGCACTGTGTTTAAAGTCTGCTTTCAACTCTGCAGCGGTTTGTGCTTCAACTCAGTGATGGCACTAGAACAAATGATGTTTCTGCTTGGACAAGCTTTGTTTTATCAAGATCAGTAACCTTCTCAGCAAGTGACCCAGAACTATAATGCATGTCTCTGAATAGATAGAGAGCATATGTCACAGCACTGTGTAGACTTGCATCTTGAGCAAGAGCATATAATAAAGATTTAATTTTGTAAAAAAAGTTTGCAACAGTAAAAGGTCCACTATAAAGAATATATTTTTAATCTTATTATTGGAGCGTTGTAGCATCCTTGCTTCCAATTAATTTATCAGCATCCCTCTGTGTTAGAATGGTTCAGACAGTATCTTAGAAAATTATTTAAAATTTAAGATTATATATAAAAGCTAAAGGGAATCTCTGCTTCTTAAAGGCTTCAACCTTTACCCAGTAATTTTCATGCTAAAACTGAATGGAGGGTTGGTGACCTTTAATTTAAGGGAGGGCCTGCCTGTCCCTTAACAACAGAGTGGTAGATCATTTTTCAAGTCTTACAATAAAGGTGATAAAATGACAACATGATTTCAACATATTAAATAGGTCACCCATGACGTGTGCATTTTGACATGAACACTTCTCTTCTTTTGACCTTTGACAGGTTAGGGCTTGACCCAAAGCTTCTGGCCAAAATCTTAAATATGAGCTCAGGTCGCTGCTGGTCAAGCGATACTTACAACCCTGTGCCAGGAGTAATGGAAGGAGTACCTTCTGGGAACAATTACCAAGGCGGCTTTGGAACTACCCTTATGGCTAAGGTATGTACATCTATGTATGCCAAGACATACTTGCCTTTTATGGAACAGTGACTCAATGTTGGTAGATAAATAAAGAAGTATTTCCTGAAATAATGTCTCTTGATTGTTCAAATGACTGTTAAGAGCATGTCAGGTCATTGGGTATAACATTTTATTAATTTGATGAAAAACTGAAAATTATTTGGTATTGATGACATGTATATTTTAGATTTGTATATCATTTCTAGCAATAAAGTTTGAGGTAGATAATGCCCTGCATGTAATATTGGTTCCAACTAGAATAGGCCCTTTGAAGTCAGTGCAGACTAACACTGGTGACTAACGGGCAATAATATGTAAATGAAGTGGCTTGGAAGAAGAAGAAGAAGAAAATAGGGGGGCAGTGTTTGGCAGACAATTGTGATTTTTAAAAAACCTGTAGCAATGAGCTTCCAAGTTGTAGACATAGGTACCCAAGAAAGCTTCCTTGATATCTACAGTCAGTTAGGGAAAATGGTTCAATAGTTGCCTCTAGTTGGTTCAGAATCCTCAAAAGGGTTCTGTCAATGGAAGAGAATTTCAATTGACGGAAGAGTCTCGTACCTAATCTTTGCACCATCCCTAATAGTTGGTACATCTTTTAGTTTGGGTGCCATCTTTACTTTTCATATTTCCACAAGTATTCTGCTAAATATTTTAGAATAGTGGCCGTGTTAGTCTGTTTCAAGCATATCAGAAAGAAAACAAAACAAAAACATTGTGGCACTTTAAAGACTAACTGCTGTACAGTAAAACACTGGATAACGCTAAAACTTGGTTCCACAAATCTTGGTGTTATCCGATTTTTAGTGTTATCCGATCCATGTTAAAATCCTATGGGATGGATCGGATAACGTTAAAGCTCCATAGAGATACATTGTAACCGCACAGGCTTTAGCGGTTGTTACCCGATCCAGCCCATAGGACCTTAACATTATTTGATCCAATTCTCCTCCCCAGATTACTTAACGTTATGTGATTTTAGCGTTATCCGATCCAATCGTTATCCGGTGTTTTACTGTATTTTAACGTTAGCTTTCATGGATCAGATCAACATCAGACATGGGAGTGAGATTTCATGGCATAAATTTATACACATTAGTACAAAGGTTCAGAATGGTTAGCACAACAAGTAGGTATATAGGGGTTCTTTTTACAACTGGCAATACCTATTATTCAGATTAGTGATGAAGTTTCACCTTATTGAATTGCAAATTGATGCAAGACAACCATTACACTTTTACTAATGAGTTTACCCTTAAGGTTAGCATTTATTTTGTGAGTGGGCCAGGCCAAACCCCTGCTGAGGATCTGAGAGGAAGCCCAAGGCTGTGGATAAAAATTCCAATGAAGTAGTTTCTGTGAAGGTGGTATAATATAACACTGAGGACTCAAGGAGTTTCCTAAAACAGGATAGATCCTCATGGAGCACCATCCCATGGCTCTGAACCATACAGCAAGCCCAGTGGTTTAGACGGGTTCTCAAGGTTTTTGCGCTGCAGGTCAGACTACTTAATACTCACCACTTCTGCTTCTGGGGTCATCGCTGCAGGCTAGATGGAGTGGTATCGGGCTGGGGCCTGCCTGCAGACCGTAGGTTGCGAACCCCTGGTTAGAGTAATGGGAGCTGTAATCAAACAAAAACATTCTTGGATCACTGAACCATATTTTACAAAATAGAGTAGAAAAATATCATAAAAATGAAAGAGACCAATTCACATTTTTGCCAAATAATTAAGTTTTATCTATTGAACAACCCAAGACCTGAGATAGGGATTTTAATTCTTAAAACTTCTAAATACAGTAGAGATGGATCAAACGAGTTAGACAAAATCTTAGACATACCTCATAGTCTTACCTTATGGTTTTACTCTCTTTATTTGTGTCAGACATACCACCAGCATATAATAACACACAAAGCTAAAATTAACACATCTAAAACAAAATAGAATTTAAAAGGCTAGATGACATCCGCCCAATATCAGGCCACATCAACAGCATTTCCTCTTGCCAATATAAGGTCCTCCTCACTACATGTTGAGGGACATCATGTGCATTGTATCAAATGGAAGATAGTTTGTTCTTCTCTGCATTCATACAGGCTGTCATCTACAGGGAAACCCTACTTTCTCAGATTAGCCCTTGATCTTCCTATCCTGGCATGCAGTCTGTTTAAAGCTTTCCACACAGGCTATGGTTATTCTTGGCCAAGTGGTAGAGAGTCATGTAGTCCTGCCAAGTTATCTGGTAGGTCCTTGCTTGCCTTCCATAATTCTAAGGTGGTCTGTGGAGGCTGGTTGTTCGGGGGACAGACGTTTTGAGTAAGCTATGCCTTGATTTTATGCTTTGGTGGTTGATGATCAAATAGCAGGTGTGTTTCCAAGGTTCTTGCTTTGACCCACTCTTTCTGAGCAGCACTTTCTCAGTGAAATTTAGGTGGAAGGATGCCAGCTAAGTAATGCACTTTTTGTATTGGAGTTGGTTTTAAGCATCCTGTGACCAATCTCGCTGTTTCATTTAAGGTCACATCTGAGAGTAAGGAAGCTATCCATACAAAATAAGATTGTATAACCATCCAGCCCCGTTTTACCTACCCCACAGATGGGAAATTTGTGGCCCTTCAAATATTATGGGACTCCAACTATCTTCTGCCCTAATCGGCACGTCCAAAAGTTTGCATCACTGAGGATTGCAGTCTAGAGGGCCTCAAATTTCACATTTGTTGTTTACAGCAACTGGTAGCAGATTTTGAAGGTATCATGCAGTGGTTCACATTTCCCCAGGAGATGTTGAAGAATGAATCTGGAACCCTTTGTATGGAAACAGACTATGTGCTGGCTAATCTGTACATTGCAGATAGCTCATTGTTAGAAGAGGACACTTGTTCATCACTGAAAAAAAACTTGCCAAGTTTGCAAATTAGCTTTCTTTCTGTTGTGATGGTCAACAGGAATTAAACACGTTTCATGTATAATTGGTTCACTCAGTCATGAAAGTATGCTCAGTCACACTTCTGGAATACTAGGACTTCATTGCAAGTTTTGTATAACTTGCCGTTTGATTCTGAGCTGAAGTCTATGCATAATAATAATTTCTTGTCAGAAATTATTCTGGGTGGAAAGGATTTTTGCTGGAGAAACTCCGCTAAGGGGACACCTGAATGAGTCTCCATTCATGTCCCTAAGAGCTGGGACAGAGACGGGTGCTCAATCTGTCACGCAGTACCCGGGTCTTGAACTGCTGACTTGCTGACCTTCTAGCTAACAAGGCAAGCTTCTTAACCACTGAGCAACTACATTGTGGAGTCTCTGAATGCATTGTGATTTTTTCCTAATAAGTCCATGTCAGTATTTTGAGGTAGTGTTTCCATTGTATAATAATACTGTATCAACAATTACTTTTAATGCTTTCACTTATTTTTTCCCATTCCCGTCCCATAAATGTTTGTTTGTTTGTTTTTCTAGGATCTTGGTTTGGCCCAAAATTCTGCAACGAATACCAAAACGGCAGTCCCTCTTGGCTCGTTAGCCCATCAGATTTACAGGATTATGTGTGCCAAAGGCTATGCCCAGAAAGACTTCTCGTCTGTGTTTCAGTTTTTACGTGAAGAGGAGAGCTTGTGACTTTTTACTTTTATTTTTATTAGACAAAGGACAATATTAGAAACCAAAAGCCTATGTAGAGATCTTCCTTGCAGACTACTCAATAAATATTGAATTTAATAAAAGATCGTGAATCATACTCTCACCCACTAATCTGGGTCGCAGGTACAGGATTTTTCTTATTTTGAAAAACTGTGAGAAATTATAATATATTTTTTGAAAATACAATTAATCTTCTTAAATAGGGAACCAGATAACAAAACCCATTGTATTTATATTTGCTCGTAAGACACATGGCAAAGTTTTAAACTATGCAGACATGATTAAAACAACTGATTCTGAGCTTCCTATCTAATTAATAAGCCATTTTCTCTTTTTAAAAAATAACTCAAGAAAAGATGATTACAATGAAGAATCTTCTTGATAGATTTTTAAAAATATATACCTTTGGCTTAAATATATATGGTGGATTTTTATAGGTGTATTAGTGAACGTTATGTTTGCAAGTTATTGGAAGCTTGCTGTCCATATTAGGCACAGTTAAAACATTACTGTGTGTAGGTATGCATGGTTTTAACATTATCCTTTGTTAACCAGATTTTATACCATTTTAAACCATCTTCACACAGTTTTCCAAAAGTTATTGTCTACTAACCTTACTAATATCTAAATATATTATGCATTATTATACATTTAAATAAATTACTTTGGTTTCAATTAAATCCTAATGAGGACAAGAATCCATTAGTAGAAATGGAGTGGTCTTTATAGTCAATAAAAGAGTGAGGAAAGCTGTAATGGGGTACAGTCTCAAAAATAACAATGATCACAGTCCAAATGTAAGGCAAACCATTCAACATCACCTTAATCCAGGGGTTCTAAACCTATGGCCCATGGCATAATTTCATCCAGCCTGTTGCTTCTGCACCTGCACCTGGAAGTGGACACATTTACATCAGCTATAGAACACACCCATGCATGTGTGAATGCACCCCCGTCTGTCGTAAACACAGAAGTGGGCACATTTATGGCTGTTGTAAACACGCCTGCTTCTGGGGGCGTAGTCAGGCCCATGGCATCAAAAGTTTGGGAACTCCTGCCTTAATCCAGGTCTGCCTCAACCACTGATGCAGAAGAAGCTGAAGTCAACTGCTCATATGAAGACCTTGAACACCATCTAGAACTGACAAAAATTTCGTTATCATCATAGGAAAATGGGAAGTCCAAAGGTAACTAATAACAGGCACGTTTGGTCTTGGATTACACAATGAAGCAGGGCAAAGGGGAAGGACTAGAGATTTCTTCAAGAAAATTTAAAGGAACAAATCAAGCAAAAATGGCCATGATTAAGGACAAAAACAGCAGGGACCTAACAGAAGCAAAAGAGATTAGAAAAAGTTGGCAAGAATACACAGACCTATGCAAAAAGGACCTTAATGTCCCTGACAGCCACAATGGTGTGATCACTGACCTCATGCCTGGAGTATGTAGTTAAGTGGGTCCTAGAAAGTATTACTAATAAAAAACCAGTGGAAATGATGCTATTCCAGCTGAGCTGTTTAAAGCCCTAAAAAGTGTTGCTGTTAAAGTGGTGCAGTCAATATGTCAGCAAATTTGGAAAATACAGCAGTGGCCACAGGATTAGAAAAGGTCAATGGCAAAGAATGTTCAAAGTATTGTACAATTGCGCTCATCTCACACTCTGGCAAGGTCATACTCAAGACCGTACAAGCTAACCAGCTAACCATGGATTCAGAACTACCAGAGGTACAAGCTGGGATCTGAAGAGGCAGGGGAACTAGAGACCAAATTGTCAATACAGTAAAACCTCATATAACACTAAAACCTGGTTCCACAAGTCTTGGTGTTATACGATTTTTAGTGTTATCTGATGCATGTTAAAATCCTAGGGGATCCATAGAGATACATTGTAACCACACAGGCTTTAGCGGTTGTTATCTGAAACATCCCATAGGATCTTAATGTTATCCGATGCAATTCTTCCCCCCAGATTCCTTAATGTTATGCGATTTTCGTGTTATTCGATACTAATGTTATATGAGGTATTACTGTATTTGCTAGATAATGGAGAAAGCAAGGGAGTATGAGAAAAAAAATCCTTCTGTTCCATTGACTTCCAAAGCGTTTGATTATGTGGCTAATAACAAACTGGCAAGTCTTAAAGAGATGGGAGTACCAGACCAACCTGTATGCCGATCATGAAGCAACAGGTATGATCAAATATGAAACAACTGATTGGTTTAGAATAGGAAAAAGAGTATGACAAGGCTGTATATTGCCAATCTGCTTATTTACTTAAATGCAAAGTACATTGTGTAATGCAGGGCTGGATGAACCACAAACCAGAATAAAGATTGCTGGGAAAAGTAACAACCTCAGGGTGAAAGAGGAGAATGCAAAAGCTGACTTGAAACAACATTAAAAAAGCAAGATTATGGCATTTGACCTCATCACTCCCTGGCAAATAGAAGGAGAAGAAATCAATGCAGTGACAGAATTCACTTTTTGGGATCTAAGATCAATACAGATGGTGATTGCAGCCATGAAATAAAAAAGACACTTACTCCTTGGGAGGCAAGCTATGGCAAACCTAGGCAATATAACAAAAAGTAGGTACATTACTGTGCCAGCAAAAGTCCACATAGTTAAAGCAATGGTATTCCTAGTAGTAGGGCATGGCTATGAGAGCTGGACCATAAGGAAAGCTGAGCTCAGAAGAATAGACACTGTGGTGCTGGAGAAGACTTGAGAGTCCCTTGGATTTTAAAATCAAATCAGTCAGTCCTAAGGAAACCAACCCTGACTGCTCCTTGAAAGGACAGATACTGAAGCTGAAACTCAAATTCTTTGGCCACCAAATGAGAACAGAGGACTCACTGGAGAGGGCCCTGATGCTAAGAAAGATTGAAGGCAAAAGAAGAAGAGGCAGCAGAGGATGAGATGGGTAGAAAGTATCATTGACATGGTGGGCATGAATTCTGGAGAGACTCCAAAGGATGGTAGAAGACAGAGGAGCCTGGCATGCTGTGGTCCATGGGGTCACAAAGGGTCAGACTCAACTGTGTGACTGAAGAACAGCATGTGAAAGATTATAAAGTATATTAGGTTGAGGGATATTTTCTTTCCCTTTTTGTTCTTTTCCCATTACTTTTATATGTACAAGTAATAGCTAAGTCTATTTAAAAATGTATAACAATGGTATATTGCAGGGGTGGCCAACCCACGACACCATTTCATGTGGCCCCACAGCTGCCTTCCCTGCTGGAAGTGGACATGTTTACGTCAGCCATAAATGTGCCGGTGGCTATCATAAATGTGAAGTGGGTGTGTTTATGATGGCCATAAATGTGCCTGTTTCCAGGGGGGGCATGGTTCTGCTTGCTCAGCTGTCCGGGGGACCTGGTCAGGCCCGTGGCATTAAAAGTTTGGGATCCTCTGGTATAGAGTCACTAAAAAGGCATAGTCAAGCACACAAAGCATACACATTTCAGAGCTTTGAACATTACATTTGAACGTTCTAATAGTATTAAGCATTACAAAATTGAAGATGTTTTTGTTACTGGCACCATTTAAAACCTGGAACATTTGATTTGTTATAATTGCTGATTTCTTAATGAAATTATTAGCTCTGAAAATCAGAATGAGATTTACAGGGCTTTCCCACCATTTGCACAAGAAGGCCTATTTGCTACGGGTTCCTTCAAAAGTGTCCTTTTTCGTCAGTTTAGTTACCTGTCCAATTTCACACTTTTTTCTAGAGAAGACATAAATGCCATAATGCAGTAGTTAGATGACGACAAAATGATCCAATATATATGAAAACTGTGAAGTTGATTGAAGTGGTCCTAAAATATGGGAACTCAGCTACCCATTCTTGGAGAAGAGACTCCCATACATCACCAGTAAGACAGCTGGCTTCACTTTTATATAACTTCTTCAGCAGAAAACTACAGAATGTTAACATTATTCCTGCAGCTAAATTGAGCAAAATCCTGTTGGCGCATTCTTAGCATAACATAGATCAAGCACTGGAAGTATTCAGAAGCTTCTTATCCTCCTCCTTTTAGCCTCCAAGGCTCCCTTGGATTGTATTTTGCCATGAGAAAATATTTGGGAGCCTCGGGACTGGAACAGGGAAGATTTCAATAGTAAAAATATCACCAGTTAAATGCTCCCCACTGCCGCCATTTTGAGGTTCCCAAAGTCTTCCCCGGGGCAAAGGGGAGGCCTAGGGATCTGTGAACACTAAAAGGAAAGGGGTAGGAAGCTTTTAATTACTTTAAATGCTTTCAACATCCATGTGCCAGCATAAAGTTATGCAACAGGATGTTGCTCAATCTGAAGAAAAACCTCTGACTAGTCTCTTTCATTTTATTTATATCCCACATTTCATCCCTTAGAGACACTCAAAGCAACTTACAAAATATGTAGACAATAAGGTTCAACTATTTATTGTATGTATTAATTTTTTGTACTGTTGCACACACACCAGAGTGGAAAAGCCGCTCAAGTGGGAGGTATATCTGTAATAAACCAACAAATAAATAAAAGAATAATTCCAACAATTAAAAATCAATTCAACATCTTAGCATGTTAGAAACTAATTAATAAAAGTATCTAAACCAACTGAAGAGTTTAAAAAGGTTTTTAGAATGTTGCATGCTCCAATTGGACACAGACTAGCTTTCTTGGGTTTGAATTGCACTGTCGTCCCCCTCCCCCGGCTGCATTGAAAGCTACAGTTTCAGAGAAGGCCATTGTGGGGGAAGGGAATATACGAATGCCTTGCTTCCTGCCTTTAGATTGTAAAGGAATGTAGCTGTTGTCTGTTTTCCCATTCAACATCTAAGAATAAAGCCTGGCTGGGACTACATATCCCATGCCATGATATAGCCTGCAGAAGTAACCATGAGTTATGAAATCTTGAAAAGTTTGTTGACCTAGAAGAGGTATCGTCTCACTCCTGCATTTGTTTGAATTTATGGATTGGTCATATGGTTAGATTTTGTTTACTGAAATACAGTGGACACTCTTAAATGTCTTATAATACTGTATTTGCATTTGTGGGTGGTGAATTCCTTCTATCCATTTACCCTTGACATGTGTCACTTTTTCATTAGGATAATGAAATTGTGTATGGATTTGTTGCCACATTTATGCCCCCTGTTTTCCTACAAGGGAGCCAGGACAGCCCACTGAGATAGGTTGGCAGTGGATTCAACATTTGTCGTTCTTTATCTGCTTAGCACAGCTATTTTGCAGTTCTCTAATGAATAGTCAGAGGTAAGTCCCATTGAGTTCAAATTGCAAACATATGGTAGTGGTTTTATACTATACATTTAATTTTTAAAAAAAAAAAAACCCACGAATAACAATGGAATTAGATTCTTAGTGGATCCAGTCTGCCAAGCTTCAAATGAATAGATTTAGAGGACTTTGAATAAGAGTAGCCTTTCTAGTTTGGGGCTTTCTAGAAAGGATGTCCTTTCCCCACATACATTTCTGTGGACTATTATTTAGAACACGATAGCATTTGTTCTTGTTATGTGCCACATCAAGTTGTTTCTGGTATAAAGGAGCCCTATATACTTGGGACCTCCCAAAAGATCCATAATTAGTAACCCTGCTCATATCTTGCAAACTAAAGGTTGTGGTTCCCATTGAATTCATTGCATGTTAGGTTTTCCTTTTTTCTCTACTGTTGACTTTGGCATCATTACCTTCTCAGTCCTTCCTTCTCATGGTATGTCTGAGTGTGGCTCTGGTTTCTATAACTCTCATCCACCCCCATATCTTAAATGAAGTAATTTTTCCCACTCAGTTTTCTTCATGGTCCAGCTTTCACATCTACAGAGTAATAATGAATATTGTAGTACAGTATGGATAATTTTAACCTTCATTTCTAGGAACACATCCTTGCATGTAAGGGCCTTTTCTAGTTCCTTCTGCATTATAGAAATTGTTATTAATTATTTTACAGGCACTTGTTATAAAAATATGTTTGCTGAAATCCTGTTTTGTTATGCATACAGGATGCAAAGATATAACATTCAGTTATTCATAGCTGGCAATTTTGGAGTTTCTGGTGGAATTTTCGAGTCAGGTACACGTGATTCCAAGAAGCCCAGTAGTAACTTGCTAATTGCCAACTAGATGTCACTGAATATTAGGCTGTTTGCATTCCATGTGTGTCACAAAGCAACAGGATTTCAGCTTTTACATTAACAATTTACAGATTTTCAGAAATTCTGCAAATTGTCTGGGGGAGTTACAATGAATGAAAAGCAGTAATGTAAAAGTTAGTTGCATTTTACGCTCGCTTGCCAGCAAAGTCATTGAAAATGCAATAGGATGGTGTGGATGATGGATGAAGGGCATACTGTGGCTGACACAAACATTTCAGCAACAAGAATTTTCTAACAAAGCTAGCATCCAAAAGGCTACCAAAAATACCAAATGCTGAAACAATTCTGCATTGTATATTGCATTGTATATTGAAACAATTCTGCAAATATATTGCTTCATTCCCTCCCACCTCCAAAACCACTGGATTTTAAATAGCTTTGAGAAAACCATTGACTGTAATTAGAAAGTAGGATTATCAGTCAAAAAATCAATCCTTTCTCATTCCTCCCTACTCTATTGCTTTTGTTACAATGAAGAGCTTATAATAAAAATAATATTTTTGAAATCATACTATGTGCCTCTGAATTACTAGCAGAACTTACATTTTAATTTAGTTGGGTTTAAAGAAGCCTCACTGTGCCCAAATCTCTTAATCAGGATTTAGTCAAGTCTCTAGCATGTCCCTAATGAAGACCGTTTTATTTTATTTGACCTAAGGATGTTATGTGTTGTCAAATCACCTCTGCCTATATCGATTTGTCATTGCTTTTAGTTGCAAATCAACTCCAAAATGTTCTATCCTATGCCTTCTGTTTCCATCTCCTGCCAAACAACTTTACCATTGGCTCACCCCATCATTTTCAGGGTCTGGCTAGTGGTCTTTTGTGGTTCCTTAGCATACAGTCTGTTAGCCGACGAGTCCATCTGTTAGCCTTTAGGTGGGTGATAAAATTTAAGTTTGGGGACTTCCTTAGGGAGTCAATCCATCTGATAATTGGTCATCTTCCTCTTTTCCTGTTGGCTTCAACCTTTCACAAAAAAATCTTGCCTTCTCAGGAAGTGGCTGAAGTATGACAACCTCAGTTTCATTATTTTTACTTTATATTTCATGGCTGATATTTTTTTTAGGATCAATCCTAAGGGCCTCTAGGATTCGCTTATTTGTCCCTTTGGCACTCCGGGACATATCCATTCTCTTCTATCCATAAGAGAACAAAGTCATGAACATACCCATTTTGTTTGATTTACTCCCTCTGTGCACTCAAAGTTGGCATATATATGTAGATGTACATCCAGATGTAATCTAGATAAAGAATTGAATCTGTGGGTCTACTCTAACTGAGACTAGCAATTAGATTTGGCCCAGTGGCAAGGATTAATTTCTAAAGCTATCTCTTGCTACCTATAAGACTATATATGCTAATAAGTGGCTCATCTGATGGCAAAAGGAAAAACAGTCAAATTTAATTAGGCACAAAATATGTTATCTTGGTGGATGCATGTATATGTTGCCATAGGTGGATCATAAAGAGAACCAACCTCACTACTGGGGGACAGATACTCATGCCCAAGGTCCACAGGCTGCTGTTCATTTCAGATGCCATCTCCATGCTTAACACTTCTAAAGCAGTTTATGTGGCCTACAAATACTGATCTTGAATGTGTAGAGCTCTGATGACAGTGGTTAAACTGCTGTACTGCAGTCAAAATGTGGGTTCGCTCCTTAGAGGCCCAAGGTTGACTCAGCCTTCCATCCTTCCCAGGTTGGTAAAATGAGTACCCAGCATGCAAAATGCTAATTAACTTGTGAACTAAGCCCTATGGGGCGGTATATAAATGTAATTGCTATTTCTAGACTACCAATGTAAAGAAATATTTTACAATGACTGCCAAGAGTGGAGCTGTAATCTATGGCACGATCGGATTGCCTGATCTTTCTTTCCTAGGCAGTTCTGAAGAAACCTGCTTTCTCTACATCTTATTGCTAGGCTAGGTTGGGTAATTTTGGCAAACCCCACCCAAAAACAAAAAAGCAATGGTGGTGATGACTGGAAGTCTACTTTTGGTTATGTATAACTGGAAAGAGGGCTTCCAGGGAGGGTAATTTATCTCCCTTGCCCCAAAAAGTAGGTCTAAGTGACAGGGTTGGTGCACATATTGGGTTCTTTGCCCACACCTGAGAAATGCAGGAAAATGCTCAATGAGTGGTGCCAATTGTTATTTTTTGCCAATCTACATGCTGCGCTGGAGGACTTGACACATACAGTGGATATAAAATGGTTGGCCTGGACCGGACCATCTAACATGAGGATGCTCACCAGCAGCCAGGGAAAGGTGTTATTTGGATCCATATGTTCCCTGTGCACAAAGGAAATGATTAGGGAGCTAATAAAAATGTTGAGAGACTTTATTTGTCTTGGTGCTCATTGCCACTCAGATTGTGGCCTTTACCTTGTCATAAATCCAGAAATTGTGTGTTTGTGGGTGCAGTAATAAGAGACTGTGGTTAAGATGCTGAACTTGATGACTGGTAGGTCAGCAGTTTGAGAACTGAGTACTGCATGGTGGAGTGCACTCCTATCCCAGCTCCTGCCAACCTAGCAGTTTGAAAGCAATAAATTGCAAGTAGATCAATAGGTACCACTTTGGTGGGAAGGTAAACAACTTTCTGTGCACTCAGCTATTTAGACATGCCTGCCACATGTCCATAGACGCAGATAGCGTTGGCTCTTTGGTTATAAATGGAGATGTGCACTGAATCCTAGAGTCAGATATGAATGGCTTTCAAGCAAGAATTACCTTTACCGGATGCAGTAATAGCACCTCAAGAATTGGATAGCCAAATAGCTTCTGTTTTTACTGTTTCTTTCTAAATGTCTGTCTGTCTGTCTGTCTGTTTTGTCAACTGCAACTCGTATCCAAGAATGCATTTTTCCCTAAAGCAGGAAAAATGTCACTGGTGTGACTTTGTTTAAGGTGAATTCCAGCTTGCCAAGAAGTGACCCACACACTGATCTCTGAGCCATCCCCTGCAGCACACACAAAATGAGACATGCAGGATTCAACACTGGGACTACAATGGACTGCCACAGCCTTGAGGATATGGACAAGATGCGCCTTCACAGCCAGTCCATCTGGCATGGCCTCTTCCGCCTCCATGACCATTGGGTATCAGAGTTCCTCTGCTCATGGTTTCTAGTGGCATTTCCTCCACTGAAGGGGACCTTCATCCCACTTAAAGGGGCCCATCTGCCTGTAGCCATTGGCCCCTTTAGGGAGTCAGATTAGTTAGTCACACCTGACACTCAGCGTTGAGTTGCTGGCTGTACGGTCTACTCCATTACCATAGCGGGGTGTCCATCTCTCTCTCTCTCTCTCTCTCTCTCTCTCACACACACACACACACACACACACACACACACACACACACACACACACACACACACACACACACACACACACACGACTCTGAAGACATGGGTTCAAATTCCAACCTGGCAACCCTTTTACAGTTGTCATAAATTGGACATGACTTGGTGGCACATAGCACAATTTGTCTTTGATAACTGGACATTTATGTGCTCTGTTTATATTTATAAGAGTCTTTCAAAAGCTATTTTAATGCCACTTGAAAGTTTATCTCTTCTTCGTATGAATGCACATAAATGGGTTAAATCCTGCACATACATAGATTACTTGGAATGTTCCAGAGCTGCAATGGAGCTGGAAGCAACCCTCCCTTCCTCCCTCAGTGCATGCAATTCTCACCTGACAGTCCCTTAGTTCCAATGCAGCCGCTATTGAATAATAGCAACTTACTGAGGGGAAGTTGGGCAGAACATGTGAATTTACAGGTGACCACTCAAAGAACTATAGTTACAGGTAAGCAACCTGTCCTTTTCTTTTGTAATGACCATAATGTTTGTTCTCCTTCTATTGAAAGTTTCTAAATTTTATAAGTCCTGACACAGCAGCAAAATTATATGTTCTTTACACTTAAGTACCGTCTAAGGCCATTCTGGATGACACATTTCTGTTCAATTCTAAGTAATAATATTTTCCTGTTTTCAGGGGAAGAAACTGGAGCCACTTCTCCAAAAACACTAGCATATGCTTTCCTTCATATTAAAGTCGTTTTATTATAATTGGATTTGTGCTGCCACATGTCGAAATAATCATAAGAAAAAGATACCAGGTTGCTGAATGTAAGATATATTTTATTGGTAGCATCAAGCACCTTTCCTGTTGAAGGAAAAAAATCTGTTAATTAGCAAATACAGATTATTTGGCAATTATTTGAAGAAATGGGAGGAACATTTCACCCGATTGCTACTTGGGATGGAGTTTGAAACCACGCGCCGAATGTCATTTGCAGCTGGCATTTGAATTTACGTTAAGAAGTAAACCTGCTACAATCATGTGTCATATTTTAGGAAATCTCATACAGGCTGAGGAGGATGGTGGAAGACAGGTGCCTGGCAGGCAATGGTCCATAGGGTTGCAAAGAGTCAGAATCGACTGTGTCACTGAACAACGTACAGTATATATATTTTCTGAACTATCCACAAAATCTGGTGCACAGTCTGAGGAAGAGGAACAATTATTAAAAGCAAATTATTCAGGGATGTGTTTTTAATGGTGATCCAGAAAAGGTATCACCTGTTCTTACATTAATAAGGAGTGTCATATAGAACCTAATAAGGGAAAGGGAAAGAAACTGACTGAGACTTCACAGTTCTTTAAAAGTGACTAACAAAAGTTGGGGAAGTGAGAAAAGCTTTTCTCTTACAAAATCCCAGGAGAAAGGTCTGAGCAATAAAACCCTTGCCAAAAGGTCCAGGCACTGCAAAGCCCCCCTGAGGTTACAGTCTTGGCAAGAGTGGTTGATTGTGTATGTCCTTGTCTTCCATTTGCCAGGAACCTGGTGACTTTCTGAAATTTGGCTTTTGTTCACAACCAATTGTAACTGTAGGTTTCCAGATTGTATTGAACTGAGCTTTTGAGGTCTTACTGTTTTGCACATGTACACGACTGAGTGAACACATTTCTCTTTATGTTGCCTTGACTTCGGGGATCATGGAGAAGAATCAGTTTGCAATGAGCCAAAATAGCGGGGGGCGGGGGGACGGAGAGCTCATTGCCCAGAGCTTATTGCAAAATCTTGTTAGCCACAACAATGAAATTGCCACTAAACATGCAGGAACTGTTATATTGGTGAAATGTCAAATTTTTATTTCTTCTTTTTGTAGAAAAATGGTTTACATGGCTATTTTCAAGAAAAAATGGATTTCACATAATCATGTCAACAGTGGAAACAAAGATAAAACTCGCAAAAAAAAACACATTTTGCCTTAGTCAGCACTTCTCATGGGCAGCTTCACATACAAGGTGACTGCGGTGGCTTCGTGCTTAAGATGCTGAACGTGACAAGTGGAAGGTCGGCAGGTCAGCAGTTTGAGACCAAAGTGCTGCATAAATGGAGTGAGTTCCCATTTCTGTCCCAGCTCCTGCCAACCGAGCAGTTCAAAAGGAAGAAATTGCAAGCAGATAAATAGGTACCACTTCGGTGAGAAGGTAAACAGCATTCTGTGCACTCTGGTGTCGAGGCATGCCTGTCACATGTCCATGGATACGTCTGCAAACACAGACAGTGCTGGCTCTAGCTATAAACAGATATTACCACTGAACCCTAGAATCAGATACGACTGGCTTTCGAGCAAGGAAGACCTTTATATTACCTAAAAGGCTAAATGTGTTGTTCGCTACAGCCTAATTGGCCCTCTTTAGGAATGATGGGAATTGCAGTCCGGGTGGGTCACATGCTCCCCCTCCCTATTTAAAGTGAAGATGCCTAGGTTTGAATTTGGGAACATCTAAGTGCACAAACAATTGTCCATGCATAATGGGTGATCTGCATCCCATGCTATAAAAGCAACTGCCACACTGCCCAGACCCTTGGCAAAGAGTATGGAGCCTGATGGACGTAAGAACAGAAACAGCATCTTTGTTGGCCTGTAGAAATAAAGGAAAGGACAGCTGCTAAGTATTGGACCACCTAGAGGGGACAACACTTATTATTATTATTATTATTATTATTATTATTATTATTATTATTATCATCATCATCATCATCATCATCATCATCATCATCATCATCATCATCATCAACAACAACAACAACAACAACAACAACAACAACAACAACAATAATAATAATAATAATAATAATAATAATAATAATAATAATAATAATAATAATAATAATTTCGTGTCAGAAATTATTCTGGGTTGAAAGGGTTTTTGCTGGAGAAACTGCTCAGGGGATGCCTGAGGTTCCTTTCATGTCCTCAAGATCTTTTCCCACCAAAGTGGTCCCTATTTATCTGCTTGCAATTTCTTGCTTTTGAACTGCTAAGTTGGCAGGAGCTGGGACAGAGGCAGGCACTCATTTTGTCATGCAGTACCCAGATCTTGAACGGCTGACTTGCCGGCCTTCCAGCTAACAAGGTGAGCTTCGTAATGATTGAGCCACCACAGCCTGTTTATAATAATTTTGTGTCAGAAATTATTCTGGGTTGAAAGGATTTTTGCTAGAGGAACTCTGCTCGGGTGACGCCTGAATGAGGATCCTTTCATGTCCCCTAGATTTTTCCTACCGAAGTGGTCCCTATTTATCTACTTGCAATTTCTTGCTTTTGAACTGCTAGGTTGGCAGGAGCTGGGACAGAGATGGGCACTCAAACTGTCATGCAGTACCCAGGACTCAAACTGCCAACTTGCTGGCCTTCCAGCTAGCAAGGTGAGTTTCTTAACCACTGAGCCACTGCAACATCTATGAAACAGTACCAAGTACAGGCTAAAGCAAGATTGGGAACAGAGAACATTCGGACGTTAATTCCCAGAAGTCCCAGCCATTGTGGGCTATTACAATGGATTGTGGGAAGTATAGTTTAACATAGCTGGAGTGTTAAGACTTGCTCCTTTCCCTCTGTTACAACGAGTATGTGTGAAAATACTGGAAAGAGATCTGGGGATTTGAATGTGGAAAATGCAGGAGAGGAAGAAGTGGAAACTGAGTAATGAATGCTCATATTGATCTAAGCTAGCCATCTAGGTTGTTTACTTACAACTTTCTTTTTTGTTTTTATGTTAAATTCATAGCTGCTAGTCTTTGGACTAACGTGATATTATTTAGACTGCAAGCCAGGCTGCAAGCAGTCAAGATGAAACGCTACGATTTGAGTCAATTTAAGCTCTATTGATTTCCGGGGCACCGAATCTGTGCCATGCATATGTAATGCCTTCTAAATTTGCTCAGGAATCTCTTACAATGTCTTCATTTCTAAAGTAAGCAAACCTTGAAGTAAATTGGCACCCGTGCCATTAATAATGCAAATTTGCAAACAAAGTACTGACTAGAGGTAATGCGCCCAATAGAGAAGTAGTAAACTCTTTGATCTTCCTTTGAAGATTCAGTATGGGTTCAAACTATGCATTCAGGAACAGCCAGATGCCCATAAAGGTCGGTACTTTGCTTTGATTGAATCCCTGAGACCTGCCCAACTGCGGTGCTCTGTAAACAGATTAGTTAAGTGTCCATCAGGCCTGATTTGCATGGTACAACTAGCTATGTTACATCCCTTAGTTTCAAGAGAGGCATCAGATCTGTTGATCTGAAAGGGCAAGCAGATAACTAGTATGTGTGGCACAACAAACAATCAAACAAATATGCCACCAGTTGAAAAATGGATTTATTCACTTCACTCACAAACTGCTACCTGGACACACATTTCAGGGGTTTGAATATCAGTCAGGGTTTTCTGGGATATCAGATTTGATGCACCATAACTAACAGGTTGTTTATATTCTGCAGTTTTGCTTGAGTCACTCAAACAATTGTTAATACTGTAGATGCTATTCATTATTTTGTTGTTGTTGTTCAGTCGCACAGTCGATTCCGACCCTTTGTGACCCCATGGACCACTGTCCGCCAGGCACTTTTGTCCTCCACCATCCTCCTCAACTCACTCAGCTCTGTGCCCATTGTGTCTACAATACCATCTAGCCATCTCATTTTTGGCCACCCCCTTTTTCTTTTGCCCTCCACCCTTCCCAGCATCAAGGCTTTCTCAAGTGAATCTTCTCTTCTCATTTGGTGTCCAAAGTACTTTAGCTTCATCTTTACTATTTGACATTCAAGGGAGCAGTCAGGGTTGATTTCTTCTAAGATTGACATTTGCTCTCCTCGCTGTCCAGGGGACTCTCAAAACTCTCCTCCAGCACCACATCTCAAAGGCATCTATTCTTATGTGCTCATCTTTCCTAATGGTCCAGCTGTCACAACCATACATTGCCAGCGGGAATACCATTGCTTTGACTATTTGTTGCATCAACCCTTTGGATGTGATGCATCCGTTTTTGCAACCATTTGCAATAAGGGGCAAGCTTGAATAATAATAGGGGATTTTGTCAGTTGAAAAAAGATATGATGTTACTATTCTGTTAGCCTGGTCAATTACTGTGTGCCTGTGTACTTGATGTGTGTATAAATGGGTGCCACGAGGCCACACTCTTATGTTTGATGAAATAGACTTGGTCCATGAAAGCTCACAGTTGAATAAGGGAGTTAGTCTTTAAGGTGCCACAATGTTTTTTGTCTTTTTTTGCTATTCTGTTTTATTTACACTCAGATATGCTTGCACGGACTAACACAGCTACCACTTCAAATATTGCTACCTGCATTATAACTCTAAAAAGTAGAGCAATGGGATTTCCACAGTTCTGACATTCTGGTAGTTGGTCATTTTATGCATTTTTTATCTAAAGCTATTTGGACAAGGAATTAATTACAAGTAACGAGTTATTTCTGTATTCCAGAATTATTTCCTCTTCTGAAGCTAAAATAAGTAGTTGTATAATTCCCTATAAACTAGACAATTAAACTGGAGGTGGACATGATATGATTTGGAAGTACAGTACAGTACACCCAAATACCATTACTGTGTGTTCCTCTGTAATATTGCTCATCCAAGATATATCATGCTCTGGACATAGTGTGGATTCACAAGGACTATGAAGAAGAACTGACTTGCACCTTTGAAGTCAGCTTTGGATGGGAGAGTATTTATTTATTTATTAATCAAATTTATATTCCACCCTACTTGCACAGGCGACTCAGGGCGGAGCACAACCGACATATAATACACAATTTAAAACTAAAGTTTTTATGCTGTCCAATCAGGGTGTTGCTTAAAAATATATACTGTATGTATTACTGAACTTCCAGTAGAATCTGTATGTTGAGCTAGGAGAGTGCCATCTTGTCCTTTGACTCAGGCACCACTGAAACCAGTCCATTTCTTTACATACCTTTCTCGACTGAAGAAGAGGTATACCTGAGGTCCCTCACCTCTCTCAGCCTCACTGCTAGTCTGACTTGGACTTAGCTCAGAATCATTTCTTGAAAACATACAAGAACAAAAGTCATGAGTGTGTGCACCATAGAAAGCAATGCCTCCTGGCCTCTTTTAGCTCTCTTTTTTAAAAAGTCCATCTGTAGTCTGAAACAATAGGCAAAAAAGCTGGAAACAACAGATGGTGGGAGTTATACTATCTGTCAGGATGAGGGGGAAAACAATCTTTCACAGCCAACAGCCTCTAACTTAAGAGGCACTTTCCCCTTTGTTTCAAGCCAACAACTGATCCATTTACAACCAGTTTAAGGCTCCAGTTATTAAGTACTGTATAATGAAATCCAATGAAAATAATGGGGACATTGGTGGGGTGCTGTTGCCATTCTGTACATATTATCAATATTGTACCTTAAAAGATATGATTTATGTAAGCCATTACAGTAAAACCTCACATAAAGAGCGCCTCGCTTAGAGAGTAAGATTTTTCTCTGCGTGGTCGCCTCGCTTAACAACTAAAACCAACCCAAAACTTGCTTAACAACTGAAACAGGGTTTGCAAAAAAAAAAAAAAAAAAACAACCCATGCTAGAAGTCACAATTGGTCACTTACAATGGTGTTTCACTTAAAGAGCAAACTCACTTAAAGAGCAATCCCGTGGAATTGCCACTGTATATGTCTTTTGGTGAAGGATCAACAAGTGATTGGTAGAATTAAGTTTCTATTGATCCCTGTACCAGATAAGACATAACCATATAAGGGCTGCAGAGAACAGCAGCTTAGAGGCAGTGTTTCTAAAACCCCAAAATTGGAATTTTCTTTTAGGTCTTATATAGGGTCAACCTGACCTCTGTGATCCTGACATTTTGGCCCAGTCTTCACACATTATGGCCACCTGGCCAGTGGGTGACATGATCTAAATGGCCAGAAAGCCACAAGTTGTATGGAGTGTCATTGCAGAGATGTCTACTCATCCAAGCAAACCTCACTGAATAACGACTGGAAGGCAAAGACTTCACACTTTAAACATGCCATGCCATACTCTGCCACACACACAACTTCTAGAGCAGTGATGGCTAACTTTGGCACTCCAGGTGTTCTTGGACATCAATTACCAGAAGCCCAAGTCAGCACTCCTGCTGATTAGGGCTTCTGGGAATTGAAGTTCCAGAACACCTGGAGTGTCAAGGTTAGCCATCACTGTCCTAGAGCAGTGATGGCGAACCTTTTAGAGATCAAGTGCCCAAACTGCAACCCAAGACACACTTATTTACCGCAAAGTGCCAACACAGCAACAGGGGAGGAAGGAAATGCTCCCACTGGGCTGCTGGGCAGAGGGGCAGGGCAAACTCTGTGCTGTGGGAAGGGAGGAAGCCAGTGATGGGATGTAACAGGTTCTCACCAGTTCACCAGAACCTGTAGTAACTTTTCCCAGTGTCCCGGAGAACTGGTAGCAACTTTTGGGGGAAACCACCTTTGGGGCTTACCTTTTCACTGGTTCCCCCACTGTGCATGTGCGCCAAACACTTGGTGTGCATGCATCCCTAGAGTGCTTGGCGCGTATGCACGGCCTCCTTGCTGTCCTCCCAAGTGGGGAGGAGGAAGAGAAGCTGCTAGCCTGAAGCTCCCTATAGCTTGAAGCTCCCCAGGGTAAATGAATCACCTTTGGGTCACAGAGGACCCCTGTCCTCCTAGTTTTTTATGTTTATGGGCTATTTGAAATGTGTGATAGAATTCATCTTTCTGATCTGTTTTCCTTCAAAATAGTGCAACAATGTAAGATGCCTGTAGAAAGCCTCTCATCATGCATTCTTCCTGAACAAGTAAGCTGATTTCAGCTATTTTTACAACTGTTGCTAATAAGTTGGCTTTTCAGACATGTTTTTATTATGTGTGTACGTGCTGTCAAATATTCAAAGCAAACATTTATTTAATTAAGCTGTTCTACAGCAATTTTATATACAGTATTAACTGTTGTTACAAGATGAGCTAGACTTCTTTGCTCCATTACTAGTTACACAAAGGAGCATAGTAGAAATGTTTCTTGCGGAATTACAGAACTCTGATTTCTTCTTTGAAGATCGTTATTCAAGCTTCTTTCTCTTCTTTAAACAGTGTTGTACCTGAGAATACAGGATAGTCAGAGGAAATTAATGGTTAGTAAATTGAGAGGGAGGGGAAGGATTTGCAGCTTCACAGCATGCAGGCTAGTTTTTCACCACTTTCTTGAAGTGTCAGTGTCAGCGCTTAGATGCTTTTTTTATAGGGTAGAATAGAATTTGTAGCTCTGCATGACAAGAGTAATGTGCAAACTCATTTCCACAGTGGTTAGAAGGTGATTTCCTCTTTAGCTTCTAAGGCCACCACTTAAATAATTAAGGTCTTGAGCATGACTGAAGTCCTGTTTTGACTCCTCAAGAAAGATCTTGGCAGAAAAATTCCACAGAAGATATAATAGCATGGAAATTGGAACAATAAATAAGATCAAGTGTTTTGACTGCTTTTTTATACAACTAGTATGGGGAAACAGTTTGTTTTTATAGGCTTTTCAGATGGCCCTTTCCTTTGATTCATCTCATTTAATTCTGCTATTCCTAGAACAGTACATTTTGCTGTGAAAATTTAGTAAAGTATCATCAAAGGTCTTTTGCCAAACAGAGCATTTTTCTTCTTCTTAATATCCCAGGTTCAGCCCTGGTCTTGCTGGTCTTCCTTTTGTTCCTCTTGTCTGTGACATTTCCAAGGTAGTTTTTCAGCCCTTCTGCAATTAATGTTATTTTATCTTTTCAGTATGACTTTAGGGGAGCATAGAAATAGTGGTATTTTTGAACCACAATCGGGCAGCCTTGGTAACGGCAACCTTGTGTTACTGAAATCTTTCTCACACTGGGTCAGAAGAAAGAAACTGCAGAATGAACTCACCAAATGTTGCCTTCATTTTGGCAGTTTCACGTCTGGCCTAGACACGGAAGAGGAAGAAGAGGAAGAAGAGGAAGAGAACAGATACTTTCTTGGGAAATTTGAGTTCTGGAATATATTTTTTAAAAAAGATTTCTTAAAGAGAAGAAAAATGCTGTAATGTCTTAAAGTGCAGCTTGCATGCGATTCCTGGTAAGCCGAATGCTTCTTCACAACTAAGACCAAGAAAAAAGGATCAAACATTTGTCCAAGTCAGAAGAACCCAAGGTAATGAATCACCTTTACAGTCTCAAAATCAGTCTGATAACAGACCAATTTACTGTATTTCTCTCTGCCTTGGTTCTTCCTCCATCGTTCCCTCTCATTTTTTATTCCTGAAACTGTACATCCAACTCCTTCATTTGGACAATACTGTTTACCAAACGTAGAGCAGAGGTGGAACAACCATAGGCCTCTATTGTTGCTGGACCACAACCACCATGTCTCTCATACTTGACAACATTACTGAGGTTGACAGAAGTCTGGAGGGTCACAGTTCCCCCCCCCCTTTATTATAGAAACACACAGGTGTTTCACAGCATATTCTACTCAGAAAATAAGTTTGTACAATAAGAAAATAAGTTGTACATCCTATAACAATGATGGCTAACCTTGGCACTCCAGGTGCTCTGGAACTTCAATTTCCAGAAACCCTGATCAGCAGGAGTGCTGACTTAGACTTCTGGGAATTGAAGTCCAAGAACATCTGGAGTGACAAGGTTAGCCACCAGGGTCCTATAGGCTTATTTGAGTGATATATAGTGACGGTTACCTCAGGACAATCATGGATACGTCATGTATGCAAAGTTGTACTGAACTTTGTAATTATAACTGTACTTTTTGTAACTTTGTTATCCACCCAGAATCGCTCTGCAAGTGGGGCGGCATACAAGTCGGATGATGATGATGATGATGATGATGATGATGATGATGATGATGATGATGATGATGCATGGCTGTCGCTGTTTATCTTCTCAAGACAACTGTATAATCTTTTTTTGCGCAGTCCTTATCAACTATTTTCTCTGAGTTGCATATCTTCCTTTGACTTCATACTGAGCTTATTGCTGGGCAATGAGGAAAATATAGGTGCCATTAGCTACCCTGGGGCAGTGACTCTAATTAGGCTTGCTGTGAGGGCAAAGCTAATAGGTTTTCTTCCACTTTAACTGTCTTTTTTTTTAAAGAGATTTTTTTTTAAGAAAATAAAACTTGAACCTTATGCAGCTGTTTCCTTATGCTGCATTACCAGAGGGGATGTTCCTACTCACATATAGGATCCATACATGAGAAAGAATCCTGGAAAATCTGGATTCTTGTTCACGCAAGTGAGCAGAACTCTTCCACTCTTCAGGCTCTTTATTCAGGAGAGCAGTGACAGTAGGAGTGAAGCCAGTCTTTTTTTTCTATCCCTGTTGACCAAAAGTAACAACTAAATAGGGCTCTGATCTGGAGTAGCTAAAATGTCCAATACAGTACATTCCTTCCCCACAATCTGCTCCACCTAAAAAGCAGCATGCCATAAAAGCTGATGTAACAGAAATAAAAATGCTAATTTGTTTACTTCATTATTCTGCTATAGAAAAAAACAGGATTTTTATATCTATTAGTAAAGTAGTAAATACCAAATAGCAGAAACTATTTGGTATTTACTACTATTTAGCTATTTGGTTTTCTGCCCTGGAGGTGGACCATGGGAGCTCCTGTAAACAGCAGCAGTGGCACAGGGATATTTTTATAGCATTGCATACCTTTAAGTGGAAGGTTTCAGATGGCACTTAGGAAAAAGGTTGAAGGCGACAGTTGCATGCGTGGTGTTTGGAGGGCAGAAAGGGAATACCTTGGAGTTGTTATTTAGCGAGGAGTCTGTGCATTGGTAGACATCTCCACGATGACATTCCACACATGCCAATGGACTCGAGAAATTAAGTCCATTTGCATGTGGCTCAAGTGGCTAAGACGCTGACTGGAAGGTGGCAAGTCAGCAGTTCGATACCCGAATACTGCAGGATGAAATGAGTTCCTGTCTTTGTCCCAGCTCCTGCCAACTTAGCAGTTCAAAAGCAAGACATTGCAAGTAGATAAATAGGGACCACTTCAATGGGAAGGTAAACAGCGTTCCGTGTGCTCCAGTGTCTAGTCATGCCTGGCACATGACCACAGAAACGTCTGCAGAAGCAGACAGCGCTGGCTCTTTGGCTATGAAACAGAGATGAGTACTGAACCCTAGAGTCAGATATGACTGGCTTTCAAGTAAGGGTGACCTTTACCTTTACTTTTACTTTTAGCCTTTTGGATATCATGTCATCCACTCTAGGCTTGCCCAAGGATCTGACAGAGGACACTTTGGTGAGTTTTAGTCCTGGCCTAACATCATTGACAAGACATGGGCAACACTTCCTAGTTGGACCGCTCAAGCCCCCATGCCTCAACAAGGCTCTCACCCAGCAGGAGAGAAGAGGAATGAAAGCTATAAAAAACCCTCCAGCAACTGTATTCAGCCAACAGATGTGAGCGTCGGGACCATATGAGCCTTCAAATTTTGTTGGGTTGCAACTTCCACCATTGTTCACCAATGCAAGTTAGGCCTCATGGGAGATGCAGTCATATGACATCTGGAGGCAGCATAATTCCCAGTCTCAGCCTGCTCTACCGATTACAACTGAATTTCCATGGTAGGAAGAACGTGTTCTGCTCTCCCTGTTCTGTCAATGGTTTTAATGACTATAACACCCAGCACATTAAAGTAATTAAATCGAATATATCATGTGGCGTCAGAGGTCTTCCCAGCTGCCTTCGCTACCCAGTTTGCTAAAAGTGAAAATAAAATATCATTTCAGCAATTTATGTTTCCAGTACTTCATTTAAATTTTATTTGATTTCCCTAGTCAAAGCAGTTAGATTTTCTTTTAAATATTTTCTGCCATCCTTCGTTAAATAAGATTACAAGGTAAGGAACAACATATGCAAATGAAAACAAAACAATATTAGTAGTGTCATTTCAGTCAAATATTGTTCATATCCAAGATATTTTAGTTTATAATAGTGTTCCTAATATGAGAGTTCCTTAAATTTATTTACATATATAGTACTTTTGAATATATGTGTTAGTGACATTTGAACACCATCCCATAACAAAAATATGACTGGAAGGATCACAATTGATACATGTGAATGCAACACAGATACAAAATAGGAGCTAAAACTATAAAACAAACACAGGACAAATATAGCAACATACCCCTATCTACACATTTACCAGAGGAAAGTATTTCAAAGGCATAGATTTAGCTCTGCAGTTTTAGTCAATGGCCTTCCAGAAGCCTTCTTTTCACATTCATTTGCATTTCATGGCAGACAGAGATCTACAGTATCTAATACAGGAGTTCTCAATGTTCTAAAGCGGGGGGCCAGGTCATGGTCCCTGAGAAAGCTTTGGGGACCGGATGGCCATTTTGCCCTTCCTCCACCACATGGCACTTCCTGGTATGGTGGAGGCAGTGAGGGCCTACCTGAAATGGTGCCACGGGCTGCATCCAGCCCATGGACCACAGGTTGAGAATCCCTGATCTCATAGTAGTTTCACCACTAAGTTAAGATGAAGCAAAGTAGAAGGTTTACAGTGAAATTCTTGATTCCTTGGGAGTTGATCTGCTTTGCTCTCACCTTTCACCTCCAATATAGATCAAAAGTTTGAGCATAGAAGATGGAAGTACCATTTTGAAAACATGCTTCCCGCTAAATTGGTGACTGTTTGATGAAGTGTGAAGGTTTAAAGGCAGGAAGGGAGAAGACAACTCATAAGAAACTTCAAAGAGCAGAAGTTCCTCCCATATCTCCAACTGTGTTTGTCTATTAATCATACCTCAGCATTTCTATAATATTGCTGTAAAACTGGAACAGCTCAGTGGCTTGCAAAGCCCAGACAATTTTATCTTAATGTGTTTTTCTATTTCTCTGTGGAAAACAACTTTAAATGGTAATAGGGCCTAACTGGTGTGTTTTTGCCATCTACTTCCAAGATGACTCTGGGTCATGTGTCCTGAACCAGACCTCAGAAAAGTTACTTTAAAATAATTAGTTATTGTTATAATCAAACTGTCTCCAAAAGTAATTAGTTGCTGTTATAACTACAGTTTTTAAATTAACTGTCCACCTGCCTATTCCTCTGAAGTAACTGACGTGGTTACTCCTTGTTTCTTTTAAATAATCATTCGTCTGTTACTACCCTGTAGTTCAAAATACTGTACGTCTTTTCCTGTACACTGTTCTTGCTTCAATATTCAAAACAGGGTACAGGCCAGGAGCACAAGCAATAGCACAAACCAGCACTTGAGGATTAGGATACACACACACACTTTTAAAAATATATAGTGAAACCACACCCTGTGACTATACAAGTTACTAAAAATTACAATTCCAGAGGGGGGGGGAGTGTGGCCTTATTACTTGTTAAGTTGCAATCATAATGCATGCCAGTTATGCCTTTATTTTAAGTATACTGTACTTTAAAAATTAAATTAAATTTTGGAGAAAAGAGTAATTACTAATGACTTTAATTGCTAATATAATTATTTGTAAGTAGTTATTTCTAAGTTCCTTGAACTTGGAGTCTACATTGTCATATATATACAGTTAGAGAAATGAAAAGATGTGTAAACATCAAAACAGTAGTGTAGCCACTTGAATTATAGAACTGGAAATTGATTCTGAAGAGAGAAAAATATGCTCATCCTTTTGAATATACAGTAAAACCCCAGGTTATGACAGAGATTCGTTCCAACAGCCTCTGTAGTAACCCAAAAAAATTGTAAACCGAAACATTCATAGGGATACATTGAAAAATAAAAAACCAGTCCTGAATTGATCATTGTAAACCGAAAAAAATACATTAAAAATTTGTAAACCGGGACAGCATTTCTATAGGATTTGTCGTTGTAAACTGCAGCAAACTTTAACCGAGGCATTTGTAACCCCGAGGTTTTTACTGTACTGCTTGCAACACAGAAGACAAAGGGGGAAAAGTATAAGAAACAAATAGGCAACCTTAGCTATAACCATATGCACAGTCATTTGGTAGTAACCTGTAGGATACAAAGGAGCTTACTTTGGAGTAAACATGTATCTAGGAATGCACCACTCAGTTCACACTGGGATCTGAATTTTATGTTTCAGGAAACTCAACAATTTGAAATATATTTATTAGAACTCAGTTTTCTTTTATGGATCCGTTTATGACTGAACTGTATAAATTGACACTTCATTCTCCAAGGAGTCATGAATTTCTATCATAAGCTTTTTTTTTACCTTTTTCTATATATATGTATACACGTTGTCTTTATTTTATTTTATGTTCTGTTTTCTCTATGAATATGCCACTAAAGTTTCAGAATTCGTATACTAAGTGCACTGTAAGTGAATATTTCTGTGATCAGACATGAGGAACAAAGCAAGCAAAGCAATTACACTTATACAGTATGCTGCCTCATAGCGCTTAGTTGCTTAGAAGCAATAGTTAGGACAGAATATGGAATGATAGAGTGGTTTGGAATAGGAAAAGGAGTAAGACAAGGCTGCATTTTGTCACCCTGCTTATTCAACTTATATAAAGAGCATATAATGAGCAATGCAGGGTTGGACAAATCACAAGTTTGGATCAAAATTGCTGGGAGAAACATCAACAATTTGAAATACACAGATACTACCCTAATGGCAGAAAGTGAGGAAGACCTAAAGAAGCTCCTGCTTAGATTGAAAGAAGAGAGTGCAAAAGTTGGCTTGAGACTCAACATCAAGAAAACCAAGATAATGGCAACAGGCTCTATCAGTCCCTGGAAAATAGATGGGGAAGAAGTAGAAGAAATGACAGACTACAGATGGTGATTGCAGCAATGAAATAAAAAGGTGACTGATTCTTGGGAGACAAGCTACGAGAAACCTGGGGAACATAGTTAAAAGTAGAGACATAAAGAAAGCTGAGCACAGAAGAAATGTGCTTTTGAAATGTGGTGTTAGAGAAGAGTTTTGAGAGTACGCTGGACAGTGAAAAGAACAAATAGGTCGATCTTAGAAGAAATCAACCCTGACTGTTCCTTAGAAGGTCAAACAGTAAAGATGAATCTAAAGTACTTTGGACTTCAAATGAGAAGAAAGGATTCACTTGAGAAAGCCTTGATGCTGGGAAAGGTGGAGCACAAAAGAAGAAGGGGGCAGCAGAAAATGAGATGGCTAGATGGTATTGTAGACACAATTGGTGCAGAGCTGTGTGGGCGGAGGAGGATGGTGGAGGACAGAGGTGCCTTACGGGCAATGGTCCATGGTGTTGTAAAGGGTCAGAATCAACTGTGTGACTGAACAACAACAAAAGCACTTATCGTACTCTCTTGCCATTTCCCAAGTTAATTAGCATTTTGTTCCCAACATACATCATTTTACCTACCTTGGAAGGATGGAAAGCTGAGTCAACCTTGAGTCCTGGTCAGGATCGAACTCACAACCTTTTTGGTTGCAGTACAGCAGTTTAACCAGTGCACCACCAGGGCTCCTGTTCAGCAAACTTATTCACAAAAAGAAAAGATTGCTATTGTACCACACCTCATCCATTGCATGAAGAATGGTGGGGAACATGTGCTTTTGCACATATTCATGAGTGACACTTTCTATTATCTCTAATTATTGACATGGGAATCCTAGAGTCTCATAGGAAGTCATTAGGTTCTAGTGTACTGACTAAAATACTGGATCCATGAAAGATAACATTATAATACAGCAGTTAGTCTTTAAAGTGCTCCATTTTTTGTTTTGTTTACTCTTTGTTATTACTAAAATGAGTGAGACTTAGTCATGACTACACAGGGTGCCACATGTCCACAGAAATGTCTGCAAACGCAGACAGCACTGGCTCTTTCGCTATAAACAGAGATGAGCACTGAACCCTAGAGTCGGATATGACTGGCTTTACCTTTGCCTAGATAGCGAGCATCTTAGTGTATCTACACTGTTTTCTCAAGGGTCATCTCAATGTAGCCTCATAAATTTATCTAGTGCTTTTTCTCATTCAGAAAACGGAAAAGGATTACATTGAGTTACTCCTCCTATTGTTTGGTGAACAAAGCTCCAGTAGTCACAATTTTTATGATATCACGGACATTACGTGTAACACACGGGTGAAACACTTAACAATACCTACTATGATAACTGGCAAGGGAAAACACACATTTTACTTCACAGAAAATGTTCCTCCACGTACAAGACAGACCACTAAATGACCAAAAGGAAATTCAAGTTTACTTGTTTCATTCACCTGAACAGGAAAGCAGATGAACTGCTGGGGACCATATGTTTCAAGGGAGCTATGACTCTTCAGGGAAATAATGAAAGGAAGGCCATTGTTTTATGCTGTTGAGGTGACTTAATAGAAATATTGATATTGTCTTATATATGGCCTGCCAAGAGTTGCATCCTACACCTCTAACTGTAAACTGATGGTCTCTTCCAGCTTCCATTTAAAACAATCCCTTTGGGAAGAAAATCTGCCTTTCCTTCAGTATTTAGATTACAACTCCATCTTTAAACCAGATGTCCAAATTTGGTGTTAGGTCATATTTTATTTGCCACCAATTTGGACCATATTCTAACAGAGGACAAAAGGGCTTTTTTTATTAATTCTTTTCAGAGTCCTACCTGGGGAGTTTATATAAATATGACATCAGACAATCTGTTATCCATACCAAGCCAAACTTAAAACATATACAAAATTGTAGAATCCCTAAATTAGAAACAATGGCTCAAACCCTATACCCTAAAATATTCCATGTAAGACTGATTATGTCTTTAGTCAGGTCAATATTTGAATTTTTTTTTAAAATATCCCCTGCAGGCTTTGAGTTTCTCATGGAATCCCTTTTGTTGTAGAGATGTCATTTGTTGTAGAGATGACATGGGATGGGGGGATTTTTTTATTCTCTAAAAATCAGTGCTGCTGGAGCAATTTTCAAAAGGTCTGCCCCTCTTCTTCAGCTGCCATCAACTTTACCATTAAGAAAGTGAATCAACATGATCTTCTGAACCATTCCAGTGGTGATAGAACACATATATGTCAGGAAATCAAGGGACTCGGCATATCAAAATGGAAATTATAATGTCTAAACAAGTGGATTATAATGACTGGACTTATTATTCCTGTGGTTGTATGAAATTGACCAAAGGAGAAAGATTTAAGTGGACTTTTCACACTTGCTGTCTCCCTGGTCTTTGGAGAACAACATCATTGTGTTAAATTTAAGTGAAATGTATCTCAAAGGTCTTGTTTATTTCAAAGCATTCTTGGTAATGTGTATCTGGTTTTCTTTCCATCAAGTGAAATGCTGATCTGGCACGCTGTCTAGTAGTCAGCCAGGAAAAGCTTTCACTGTGGGAAGAGAAGGAAAGCATTCTTATGCATAGACCAATGCATGTGTAATTAATGTGTTAGAAGAGTCATAGGTAAGGAACACATCCGTTGATCCTGAAGAAAATAAACTCTGACTGCTCATTGGAAGGAGAAATACTGAAGATGAAGCTCAAGTCCTTTGGCCACCAAATGAGAAGAGAGTACTCAGTAGAGAAGGTCATGATGCTGGGAAAGATAGAAGGCAAAAGGAAAAGGGGGGCAGAGGATGAGGTGGGCTGAGGAGGATGGTAGACAGAGGAGCCTGGCGCGCAATGGTCCATGGGGTTGCAAATGGTCAGACTTGACTGTGTGACTAGACTACGACGATGTTGTCATCATAAGAAATTGATCAGACTTTGTTATTTTCCAGTGTAGTCCTTTGGGATGCCTAAACTTTGTTCACATGTATGCCATTTACTTCATTTTTGAGAAACTTGTCTTATATTCATTTGGGAATTTTTACTTTTTAAAACTGTCTCTTCTTTTTCTTTGTTTACCTCTTTTAACAAATTTACCTACATTCTTTTCATGCAGAAGGAGTTTTTATGTCCTATATCCAGTCTAAACCATTCCTATAAAACCAGTCTTAACCATTCCTATAAAAATAAACCTTCAAACTGAGTCGTTGTCAAATTCAAAAGGCCTCTAATTACTGATTTATGAAAGCAGCAAAATACTCTGAAGAAAGAGATCTCTACATTGAGTAACAAAACCCTTCAAAGTTTGTGCCATAAAGCAGGGATTCTCAACCTGTGGCTGGTGGGCCAGATGTGGCCCATGGTGCCATTTTATGTGGGCAGGGCCCACCACCTCTACCACACCAGGAAAGGCTGAGAACTCTTGCCATAAAGTAAAATAGCAACAGAATCAAAAACAAAATATGGCTCTTATAAACCTGTGGTGAACAGAGTTTAGACTTGTAGGATAGATTTTTAGTAGAATTTCAAAGCTCATCAAAGAAAGCCAAAACACAGATTTTTTAGAAATAAGGGAGCCTGGAACTTATACTCAGTCCATTAAAATTAATGACAAACTCGTCACCAGGGTGGGTTTTTTTTTTTTTTTTGGCATCAGAACTGGAGTTCCCACAGAAATCTTTTCAGACAATATCTCTTCCTGTCCTTCCCAGTCCAGGCCTTGCAGGCTTTCTTAGTATTAGCAACCTAATTTAGGAAGAATGATGACACACACAAAAACACCCCATTACACCAGTCAATCAGAACCTGCTACTCATTACTTGGAGACCTAACAGTTGATCTCAATCTACATTTGGCTTACTCTTATTTTAACAATCCTCTTTAATGGTTTTGGACACTAAAAGCAATCTTCACCCACAAATCAAGCCAGAGAGCTGGTCACTTTGAGGACAGAGCAGACCTGGGATAAAGAGATGAATTACCGGTAGTTGTAGGTAGCCACCAGGAAGCTGTTCAGAAGCTTGTGGCAATCCACAGAGGAACATTGGCCAGAGAAGGGTTAACTGGCCTTCAACTTATATAACAGCATGCCAGCAAACCTCATTTTGGGAAATGGCTTTGAATGGATCTCCAGAGCAAAAAAAAGAAAAAAGGGGGGATGTTATGGGATAATACAGGAAACAGAAGGGCTATAAATTTGAAGCCAGAGACACATTCCTGGTCAGCAAGCACCTTTTATTGTAATTGGCAGGGGCCTGTAAGGTACTGTAACAGGCAGTGTATCCAGCTATTTACTGCAACAGAGAGTCTTGTATACGGCTCATCACCACTTAAACAACATTGTCTTTTCTGTTCTTCCCTGCATAGGAAAGAAGACAAGGAAATACTGTAAAACAGAAGTCAGTATACAATCTCAATACAGAACGTGCATTTTACAACAGGCTGAACAGGTCTGGTTGTGGTTGTTGCTGTTATGTAGCATCAAGTTGCTTGCAGCTTAATGGTGCCCCTATGAATAAATGATCTCCATTTTTTCACAAATTACAATAACGAACTTAGGATCCACCATTACAATATTCTATTTCCCTCCACAATTGGTTGAAACCAATTTTTCTTTTCTTTTTAACCTAGTGTGCCCAACTCAGCACAGAACAGAAGTTCAGAAAATTGTGACAGTCTTGAAGGTGCCATGTTTTTGTTGTTTTGTTTACTCTCTGATAGGCTTGCACAGACTAACACGGCTACCACTTCCAAAACCTTTTCTTCTGCCTTTCACAGCAAATGAAGGGAGAAAGATAGGGACCATACTCACAGTTCCTCAATAAGTAGGACACATACCAACTGCCAACAACCTACCTCTTTATGCTTCACTTTGCAAGGGTTGTACTTTCACAAGATGGTGAGAAATTCTGATATAAAACCTGCTATACAATTTACTCTGAGCTAATCACCACCCATCATTTGAAACTAACATGATTATTCCCATTTTGCTATTCTGACAAAATATGTACCTAGCCCCACTTCTCTGCAGATTTTATTTATTTCCTTACCAAGGTCACTAGATGTTCTGCAGTACTATTTATCAAATTACCAAACATATGCCTTCATGAACTGAACCACACTAGGCAACAATTAGAGAGTATGTTAGACTTTTAAGATACAGTTGTAGCTACAGGGTTTTTCTTGCTTATACGCTCCCAACTTCCATGGTTTTAGAAGTTTGTAGGAAGTTCAAAAAGTGCGTTGCCCTATGAATGTCCATTGCTGAAGGGATTTGAACCCAGGTCTATGGAGTCCTAGTTTGACATTCTACCCTCTTACTCTTCAATGGCTCTTGCCATTCAAACAGATATCAGTTTCTGTAGACTGCACCCATTACAGCCACGTTGCGGAAAAAACGGCTGCATCTTTTTTAAATTTATTATGCTGTTATACGATTTATTGCTGTTGATTCTACTTATTTTGTGTTTGGGGATTCCCTGATATGTTTCTGTTGGCTGATACTTTGTCACTTGATATTGTAATACGTACTGTACTGTTTTTTGTCCGCAGTGAGCCGCCCAGAGTCGCCTTGGGTGAGTGAGGTGGCATAGAAATCGAACTATAAATAAATAAAAACTATAAATAAATCTTCTTCAATAATAAAATGACCAACAAAACCACAGCAAACAGAGAAGCAAGGTATTAGGGTCAGGTGATCAAATTTTAGGCAAAAAGAGAGGCCCTTTTCTGATTGGTTAGAAAAACATGCATGCAAGCAAGTTATTCCCAGTAACATAAACTCCCTCCTCCTGAGAATTATTTGTTAACCCTTTATTTGCAGAATCACAATATTCCCAACAAGTAAACAGCTGACATTTACAGACCGGAAAGTCAGGTGTATATTTGCAGTTTGTCATTGTGATGATTACCTGAAAATACAGGGGAAATGTTTTACAGAATTTGCACGGGAGTACAATACTGAGCTCTCTATCTTTGGCAAGGGTCTCTAGGCTGCTTGCTTTTCTCATCAGTGTTATGTGAGAGAAGCTAGAATGATATACTCTCGTCCATCCATCAAGTCAGCAAAGTCATGCAGTTCATTTCCATTGACATCAAGGTGGCTGTGACAGTTGCAGAGTTTAATGCATTCCTTCTTAATGGAATACCATAAATCTGGATTCAGCGCTGCCAAAGTGAAAGCAGCAATTCTTGTGGAAGAAATGGCAGCTTTCCCTGAATCCCCAGAGGCCTCCCCTAGTTGGTTGCACAGCCAATCATTTGCATCAATTCCAAACTGGTGTAACAAAATCTGCAAGTCAAACAGACAATGACTTGATCGACCTGCAAGTTTGCTACTGTGTTGACTGCATTTGTTGCAGCTGCTGAGGATTTTGCAAACCAGGAATCCCCTTTCCCCATCCTATGTCACCTTTCCTCAATCTTATCTCATCTGTTGTTCTTGTTCAAATTACAAGGCCATTTTCCATCCCAGGAGATCTGAAGTGTTTGCTGTTATTTTAATTGGGCTTCACTATGTGTAGACACACAACACATAATTTGGGATTTTGTCCCTTCTTTTCCCTATTCAATCAGTTAATAACTGGGCAATAATGTGAAATGTGGCTAAGATGCAGACTGGAAGGTGGCAGGTCAGCAGTTTGATACCCGAATACTACAGGACAGAATGAGCTCCTGTCTTCATCCCAGCACCTGCCAACCTAGCAGTTCGAAAGCAAGAAATTGTAAGTAGATAAATAGGGACCACTTTGGTGGGAAGGTGAACAGTGTTCCATGTCTAGTCATGCCTGCCACATGTCTACAGAAACGTCTGCAGAAGCAGACATCGCTGGCTCTTCGGCTATGAAACAGATGATCACTGAACCCAATAATTGGATGTGACTGGCTTTCATGCAAGGGAGTCCTTTACCCAGTGGTGGGCAGCAAAATTTTTACTACCACACTGTGGGAGGAGCCAATGTTGTGGGCAGAGCCAATGTCATGATATCATGGGCAGAGCCAACATCATGATGTCATTGGCAGAGCCAGTGATGTGGGCGGAGCCAATGTTAAAAAACCTATAGTAATAAGTACACATAAAAATACAAATTAAATAGACATAAAAATACACACCCCACACCTAAAGATGAGTCATTTACCCTGGTGAGCAGGCTATAGGAAGCTTCAGGCTAGCAGCTTATCTTCCTTCTCCCCACTTGGGAGGACAGCAAGGAGGCCGCGCATGTACACCAAGCGCTGTAGGTGCACATGCACACCAAGCGCTTGGTGCGCATGTGCAGTGGGGAAACCGGCAAAAAGGTAAGCCCCCAAGGTGGTGTCCCTCCCCCCCCCAAAAAAGCTGCTACCGGTTTTCTGGGACACCAGGAAAAGTTACTACCGGTTCTGGTAAAATGGTGTGAACTTGTTGCTGTCCATCACTGCCTTTACCTTTACCTAGTGTTATATCTCCAAAATGATCCCAGGGGAGGTGTGTGATTTGTACAGTTGATTTGTTGTTATGTGTTTATGTTATTATGTATCATTTGATGTTTTTAGGATTATATGATTTTTTTAAAAAAATAATATTTTAAAAGAAAAAAGAACTGATGGGAATTCTGGCTTGTATCATGTCTGGCTGCAAGCAGAATGTTTATAACTTTCTTTTCATTTCAGAATGGCAATATTTCAAAAATCACACCGGTCAGTCCAGGTTTGGTTCCTGCCTCACCTCTATGCTGTCCCCCCTGCCCTGCCCTGTATTCAGAACACACCACAACTTGTAATCGTTCTTTGCTGAATACTGCGACAGCTTTTGGCTTTTATTAAGAAAACTAAATCAGGAGTTTTATAATGGTCCTTTCATACTTTTAATGTTGCCCATTTATTGCAGCATTTAACATTCACTACCTAGACCAGGCTTGTATTCCTTGTTGCTAGGTCTTAACAACAAAATGTCCCTGTGAACTGAACCATATCACTCCTTATTTCCAATTTGCTTCAGCAGTACAAGTGTGATTTTGTCTTAATTTACCAGGTACTTAAGCAGCACTTGATGCTGTAAGCACAGTTATTGAGGGAGAGCTATCAAAAGGCAATTCACAGTTCCCTGCCTTTTAAAGGGATATACAGCTTTCTTTATGCTCTTCCTAGCAAATACTAGGGAATAGGGGGTAGTTCTACTGGAATAACTCATACACTGGAAGGTTTATGGTGGGTAGGCCAATGTGTATTTGTTTTACACACAAAGCTGGCAAGTCAAGAAAACTACTTCCTAGCTCACTGCTTACAGGCTGGATGGAGTGTTGAGCTGAAAGGTGGGAGAGCTGGGATCAAGGCTAGAAATTTTGCTGCCTGAGTTAAAAAACAAGAACATAAGAATGTAAGAAAAGCAGTTCTGGAGTAGAGGAAAAGCCCCTCCAATCCAATATCTTGGTCAGCCAGCTGTATCCAGGAAAAGTTCAGAAGCAGGTCTAAGTTATTATTGATATGAAAAGGCACACTGTCTCTGGTACAAAAGAAATATATTTCTCACTCAATGCACATCATGGTATCTGTTGTTCACCATTTTCTCCCCAAATCTCAATAACTAAAGGTTTCTGCATACAGAAGCTGATTAGTTTGATTGGACTTCAACAGGGCAATGAGGCAATCTCATAATCTGTGGCAGTGGAAGCTGGGGACTCCTATTCCAGAGGTACTATGAATGCACTCTTGGGTTAAATTTGCACTTTACACGAGTTATCAAAAGTATTGAACTTACTTTGGCTGTGTAGTTCCACACATTACATATTTCTGGAAACTGTAGACCAGGAGTTCGCAACCTATGGTCTGCGGCACCATTTCATGTGGCCTGCTACCCTCATTCCTGTCACCACCACCAGAAGTGGTGGAAGTGGTGTAAACTGCCGAAAATGTGCCACCCTTGCACCTGCGTCTGCCAGAAGCAGTGGAAGTGGTGAAAACAGTAGAAAATGCACCGTAAATGCACCCATGGCTGTTGTAAATGCATTTACGACAGCCGCAGACATGTTTTATGGCAACATTTATGGTGCAGTGGTGAACCACATGTCCGGCCCACTTAGCTTTCTGAGGGGGAATGGTCTGGCTCACGGCATGAAAACGTTGAGAAACTCTGCTGTAGACACAATAGCCTAGAATGGATTCACAGTACCACTGAGACCAGAATCATTATCTGCTACTAATCCTGACAGCAGTAGTCCAGTTTAGGAGATCAGGATATGCTTTGAGACACAATTTTATCCCTCAAGATACAGTACTGGCTGGGAGGCTCAGAAAACACTGTCAGAAGATTCCTGCTTCCAACATTCACTCAGTCTTATGGTAAGGTAAGTGCAGAGCAGGTTAAAATCCCTACTAAGGACTCCTCATATAACTTTAAGTCATTCTCATTTTCAATTCCTGATTTCCTGTAATAATGTATGTATTGTAGAGAAGGTGGATGTAATCAAGAGAGTGAATGTTTTAACTCTCTTATTGGTTCTTCCATGAAATCTACAATAATAACAAAGCAACAGTAGCTGTACATATACAGAATCACAACCATTCATGCAGATCCAGACAGAAAATAAAGGTCTAGTTGTAGACTCATTGTCATTTCATCTATCTGCTTGTTCTTCCATAAAATGGATCACTGGGTTCTACTTAAATCACAGAAGGATCATGTAACTGAATCCTTGAACTATTTTTCAAGAAATATATGTTACCTCCTTTCAAAATACAGGCTAGGGAGTATGATATTTCTCCAGCTATAGGAAGCTGTATTGAAAACTTATAGCAAATATTTACTTCACTGTTTCAGAAAGTTCTCCTCTTTCATAGATCCTAAATGCTAAATAGGCTTATCAAACAGAAAACCTGACTTTGTTTGGTGAACAAATGACTGCTTTCACTTACTTCTTTCTTAAGATGGGTCACTGTCAAGTTGATCTTTAAAAATATGGCTCTTAATAGCTTGCAGCAGAGCAAACATTTACATAAGTGTTACCTTGAAGCCCATAACTTTGAGCTAATTGGCTGTGGGTGATTAAAATGATTAAGTGATGGCAATTTATATGATCGACCAATTAAATTGTTCTCCAGCGACTTTGGCCTAGGTTGGTTCTGCGTTGGGAGCATGTTCTTATAAGAACTATCCTTTCAAACAATATTTTAAAAATACTGTATTTGCCGGTGTATAAGACACATGGGGTATAAGATGCACCCTGTTATTACCAAAATAGCTCACTATAGGCCACTACAAGACACACTCAATTTTTCCAGTGTATTTTAAGGGAGGGGGAGTGAGTCATACACCAGCAAATATGGTAATAATCTGCGTCATACAGAGGCCCTTGTAGCATAAACAGAGTATATGAATGATTAAAAGCAAAATGAAATGGAAAGGGAAGGAAAGTAAACAAGTATAACAGAGTTTGGGAAGAAAAACAACCCATTGGCTTCATTGCATACAACATTCTTTCCCACCCTATTTGGATCAGACCCAATCCCATCTTCATAAAAAGCACTCACTGTTATATACATAGTAGAGAGAGAGAGAGAGAGAGAGTCCAAATGAGAGTAAATATTTTTTAGTGGAAAGAACTAAACGAGTGGGCAGGAAGTAGCTAATGAACATCCCACTTGATCTCATGCAAGGCAAACCAAGACCAGCTATCTTATCTCTTTCTCCCTTTCCTCCTCTTTGTGACTCACACACTGTGTCAAAAGGGGGGGGGGGACAGCTGGTAGTTCCAGAGCCCTGCAGAACGGCCAGACAAACAGTTGAATGCATCCTTCCCTGAAGACAAACTCACTGTTACTCAAAGTTCTTTGAGCTTCTCTGTGACATGCCATTGGTGGGTGAAGCCTGCTGTGGTTGATGGGGTGGGATGCACAGGCATGTATGGGTAGAGTGAGGAGTAACAGGCAGAGCGAGAGGCAAGTCTGGGGCCATAGCTACATGCATTGGAAAATGAGCAAGAAATTGCAAGTGGATAAATAGGTACTGCTTTGGCAGCAAAGGTAACAGCGTTCTGTGGCCTGCCACATGACCACGGAAATGTCTGCACTGGCTCTGTGGCTATAAACGGAGATGAGCGCCGAATCCTAGAGTTGGATATAACTGGCTTTCGAGCAAGGGTGACCTTTACTTTTACCTATTAAATTACCAGCAGCTCTGTGAAAGGACCAACAACAGGTAAAAGTCAATTTCTGTGCCACTGAAGAGACAAAGCACACCATGTTAAGTTGAAACCTGATACCTTAATGCCACAGACTGCAAAAAGTTGTTTTTCTGCCTAATTTTCTGTCAGGTTTTTAAAAGATTATTTAAAAAACAACAGAAAAGTTTCAAAACACATTTTAAACTATATGTCTAAAATGAAGTCCTGCTGGCCTAAAGAATCAATGAAAAAACATTACTGAGAAGTGCTGAATTCAGCACTTGACTGATCTATATTTCAAAAATGAGATTGAACTCTCCAATGATCTTTCCATAGATTTGATCTGATCCCAGCAGTTTGGTGTACGCAAAAATGTAACTATTTCAGCAAAGCACCAGAAGCTATCTTCTTTCTTCAGCTTTCTGACTGGTTGCAATAAAAGTGGTCAGCAGTGCTCTTAAAACTCATTATCCAGTACAAAGACATGAGATGAAACACAGAACAGCAGTTTATAGTGATACTGTATGTGTATTATTTTACTAAGAGGCATCTATGGGTTGATTAATCTGAAGCCTCATTCTCTACAAATATATCCAGTATATAATGTTGTACAAGAACGTCTGCATTTTTTCCCTGTCTCCATATCATTTAGATTTCAGAAATAATGTTTTTGTGGCTTCACTTGGGGCCATATAGGGTGTTGGTTTAAAAAAAAAGAAGGGAAAAAAAGGAAAAGAAGACAATTTGCAGAAAATGCATTTGTGTGTATGCATATGTATAGGCATAAAAATAATTAGTATAATTTATTAGAAATTATACACCCATCCATCCCAAACTGGAAAGATGCTGATTAGATTACCGTTGAGCCTACACAGATGCTGGGTATTCATGGGTACCTTCAGGGTTCCTGGTTCTTCCTCCTTACGTTCTTTTATTGTTAAAGTCTCAAGCTGGCATCGCCAATGAGCAGGAATGGTAAGACCTGGAATCTATTAGCAGGTAAAAGGCCCCAATTTTGATATATCTGAAGTAGGTACACCTTCAGATATATCAAAATTGGGGCCTTTTACATGCTAATAGATTCCAGGTCTTACCATTCCTGCTCATTGGCTATGCCAGCTTGAGACCTATGGAAACTCAACTCCAACAATATCTCAAGGGCCTCAGACTGCCACCTCCTGGAACAGAGGACATTTTCAAAAGGAGAACTATCATCTGATAGTCATTTGAATGGAGGATAGTGTTCTGATAAATATTCAGGCAGAGGGCAGTTCTCTTACAATTGTTCAGTTAATGCAGTATACAGATGGGCACATGACCAGCCTATTAACCAACAAGAGTATCATCATATCTGTGTCTGCAAGCATGGAGCACCTCGACTTGTTCTACAAAAGAAAAATGCCATTGTGAATCATCATGTAATGAAAGCCCCGGCAGTCAAGGAAGGCTTTCAACTGAAAAGCCACTATAAATTATTACAACAACAGGGTTATCCCAACTCACCTTTTGTAGCAGTTGTTAAGATTCTCCTTGGCATTTTCATTTCACTGAGCATTAGCAGTTATTGGCCTAAATTCTGTTGCTTAGCACAGTAAATTGCATTAGAGTAGGCTCACTGAATCAATAGAGAATTCTTCTTCTGACATATCTGAGTCTGAATATTGGTGATCATCATGCTGATCAGCCATGAAGACTGCTTGAGAATATAACGCAGTGGCTTTTCATCTGCCTTCTGCATTGCAGCATGACCACTGATCCAATTCTGTGAGTCACTTTCTGGTCCTGAGCCCTTTTGGCATGCGAAGTCCTTATCAGCCCCCAGACCAGTATTGATGAAGCTGCTGCTCTCATCAAGATGGATTCAAGTGAGATTTAATCCACTTGGGGATCATCACCCTTATTTGTGGACTTCGGCACCCAAGGCCGCTAGTCCTCGGGGTTGTCAAGTTAGTTAACTGCTGCCTGACACTTGGTGTTGAGTCACTGGCAATATGGTCATTACCATAGCAGGATCATCTGACCAGACATTGAATAGAGAATTAGTGGGTCCAAAACATGTACTGTCTCCATGTTCTGTAGTATTCCATACTTGTTCAGTGTTTCTGAGAATTCTGGCCCAAAGCAAAAATAAAAATAAAAAATCTCATGCAGACAGAAGCAGGAGGGGAAGCCAACTTCTGTCAGCCCTCAGTTAAATGTACCTAAATCTGAATCTAAGTATTTAGTATCCATTCAGTGAAGGCATAAATCAAACAGGCCAAGTTTTGGCATGCTTCCAAATGGCACCTAGATTCCTAGGGATAGCCATACAGTAAAATCTTGCATAAAGAGCACCTCACTTAGAGACTAGCTTAAAGAGCAGAGTTTTCTCCAAATGGTTGCCTTGTAGAACAACTAAAAACTTGCTTAACAACTAAATTGGGGTTCTCAGTCCCCCTGCCAGAAGTCATGATTGGTCACTTACCATGGCAGTGACGACACTTTTTCCAAGTGTTTCGCTTAAAGAGCAACTCGCTTAAAGAGCTATCCTGGGAAATGCATTATGCTCTTTAAGTGAGTTACCACTGTATATATTTGTATTTAGATGGAGGAAAACAACAGCAAAATGTTATACGCAATTTACTAAACCTGAAAACAGAGAACTTCATATCCAGTAGCTAATAATACCCTCATGGAATGAGCAATCAATCAATAATAATATTTTGATGCATATTTGAATTACTCGTCTACAGAATCCTGATCAATCACTTCCTCTCACTAAATATTCAAAAAGCACACATGGAGTTCAGATACTCTTTGAACCTATGCCATGATATCTGTTGGTTTTAAAATCATCTACAGTTGTATCAAATATACTGTCTAGAATACAGTACAGTATCTGCCAATAAGTTTTCTCTCTTTTTTTTTAATCAAAGCATTCATTTGTTTCCTGGACACGGCCCATGTGGTTTATAGCTTATTTTTGTTCCTAAATCCATGACCTTGCATGTGACTACTAAATGCAAATTTTGTTCTCGCTGTCAATTTAATCAAAGTACACAGGGCAATGCGAGAATAACCTCATCTTGGCACGGCTTCCCAGTCTCCCATCACTGTGCCCCTTCAAATGTCGTCCTAGATAAAGAATAAATATCAAATGCTGCTGGCCCAAAAAATGATTACTTGGATTTCTATGTCTCAGATGTATACCCTATGAATTGATTATAGCTTTTTCTTGGCAAGAAAGCCCTGCATCCAAATTTCTGGTTTAAAGTAGAGTTGGCTGACTGAATCATTTGCAGAATGATAACTGCAATGTTTATTTATTTATTAATCACATTTATATCCCGCCCTTATCAAGAGACTCAGGGTGGCTTACAAGACACTAAAAACACAATTAAAATACAGTAATTACACTAAAAGTTTAAAAATTTAAAAAGTTAAAAAGATTAACGAGAGGGGGGGAGGGTCAAAAGAGCCAGCCGGCTGAGGTGACCATCTGGCCCGCACCCCACAATGTCCCGCCAGCCAGATCGTAACCCCATGTTCATGGAAATCCCATTGATTGTTGGGTCTATTTTAGGTTAAACCTTGTACTGTGTGTGTATAACTTGATATGTCATACATTCACTGTCAAACCTGGCAGAAACACCTCTCTTTCTATGTGGCAGTACAAATCTAATTACAGTCAAACTTCGCATAAAGAACGCCTCGCTTAAAGAGTAACTCGCTTAAAGAGCAGCATTTTCTCTGAATGGTTCCTTCACTTAACAAATAAAACCAACCAAAATCTCGCTTAACAAATAAATAGGGGTTTGCAATCCCCACAACTAGAAGTCACAATTGGTCACTTACAATGGTGTTTCGCTTAAAGAGCAATCCCGTGGAACATTTTATGCTCTTTAAGCGAGGTACAACTGTATAGTACTTGCCATTAAGTTACCAAAGCTGCTGCCCTTTCATGGCACTAGAAAAGTGCCGCCTAAGATGGCTGCCTCACTTTGCCTAATAGCAGGACTAATCCTGTGATTCTATGGTTTTTTAAAAATAAATTAGATGAAATTCCTATTCACCAAAGTAGTGTACAGCTGTTTTGGGAACAAAAAGGGCACACGTGTTACCTTTCTCCCGTGGAACTGTTAATGGTGAGGATGCTATAAGACCATATGTCTAAATGGAGAAAATGTCTTATGGCAGCACCAAAAGGTTACAGTTGCATCACAAGATGGGCAACATTGTCCTTTGTTAATGATAATAGAAATGCAACCTAGTTGTGCCTTCCTTGTTGTAAGAACTGGTTACAGGTAACTAGTTTTTTTAAAAATTCATTATTTCCAAGCTACCACAGATTCAGAGACTAGTCAGTAAATCTCCAGGGAATGTGCTGTCTGCCACAAGTCCGCAGCAATATATACTCTGCACTTTTGTAGCAAGAAGATTAATATCGGAGTGATTTCTGTTGCTGTGCTTTTCTTGGCAATTATGTTTACATGTATGCATATGGGGAATGGATGAAAATAACTTCCAAAGTCTTTTTGGTTCCTCCGTTGTGTCAGACGTAAAATATGAGTGCTCCAGGAACTTGTGACTTCTTTGTGCTGTTTATACATTATCCTGACTGTGTACCAACCACGTTCCGAGCAATAGTACTTCATTATTTTAATTAAGTTTATTGCAAGAGTAATCATCATTGCCATCAGTATCAATCACCAGCAATATTTCCAATGATGGCTGTAAATGATGAAGGTCTTAACTGACAATAAATGATCACGTTGTCGTCTTCGGCTGACATTTCATTGGACTTTGCAGAGTTGCTCTAAATACTCCTGGGCTTGCTACGTAAAGAACTATTTATCTATGACAAGGGCTGTGTCTATAGCATATTGGTGTGTTGTTGTTGTTTGCTTCCCAAATGGATACATTTCTATTGCTTGCAAAATTTATTATTTTGCTTATGACAGTCACTATGTCTGAAACATGTTTAAAGTAAAAGAGATTGCTGTTATAAAAATATTAAAAAGCTTCATCCCTACATATGCATTAATTAAATTATATGGAGGAAATAAAGTTGTTTTGATTACAACACTGCACTTTCCAATCTCTAATTATAAACACAAAAGGGAAATGCTTACGGCAGGGGTGCCCAAACTATGGCCCGTGGCCCAGATCTGGCCCCTGACACCAATTCATCCAGCCCAGGCCATCGTTGTCGCTGAGTGATGAGGGTGGCCTGGGCTGGATGAACTGGTGTCAGGGGCCAGATTTGGCCCATGGGTTGTAGTCTGGACACCCCTGGTTTCAGCAGAAAAAATGGCAGCTTAAAATCTATCTCATCCTGTTATTATTATTTTATTATTATTATATTTGAATTTCTATACCGCCCTACTTGGCAGAGCCAACTCAGGGCGGTTTACACACATGCATAGTTACAGTCACAACATATCAATAAATCAATAGTCAATATCAAATGAAAATAGTCAATAAATAGTCAATATCAGTATCACAGAACATCAGCAAAACAGATTGCAAGGCACCTTTTTCTTCCACTTCTGATGGAAGGAACTATGTGCCCGGCCCGCTGAACCACATGACCGGTCCACAGCCTGAAAAGTTTGGGCACCCCTGACCTAGGGGAACACAGTTATGTTACACATTTAAACTAACTCCTCTTCCTTTGAAAATATAATTTCTTCCAAATTTAAATAAGCTTTTCTTGAACTTGGAAGTCCAGAGCTGTTTATTTTTGCTGCTACTTTTCCATGATTGAAGCGATTCATCGTTCTATAGAATTTGTTCTACAAATGTTCTTAATTGAGAAAGGATGCTCATGGCATTTCAGAAATCACATTTCATTTATGAGATTGTTGGAAGAAACATTCTTTGCAGTGCAATCTCAACTGTCTGCAGAGTACATATTTTTATTCCAGTTTATTGGTTAGTTACTCAAAGGCAACATTCACTGGTATTTACATCAAGGTGGGAGAAGGAGGAAGCAAGATACTCATCTTTAGAAAATGTCACAACAGGCTATTCTGGAAAAACTTGTGGTTTATAAGTAATGAGTCCAAAATAATGTATTTACTCATAATGATTCAGCTTTAATCAACAGTTAGCATAAGTGATTGGGCCTCCACTCCCTATCTATGTCTGCCTTGCCTTTGTGACATCATAATTATTTATCTCTGTGATGCTACAGTTCCCTTTCTCAATGGGGATGTTGACCCTACCATTGGAGGAATGGGGTATTCATGACCTGGTAATCCTACCCACAGAGTCCTTCTGAAATTATGGCAAGAACTGCATGAGATTAAGCAAAAGACTGCATGGAGATCAAAGGGAAAAAGTTGACAATCCTTGTCAATTCTCATATGCAGGGCCAGCTCAAGTTCCTTTTCTGCCTGAGATTTTCCCATCTTTGCAGAAGCCAGGCAAGGTTACTTCAATACCTTAGCCAGAAAATTACTCCTTTGCAATCAAAATTTAAGACTTATAAAGGGAATAACTATTTGCTGCTTGGAACAGCTACTCGTCTGGTTGTTAAAGTAACTTTCTGTCAAAGCAAATTGGAACAAATGGAGAGCATCATTTTAAAATAATTTTACATGCTGTCAAATCTTTTATTGTTGAAGGTGTTGGCCAGTGGTGGGATGTCAAAAATTTTACTACCCCACCGTGATGTCATCACAGCGTGGGCCGAGCTGACATCATGACATTGTGGGCGGAGTCAGAGAAAATAAAAATAATAATAATAAAATATAATAAAATAAAAATAAGCACACACACACACACCTCAACCCACCCACCCACCCACAACACAAGGACAGCAAGGAGGACAGCAAGGAGGCTTGACGTGCATGCACAGTGGGGGAACCAGTGAAAATGTAAGCCCCGAAGGTGGTTTCCCCCAAAAGCTGCTACCGGTTCTCCGGGACACTGGGAAAAGTTACTACCGGTTCTGGAGAACTGGTGAGAACCTGTTACATCCCATCACTGACACACACACCCCTCAAACTACCCACCCACAACACAAACCCATAAATAAATTAAATAAAAATTACATTACAATACACCCACCCACCCAAACATAAATCAACCCACCCACCCACCCCAAACACAAAACCGTCACTTACCTGTTAGTAACAGTGCCGTGGCAGCACCATGTTGCAAGATGGATATGGTCATCATACCGGTTCTCTAGGATAATGTGCCTTAATCAGTGATGGGATGTCCCCGGTTCTATACGGTTCCCTGGAACCGGTAAGAACAATCCCGGAGGGTTCTCCGTGAGGGGAGTCCACTTTTGAGGCGTCCGGTTCCGGACGCCTCACTGAAAGAATTTTTTTTAAAAAAAATCGGAGCTAAAATGGCTCCGATTTACTGCGCATGTGCAGAAACTCAATCTGCTGCATTGCGCATGCGTCAAATTGAGTTTCTGCACATGCGCAATAAAATTGGAGCAATTTTTACTCCAATTTTACTGCGCATGCTTAGAAACTCAATCTGACACATGCGCAATGCGGCAGATTGAGTTTCTGCGCATCCGCAGTAAATCGGAGCCATTTTAGCTCCAATTTTTTTAAAAAATCAGCAACACCGGCAGTCATCAAGAACGAGATAGTGGCGGTGGCGGCGCTGACGGCGGCGGCAACACAGGCAGTGGCGGCAATGACGGGAGCGGCGATGACGGCACCAGCAGCGGCAGCAACGATAATGGCGGCGGCGGAGATTGCAGCGGGGATGACTTTGGCGGCCGCAACTCTCCACAGGCGCCCTAAGCCTTGGCGCCCGGCGGCGCTCCTAGCCGGGCGGCCCAGGGCTCCCAGCTGCAACTCTCCACGGGCAGCCCTGAGCCACAGCGCCCGGTGGCGTGCCTAGCCGGGCGGCCCAGGGCTCCTGGCCGCAACTCTCCACGGGCTGCCCGTGGAGAGTTGCGGCCGGAAGCCCTGGGCCGCCCGGCTAGGAGCGCCGCCGGGCGCCAAGGCTCAGGGCAGCCCGTGGAGAGTTGCGGCCGGAAGCCCTGGGCCGCCCGGCTAGGAGCGCCGCCGGGCGCCAAGGCTCGGGGCAGCCCGTGGAGAGTTGCGGCCGGAAGCCCTGGGCCACCGGGCTAGGCATGCCGCCGATGGGTGCCGAGGCTCAGGGCTGCCCATGGAGGGTTGCGGCCGGGAGGCCCTCGGCCACCCGGCTAGGCGTGCCGCCGCTGGGCGCCGAGGCTCGGGGCCAGCCCCAACGGTCCCCATTGTAAGTGGGGTTTGTGTTTGGGGTGGGTGGGTGTTTGGGTGTATTTTTATTTAATTATTATTTTATTTATTTATTTATTTTATTAACGGTTTTGTGTGTGTGGGTTGAGGGGTCTGTGTGTTTTATTTTTATTTTATTTATTTTATTTTTGGCCCCGCCTACAACGTCATGACGTCATGACGTCATGACGTTGGCTCCACCCATGACGTCATGACGTTAGCTCCGCCCCCACTGTGATGACGTCAGGGTGGGGTACTAAAATTTTTATCATCCCATCACTGGCCTTAATGTAAATGTAAAACAGCTGTACCTCCTTAAGGGTTCTCCAATTGGAACAGCAATTGGAACAGCACAGGTGTAGCTTATTGATGAGGTAACTCCAAGACTTTGCTTAAAAACCCCAAGCCAGGCCGCCAGGCCTGCTGGCCGCCAGACCTTTTTAGGAACTGTGGTAGTACGGCAATATAGGTAAAGGTATTAAATGCACATTAAAATACACACAGACACACCACATCCAAAGGTGAGTCACACCCTTGGGGAGCAGGCTATAGGGAGCTTCAGGCTAGCAGCTTCTCTTCCTCCTCCCCTCTTGGGAGGACAGCAAGGAGGCTGTGCATACGCGCCAAGCACTGTAGGTGTGCATGCACACCAAGTGCTTGGCGCGCACGCTCAGTGGGGGAACCAGTGAAAAGGTAAGCCCCGAAGGTGGTTCCCCCCAAAAGCTGCTACCAGTTCTCCGGGACACTGGGAAAAGTTACTACCGGTTCTGGAGAACTGGTGAGAACCTGTTACATCCCATCACTGGTGTTGGCACTAAACATTAAGTATACTGTACTTTGTAAAAGTTAAAGTGAAAATGTCATAGAGTGAGTGGCACACATCTTCCGATTGTGAGGAAGTGTTTTAGTCAAAGGAGTGGGAATGCGGTGGCTCAGTGGTTAAGAAGCTCACCTTGTTATCTGGAAGGCTGGCAAGTCAGCAGTTTGAGACCTGGGTACTGCTTGACAGAGTGAGTGGCTGTCTCTGTTCCAGCTTCTGCCAACCTAGCAATTCGAAAGTGAGAAATTGCAAGTCGATCAATAGGGAGCACTTTGATGGAAAAAGTTCTTGGGTACATGAAAGGAGCCTCATCCGGGCATCCCCTGACAGGAGTTTCTCCAGCAAAAATCCTTTTAACCCAGAAAAATTTCTGACAAGAAATTATTGTTTTGGCAGTTTCACCTCTGGGCTAGACATGGAAGAAGAAGAAGGAACTCATGGGGAAACAGGCAAAAGTTAATAAGATCTGCCTTCAGATCTTTTCACAGGCATATGTTGCATATTGTTCGACTAAAAGAAGGACACTCTTTCCCTATCCTGCCTCCACTGTGTGTGTTAGGATTGCCTGGCCTAGCTCCAATTCTATACATATATTAATTGGATAGGATGCTTTGTCAATGCTTTAAACAAGTTGGGTTTTCTTCATAGACCATTCGAAATCTAGATGTTATCACTCTTTCAATGATTTATTTATTAAATTTTGCCCCATTTTTCCACTAAAAGGGTACTCATGGAGGCTTACAAAATTGTTTTTTAAAATTAAAACAGGTAACACTACCTTTAGCTTAAAAATCATAAAACCATGTAAATCCACCTGACTGTAAAAACATCAAAATCAAATAAACACATTAAAACTTTTAAAGATTTGCATATTGTGAGCTAAAATTATGATGTTTACGTGTTGTGAATCGCCCTGGGTCCCTTTGGGGAGGAGGGCGATAAATAAATTTAAACAAACAAATAAATAAAATCCTTGGGATTTTCCTTCCTTAATCACTGCCACTAGTGACAAAGTCATTTTTTGGGACTGTCGTTTCCAGATTTCCTTAATCAATGGAGCTATATGGGATAGAGAGCTCTGGGTGGGTAGCCCAAGAAGAGGAATTTTACATCAGCAAGAGGCAATATAGCTGTATAGACCACCCTGGGTTGAAAATACTGGAAGAGAGCTTGGGCCTGGATAATCATAAATCAAAATTATTAGTTTTTAAAGAAAAACTAATCAGTCTTCTATTGCTACAGTGCTTCTTGCCTAATCATATCTGATGCTGTTAAGAACAAAAGAGGATGAAATTAGTTCATGCTAATTAATTACATTAGGCAGGAAATTAGTTAAAGCTACTGTTAATTAGGTTATAAATATGTCTTGAAGGTGAAATTACAAAGCCTCCCTTCAGGGACAAAGCGATAAATAAGAAATACAGTTTCCCTTTAGAATTATGATGTCAGAAGCAAGGCATGTCTACTATCTGTGGTATCAGCACATCCTGGAACCGTCTGGCCAAAAGTAAACTATTGCAGAATACACTGCAAATGAATCAGCTTTTTTACTGTGTAACTCTTACTGAAGAATTAGCTAGATTTATATTCTTCCTGACATCTTTTGAGTCCACTGCTACAGCTAAATAGAATTCTTTCTGCTTTGTTCTCTTACTGGAAGCAAATCCGTCTACCTGCTGGCTTTTGACCCTGTCACAGTCAGGTCACACGTCAGGTCATACAAACTAGTGCATTACAGCACAGTCTTATAAAAATTCTAATTCTGACTGAATTACTCAGTCTTCCTGAGATATTTATGTGTATAGAATTGGAGCTAGGCCCGGCAATCCTAACGCACACAGTAGAGGCAGGATAGGGAAAGAGTGTCCTTCTTTTAGTGGGAGAATGCACAACATATGCCTGTGAAAAGATCTGAAGGTGTTATTAACGTTTCTCTGTTTTCCCATGAGTTCCTTCTTCTTCTTGCATGGCCAGACATGGGTACTCAATCTGTCATGCAGTACCCGGGTCTTGAACTGCCGACTTGCCAGTCTTTCAGCTAACAAGGTGAGCTTCTTTACCACTGAGCCACTACAGCCCCTTGGTGAGGTCATTGTTCAGTTCCTTTTGCCCAGTGGTGGGATTCAGGAGGTTCGCCCCAGTTCACCAGAACTGGTAGCAGAAATTCTGGCTGGCCCCACCCATCAAAGTTTTGAAATAAAGTAGTCCTAATTTGGAAGCAACCCAAGGCTTTCCCCCTGGCCACAACCACCGTATCATGCCCAGAGTAGGCAGCAAAAAAAATTGAATCCCACCACTGCTTTTGCTTGACTTAGTGTGAGAAAGATTAGCTGGCACAAGGTGGCAGCTGCCTGGAGTACACCTGATTGTGGTTAAAAAATACCACAATCTTTGAGGAAGCTCTTTCTGTGTACCTCTTCCCACCAGCCGAAAGGGTGAAAAATAGGGCATTTTTGAGGTGTGAATGAGGCTGGTGAATGAGGTGTGAATAGGGCATTTTTGAGGTGTGAATCTTTGGCCCCACTGAGTTCATAGCCCATCTTATTCCCAAATAGATCAGGCCTATGAACTATGCCACCCTGAGCTTGATGTAATGATTTCCTCTCCCTGGGTTTCAGTGGAGGAGACCTTTACAGAAAAAGGTTGAAATCCTGTCGTGGAGCTACCCCTGCACAAGAAAAGTGATGTCATTGGCAGCAGCAGATTGCCAGAGATTAAAGACTTCTCTTTGTGATTCCAGAGTGAACATGGCTCACATACAATGCAGCAAAGTCAAGCACACACCCAAATCACAAATGGAATCCTTTAAACTGTGTGGCAATCTATTGCTGGTGATCAGGTTATTCCTATTGTGTCAGTGGACGACACTAACAGGATTTTGGGCAATATTTAAAATTCTAGTGACCCAGAAGCCATTGCAATTCCCGTTCTGGCTGCAGCAAGCCAGCAAGGCTGTGAAAGGATGATTTGTAACGCATGTTCCCTCCTCCCTCCTCAATTGTTTTGTTTACAAACCAAGAGAGTAGTTGCTTTAGTCTGTTGGAGAAAAACCAACAGGTGTCTTGTGATAAGTTACTAATGAGTTTTATTCGGTACAGTATTGTCTTTCCAATGAGATGGGGCACCTGGCTGCAAAACAAAGGGTTGGTAACTTGAATTTCCACCATGCCTTCTAGCAATAGAGCCTGCCTTTTCCTATGCAACCCCAGAGTGCCCTCAACTGAAGGAAATGTTAAACAATGTCTAGAAAAGTCTGGAAAGGGTTGTTATACGTTGGAATTGACTTGATGGGGGGTGTAATTAATTATTATTTGTGGGCTATAGTTTCCACTACTACCTGCACTCTGGACTACACTCCAGGAAAACATCTACCAAATAAAACTCATTAGCCCTGAAAGTGATGTAAGACTGTTCATAAACCAATTAGTCTTGAAAGTGATGTAACACAAAAGATTTTTTTGACTTGTCCAAATAATTAGGGTAATGCCACATTTTGAGCCACTTTGTCTCCTTCCCCAACATAGTGAGAAATCTTTGTACTATGGACAGAGGCCGCTTTACCACTTAGCTCCTGAACTTCCATCTGCTGATATAACTGCAAGTAGACAAAAGAAGCACCGTCTATGTCACGTCCTTTTTGCGCACCTCCCCTTTTTGAAATATTTTTTACAGAGATGTCTTACTTCTCCAGGTTCTGCTGTTCACAGGTGGTGAATTTACCACACACCTCCGCCTATATATCATATTGCAATGTGTCATTTCGCTAGAGCTTTGGGCTGTTTTCAAAATTACATTTTACACATCAGTAAACTTGTAATGCAGAAACTGCTTTCTTAGTATTATTTATATCCCTGTGTTGGAAAAGAATTTGTCAGGGAATAATATGAATGTTATTTATCCGATGGCTCTGCTTTATTGACTGCTACATTTCACATCCTTCAGTACATTTTGGCAGAGGAGTAAATAACCGTGCTATTAACCTCTAACACTAGTGTAAAAATAGACAGTTATTAAGGGGTAAATATTACTTTGATTATTATTACTCCATACTGCTTTCACCATGATAAGTTATTTTGTGGGTCTGTAAAGCCCCATATTTTAGACATTAAGCCCAGCAATCTTGGATAACTTGCTTCAAATACTTTTCTGCAGGTGTGTGTAACAATGATATTTCACATATTAACACTAAACTAAGATGAAGGAAGAAAAAACAGGACTTGCTCACTGGGATTTCCTAGATTGATTTAAAGAGGCTAGCTCTGGTGCTCTCCACTGTTGGAATGATTATTTCCAGAATGATCAAGTCACTGATTGAGGCAATTCTGAGAATTGTATTTTTAAAAAGAAGCTTTCCCAAAAATTGGACTTATATACCATATCTCAGGATTGTTATTGTTGTTCAGAAATGCAAAACACAGTTAAAACAAATAAAATCATAAAACCATTAATCAGTGTGACTGAACAACAAAAAACAGTGTTATATAAAAGGTATTTATTTATTTATTTTTATGTATTGCTCACATTTGATATCCCGCCCCAATCGGGTAGACCCGACTCTGGGCGGCTTACAACGTAAATTACCGTCATAGGTAATCTATAGTCATAACAATATGAGTTTTGAGCAAAAATCTACGTGTCAATTAAATATCAGTGTTGTATGTATGCTGTTCCTAATATTGCTGCTTCTCAAAGATTTGCAACTGGCTATGGTATTTAATGATTTTTTTACCTACCTACCTACCTACCTACCTACCTACCTACCTACCAATCACACTTCTGGCCAGAAGGCCACCCTTGGCAGTGAAATTAAAACAACAATCTGAAATACAAAAGGTAAAATCCAGTATACATGTATGATTAATATAAATATATAAAATTTTCAGGATTTCTGACTTGGTCATTTTCTGATACTTTCTCTACCTGATGTTCCCACAAATTCCCACAGCTAATCTTTCTCACATTGGGTCAGGTGAAAGGAATTACAGAATGAACTCACCAAAAGGTGGCTTCTTTTTCGCAGTTTAGAGTCTGGCCTAGGCACAAAAGAGGAAGAAGTCACACATGGAAAACCAATAGTGCTTTATTTTTTACACTGCAGAGGTTGTGGCTTCTAAAATCATTATGTTTTATTCCCTTTAGACTTCAGTACAGTATTTGTCACTAGACAAGGCCTTTTAAAAGGATACTTGCTGTTCTTCTTTGAAAGAATTAGAAAGACACTATTGTCAAATCAGTTAGCATAAAAACCAGGGTATTTTTTAAAAAAAAAGAATGGAGTCATCTGATGTTTTAGAATTCACTGAATATTTCCAAACATTTCCTCTGTGTCTGTTTCATCCTCTTTTATCTATGCCTTGGCCATTGATTTTGGTTACACACAAGATCGATGCTGGGTCAAACCCATCAGTACTTTCAGTTCCTAGAAGACACTGTCAATGCATTTTGTGCTAGACAATGTTCATCTTTGTTATTTTTGCTGCACATTTTACAATACTAAAGGGTCAAACCTATGGTCTTGAATTGTGGAATAGCCTCCCACAAGAGGTGCCTCTGACACCTCTTTCACTGGTTTTGACAAACATTTTAGACTGTATTATACCTGGCATCTTTCATTAAGAGTTATTGGTTGTTGTTTTTAAGTCACTGATCCTAAGAGTTTCTATTGTGCCAAAGGTTTAACTTATTTTATTTTTAGCTTTGCATATGTTTATTTAATGTTGTATATTTTATGTTTGGTTTTGCCATCGAAATTAGGGTATAACTGTCAAAACAAACAAGCAAGCAAGCAAACAAACATCACCACACTTAGTTATGTGGCAGAATATATCTAAAATTTAAAGCAGTTTAATAACTACCGTGTTTCCTGGAAAATAAGACATACTCATAAAATAAGCCATAGCAGGATTTCTCAGCAGTTGCGCAGTATAAGCCATACCCCGAAAATAAGACATAGTGATAGGTGTGGCTATGCAGCATCCCGGCAGGGAGCGGTAAAGAAGACGGGCAGCCAGGGGCGTAATAAAAATAAGACATCCCCTGAAAATAAGCCATAATGTGTCTTCTTGAGGAAAAATAAATATAAGACAGTGTCTTATTTTCAGGGAAACACAATATGTAATCATCATGTCACCTATAGAATCTTGGGATTTGTACTCTAGGAAAGAACTTAGACTTCTCTAAGCATGGCATGTGATCTACAGCGGAGAACTCTAAAGTCCCAAACTACAAATGCCAGAATTCCATAAGAAGGAGCCATTGCAGTTAAACTTTTATCAAACTTAAAATTGTGTAGTGCAGACACACTTTATAACTCCTTTCACCTCCATGAAGTTGATCCAAATTGTTCCAGAATCTTGAGATAAACAATCACCCGAGATAAATTCCTCATCTTCCTCTATCAGATCCTTAAGTAAAATTCTAAACAAAGGAAATCATGAGCAGACAAACTGCTTCCCTTGCAACAGATCCCAGTTTGGGATATTTGTTCACACAGAAACACTTTCATACAATGATCAAAATCAAACAGTACTCTTGTGTGTCCAATGCTATTAGGATCAGCCTATGCCTCTCCTTCCCCTCTTGTGGTAATACCAAACAGCTGTTTCAAAGCACTTTCCCAGCCTTCTAGAGCAGGGTTTCTCAAACTCAGCACACCTGCTGACTAGGGCTTCTGGGAATTGAACTCCAAGAACACCTGGAGAGCAAAGTTTGAGGAGCTCTGTTCTAGAACAGAGACTGTAAGAAAGAGCAAGGAATCACTGATTCTCACAGAAGCAATGCAACCCCATAACAATATGCCATTGGATTCTGGCCACACCTTTGCTGTTTATCACTGTCAGTTGCTGGCTGGGTGGCTTCTTATCCTCTCTTAGGAAAGTCAGTCCACCATTTAAAGGATTTTACAGAGGACATTTCTCTTTTTCAAGGTAGCCTCCTTTTGATGGGTTATCTGCTCTAAATATGATTTGAAGATAATGAATTATAAGAAAGTAGATCTGGAACCCTGAGGTTGACCAGCTATGCTCTCTACCTAGACAGCAAGACAAAGGACAAACATAAGTCACCTGTGCTTTTGGTCTTCCTTATTCAAGTGATATGCATTGCTAGTATCTTTTGAAATTATATATATCTTTAAAAATCTACATTTGTACTTATAAATTATTATAGTCAGAGCAGTGGGAGACTCCACTAAAGAGGAGCGAGCTACCACATCCACTGCCATCCTTAGACCACAGGCAGTCAGTAGAACAAGGAATTTTTTTTTTTAACAATTAGCCAGTTTCTCTTTCCAACAGATCTAACTATTGTAACAAGGCATTATAAGTATGTGCTATGTACTAGAATGTGATGTACTAGCATAACCTGGATCCACCAAAAAAAAACCCACAAAAAAAACAACCTACCTAACTCAGTGACTATTATTAATTTACTACATTCTTTCCTCTTTAAAAAGAAAATTTTAAATAAAAGAGGCTTTAAAAACAAAAGTAAAAGAAAAGAAATGGGAAGCAGAAAAGAAATGTGTCTACCTATGCTGTTATTATAATTTCTCCAGTTCTGGGTAGAGGTACTTGTTCTTAGCATATCCATTAATATGGAAGGACATGTACACCATATACAAGGAAATATATATATAAATGTAACTGGCTATATTTTTTTATTCTTTGTATGCAGATCTGTGTGATGAGTGTAGACCTATTATGGTCTAAAATGCTATAAATCCTTCTGACTGTCTTATTAGTCATGGCTAATAAGAACATACGTGCTTCCTAGCCTTATCCCTTGAGAAGCTATATTCCAAATTCATTGTCTTAACTGATTAATTATAAGTGTAAAAAGCCCATTCAGTATTTGAATTCATTTAGTGAACCAACATTTATTAGATGTGCAGCTTTATAGTTATTAAAACAGATTTGGAGTGTGTGAGGTTGTTTGGGTGTATTTATTGATTTTTCAACTCAATAAAATAGCAGTTACTGTTTGAAAGATTGATAATTTTTTCATTATTTTTTTTAAGGGGAGGAGATGGAAATTCCATAAGTGCACTAATTGCAGGAAGTAATTGATACAAGAAAAATAAAAAGGATGCATAGAAAAATGAGAAGTGAAATAATGCAGAATAGCATTTAGTCTTAACTCGTGTTTCCCAACGTGGCACTTGGACTTAAATTCCCAGAAGCCTAAGTCAGTACATTGGCTGATCAGAGCTTTTAGGAATTGGATTCCAAGGACCAAAGGTTGGAAAACATTGGGCTACGGGTACTGTATACTTATTATAACACGTACAGTTGCAAATCAAGACAGAGATGTGTCTAGTGGAGTGCCATGATGGGCCACAGACAAGGCTTAGTATGTCTTGTAGCAAAAGAGTACGTGGCTATACATGCACACCATAGAAAATCTCATAGTAAACAATGGCACAAACACTTAGGATGAATCACTGATTTTCTGCCTTTACATATCTTTGAGACATGTCCAAAATGGGTCCTGTATTTTGATTATTCAGACATGTGAATAAAGTTTGTTCTCTCTCTTTTTAAAATAGTGAATAAATATATATATAGAAGAAATAGATGATACTGGGAAGCAGAAAGGATTTTATTTTCATAGTGGAATTAGAACTAGAAAAAGATTGATGCTTTATTATGGAGTTGATGGTGGTAAATTTTTGGTTTGCCTTTCTGTGATATAAATTAAAATATGTCTCCAACACAGGAAAAGGAGGTCAAATTAATTTGAAAAAACTGCCTTTAGAATAAGTGAGCCACACATTGATCTGACAAAACTGGTGATTGGCTGGTGAGACTGACAGTCTGTCATCCATTGATTCATCCAATTAAAAGGATGCATAACTTCCTCCTCTGCTCTTTTCAGTTTCCTTCAAAGTTAAGACAAATTTCACTAATACTTTTTTGTTAGTCATTTTTATTGCTATATGAATATTTCTCCAACATGGATTTAAAGTACATAGAATATGTTATAATTATCTCATCTCTCCTGACCATCTCCCAGCTATGGGGACATGGGGACTGTAGTATGTTGACAAAGCCAATTCATCTAATGAAGAATAATTGCAAAGAATGCCAAAAGAAACGTTGCTTTCTGTTGTAAAATTCTAATCTCATTCTCTGTGCCATTTTATCACTACATTTATATGATATAGTCACTGCTTCACTCTTGAGATATGATGTTAATTGCACTGATACAGTCTACTTAATCTTCACAACTTTGCATAATAACATTTGTTCCGATAGACAGCACTATGCTAAAAGAACATTTTTTTCCAGACAGCCCCTTGCAATTTTTAAAGTTTTCATTTATCTGAATCAATATAGAAAGGTAGCAGTATGTGCAATAAAAATATATCATTTATATCTTCTTGCATTTAAATATATTAACCATATCTAAATGAGACATTTATTAAGATCAAGATATTTATTTCACACTTAGGATTTTAAAAGGCTGCAAAATCAGCACTATGGAAATCAGCTATTCTTGCTAGTTTTACATAGTGTAATAGGTTCAGCTGAGCAGAAACTCAAAAGAGGTTTTGTTTTTCTGAGCTTAGGATTCTCTTCTTTTAATAATTATGAAATATTGTTTGGGATCACGAAGCCATTACAATATTAACAAGGTGTGCCTTGACAATATTAACAAGGTGTGCCTTCAGAGCCAGTCCATCTGGCATGGCCTCTTCTGCCTCCATGATCACTGGGAATCAGAATAGTTAATTGGTTCTACTCCCCTCATTCTGCCATTTGGCCCAATATGATGGTTTCTAGTGGCATTTCCACCACTGGACTATCACCCCACCTAAAGGGGCAGATCTGCCCATAGCCATTGGCCCCTTTAGGGAGTCAGGTTATTTACTAACGTCCAACACTCAGTGTTGAGTCACTGGCTGTATGGTCTATTCCAGTGTTTCCCAAATGCTGGTTTTTGGACTTCAATTCCCAGAAGCCTGTCACTTCCCCAAAGCACTGATCAGCCAATGTACTGGCTGAGGCTCCTGGGAATTGAAGTCCACTAGTGGGCTGTGTACCCCTTGTTGGGAACCACTGATCTATTCCATTACCGTAGCAGGATATGCAGCCAGACTGTCTATAGGCCTAACTTAAAACCTATTGACTTCTGAAGGTGTAACGTGTGACTTACTGGTATGTACAATGCCACTCTATACAGGTCTGCTCAGAAGTAAGCCCAGCTGAATTAGAAAGGACTTATTATATGGAAACTGCACAGAGAAGTGCAGCCCTGATCGATGTAGATCAATTCATTGAATTGAGGAGAGGATAGTTCATTGATTCATCTCAATCTAAGAATAGTGATGGATGTACAAGGCAACAAGAGGAAAGCAATGGCTCAAGATGTTTTGTTTTTTGTTGTTGTTCATTTGCACAGTCAATTCTGACCCTTTGCAACCCCAGGGACCATTGATCTCCAGGCACCTCTGTCCTCCACCAACCTCCTCAACCCACCCAGCTCTGTGCCCATTACGTCTAATACAATTAGCCATCTTTGGCCACCCCCATCTTCTTTTGCCCTCCCCCTTTCCCAGCATCAAGGCTTTCTCAAGTGAATCCTCTCTTCTCATTTGATGTCCAAAGTACTTTAGCTTCATCTTTACTATTTGACCTTTTAAGGAGCAGTCAGGGTTGATTTCTTCTAAAATGTTATTGGATTAAATTAAAACAACCTTCATTTCTGACCTTAGAATGGGCTGATGGATCTTGAATGGAACATCGTCTCATATTCTATATCCCAGATGTGTTAAAAAAAACTTTACATGTTTGAATTTTACAATTTTCCTCTTTACTTTCTTTAAAAAAATGAAAGCATATATACACTCGGGATGGGATGGGACATTTGGGTTAACCCAAATGGAGAAAACTGCAAAAGAAGCGATTTCTTTTATTTTTGGAATATTTCATGGATTTATGGTAGATAACCTCTGAAATATGATAGATGCAGGATGCTGAATGAGAGTGTAACAGAACTGTCATATTTCATTTGGGTTTCCTTATTGGAAGGTCATGGATTTGGTGAATGGTGACAATGAGATCTGATGAATCTGATGATGCTTCCCTTTCTCATCTGTGTTGATGAGACTGATAGATGTGATGTGATGTAAAGTGCCTGCTGAATAGGTCTGATCGTGATTTTTGTTTCTCAGGCACTGTTGCTATATTGCCTGCTCTTTAGCAAAAACCCCAAGAACCCAATAGAATCTGAAAATGAATAAGGAACCACCAAAAGAACTCCAAAATGAAAGCAAACAAACATTTCCTCTCTGCATATCCATATCATTCACCTTTCAATATATCATTTAAACACTTACATCTCATATATATTGTCTATCCAACAATCAGTGATGCAGTTAAGATTAGAGTATGAAAATTTACTTTTTGGGGTGACAGCTCTTTATTACTGAGTAGGCTCAAAGATCCTCTGGAGTGGATTTTGGGGTGGTGTAGGGAGTTGCAGGGGAAAAAATCTGTTGCATTTGCTAATACAATGCTGTCATCAGTGGAGGGCTGGTCCATTGGGCAAAAGGGACTCAGACTGGGGCACCCCCCAGGCCTCCAGTACTATGGCGGCCCCCTTGGGTGCCAATCCAAAGAGCTGAGCTGCGATGTCTGGGACGATTGAGCAAACGAGGGGGGGCTCTCTGTTCCTTTGCCTGCCTTCCTCCTCCTGTGCTGTCAAAGATAAGATTACAAAAGCAGCTCCATTGACAGTGGAGCTGCTGTGGCTTAGAGGTTGCAATTTTGCCTTGTAAGCAGGAGGTTGTTGGTTCGAATCCCCAGAGGGGAGTTGAAATTAGAAGGCAAGTAGGAATGTATATAGACCCTCATCACTCCCTGTCCATTGCCATTTTAGCATAACCAGCACCTCCCTGGCTGTCATCAGCTCATTTGAAAAATCTCAGCAGCTTCAAGCAGAGATTTTAAAAAGGTATTTTGGGGAACTACAAGTAGCAGAATCCCTAGTCAGCTAAAAGACTGGGAGTGCACCCAGATTAATCTACTGGGGAAACTTGATTGAGGCTCCCGCATCGTCCCGCATCGTCCCGCATCGTCCCAAGGACATCTGTCCGTCCCACCAGGGCGGATCGGAGAGGCTCTCTTATCATTCCATCAGCTAGAGAGGTGCATCTCTCTGGCACCAGAAGGAGGGCCTTCTCCGTGTCCGCCCTGGCCCGCTCCTGCCCTTTCGGAAGGGCCTAAAAACCTGGCTGGCAGGGCAGGTATGGGGCTGTTGGGTGGCTGATCTGTTGGGACAGCCACCCCTCCCTAACTCTTTTAAACTTTTTAAATCTTTTTAAACTTTTTGGCCTTTTAAATCTTTTAGATCTTTGTGAATTCATGGTTTAATTCTTTTTTAATTGATTTTTAAGTAATTTTGAACCTCAAGGTTTTAATTTATGAATTTTCTGTAAGCCGCCTAGAGTCAGGTTCGCCTGATTGGGGCGAGATAATAAATCTAAATAAATAAATAAATATATATATATATATATAATAAAGGGACTTTTTCTGTCAGCCTTTCTCCTTCTTTTCTGCTGCTTCTCTCTCTCTCCCCCCTTTAGATTAATCACCCAAGGGATTCCATGCCCCAGTTAGCAGGATGACCCCACAACACTGTTCCACATAAGAGAGAGTGTTTTTGTGTGTGAAGGATGCTGAAGAAACACCAACAGGTTGTGACATTTGGGGACAATCCTGGAAATATCCATTCAAAATGCTTGGGTTTATTTAGATTTACAAAGAGGGCATGTTTGTACGAGGAATTGCCCCTCGGAGTCCAGCTTTTGAATTGATGAAAAATTATAGAGCTTTAAACTGAGGGAAAAAAATATTTTTCTCTTTCCTAGCTATGGGTTAAATGTTGGTGTAATATAAGGATGGGATGAAGTATGTACATATATACAACTTAGATTAAAATTGTCAAAATTGTATGTATTTTTGGGCAACTGGATTAATCTCTGAGGAGGAAAGGATTACATTCTGTTCTTTAATTACATTTCTCTCTCTGCTAGACTCTTCTTTTTCACCCTGAAAACTAAGCTTTCCCTGTTTTGTTTAACAAAACATCAAAACAATGTTCACTGAAGAGAATAATCCTTGTTCCCAGAAGTTGTGTGATACATATTTCTTTTTAACAAGATATGCACTGTTTTGCCATTCTTCTTGACACAAGAAAATGTTGTACGTGACATTTTAACTGCCTCAACTCATTTCCAGATTGCAATAAAGCAAAGATATGCCTCTCTTCTATTGGCTCAAAGCAGAAGTGAAACGATTCGTTGGTTGTATGGTAGTTTCTTGTACAGTACTGTACTTCTTATCCTGTTCATTTGATATGTAGGCAAAATAAGGTGTTTTTTCTTAATGCTGCATATATGCTTATGTCCTAGAGCTTTCTGCAAGAAGATGTAAATTTAAAAAGCAGAATAAACCAGAGAGATTAAATTGTTTTTGTTAAAATAAGCACAAGGGCAATTCACTTCCTTATTTTGATAAACCAACTTTGTTGGTTCAAACAGAACAAAGATACTGTGGCACCTTTAAGACTGAGTGTCTGACTATATAACATCAAAAACCATAGGATTTGCTCTGCTTATAAAAAAGGAGATTTTTTTTAACTGAATGCATACACAAAGGCTGATTTGAATCTATCTGGTGTTTTCTGCTCCCTTTTCTCACTCCTGCTGCTGTTGCTGCAGGGCTTCTAGTTTTTAATGTGGAAATATTCAATTACATTTTTCCCTGTGCGATCAGCTGTGATTCTTTGTTGTAAAGAGTCTCTGGGTGGTGTTTCAGCGATGTAGGCAGTTGAGATATGATTTCAGGTCTGGGAGAACATGGTCTGCACTCTTGATCATCTGTTCTTTTGTAATTATTTAATATTACCACTAGAGCTGTCTTTCATCTTATTGACAGGACAATAACGGAGCAAGTTAGGATGGCACAAGAAATGGGAAAGAATAGTTTTAGGAACTTTTTTCTTCAATCGAGAGAAAACGTGCAGGTATGAAGATACAGATGTGTGTGTTTATTTCAAAATCATTACTGTTTTCTCTCTCCTGCAGCGGAGAGGGAAAGAGGAGATATATTTTTGGGGTGTGCACTGATGTATAGTCATGCCTGCCACATGACCAAAGAAACGTCTGAAGAAGCAGACAGCGCAGGCTCTTTGGCTTTGAAACAGAGATGAACACTGAAGCCTATAGTCAGATACAACTGGCTGTCAAGCAAGGGAAACCTAGCCATGTTAGTCTGTGTTTCAGGCATATCAGAGAATAAACAAAACAAAACAAAAATGCTGTAGCACTTTAAAGACTGTTTTATTTTAATGTGAACTTTCATGGACCAAGTCCACTTCGTCGGACATGGGAGAGAGGTATAGTTAGTATTAGAACCATATTTCACATTAGATAAAGGTAAAAGTCACCCTTGCTTGAAAGCCAGTCATAACCAACTCTAAGGTTCAGTGCTCATCTCTGTTTCATAGCCAAAGAACCAGCACTGCCTGCTTCTGCAGACGTTTCTGTAGACATGTGGCAGGCATGACTAGACATGGAATGCTGTTCACTTTCCCACTGAAGTGGTCCCTATTTGTCTACTTGCAATTTCTTGCTTTCGAACTGCTAGGTTGGCAGGTGCTGGGACAACTAACATCATGCAAAGGAAGACCTCCAGATCATGGACATTGGAAGGACATCAAACAGTTATGCAGGATTTTCTCCCTGGGCTGTCCCACAGCTTGGAGTGCTTCTGTTTAGGGAGGCACTGAGAAATATTGCAAAACAGAGAATGACAGAGCTTCAATACTGAGTGGTGATTTGGCTCTAAATTTTCAAAGTGCCAAAGTGGTACTCTAACCATTGCCACATGGAGTAGTGACTCTACATTTCTGTTGTGCATGGATATGTGCTGGTCTTTGATTCAGTCAGTGTACTTTTGGAGACAACTTGGTTCATGTCTGTGGCAATGCCTATTATAATTACATGCCATCAACTCGATCCTGACTTTGAAGTGGCTTACCATTTCTTTCTTCTGGGGGCATTCCAGGACTGTGCAGCTTGCCAAAGGCAGCACAGGCTGGCTCTTCCCACAGGAGGAAGAGTGAAGAATGGAACTCCCAACCTCTGAATACCTAAACAACTGAGTTATTTGGCCAGCTAGATCCCTGTAGAACATGCATTTACTCCCCCTCCTATGAATGGGAAAACAAGAACAGCTATATCTCGGGGTGGGGGACGGACAGGCAGGGGTTTACATTGCATCATCAGTATTTTTTCTGGCAGAGTTATTTGTTGACATCTATTATTATTATTATTATTATTATTATTATTATTATTATTATTATTATTATTATTATTATTATTATTATTATTATTATTATTATTATTATTATCATCATCATCATCATCATCATCATCATCATCATCATCATCATCATCATCATCATCATCATCATCACTTAGACTTGTATGCCGCTCTACTCAGTAAAAACTGACTCAGAGCGGCTCACAGCATTCACAAATAACAATATTAGAACCATGAATCAATTCCTACAAACTTTGGTAGTGGTATCCCTGCACCAAAGAGAAAAGTAAAACTATGTTCTGACCTAACCAAAAGAAGGCAGGTGTTCGTTGTCATGCACATGCATTCATACATGCATACATTCACATATAGGTAAAGGTAAAGGTTTCCCTTGCTCGAAAGCCAGTCGTATCCGACTCTAGGTTTCAGTGCTCATCTCTGTTTCAAAGCCGAAGAGCCAGCGCTGTCTGCTGCTGCAGACATTTCCGTGGTCATGTGGGAGGCATGACTAGACACCGGAGCACACTGAGCACTGTTACCTTCCCATTGAAGTGTTTCCTATTTATCTACTTGCAATTTCTTGCTTTCGAACTGCAAGGTTGACAGTTATCACATATAGATTTCTAATAATATTTCTAAAAAAGAAGGAAAGTTAAAACCCAGGTAATATGCTATATCAGCAGAATTCCTTCACTTCACATTGCAGCTGAAAGGGCAAGGCACAGACTAGCTGCTAGTTTGAATTCCCCTCTCTAATTTAAATTATATGGTATAGTTTTAATTTCACAATTTTTGATCCCGCAAATGCTAGATTTCCCATGGGTGCCTCTGGATGTCTTGCTCCACTCCTTATCTATATAATTTATTTATGGTCACCTTACCCAGATAGCCATGCTCTGGTTACTTTTTCAGCATTTAGTGTACATCTCTGTTGCCGTGGATTCATATTGCAGTTTGTCAATTATGCTGGGTTTTTTGTTAATTAGTTACATGTTGTTTCTAATTGCTTCTTCTTAATCTCCTTTGACTCACTCCCCCCACTACAGAAATGATGGGATATAAATATTTTAATGAATTGACAGAACTAAATGAGCACCATAAAACTATCAAAGCCTCACACGGCATTCAAAGTACATTTGCCTGGAATACTGCAACACTCTTGGTGGTATGGGTAGCGCAGGGTAATGGTTACAGTGGCTGAACAGAAGGTGAACACTTGCCATTTGATTCTATTGTGTAATGATGCTATACAAAGCTATGGAGCAACCACATCTGGAATGCTGCACGTGGCTCTGATTATGCCATTTCAAAGGGATGCACTTGCCAGAATTGGAGAGAAAGGAGACTGAACCATTTCCCCTATAAAACTACTTAAACATCTGGAGTGTCCAAACTGAGATAAACTGCAGAAAATTTGATACAAATGCAGGAAAAATGCACTTTCAAGCTTTTTTAAAAGGACTTTTCATAAATCTGGTGATGTAGGTAGTGCTCCAAAGAAATCCATGCCAAATCCATGTTAATCCATGAATACAGGATTCTTTGTTATTGTTACTCCATGTGAGCAGGTACTGCTGCATTTACCTTTTTTTTTTTTTTTTGAAAGAGTGAACATTATTTCAAACCTTAAAGGTAAAGGTCACCCTTGCTTGAAAGCCAGTCATATCTGACTCTAGGGTTCAGTGCTCATCTCTGTTTCATAGCTGAAGAGCCAGCTTCTGCAGACATTTCTGTGGTCATGTAGCAGGCAATACTAGACACTGGAGCACATGGAACACTGTTTACCTTCCCACCAAAGTGGTTCCTATTTATCTACTTGCAATTTCTTGCTTTCAAACTGCTAGGTTGGCAGGAGCTGGGACAGAGATGGGAGCTCATTCCATCCTGCAGTATTTGGGTACAGAACTGCTGACCTTTTGCCTTCCAGTCAGTGTCTTAGTCACTTAAGTCACTGCAGTTCCTATTTCAAACCTTAGGTTATGACACATTTTCAGGACATAGATCATCTTTTGTCCCAATAAAAGCATTGCCACATTACTCGACAGAAAGATGCTTATCCATATCTTAGTTTGTAATGATAGCATTTCTTTTGGCAATACTTCTTAAGCTCTTCCAGGTTTCTGGTTAACCTGATTCTTGTTTTTAATTTGCTTTTTGGCATGATGTTGTCATAAATCTTGTTCTGCTGAGCTGACTTGAAAATATTTTCAGATTGAAGGGTGTTTTCAATTCACAGAAACAGACACATTTCTTGAGTAAACACTAACAGATTCAATTTGCTGTCCTTCTCTGTGCTAGTTCTGTCTAGCGATGTCCCTGAAAAAGGACAATCTATACATCTCTGCTCAGGCATCTGAAGGATGTGGAAAACAATCCTCAAAAATCAACACTGTGTTATGCTAGGCTGTATCAGAAAGCAAAGAAACTTTGAACCTGTGTGGCGTATATTTTTGTTCTCTCATGCACTGAAGCAAGATAGATCAAAGTGTTCAACGTGAGTGCTCATGAAATGTCAAAAAGGGTTCACTCTGAAGATAAATATGAATTTTGCCACTCAAGCCTGTCTCTAATATATGGATATATGTATGTACAATGCAGATGCATCACTAGTATGATCCACATGAGTGGCATCACAGATCTGCCTGACAGTTTAATGAGACATTCTGAATTTTACCTAAAGCACCCTCACCGGTAGGGATCCTGTTAGATTTACAAGTGTCCATCTGTTAAAATTCTCTAGGGTCATTATGAATGCTTCACTGTTTGTTGGGTTCTGACCTCCTTTGCTGTGATTGTTCAATTAGTTCTGTTATGTTTGGTGCGCACTTGGATAACATACTGCGCATGTTATAAAACATACTCTCTCACACACACATTTCTGAAGGCTCAGCTATTAAAACCTGAGCTGGTGTCTAGGGAGAAAACCTCTCTTGTCTTTATGAAAACACCAAGTGAAATTTTAATCATATCAAGCCCATCTTATTATCTTTCTGAGGATGCTTATTCGTGGCATGAGAGTATGCATTTCATACCATCAAGTGGGTATAGGAGGGACCCGTGATGAAAGAAGGTAATAAGAAAGTGAAAACACAGTGCATCATCTAGGCCTTAGATGGGCAAATTGGACTAGGAATGAGATGTCTGTATTTTCTATTCCCAGAATATGCCCAGAGGGAATACCCCCCCCCCCACTAAATTGTGGAACTGAAAGACCCCCCCCCCCCCCGCTGCAACTAAAAGGAGTTAGAATGGTTTCTAAGGCTTGAAAAGAACTTCAAATTAAACTAGTTTAAATTGTGGCAGGTTGCTACAACACAAAGTGATAAAGATCACCTTAGTAAAGGTCACCCTTGTTCGAAAGCCAGTCATATCCTACTCTAGGATCCAGTGCTCATCTCTGTTTATAGCCAAAGTGCCAGTGCTGTCTGCATCTGCAGCTGTTTCCATGGACATGTGGCAGGCATGCCTCAATACTGGAGTGCATGGAACGATGTTTACTTTCCCACCAAAGTGGTACCTTTTTATCTACTTGCAATTTTTTTGCTTTTAAACTGCTAGGTCGGCAGGAGCTGGGACATAGATGGGAGCTCATTCCATCCTGCAGTACCAACCTTCTAGTGGTCGAGTTCAGCATCTTAACCACTTGATCCACCGCAGTCCCAAGATCACCTTGGACGGCTTTAAAAATGGAATTTAGCCACTCATGGAAGATAAGATAATCAGTGCTAAGAGTCATGAGGAGACAGAATATCAGTCAGTAACTGTTTCAAGATAGCATAAATGGGTGCTGTCCTGCTTATTCACCCCTGTAAACTTTGTGGAAACAGAATGCTGGACCAAAGAGGCCTCTGATCTGGTCCATCAAAGTTTTAATTTTATTCTTAGGAACTTTTTATCTACAACATCTGATAGTCCATTGGATACTCCATTAGGGATTAGTTGGCTTTTTCCAATGTAGCATTGTACCTATGGACCATCCCCTCTAGGAAGATGCATCAGACAGTTACCGTAGTATCATATGTTGGCATGGGTAAGTCACAAAGAATAGGTACACGAAGGGTAAGAATAGGTTGTAAGGCAAAGACCATGAGACTGAGAACAGAATTAGCTTGTTTGGAGGTTCTAGAAGGGGAGTGCAGCTATCATATATTTGTTGTTGTTCGGTTGCACAGTCGATTCCGACCCTTTGCGACCCCATGGACCACTGTCCGCCAGGCACTTTTGTCCTCCACCATCCTACTCAGCCTGCCCAGCTCTGTGCCCACTGCATCCACAATACCATCTAGCCATCTCATTTTTGGCCGCCCCCTTCTTCTTTTGCCCTCCACCCTTCCCAGCATCAAGGCTTTCTCAAGTGAATCCTCTCTTCTCATTTGATGTCCAAAGTACTTTAGCTTCATCTTTACTATTTGACCTTCTAAGGAGCAGTCAGGGGTGATTTCTTCTGAGATTGACCTGTTTGTTCTCCTTGCTGTCCAGGGGACTCTCAAAACTCTCCTCCAACACCACATCTCAAAGGCATCTATTCTTCTGCACTCAGCTTTCTTTATGGTCCAGCTCTCACAAACATATATTGCCACCGTATATACCCTTGACCAAAGAACAGCACACTCCTATCTGGAACGGTTGTCCTCTTCTACCGATCACGCAGCTTTGGAAAGAATGCCCATGGAGCAACGAGTGAGGAAGGGGACATCTATCTAGCCAGCCAGATCAGCCGAATCAACCCTGGTGATTAATGGGGTGACAGATGCCATGGGGTGACAGATGCCACGGCCAGATTGCTATCACTCTCAGATTTTCTCAGGAACTCATAATAATCCCCCCCCACCATTTGCTCCAAAGTAGTATTTTGCATCAGGAGAGGAATTATCTACCAGGCTACGTTAAATGGCAATTTGTCCAGAGCCTGGGAGTAACAGGACTCTCTGAGGTGGTTAACAAGTCTCTAAATATCATGGATATCCATGAAAAAATAAAATAAAGTTGCAAGTGCTTATAGTTTTCAGTGTCGTAACACTTCTTCTGATAAGGTTTAGCAAAATTCACAAGATCTGGAAAATATGTGCCTAGTGGAATATATCCCCACTACTACTAGATCTATTTGTTGTGTTTTATGGAAATAATTTTTAAAATTGACCAAAGCAGACACAGTTTCACAGAGTATAATAAGGGTTAAAAGTAATAAGTAGTCAAACATATGCTTACTCTTGTTCAGAACTTGGAAAAGTTACTTTGGGGCTACAGTTTCCAGACTACCTATGAGAGTCATAGTCCTAAAAGTTAGGTTTCTGCTCCTATTTCTCACCTCAGCTGCAACAGATTTTTGTTGATGCCTATCCGGATCAGAAATATCAGAATCAGAAAATCCAGTAATATACAAGGAAAGCAAACTTGAACCAGGCATTGGGTGCCAACAATAGCAAACTACTGTTATAACTTTACATTCCTTACTTGGCTATATACACTGTTATGAAGGGCAGAAAGAGGGATTTGGAAGCTGATTGTCTACAAGGAAGGTGTAAGAAAGGATGGAAGGCCTCTTCCACATGCTTAAGGAAAGCTCATTAGACATTTATGGCTTGACAAAGCAGGAGATTTGTAAACAGAATTTTTCACAGGCAGTGTGTTATAAAAATAGTGGAGTCATATTGTGCTGTTTGTTCTTCAGCTGTTTGGACTAGAAAACTGTAGGGAGTGTTGTAGCCATTTAACTGTGTTGGCACTGTGACAACTTCGCCATGACAGTGTTTCCAAAAATGTTATTGCATAAAGGCCATGCAACAGATATAGTAAATAGTTCTCATGCAGCAAAGATGGGCAATGTATAGTCCCCCATATGTTGTTAAACTTCAATTCTATCCGCTCTAAACATACAAACAGACAACATCATTTCCCTCAAATTAAATTGTCTGTTGGAATTCCCATCATACATAGCCAGCATAGCCAATACCAGGGGATTACAATTTAACAACATCTGAAGGTTGACATCATCTCACTGTTAGCTGTATACTGATGAATTGTATAAGACAGGGGTGCCCAAACTACAGCCCAAGAGCCGGATCCTGCCCCTGATGCCAATTCATCCGGCCCACAAAGCCCTCGTCCAGTGGTGGGATGTCAAAAATTTTACTACCACACCGTGGGCAGAGCCTAATTTGTGGGTGGAACCAATGATGTGGGTGGAGCCAATGTTGTGGGCAGGACCATGTGATCTGGTGGCCAGGGCCAAAGTTGGTCATGTACACATAAAAATACAAATTACATAGATAAGGAGGCTGCGCATGCGCGCCAAGTGCTGTAGGCATGCATGCACACCAAGCGCTTGGCGTGCATGCGCAGTGGGGGAACCGGTGAAAAGGTAAGCCCCCGAGGTGGTTCCCTCCAAAAGCCGCTGCCGGTTCTCCAGGACACTGGGAAAAGTTACTACCGGTTCTGGTGAACTGGTGCAAGCCTGTAACATCCCATCACTGCGCTCATCGCTCCTGGAAGCAGAAGTAAAACGTGCCTGTACAGGCACGTTTTACTTCTGCTTCCAGGAGCGACGAGGGCTTTGTGGGCAAGATGAATTGGCATCAGGGGACAGATTCAGCCCCTGGGCCATAGTGACTGGCTCCCTGAATCACATGAACGGCCCATAGCCTGAAAAGTTTGGGCACCCCTGGTATAAGATGTAAAGTACATTATGTTGGGACCAGACTCCATACCAGCCTTAGCTTTTGCCTGAAACACTGGCTTGGCAAACGGAGACCGTAATGTATTCTTTCCTACCTACTTCAGGCCAATCCACCCTCTCAGAATTTTTCAAATACAAACAGGAGCTCAGTGAAGTTAAAAATTGTTGAAAAAATGGCTTCAACAGAAATCAGATATTATTAGAACTAAAGGTTCAACACGAATGCCAGGAAAGGATAGACCACTTTCAACATAAAGCAAGGGGAGGGCCATGGCCCCAAGAAAGCATCTTGGCCTGAAGCTGTCAAACTGAGATTTCCTGGGTGATAGCTTTCTTCTCTCTTCTGTTCTTTCCTCTCCAGCTGTTCTTGGACTTGAATTCCCAGAAGCCTAGGTGTACTGACTTGGTTTCTGGTAACTGAAGTCCAAGAACAGCTGGTGTGCCAAGGTTTGCCATCAGGGTACCTAAGCTAAGAAGAACCAAATATTTCTCAATTTAAACCAGGCTTTTTCCTAATGTTAGACTCCCCGCTGCCAAAAAAAGTTAGACTTTTGTCACCCCTGGGAACAAAACCCTTGGTGTCTTGTTTGGCTATACAGTAAACTTCGGTTAACATAATTAATGTGTTCTCCAGGATGTTTCTTAAAGTGAAAATTACTTAAACTTAATTCCCCATAGGAATGCATTGCATGCAATTTCCCACAGGAATGCACTGAAAACCAAAATATGTTAACCAAAATGCGGTTTCCCATAGGAATGCACTGAAAACCAATTAACCTATTTTTTTTAAAAAAACTGTAAACTGAGCCACTATTTTCTATGAATTTCCTTTTGTTATGTGATTTTTGTGCTAACTGAACTGTTTATTAACCAATACTGTTCCACATTATTTTTGTAAACTAATTTACAGTTTAGGAGACTCATCAACATAGCATGTCAATTTTTGGATTCTCCATCCAGCGATCTGCAGATTGCAATAAATAAAAGCCTTAAATGAGGGCAAAATGTGTTGAGGGAATTAAGGAAGGGAATAATTAGCTATTATTTTAAATGCCACTCAGGTAAATCATAGATCATCTAGAATAAGGCTGGGCTATGCAAATTAACAAAACAAAAGTTTTAGACACGAAATGACTAATGAAGTCAATCAGTAACTGTCAAAACATTCACTGCAGTCTTTTCAACAATCTGTTATTAACAGTGGAAAAAACCCACACACAAAAGAACAAAGAACTGCATGAAAGCATATAACTTAAGCAACATCTTTCCCTGCAACCCACGTGAGTGGAAAGGACTGGTGAGATTCTTGTCCATCTGTCAATGAAAAAAGTCTAACTCCCTTCTCTTTCTTTCTATCCCTCTACCCTGGTGTTTCCTTATTTGGTGCTGTTCTGTAACATTTTGGAAACATGCTCTCCATCTTTCTGTTAATGTCCAGTTGCAGAACCAGTCCACACTGATTTAGATTGATCTGAATCCAATTCCGACCAAACTTATCTGCTTCAGACTTGATCCAAATTGACCTAGATCGGCCCTATGCAGTTTGGGATTCAGCAGAATCATTTGACATCTGTACTCATGAAGAATTTACTTGTACAGCTGAACTAACTTTGAGAGAAGTGTGCTTCTGTGTTTGTCTTATTCTTTCTTGTTCTTTTTCCCCAACTCCAGATTTTCTTGTGATTAAGGAAGCAGAAGGGAGGGACAACTTCATAATGATCAGAAATATTGATCCTAAGGACAGTCAGAGCTAGTCCTACTGGTAGTACTTGTAAGCCCAATATATATATGAGAAAATGTGTAATGTACACACATATGTGCCATACGGCCTTGTTTGGTTATGAATAATGAAATTGTGGTATAAGTATCTGGCTCAGAAACCAGTGGCTTGGAGTTTGATTCCCCACTGTGCCTCCAGGAAGAAGAGCCTGCCTGTGCAGTCAAACAACACAGTCCCGGGGCACACACAGAAATAGGGGAGCTGAGCGCAGAAGAATAGATGCCTTTGAGATGTGGTGTTGGAGGAGAGTTTTGAGAGTCCCCTGGACAGCAAGGAGAACAAATAGGTCAATCTTAGAAGAAATCAACCCTGACTGCTCCTTAGAAGGTCAAATAGTAAAGATGAAGCTAAAGTACTTTGGACATCAAATGAGAAGAGAGAATTTGCTTGAGAAGGCCTTGATGCTGGGAGGGGTGGAGGGCAGAAGAAGGAGGAGGCGGCCAAAAATGAGATGGCTAGGTGGTATTGTAGACACAATGGGCACAGAGCTGAGCGAGTTGAGGAGGATGGTGGAGGACAGAGGTGTCTGGCGGACAGTGGTCCATGGGGTTGCAACTGAACAACAAAAACTACTTCTGAGTATTTTCTGTCTAGAAAATCCTGGAAAGAATTGCCATAAGTTGGAATTGACTTGATGGCACACTACTATTATTATGTTGGATGAGATGGGATCATAATATGTGTCAGGAAATGAACCTATTTCCTAAGGCTTGAAATTGCCAATTTTCAAATAGGCCTCAGAAAAATCCATTTTTCTCTCTCTGAGCCTCAAGGCTGTGTAACAGCATGTTTTTCAACCATGTTTTTCAGTATTTCTTATCTTTCGTAAGCTAGCAGAGCAATGTTATGACTAGCCCCAGTGCATCCTGTGTGCACGTGTATAAACAATGTACTGTTGTTTTGAGAAAGTTTTCTCTGTTGCTTGCTGATACCTGATTGGCTAAGCTGTCCCACCTGACTGAAAATTCTCCATTTTGGAGAGAAGAAAGAGTTCGTCTCTGTTTCTTCATGGATTAAGACCTGTTTTTGATTAGAGAGCTTTTGTTTCTGGTTCTCAATGGGCTAGCAATCTTTAGCCTAGGAGCTATGCATTTTTGCTCCTTAAAAATGGTTACCTAGATTTGCCTGTGGACTTTATTGGACTGACCTGTGCTACTGACTTTTATGCTTTATGAACCTGATCAATAAATCTTCATCATTTTTCTGAACAACGTGTCTTCATTGGACTAAAAAGGGTAAGAGCTGCCTTTCACACACACAAATCTTTGAACACGCTACCCAATTAAAACCCCTTAAGAGCTGATAAGCAGTTGAGAATTCTATCTCTGTTCTAATTAGCCGTCCAGCTCGCCCTGTGTAGGTTTGTTTTGGTTTCCAGGGGTTTACCAGAAGTGTGGGGGCCGGCTGGATCGTGACAATATGGATAGACCTAGATTGGCCTACCTGCAAGTTAGGACTGCCCTACCTACCAAATTCTAATCAGGCTATGAATATTCCCTGTGAAATCTCAACAGTCATACTCAACCAAATTCAGGAGACAATCCTGAACACACTGTCTAGGCCAGTGGTGGCGAACCTTTTAGAGACTGAGTGCCCAAACTCAACAGGCTGCCATCCATGCTGCAGAGGGGGAGGGTTTGAAGTCTGTGCTGGGGGGGAGGAAGGAAGCACTCCCATTGGGCTACTGGGCAGAGGGGCAGGGTAAACTCTGTGTGAGGAGGAGGAGGAATGAAGTGATCCCATTGGTCTCCTGGGCAGAGGAGCAGGGTGAACTCTGTGCTGGGTCAACAGAACATGTGCCCACAGAGAGGGCTCTGAGTGCCCCCTCTGGAATGCATGCCATAGGTTCAACTGCAAGTCATATCTGAGAATGCATTTTTTCCTGAAGCAAGAAAAATGTCACTGGCATGAATTTGTTTAAGGTGGATCCCACACACTATGATCTTGGAGCCATCTCCCATGGCACACATGAAGGGTGACATGCAGGATTTAACACCTGGACTTCAATGGACCACCGCAGCCCTTGAGGATATGGACAAGGTGTGCCTTCACAGCCAGTCCATCTGGCATGGCCTCTTCCACCTCTATGACCATTGGGAAACAGAGTTCCTCCTCTGCTCATTTTGCCGTTGGACCCAGTATGATGATTTCCAGTGCCATTACTAGGCAGTACACATCCTGAAACCCAGTGGGATTTACTTCAGAGAAAGCATGGACCATCTGGGAATTGTACGGATAGTTAATTTCCCTTTTACTACATCATCTAAGAAACTGGTCTTCTATGTATTTAAACCTATATCTATCATAAAGTCACTAGAGCTTTACAGTTAATTCTGTATTTAGTTTATCTGTGTCAGCATACAGGCACTGCCATTCACAATTAACTGTTACAATAACTCTATTTTGGTTCCAGGAACAAAAGCAGCTGTTTCATATACAGCAGAGGCAGCTGATTTGTTAATTCTTCTAACCAAGTTAATGAGCATGTCTGAAGGAATGTAATTGACTGACAAAACAAAAATGGAAACCGGACCAGCTTTCCTCATATACACTAACTTGTGATCAGCAACTGGAGTTGAAAATACACATGGGGACAGGAAAAATGGGGGTGGTGGTGTTTGAATATATAAGAAAATGCAAAATAGAAAGCCATCAAGAATGGTGGAGCACGAATGGTCAATTAAGTAGCACGTAAAGATTTCCAATCTTCTCACTGTAAATTATTTATCTAGCCCTTGCTTGCTATCAATATATTTTACAAGCTTAATATCCATATTATAGCTACCCACCCATTTATTGCCCTGTAAATGAGTCCTGACTTATCAATGTGAATTCTTCTAGGCAATGTCAAATTTAGATTGGATTTGGATGTATTGCTTTTAGTCTTATCAAGAAGGTTTGCTAGCCTGGTATTTTATTGCTATATTTAAAATGGAAAGTGCTTTTAAATGGACTTGCCCGAAAAGCGCAACTGATCACAGCTCAGATATGTCATTTCCTCACTTGAAAACCAGCGCCATCTTGGCTGTACTCTCTGAAGTTTGCTTTTTAAGCTGAAGAAGGAGGTACAAAAGACTGTAGCTGAAACGAATGCAGTCTTAAGTAAATATAACTTGGCAGGTAGTTTACAAGCTATCAGAAACTTTATCAGGAAAATCAAAGAAGATACAAGTACATTATTCTAAGAGGATCCTGGAGCAAATTTCTTGAAGCAGGTATGCACAGATATCAGGTTGGCAAGATCCACTTTATTTTTTGACTTAACATACAGAAGTACATTCAGGGACTGCAGTGGCTCAAGTCGCTAAGACGCTGACTGGGAGGTGGAAGGTCAGCAGTTCAATTCCTGAGTACTGCAGGACGGAATGAGCTCCCGTCTTTGTTCCAGCTCCTGCCAACCTAGCAGTTCAAAAGCAAGAAATTGCAAGTAGATAAATAGGGACCACTTCAGTGAGAAGGTAACACAGTTCCATGCACTCCGATGTCTAGTCATGCTTACCACATGACCATGGAAACGTCTGCAGAACCAGACAGCGCTGACTCTTCAGCTTTGAAACATAGATGAGCACTGAAACCTAGAGTCAGATATGAATGGCTTTCGAGCAAGGGAAACTTTTACTTTACAGAAGTAGAGTATACCAAAATGGTGAAGCCAATCCATCCAATATTTGAATTCAGAAACTGGGCATAGATGCCACAGTGATGAAATTCCTTCTCTCTGCACTACCCAAATAACCTTGTTGTTGTCATGTTATGTCAGGTTGCCAACCTTATGAGTGACCGGTCCTAAACTTCACTGCCCAGCTCTTGTAATCACAAAGCTGTGGGTACTTTAGGGCAGGGATCCCCAACCACTAGGCCATGAACTAATCTTGGGCCATGGGCTGTCCTGAACTGGACCGTGAGGATGGGTGGTGCTGGGATCCGTGATGGCAGCCTTCTGCCCTCAACGTGCTCTGCGCGGGTCAGCCTGGTTGACACAGCGAGAGCATGGGCTTCAGACACAGCAGATAGGCAGTTGGCTGGGGCCCTCTTCCACGTTACTTAACTATGGTGGGGCTCCGCTCCCACCTGTGTGCAGTGTGATACCTTACTTTATCATATTTTATTATGTGCTTGCACCATCCAATCCCATCACCCAAATTTACGGGTCTGTGGAAAAATTGTTTACAATGAAAATGGTCTGTGGTGCCAAAAAGGTTGGGGACCCTTGCTTTAGAGAGTCTCATACGTGGTTTTCCCCCTCTCAACTTTCTTTGCTATTCAGCTTTCACATCAATAGATGGTGATCAAGAACACAATAATATGCCTGATCCTGGTTTAGATCTCGGGTGACACATCCTTATACCTGATGATCTATTCCAGGAGTTCTCAACCTTTTTAAGCCAGGGGCTGGGTCATGTTCCCTCAGACAGATTTGGGGGCTGGATGGCCATTTTGCCCTTTCTCCACCACATGGCACTTTCGGATGTGGTGGTGGGGCCCACATGAAATGGCAGTGCAGGCAGTGGTGGGATGTCAAAATTTTTACTACCCCACCGTGATGTCATCACAGTGTGGGCGGAGCTAACATCATGACATCATGAGCGGAGCCACCCAAACACAGCTATTGGAACAGCAATTGGAACAGCACAGGTGTAGCTTATTGATAAGGTAACTCCAAGACTTTGCTTCAAAACCCCAAACCAAGCCGCCAGGCCTGTCGGCCACCAGGACTTTTTAGGAACTGCGGTAGTACGTCAATATAGGTAAAGGTATTAAATACACATTAAAATACACACAGACACACCACATCCAAAGGTGAGTCACTTACCCTGAGGAGCAGGCTATAGGAAGCTTCAGGCTAGCAGCTTCTCTTCCTTCTCTCCAATTGGGAGGACAGCAAGGAGGCCTTGCATACGCGCCAAGCACTGTAGGCATGCATGCACACCAAGTGCTTGGTGCGCATGCGCAGTGGGGGAAACAGTGAAAATGTAAGCCCCAAAGGTGGGTTTTTTCCCCAAAGCTGCTACCGGTTCTCCGGGACACTGGGAAAAGTTGCTATCGGTTCTGGCGAACTGGTGAGAACCTGTTACATCCCATCACTGAGTGTAGGCCACATCCGGCCTATGGGCTGCAGGTTGAGAATCCCTGATCTATTCTAATATCTTCATTGCTGCTCTTCTGAGTCACATTTTATTTTATTTCTTACCTGCAGCCTCCATTTGGATTGATGATCAAATGAAGGTACAATATACAAATCATTCACTATTTCAATTTCTTCATTGCCAATGTTAAAGTTGCACATTTCTTCTGTAGTCACAGTTTTGTATTTTAGTGTCCAGTTGAAGTCTTGCTTTGGTACAGTGGTACCTTGCTTTACAAATGCTTCGGTTAATGTAATTTTTGCTTTACGAATGAAAATCCAGTGAAAATAATGCCTTGCTTTACATTTTTTTTCCTGAAATGGATTAATTGGTTTTCAATGCATTCCTAAGGGAAACTGCATTTTGATTTATGATTTTTTTATAATACGAAACATTCCGTGGAACACAATAAACTCATAAAGCGAAGTACCACTGTACTTTATTCTTTCACTTTCACTAAAAGTCTTTTCAAGTCATTGCTGCTTTCTGCCAGTAAGATGGTATCACCTGAATATCTTAAATTAATGATTTTTCTTCCACCAATTTTTACTCCTCCTTCATTTGAATCTAGTCCGGCTTTCCATAAGATATGGTCTATGTACAGACTGAACAGAGAAGAGAATAAAATGCATTGTCTGACATCTTTGTCTGTAGGAAACTATTCTGTCTCTCTGTATTCTTTCCTAATGATAGCTTCTTGTCCACAATATAGATGATGCATCAGGGCAATCAGATGTTTCTTTTAGAATAATCCATAGTTTTTTGTGATTCACACAGTCAAAAACTTTGCTATAGCAAAGTATTTTTGAGTCATAATTGGGTATATCGCAGGCAACTGCCATCTTGTGCAGGCTAATCTTTCTCACACTAGGTCAGACGAAGGAAACTGCACAATGAACTCACCAAATGGTGAGTCGTAGTCGTAGTCGTAGTCATAGTAGTATCCAGTTTACCCTTGGTAATTTCTTCCTCCCCAATCAGCTTTCATTTCACTTTCTAGAATTATACATTTTTCATCATAGGATTGCTTTTCTGTACAGGCCTTCATTCTACTTTCCCCACCTTCTCCTCATCAGATAATATGTTTTCCTGATAATTATTCAGCATTCCTAATCTAGGAATTTAAATTTCCCTTTGGTTTCTTGAATCGTCTTGAAGAGATTGGTAATTTTAATACCGTAGTTCTCTTTGTCTCTGTGTAATTAATTCAGGGTTCTGGTGATATTTCAGTCACCTTTTACTTTTGCTTCTTGCCTGTCCTTCATATAAATATTTATGAAGTAGTTTGGTCAGAAGTTTTTTGTACAGTCTACAGCAATCATAAAGCATGCAGTGCTCACAAGAAGTAAGGCTAAAATACAGTATTTAATTTTACATGAGTTAGACGTTAGGTTGAATTAAATACAGGCAGATGCACTATCTTCAAAGAAATGTGTGACAGTTGACTAAATCAAGGGCATTTGGTTGATTCTGGAGAGATTACAGGGCAGGGCAAGGACCTATGAGGCATCAAGACACCACAATGGATCTTTTGAATCCCATTTAGGATTTGTAGGGCTGAAAATATAGTCACTGGTTTGAACAGAAGAAAAAGGAAAATAATACTGGACTACTAACACAAAAGGAGACGGTTTGATTGTATTCGTGTCAGAGATTACTCTGGGTTGAAAGGATTTTTTCAGGGATGCCTGAATGAGGCTCCTTTCATGTACCCCATTGTGCACCTCTCGGGCATTGAACCTGTCCTTCCAGTCTCCAGGCCTAGCACCTTAACCACTAAGCCACGGGGGTGGGGGTGGGGTGTAAAGGAGAAGGTGAGTGGCAGCTAAATGTCCAATATCTTTCCTGAACACTCTAGCCACTGTGACATATCACTTTGGAGTTACTTGCTACATATTTTGCTGAGCTGAAAAACATTGCTGCTTAGTTGATCTTTCTGCATTTCAAAGTATTATTTTTCTTTGGTCTCCACTCTGCTTAGTTTAATGAACTTTTTCTTTGTTGTTCAGTAGCACACTCAATTCTGACCCTTTGTGACCCCATGGACCATAGCCCGCCAAGCTCCTCTGTCCTCTACCATCCTCCTCAACCTGCCCAGCTCTGTGCCCATTGCATCTACAATACCATCTAGCCATCTCATTTTCTGCCACCCCCTTCTTCTTTTGCCCTCCACCTTTCCCAGCATCAAGGCTTTCTCAAGTGAACCCTCTCTTCTCATTTGATGTCCAAACTACTTCAGCTTCATATTTATTATTTGACCTTCTAAGGAGCAGTCAGGGTTGATTTCCTCTAAGATTGACCTATTTGTTCTCCTTGCTGTCCAGGGGACTCTCAAAACTCTCCTCCAACACCATATTTCAAAGGCACCTATTCTTCTGGGTTACGCTTTCCTTATGGTCCAGCTCTCACAGCCATACATCACCACCAGAAACACCATTGTTTTGACTATGCAGACTTTTGTTTGCAATGTGATGTCTCTGCTTTTCACTATGTTCCCCAGCTTGTCTCCCAAGAATCAGTCACCTTTTTATTTCATGGCTGCAGTCACCATCTGCAGTGGTCTTGGATCCTAAGAAAGTAAAGCCTGTCACTGCTTCTGCTTCTTCCCCATCTATTTTCCAGGGTCTGATAGGGCCTGTTGCTATTGTCTTGATTTTCTTGATGTTGAGTCTCAAGCCAGCTTTTGCACTCTCTTCTATTATTACACTATTAGGATTGAGTGCATATGTGTGATTGTGGGGAGATGATTGTTGTGCAGGTGTTGAATGAATTGGGTACATAGTGAGGGTGCTCCATAGTTCTCCTGGCTGGAGGATGGATGGATGGGATCATCCTCCAAAATGATGTTGGAAAATGTACTTTTTCAGTTCCTGGAAGAGAAAATTCAGTAGAATGCTAAAAGTTCAGTACAACCAGCATTTTTTTTCAGATATCTCACTGATTTCACACTCATGGTTAATTAAAAGGTGATTACATAAGCATTTGTACTACTCTTTGATCTTCTATGACATGGTTTTGGAACCTACGGCCCATGGGCCAGCGCTGGCCCCAATGCCATTCCATCTGGCCCACAGTGACAACCCCAGAAGCAGATGCAGATGCGCCCGCACATGTGCAATCACACCTGCACATGTGCAAATATGCCCACTGCCATTGCATCTGACCTACTCAGCTGTCTGAGGGTGAGTAGTCTGGCCCATGGCCCAAAAACCTTGAGAACCCCTGTTCTATTAGGATGGCTGATTTGCTCCTTTTACTTGCAACAAGGTAACATAAGTAGCAGCACAAATTACCCTGACCCCAGAGCATTCCTACCCATACTTTTCTAGTTTCCTTTCAGGGGCTACTCTTTTTTAGGATGAGTAATTTTACTCCATTTTAGTTGATTTACAGCACATGTGAATCACTATGATTGAACCAAAGTTGAGCTTTCTGTTGTAAATTTCTCATCTGGTTTCAATTTCCCAATGTCATTAAGCTTAGTCACCTAATGATACTGGAAAATTAAAAATTTCCTCTGGTCCTCCCAAGTCAGAACCTCTGCCCTCCTTTTTAAGTTTTTCTGCTATTCAGATAAACTCAAATGTGTAAGAATACTTTGTACTCTGACTGTGGTGTTGTGCATAGAGTAATGTGCTATAACTCAGGTGACTTGCATTCAAATCCTTACTTAGCAATAGAAATCCATTGGAGCTGGTTGGAACTGGTAAAACTACTCCTTAAATATTTCACTTATCTGAAAACTTTGTTAGAGTCACCATAAACCAGACATGACTTGGCAGCAAATAACACACACAAATATTCAGATACAAATCAAACTGGAGAGACTTCAAATAAGCTCAAAGTTTAGACTGAGTCAAAGTGTTTGCACAACCTTATTTGACAAAGTCTAAATGTCATTAAATTTGTAAGTAAGTAAATGGGGGGCAATATTTTTTTTTGCAGTTTAATAATAAAACAAAGCAAGAAATCTCAAAGATTATCTCTGGGAAAGTTAGGGGTGAAACTTTATGTTTTTGCTATAAATGTGGTCTGATCTTTCTTCATATGGTGATGGGGCAAATATTGCTCTTCATAGATTTCAACTCAGTCTGAATAGTGTTGAATGCTAAGATTGAATTGTAGGGCATTCTTTTTCACACCAGATTTGTGGAATTATACAATTCATTTGCCTGACGCACATATGATGGGAAAAGGGAGCTGAGCCATGTTGAGGACTTACAAAATGAAAACAAAGTTATCTTTGTTAACTCAAAATCAAGAAAGGAGTGTGCCAAAAGTCACACCTTTGTGCATGTGCCAAATCAAAGCCTCCCCCCCCCCCCCCGCCCGCCGAGTAGCTTGTACAGTACTGAGTGACTTTTATGCTATTACAGAAATATTGCTGTTAGGAAGGCAGCTCAATGAAGTGTCAACTAACCATCAGCTAACTGACTTTTTCCATTAGGAAGGCATCTAGGCAAGAAAACAGAGTGATGGTTTCCATTCCTTGAGAATTACTCCCATCTGCCTTGTAGTAGAGAGTAGGAGCTGTAATGGGAAACCAAACAGTTGTTAATTCAGCAGTTAGTGTTATGTTAATCAGGCAGTGGACGTGCCAGGTAACTTAGATGTTACTGTCAGTATAGGTTTCACATCATAGTAATCCAGAATTTAGAAGCTCCTGAAATGTACACTTTATCTACATCATGAATTTGCTGAGCTATCAAACTCAACAATCTGCCTGTCAGTGCTATTCAATAAATTTAAACATTTCCTTTCAATTTCTATACTTTATAGCAAGAAATACATTTTTATCATTCTGGCATCATCCAATTTGTCCCACACAAGTAATTGATACACTGGCTCAAACCAAAATTAAGGCATGCTTTCTGAACTACTTCTATCAAATTGCAGGCGAAGCCTCTGTCTTAATACAAGTGCAAAAAATTGTGAGAATTGACAGGGTGATTAATGGTCATTGGATCCTCTCGTTTGATTGAATTTTACTTTTTAAAGGCTGGAATCTATAGAAAGTTAAACCAGTGAGTTATGTGCCATCAAGCTGGAACTGACTTATAATGACCCTAATAATGGCTTTCAAGGAAAGTAAGCTATTTAAGGAGTATTTTTACCAATTTAAATGAATGGATTTAGCAGTCTTACCCTAGTGAGTTTCCATGCCTGAGTGAGGATTCGAACTCTCATTTCCAAAGTTTTAGTCCATCACTCTATTTGCTGCATTATACAGGCAGCATAATAAAAAGTAGAGATATCGCCAAAAAAAGTCCACATAGTTAAAGCAATGGTCTTCCTAGTAGTAATATATGGCTGTGAGAGCAGAAAAATAGATGCCTTTGAACTGTGCTGCTGGATAAGACTCTTGAGAGTCCCCTTGACTGCAAGGAGATAAAATCAGTCAATCCTAAAGGAAACCAACCCTGAGTGTTTCTTGGAAGGACAAATACTGAAGCTGAAACTCAAGTACAGTACTGTACTTTGTCCACCAAATGAGGAGAGAGGACTCACTGGAGAAGGCCCTGATGCTGGGAAAGATTGAAGGCAAAAGAAGAAGGGGCAGTCGTGGGTAGCAAAAAACTTTGCTACCACACCATGGGCGGAGCCTACGTCATGGGCAATCTAGTCATGCCTGCCTATGGCCATGTATACATCTGCAAACACAGGCAGCACTGGCTCTTTGGTTGTAAATGGAGATGAGCACTGCACTCTAGAGTCAGATATGACTGGCTTTTGAGCAAGGGAGACCTTGAACCACTTGCAGGGACAAAACCTAATGGGGCAGGGCAGGGAGGTGGGCATGGCCACCCAATTTTGTTACCCCCCCAAAAGCCACCCAATTTCGCCACCCCCCTGCCCAGAGTCTGCCCAATTTTGCTACCCCTCTCCTGGTGGGTGTGAACCTGTTGCTGCCCACTACTGAGAAAGGGGTGTCAGATGGCTAGATAGCATCATTGACACAGAGGGTGTAGATCTGGGTGGGCTTCAAATGATGGCTGATGACAGAAGAGCCTGGCTTGTGGTGGTCCATGGATCACAAAGGGTCAGACTTGACTGTGTGACTGAACAACAACAACACAGGTTATTCAAATCACAACTAGAATAGGCTCATTGAATCAGTTGTGGAGCTGACTCACCAAATCTCCACTGATTCCATGAGCCTAGTTCTAACTTATACTGTATCTCACCCTATGTGCTGTAGTAACAGCTTTTAATTGAACAATGCTGGTGGTCTTTATTCTGAAGCTGTACTTTTAATTGTTATTGCTATATACTGACAAGTTACTCCTGTTTTGTAGTAAACCTAACCAATTTTCAAGGTACTGTACATGAGAAGTTGAAGGAGTGGTTCACTCTTGCCACTGTTCAATGAGTATCCATGGCAATATGTGGATTTGAAACCAGATTTTCTAGGTTCAAAAATCCAGAATCCTAAATTTATTCCAAAATCCTAAATTGTAGCTCACAATGTATCCATACACCACACACGCTTACACTATTTTAACAACCACAGCATATTATTGGTTTGGGATTAAATTGTTTGCTTGACTTCAATGAATAAAACAGCTTCTAATGAAAGTTCTTTGAGTGCTGTACTGGCCTTTAAATATCTTTGAAAAATAAAAGAATACAGTGAAGCAATAACTAGACTGTAAAAGCAAACTGAAACTGGCTGCAGATAATAAACATTTCAGCATTTAAAAGCAAATTAAAACCAGTGGCAGAATAACAGTGCAACTGTAACTCAAAGATGTGCCATTGTAGAAATAAGCAGATGGTATAAATTTCCTCATGCTATCAGAATGGCTGGGTGATCTTGGAGATCTGTTGACAGAAGAATTTGCTGAGATATCTGGCAGAAGAGTCCTAAAAAGGGATGGTGTCTGTGTGGTGTCCCAGAAGAGCTGAGTCACACCAAATCTAACCCTCTGTCATATTGACAGCCACAACACTGACACAAAATTAACCCTGGGTGACTGTAGTCCTAAATGGTTTCCAAAATCCCTAGATTTGGATTCAGCACATCTTCTGCTGGTTTAGCGTTGGTTCCGCTGGCCCTCGGTCCTTTTGGCTAGTTAGCATTGCAGTCAAAGAGTGCAAAGGCGTAGAAACACTAGAACAACTATATAAATGCCTGGAAAAACAATAATACCCACCTGGAAGTGAGAAAACCAAAATGTCAATGCCAGGTGAGCCTTTCTGGGGAAGGTATATTCCAGATGGGTTGCCATTACGTCTCCCTGTAATGTGTGTTCCTGCTCACAGGCAGAGCCTACACATGAGGAAGAACTTGGTCAATGAACACATGCAGAAAGTGACATCGCCCAAGATTAGCCAACTTGTGTCCAATAGGATATTGGTAGTTGCAGCTGCTATCATCCTTCATCATCACCTGTGGTGGCTAGGACTGAGGATTCCTGTAGTCTGATATCATCTGGGATGGCTCAGAGGTGCTCCATCCCCTGATATGTGCTCTGAAATCTCTAAACCAGATTAATTCAGTTGAGATATGATTATGCAATAATAATAATAATAATAATAATAATAATAATAATAATAATAATAATAATAATAATAATAATAATAATAATAATAATAATAATAATAATAATAATCCATGTTGATTTCTTCCCATGATGGACAAATGCATGTTTTTCATCTATATTGTATTACTTAATATATTTGTGGCAAGACTGTATATCAGTTCTCAACCTTTTTAAGCCGGGGGCCGGGTCACGCTTCCTGAGACAGCTTTCGGGGCAGATGTGTGATGGAGGCTGTGGAGAGGCCACATGAAATGGTGCTGCGGGCCGCATCCAGCCCACAGGCTGCAGGTTGAGCATCCCTGCTCTATATAAAAGGGGTCCCTCTCACTTGAAACTTTTCTTCATCTACTTCCATTAAAGCAGGGGGGGGGGGGAGAAAGAAATGCTACTGCTTGCTCCCTCTCCATGATTTATTCTTGCCACTAGTTTACTGTTTGGAGAAGCTGATGTTGTGGAATCTTTTAGTCACGGGTGACCTAGGTCACTGGAGTCAGGAGCAATTCTATAAAATTATTAATTGAAAACCTACTGACAAACCTTGTTCTTTCAGATGAAGTTATACATCAGATCAACTGAGCCTCCATACTGGCATAGCCCTAAGATTTTCAATATCTCATAAACAGGGTCCTCAATCACTAAAATCTAATAAGGCTATAATCATCATTGACACTATAATGATTAAAATGAATAAAACCCATTAAGTAAAGTCATGTTGAGTTATTAAAAGTTTCGCTCTGTGTGATATGTAATCTTTTATCCATTTTTTATGATGAAATCTGTAACCATCTATCCACGAAAGACTATTAATTTACTGCTCCGGAGATGTTCCCAATGCTCTTTAGCTTAGCAGCTCATCATCGATTTCTGGAGGGAGATATTATATTTGGAGAAATACACATGGAAAGAAGAAAAGCAGGATGCTGTTGTAAATTTGCCACTGACAGGGCACCGAAAATCTCTCCCCATCAACTTGGCAAGCCAAGAATTGTTGTGCAAGTTCAGAAGAGTCTGTGGCCATATCCTTGTTAGAAGATGGGCTGACAGGAAAGCAGGAGCAGCAGCTGATACATGTTTTCACAAAGATTCACAAAGACTTGTAAGGAAAGGTCATGTGCGCTTCAGGGGGAAAAAACAATAAAATTTCCATTAACTGGAGCCTAGTTAACTGCCTTATTGGCATCTATTAGAAACAAATTGCAAACAAAACTGATCCTATTATAAACTTTTCCTTCTTCCCTCTGTAAAATAAAAGTCGCAGACCGACCCCACAAAAGCCGGGGGAGAATACAATTTGTCAGATGACCTGCTTTATTTGTAGGGGAAGTATTGCGTTTCGCCAAGAGACGGGCTCAGAAATGTGAGTGGCAGAGAACATTGAGTCTACCTGGACCCACACACAGAGACGGCTGTGGGAAAGCAGCTTGCCTTGCATTCTTCAATGCACTGCCTCTTTTACCCCTTAGGCAAATAGCAATAAAGATTCTGAATGGAAGGATATGTACACAAAGAACCCAACTAAGTGGTGGAAGACAGCTACTCCTAAAGTGGGCCTTCTCTCATAATAAACTCTCCTACAATATCTTTATGGCTCATCTCCTCTTTAATGTTATTAACGGTATAGCCTAAAAATGTTTTTAAAAACCAAATAAAGGGCGAAGTCTTTCATGGCTCTGCCTTTACCTGAAATGAGTAATGCATTTTGTTTCCTGCCATGTCTGCTACAAAAGTTGCTGTCAGCTCTGGGGAACCTTTGATTCTCTCTAGATGTTTCCAACTTTAGCTCCCAGAAGCCACAGGCCATGGCCAATAGTAAGGGGTTACTCTGTCTCTGTCTCAGTTCCTGCCAACCTAGCCGTTTGAAAGTAAGAAATTGCAAGTAGATAAATAGGTAATAGGTAGCACTTTGGTGGGAAGGTAAACAGCATTCTGTGCAGGCTGGTGTCTAGTCATGGCTGCCACACGTCCACGGAAACATTTGCAAACACAGAAGGCACAGGCTCTTTGGCTATAAACAGAGATGAGCACTGAACCCTAGAGTCAGATACAACTGGCTTTTGAGCAACTGTAGTCCAAAATATCTAGAGAGCCAACAGGTCCCAACCCTTGTTCTTCCTGATAGAAGACAAGGGCATCAGCTGAACACAGCACATCCCTTAATGCCACTAGGTTATTTCCACTTCAGTGGGTCATTTATCAAAACACTTAATTTTCCATTTCCTTAATATAATGTTGAGGAATGTGTCTTCTTTATATCAGAATGTTTAATATATTGATAATAATGTGATAAAGATGCCTTAGCACTGTATTGTAAAATACAAAGTTGATGGAAGACCATTATCATTCTACAGGACAATAAAGATTTGTTGCTAAGACAAAAACCCAGCCACAGGGCTGGGGAGATTGTGGTCTCAAAATATTGTAACCCAACATCTGGAAGATCACAACGTCTGGAACCAGGATACAATACCTCCAATGTGTAGGTTGCTATCAAATGAAAGATTTTTAGCTGATGAACTTTTTTGAATTCTAGCCGTGTTAGGTCTGTGTTTTAGGCATATAAAAGAATAAACAAAACAAAAATGCTGTAGCTCTTTAAAGACTAACTATTATATTTCAATGTGAACTTTCGTGGATCAAGTCCACTTCGTCAGACATGGCATCAATCTATAAACTTCAGATACAGAGTGATTGGTTAGCATAACAGATTAGCATACAAATCATAGTGGCTTCATACAATTGGTAATTGCAGATGATCTCTGGTTGTTACCCAGATTAGCTGTAAAGGTAAAGGCTTCCCTTGCTCGAAAGCCAGTCATATCTGACTCTAGGGTTCAGTGCTCATCTCTGTTTCAAAGCCGGAGAGCCATCATTGTCTGCTTCTGCAGAAGTTTCTGTGGTCATGAGGCAGGCATGACTAGACACATGGAACACTGTTTACCTCCCCACCAAAGTGGTCCCTATTTATCTACTTGCAATTTCTTGCTTTTGAAATTCTAGGTTGACAGGAGCTGGGACAAAGACGGGAGCTCATTCTGTCCTGCAGTACTTGGGAATTGGTGGGCAGCAACAGGTTCACACACTCCTGGGAGGGGGGGGTAGTAAAATTGGGTGGCCTCTGGGCAGGGGGGTGGCAAAATTGGGTGGCCTTCAGGCGGGGGAGGGGTAGTGAAATTGGGTAGCCATGCCCACTTTCCTGCCCTGGCCCATCAGGTTTTGTCCCTGCAAGTGGTTCAAGGTTTCCCTTGCTCAAAAGCCAGTCATATCCGATTCTAGGGTGTAGTGCTCATCTCCATTTATAGCCAAAGAGCCAGTGCTGCCTGTGTTTGCAGATGTATACATGGCCATATGGCAGGCAAGACTAGGTCGCCCATGATGTAGGCTCTGCCCATGATTTAGGCTCCACCCATGATGTAGGCTCCACCCACGGTTTGGCAGCAAATGTTTTTGCTACCCACCACTGAATTGAACTGCTGACCTGCCACCTTCCAGTCAGCGTCTTAGGCACTTGAGCCACTGTAAATCTCCCTATTTTTTAATTGCAAATGTGCGGAGAGTGGCAAAATACTATTTCAATTGCAAAATTGGGAAGATATAAAACAATCACCTGTCACTGAACATTTGCTAATAAGTTTAACCTTTGTGTTACTGTATGAGCACATCCTTTGTTCTGTCAGGCAGCCTATGCTATGTGAGAGAATTTTACAGGAAATTTTGTGAAGAGGTAAAATATAACAAAATATAATATACAAAAAATATAGCAGCATATAACAATCTGTGTATCAAATTTGATAATGTCCCAGAAACCTTTGGGTAATTACCATTACCAATTGTAATGAAGCCACTATGATTTGTATGCTAATCTGTTATGCTAAGCAATCACTTTGTACCTGATGTGTATAAATTGATGCCATGAAGTCATGTCTAATGAAGAGGACTTGATCGACGAAAGCTCACATTGAAATATAACAGTTAGTCTTTAAATTGCTACATCATTTTGTTTAGCTGATGAAAGCACTTACATCATTTGGTAGGAGAAACAGGTTGACTAAAAATACATACAAAAGCTGTTTCAATTACATTTAGTATTATCCAGATAAGTGTGATTAGGCTTATAAATCAAAGTCTTCAAAGTCAGATATAGAGGACAGATGGCAGGAGCAAGGCTGCTGAATGACTGAGAGAATGTCCTATAAATGTTGTCAGTTGTTAGAGAAGATGTGATATGTGCTAGACCTACATGAGATGCTCAAGTAAACAGGAACTAAGGATCTTGTTTTGGAGCCCACATGATGTATTGCCATTACATATAATGTTAGCAAATATGTTCAAGGCCACACAGGAAGCACCAGTGTAGCCGATACACAAACTTGGACCCTATATATTATTGGACTACAGTACCTTTTGGTCATGTTGTCTGTGACTTCTACAATTTGGTCCAATTATAAGGACCAACCTTGGGAATTAAGTCCAGAACTCAGAAAAGTGTTAGTCCCAAATAGAGAGAGAAGGGTTTTGGTAAACATATTTCTGTTGATTCATGCTTTATGAAACCAGTTGCGAGTAACAATTTATTTGGTCCTTAGGCTACACCTCCAAGAATCCTCCAAATTTTGGTTGGTTGGTTATGGGATCTGCAGTTCAAAAGGAGAATGAACTTAAATCCTCTGAGTTAGCTGTGACTTTCTAGGAATTTCTAAATAAGTAAGGTTTTGTTTTAGAAAGTAAAACATTTCAAAGTCAGCCAATGCGCCAAACTGTGAAACATAATACCTTAAGAAAACCAAATTTTGGCAGGCAAAAAGGCATATAGGTGCCAAAGAAATATAATTCCTTGTTTCAACAAATGATATTGGCAACATTTCTCTGATGTAATACTGCCATATCTCACAAAGTCTATGCTTACTACTTACAAAGACATAGAGGCCAGTTTTGAAAATGTACTTAAATGCCACACTATAGACTCTGCATAGTAAACATGTCTGTGGATTTCTGGAAGTATCCACATGAAAGAATGTTAAAGCCTAGACACATAAACTGCTCTGAAGATTTAATTTGCTCAACGGAAACAGTCACAGCAGGGGAAAACAGGAGCAAACCTTTTAAACCCCCTACTGACGGAGATCTTTTGAACTTGATGGTGTACAAAGTAGTTTCCTCCCATTTCATTTACAACTTAGACGAACAACCTGTTGTCCTATAATAATAATAATAATAATAATAATAATAATAATAATAATAATAATAATAATAATAATAATAATAATAATAATAATAATAATAATAACGACGATGACTGCGGCGGCGGCGGCGGCGGTGGTGGTGGTGGTGGTGGTGATATCTGATCAGCAGATGTAGCAAAATTTCACAGAATGATTATTTGCAATGCCATAACAGGGTTGCAAAAATTATCCATTGGAAACTTTGCCAGAACTTTGGATTTGAATGCAGTAAAAATCATTGGGAACATCAAGTAAAGAACATTTTAGAAAATGAGAGAGCCAAGATCCTGTGGGACTTTAAAATTCAAACAGATAGAAATCTGCCTCACAACACACCGGATATAACTGTTGTGGAAAGAAGAAAGTCTGGTTTATTGACATTGCTATACCAGGAGATGCACGAATTGAAAACAAACAACTGGAGAAAATAACAAAACAGCGTGATTTGCAAATTGAAGTTGAGTGTCTATGGCGGAAGAAATCTGTTATTATTCCCATAGTGACCGGAGCCCTTGGAGCAATACCTAAAGGACTCCCTAGATATTTGGAAACTTTGGACTTATCTGATTTGAACATCTTAACTCTGCAAAAAAAAAACCCAACTCTACTAGCATCTGCATATATACTTAGACGTTACCTTAACAGTTCTTAGGTCCTTGGTTAGGGTTTGAACTGTTAATTTTATTCCAATCCTTGACTGAGAGCCAAATGGTTGATTTGTATCAACAGCAGAGCACAAGTAAGCCCTGACCTTTTGCCACTGCTAAAAAGGCAATCACATTGGTTAGACTGAGTAATTGATTTGAACCTAAGCCAAATTAGCCCTATAGGGTTATCCTACACTTAGAAGACCCTAAACTTGATGAATGGAGGGGTCAGCAGTTCAAGACCTGATCATGCCAACCTAGCGGTTCAACAGCAAGTAAAAAAGTAGATAAATAGGTACCACTTCGATGGGAAGGTAACAGTATTCCATGCATCCTGGTGTTTAGTCATGCCTCCCATTTGATCATGGAAACATCTGCAGACACAGACAGCACTGGCTCTTTGACTATAAACAGAGATGAGCACCGAGCCCTAGAGTTGGATATGACTGGCTTTTGAGCAAAGGCTACCTTTACCTTTACACTGACGGTAACTATAACTGTAACTATAACAGAGGGATGAGCGTAACTGAGGGGTGTACAGTATGAAGCCTTAACTACAGGAAGCACCTGCAACATTTTGATTGTCAACCAGCCTGTAGAACTCCCTTAAACTTTGTGTTCATTTCCCCCTGGCTCCTTCCAAATTTAAATAAAGGAATCGGGCTTGTTTTCCAGGACATCTGTGAATCTGAAGAAATTGCAGAAAATGCCAGTACTATAATGTGGAAAGAAACAGCTGCTTGCCTCTTAAAATGGATGGAATCTTACGAAAGTCTAGTCTCCAGTCACATGGAGAATTAGGTCACTTAGAAGTCATGAATTTATACAATGGATGTGGTCAAACCAAAATGAACCTGGAAAAATGGGATTTTCACATGCCAGCTCAGTCCTTTGTGAATTTGGAGAACAGGGACTTCACATCTATGTCAGTGTATTCTGTGCCCATCGACAAATACTATCGAAGAATTGATATTAGCTACCTCAGATGCTCTTGATGTTGTCCGATATTGGGTGAAAATTTTCTGATATATTTATTAATTGTATTGTGGTGCTTCTGACATAAAAAAAGAAAGACTAGGTAAAATAAATAGAATGTGGAAACAACATACTGTATTGAAGAACTATACAAAAGAGACTAAAAAATGATAGATACATTTAAAGAGGAATCTTGTGGAAAAGAACTTGTAATTTTAAAAAGTAAAGTGAAAACTGCTCTCAAAGCACTTGGAGAACATAACACCACCAGAAGTAGATGAGATACTGACAGAAACTGACAAGACCATGCCAACAAAGAGGTCCCACATACTGGAAAATTATCATATACACCCCAGTTTTCAAGAAAATAGATGCTAAGCAGTGCAACAACAATAGGACCATTGCATGAATCTTCCATGTAAACAATGCTAAAGATACTGGAGCAAATAAATTCATTCTATGCAGACTGAGAAATGCCCATTGTTCAAGATGGATTACAAAAAGAAGAGGCACTAGAGATTGTATCAAACGTATACTGGTTATCAAAAAAATTCAGAATATAACTCTATGTTTTATAGACTACACCAAATCCCCTGACTGTGCAGATCATGAAAAGCTATTTATTGTTATAAGAAATTGGTGTGCCTCAACATTATATTGTTTTGAGGTGTAACCCATATTGAGGACAAGAAGCTACTGTATTGTGGACAGAATATAGAGAGACAAAATGGTTTCCTGTAGATAAAGGTGTCACACAGTGGTTCATTTTATCCCTTATCTGTATGCAGAACATGTCGCACAGAAAGCTGGACAAGATTCAGATGAAGGAGGAGTAAAAATTGGTGGAAGAAACACCAAAAGTGTGAGGTATGCAGCTGATACTATTGTTTTTATTTATTTTAATTTTATCAGTAGTTTTTTCCAAGTCATTTGTACTTTCTGATACCTATTACTGGCAGAAAGCAGCAATGACTTGAAACAATGATAAAAATAAAAGAATAAAGTTCAAAAATAGGACTTTGAATATTAAGAAGACAATATCAAGACTACAGAACAAGTACACAAGGTTAATGTTGACAATGAAGAAACTGAAGTTTCAAAAGATTATACCCTTTGTTCATTTATCGGACCAAACAGCGACTGCAATTAACAAATCAGAAGAAGACTAAGGCTTGGAAGTGCAGCAGTGAAGCAATTAGAAAATATTAAGTGTAAGGATATGTCACTAGAAACAAAAGCCAAGACCATTCATATGATTATACTGTACTGTATTCTTTATTACTATCTGTGGGTGTAAAAACCAGACAGTGAATAAAGCTGACAGAATTATTTATTTATTTATTTGAAATGCGGTCCTGAAGGAGAGCTTTGTGGCCACCAGAAAGATGAATAAATGGGTCCTAGATCAAAGCAAGCTTGAACTCTCCCTTAAATTAAAAATAAAGTTGAGGCTGATGTACTTCCGCCCACGACATCATGATGTCATGACGTTGGCTCCGCCCATGACATTGGCTCCGCTCACAGTGTGGTGGTAAAATTTTTGACAGCCCACCACCGGCTCTGTGTGAATTTTTAGCACAAAGCATCCATAAAACTGTCAATGCATTCTGTGATAATTACTATTTTGCCAATGCAAGCAACTTTTGGGTCATCAGTATAGCATAAATGTATGATAATAATGTACAAGGGCATTAAGGAAATTATTTCCTTTTAGAAATGAGTGGTTTAGATAGATAGAAACCAAACTTACTTTCAAAATACTGGCCCATTAGTAATATTGTTGAAAACTAATTCATCATGAACGCATTAAAAACATTTATCTTTCTAATGAGCGAGGCAGTTAAGAGTTTGTCACTGATTTTTTTTTTTTTTTGCAGTAATTTGATCTTTTAATTAAGTGTAACTCTCTAGGGAGGATTCCCTTGGAGACAAGTGAAAGATGGTGGGGTGCTTAGGCAGTAGTGATAGAATACCTTGCCACTTTGCTAGTTTTAGTGAAGCAGTGCATTGGCAGGCTGCAATTATGGGCTGATGAGTCAGCAGTTCTAAATTACAGGTGGAGAGTGATAAAATCTTGCTGAGTTTGGTTATTAAAATTATATAGTTTCATAAATAGTGTGTAAGGTTGGTCTTGGCAGGTACGTTTTACATTTTAATGTCTTCCACATTACGGTACACGAAGATCTGCAGCGGCTGAAGGTCGACAAGGGTCACCTGCAAAGTGAGTGATGTAGAAGTACAGAGGCTGCGTGCTTTCATGACAAAAAAAATGTGACAGCCTTGATGGAATTATAATGGAAAGAATCAATAATTGCAAAATTCAGGGGGTGGAGATTTTATTTTATTTTATTTTATTTATTTATTTATTTATTTAATCAGGCTTATATGCCACCCTCCTCAAAGAGACCCAGGGCAACTAACAAAGCTTCAAAAGAGACATAAAACACAATATAAATTCCTGTCTAAAATTAATATTAAAAGAGGTTAAAACTAAGCAAAGTTAAAAGATTTAAAAAATTCATATATTGAGAGGGAGGGGTCAGATGAGCCAAAAAGCCGATGCGACTGTCTGACCCAAATCCCATACCTGTCCTGCCAGCCAGGTCTTAACCCCCTTCCTAAAGGGCAGCAACTCTGACTGGAGACGTAGCTCAATTGGCAGGAGGTTCCATAGGGCTGGGGCGGACACAGAGAAGGCCCTCCTCCTAGTGCTAGAGAGGTGTGCCTCTCTAGCCGATGGTGCAACCAGAGAGCCTCTCTGGTCCACCCTGGTGGGATGGACAAATGTTCTTGGGGCGATGCGGTCTCTTAGATATGAGATGAGGAGATACCCTCAAAATGGTGCTCTAGTTGCCCTGCGACAGCTAAAAGGAAAAGATGAACTCATTGGCTTCTGTTGTTATCCAGATAAACAAGAGCTATTGGGAGACTGCACAGATTCCTACGAAATCCTAAGAGGAAGGCAAGGTGAGAGAAATGTGGATGGGAATCTTCAGCCCTCACCTATAGGGATGGGTGCCTCAGATGTTTTGGGTCCAGAACCATGTGAGATTGCGTGCATACTTTCCAAACAACGAAGTCTAGTAAGGAAATATAAATATTAAAGTTGCTTTTGCGTTTGCATTTGCATTTCTATCCCTTCATTCATCCAAAGCATGTATTGAGTGCATTAGAACTATGCACACATATTTGATTTCATATAAGGGCAATATAGAGGATTGTAGTGGTTTAGAGGTTAAGAAGCTGAACTAAACCACTGGAAGGTCAGCAGGTCAGAAGTTCAAGACCTAAGTGCTGGATGGAGTAAGCTCCCGACTCTGTCCCAGCTCCTGCCAACCCAATAGTTCAAAAGCAAGAAATTGCAAATAAATAAACAGGTACCACATCAGTGGGAAGGTAAACGCATTGTGTGCGCTCCGGTGTCTAGTCCTGCCTGCCACATGTCCATGGAAATGTCTGAAGATGCAGACAGCACTGGCTCTTTGGCTATAAACAGAGATGAGCACCAAACCCTAGAGTCAGATACGCCTGGCTTTCAAGCAAGAGAGACCTTTACCTTTAAGGGCAATATAGGTAATTTATAGTTTTGGGACCTGTATAGGAGAACCTTCTCTCAATCCTGCTGTCCTTTAGAGGGGCTGGTAGTGGGAACACGAGAGAGAGGTTCTTTGCTACTTCTCAAATATGGCCAGACTGGTTCCCCCTTTCCTGCCCTTCTGTAAAGGGGGTGCTTCAGTAACTGATTGAACAAGGTTTTTAATGAGTAGATGATTTACTTTTGGCTGTTAATATTTTATTCAGTGTGCTTTAGAAACTGCTTTAATTCAACTGCATTTTAAAGTTATAACTTGTTCAATAGTGTTTTATCATTACAATTTACTGGCCAGTATTCTCTTGTACATCTCTGCTGGCACAGCAGAAATGATGTCACTGGCACCAGGGCGTTGCTGCTAATCAAAAGACTCTTTGTTTCTATTGTGGGTGTCATCACACTGTGTACAAATCACACACACACACACACACACACACACACACACACACACACACACACACACACACACACACACACACACACACACACACACACACACACACACACACACACACACACACACACACACACACACAAAGCAGTGATCTGCCACTCCTGGTGATGCCAGTCCCACTGTGCCAGCAAAGCTCCAGAAAGAGGTGCTGGCTACGGTGTTTTAATGTTTATCTCTGTTTTAATCATGTTGTGAATCCTACTTCGGGGGGGAAATTGGCACATAAATTAAACAAACAAACAAATAGTAGTGCAAAACTTAGATGTCCCCAAAGTGATACTGAAAGGGACTGCAGTGGTTTAGTGGTTAAGATACTGAACTTCATGACTGAAAGATTGGTAGGTCAGAAGTTCAAGACCCGACTGCTGTATGATGGAGTGAGCTCCCATCTCTGACCCAGCTCCTGCCAACCTAGCAGTTCGAAAGCAAGAAACTGCAAGTAAATAAATATGTACCGCTTCAATGGGAAGGTAACATCATTCTCTGCACTCCAGGGTCTAGTCATAGCTGCCACATGACCATGAAAGCTTCTGGAGATGCAGAAAGCGCTGACTCTTTGGCTGTAAATGGAGATGAGCACCGAATCCTAGAGTTGGATATGACTTGCATTTGAGCAAAGGTGACCTTTACCTTTAAAGTGAGACTGAATCATCCTTTAGTCTAGCCTAGTCTGTACTTCTCAATACATCTTAAATAGTTTTGGCACTCTGGATATGGTTGCACAGGACTCCTGTCTATTATGGAAAGTCAATGTATTGATGATGATGATGCTTGATCACTCCCTTTGCAACAAAAGTAGGCACCTTCTGTTTCATTTCTCCATCCATTTAACATGAAGGACATAGTTTTATGGGATCTATGTTCATAAGAAGTTATCAGGTTCTGCATGAGAAACCCTAAATAGCTTTGGGCTAGAGCAGGGATTCTCAACCTGCAGCCTGTGGGCCAGATGCGGCCCTTGGCACCATTTCATGTGGTCCCCCACTGCCTCCACCACACCAGGAAGTGCCATGTGGTGGAGGAAGGGCAAAATAGCCGTCCGGCCCCCAAAGCTGTCTGAGGGAGCGTGACCTGACCCCTGGCTTTAAAAGGTTGAGAACTCCTGGGCTAGAACCATTTCTTCCATATGGATCTACCAATAATTTAGAATTATTATTGGAGAGCTTTTGATCTCTTCCACCACCTAGAGAAGTGAATCTGGTGGGTACATGAGATGGCCTTTTGGGTGGCAGCTTCCCAACTGTAAAAATTGTGGATCTGCATACCAAGGGGATTGAAATTGGATCTCCTTTATTGTCAGTGGGCAGAAAATGTTCTGCTCCATTAGAATGCTGTTGTTCTGTGCCAGTCTTAGACATTAATTCTAACATTATACTTAGAGTTATTATCTAATATGATTTTGCTGCTATATTTTTGTTTTAATGAGTTTTAAGTTTTAAAATTTATTGAATTATATATTGCCCCAGCTATCTTCTAGAATCAGTGGTTCCCAATGTGGGGACTTCAATTTCCAGAAGACTAAGTCACTAAACTGGCTGATCAGTGCTTTGGGGAATTGACTTAGGCTCTTGGGAATTGAACTCTAAAGACCAAAGGTTGGGAAACATTGTTCTAGATAGATGGTATATTTTATAAAATAAATAAATATGTATTCTATAGTTTTGCGGCAGATTGCTGTTTTAAACATGTACAGTATAAATAAATTATCCTTCTGAACTAACCTATTTGTAGAATACACCTATTATTTAAGTTATTTATTTAATGTGTTTCTTAGCCGCCTTTGAATACTGCAGTCTTTTATACTATAAAAGATGGAAGCAGGAACAATACTTGACCTTTTGCGTCAAGCGATGGCATGAAAATGTTTACTGAGTCTATGAAAGGATGGAATAACCCTTCCACATAATGGACCAATAACCATTTATGTAAAACCAGGCTTAGGAAAGGTCATAGTGGAAGAAGACTGACATTGTTTTGATGTCCATCCTACTAGTAGTGGAGGAAGGATTTTGGTGCAAATCTTACAATGGCAGCTACTTTAGGGACAAGTTAATGAGCTCAGAGAATAAACAAGCTGATAAACAAAATGCTATGGTGTTTATGTTATTCAAAACCATACAATCAGAAAACTTGTCAAGAGCAAACAGAGCATATGCTATGGATGCTGGCATTTCTCGATCCAGTTTGAAATAACCAGATAACTAGTGATGGGAAAGAAGTTCTCTTGAGACCTTCAAGAATGAACACTACTCATAGTACACAAGACTGGTCTAGACACTGTGCCAAATTAAGACAACATGAGCCTTAAGCTATTATAGTTTTAAAACAGTACTACAATTTTAGCATTTTCTAAATAATAAATAGATTTCTATCTCACCTATCTCATTACAGGACCCAAAGAAGTGTAAAACTTGTTTCAATAAATTAATCTGAATAAAAAGGTCAATAAATTACAATATTAAAACATTATGAAATAGATTGCAATATTAAAACAATTACCAAATTAGTACCATTTAAAATCAATTTAAAACAATGGCAACAAAGGGAAAGGCATCTAACATTTTAATGCCTTGATTGGTGATGAAAGGCTTGTCCTCAATAATAATACCTCTTCCTACTGGTAGAAAGATAATAGCAATGGGATTAACCTAGTATTCCTCAGACAGAAGTTCTGGGAAGAAGTTATTTATCTATTTAACAAATCAATAAATATGTATTCTTTCAACATTTTAAATTTGTGTTTTGTATATATCAGAGGCCCCTCTGTCAAGGAACTGACCTTCAAGAACCAAACAGTGGTTTTCAAAGAGTCACCCAGTGCAGTGTATTGGATAGAGTGATGGATTTGGTAAAGAGGCCTGGGTTCAAGTCTCCACTTGACTATGGAAAGTCACTGGACTGGTGGTGAAAATGGCAGAACATACCATACCTTAAATACCTCACTTACCTTCAAGACCTTATTATTATTCACTAGAAGCTGGTTTCAACTTGATAATAGGTAACAGTCTTCAAAAGTGCATGAAATGCCGGTGTCCAACATTATCAGAGAGTAAACAACAACAAAAAAAGACAAAACATATTGTGGCACTTTAAAGACTACCTGCAGTATTTTAATGTTAGCTTTCATCGATAAAGTCCACTTTGTCAGATATAAGAGTGAGACTTCATGGCATCAATTTTTTGGCCTTGTGTCCATCAAGTGATGTATTGGAAAATGCTTCCTATTATCAATCTACCTTAGACTTTATCATCCTTTGGTTTCCCTTGATTTATTAGGACATTAGCTAAGTTCTAGTGTTAAACCTTGTAAGACTCTATTCATAACAAACATGAAACTACCAGAATGAATCAGTTCTGAACAAAATGAAGGTGAGTTCCTCAAGTAGTTGGAGAACTGGAATAATAATTATACTCATGAAAAGATGTGCTCTTTTTATTGTTATCCTTGTTGGTTTGAATGTTCTAACAAAGTAAATATGCATTAGGCCTCTTGAGAAATCACTTTTCAAAATCGTGTGGGTTTTATTAAGCAAGCACGCTAAAAAGGATTTATTGAATGCATTGTTGGGATCTCTTTGAGGAGGCCTGTCTGCAATGATGAAAAGCAGCAAGCAATGGGACCTGAACAGTAGTCTATGATTCACCTGCCCCCGCCTCTCTAACCATAGCTTACATACAAAATAGTAGGAAGTTCATTAGGACAAAGATATCTAAATTGGTATTTGCTATTACACTATTATATCCCATTTATTAGCTGAAGATGCAAACGCTCAATCCGAAAAGAAAATTAGGTGTACTGACACAATAGTGAAGAATTGCAATGAACATGGGAAAGAAAAAAATATATTCCCAGACTCAATTGTACAAGACAAATCATTAAACTCCCTTATTATAGAAGTAGTTAATTAGCTCAAATTTCCATTTCTCCCCCATACCACAGGAAGCCCATCACTATTCTGAGCACATATCACTTAGGTGTACAAAAATTTGCATTGCACAGTTGGATTTCCTTTGGAGACAATGCCAGAGATATTAGTAGAATATAGACACATTTGGCGTGCATCCTTGAAATGGAGCTTCCATTGTCAGTCACTTGGCTCTTGTTTATCTGTCATGGGTTCCCCATGGTCACAAATTCCCCAGTAGAATGCCTCTAAAAAGTTGCTTTAATCAAGCATTGCTTGAGCTATAGCACATTTGTTTTCTTGAGTAAATGTCTAGTGAAAGGAGCAGAAGATTTATTAGTCATTCACTCCCTCCTTCCTAAGGTCTATTTGTGGTTCAATTGAAGAGGAAATGAGTTTGATGACTCTCTGGTATCTCTTTAGGAATGTGTAACACCTTTAGAGAATGGGTTGACAACATCTGGCTGCTGATGCAATGGCATTGAATTCTGGGTCCAATTGCAAGAGGTCTTGGGTCATGAAGTCTACAGGGGAGAGTGATTGTCCCCAAGGTGATTAAATCCCACTTGAATCCATCTTGATGGAGGGCAGCAGCTTCATCAATACTGGCGTGGGCCTAGGAGGACTTTGCATGCCAATAAGGCTCAGGACCAGAAAGTGACTCATGGAACTGGATCAGTGGTATAGGTGTCATGCTGCGATGCGGAAGGCAGATGGAGGGCCACTGCATTACATTCTCAGGATAGTCTTCATGACTGGTCGCCATGATGATCGCCAATATTCGGGAGAAGAAATAATAATAATAATAATAATAATAATAATAATAATAATAATAATAATAATAATAATAATAATAATAATAATAATAATAATAATAATAATAATAATAATAATAATAAAAAAGAATAAGAAGAAGAAGGAGAAGGAGAAGGAGAAGGAGAAGGAGATAACCACCAACACCAACAAAGGAAAGTGTTCCATCCTGACGCTCCCCCACCCATACCTGTAGCTGGGAGGAGAAGAGAAGGAGAGAAGGAAGTATGGAAAAACTCCACCCACTTTTAGCTTTGGGGGTCATCCACCTCCAACAGGTAGCCCTCTGAAAGATATTATAGTTTCATATTAACCTGGCTGGGAATGATGACAATTATAGCCCAGCATGCCAGGAAAGCATCAATATAAGGAAGGCTCACATCTGTTAGGTACTAGTCCTATCTCAGACATTTGTTTAGTGTGCAGTAATCATAAGTATACAAAGCATTTTTCTTTTGCCTGTGTCAGTAATGTTGCTTTTTATTACCAGTTGCTTTCTGAGGCAAAGGATGGAGAAACGCCAGCCCAAGAGCTAAATGCTGTGGGTACAAATATCCTATGAAACCCACAAGCTATTGCTGCTGTCATATCAGGATTACAGATTAGAGAGAAGAGAATATTAAAAGGCATAATAAGTTTATATACTTTGCCTTGTGTGTGTGAAAACCATGGGAAAGAACTAAGCTGTGATTTGTATGCAGGAATGTTCTTACTTTGGGACTTGATTCTGCATAGGCCCACACCAGGCTAAGCTATGCTTTGTATTGTTGGCGAGAAAATATTTGAATTGGTACTATTAAACTGGCATAATTAATTCAACCTATGCCAGGGATGGCAAACCTTGGCACTCCAGTTGTTCTTGAACTTCAATTCCCAGAAGCCCTGATCAGCAGGAGTGCTGACTTGGGCTTCTGGTAACTGAAGTCCAAGAACACCTGGAGTGACAAGGTTTGCCATCAGGGACTTATGCCCTCTCTGAATGGCACTGAAACTGCTGGCAACAATAGGCATCTATATAGAAAATCTAACTTTGCTAATCCCCAACAAAAGCTATAATGGTATATTTTCATAGTTCTCACAGACAAAAATAAATACCAGCTGTTATCCTAAATTCTTTTCTCAGAGTACTGGTAAGATTTTAGGTCCTACAAATGGATAGTGGAAATTTAGCCATTTCTAAATTCATTTCCAAAGAGTAAAATAAATTTATTATTATTATTATTATTATTATTATTTAGACTTGTATGCCGCTCTACTCAGTAAAGACTGACTCAGAGCGGCTCACAGCATTCACAAATAACAATATTACAGTGCAAACCAAAATACACTAGCATATAACAAAACAATTAAATACAGTAAATACTATACAAATCAATACACCTACAATATTATAGTGTAATCAAAATACAATAAATAAATATTATCACAGCACAGTCCTCAATATACAATAAACAATTCAACAGTGTACAATATACAATACAGGAAAGAGAAAACAAAAAGTAAACCCTATTAATTCCAAATACAGCTGTAAAGAAGGCCTACAGCCCAGGCAACATCTACAGGGGTTTTTTCCACATCAACCACAGGAGGGTGGGGGCCTAAGGCCAACTGGATGGTGGGGGTCAATTCCTCCCAGGGAGAAATCCGGTAAGAGAGACGGCAGCAAAGGCAGCATTTGTAGCTGGCCGGCTGCGTCTTTCAGCTGTAGTCCTTTCCTCCCAGGGAGAAGCCCAGTCCCGGTAAGAGAGATGGCAGCAAAGGCAGCATTTGTAGCTGGCTGGCTGCGTCTTTCAGCTGTAGTCCTTTCCTCCCAGGAAGAAGCCCAGTCCCGGTAAAAGAGACGGCAGCAAAGGCAGCTTTATTTGGTAAAGCAGGTAAATAAATAAGCAAGCAGACCTTCAAGAAAAGAAAGTTGCAATTTGGCATGATAGATTTCACAGCTGCTTCTGCTTCCTTCCCACAGCACAAGTTTCAACATATCTCTTTGAAAGGCAGAAAGGAGGGAGGGGGCAGGAAATCATGGCTAGAACAGGTTTTGTTTAATAGTAAATGTTTCAGCTGGCTGGATAACTCAGTAGTTCAGCTATGTAGCCTCAGAGCCAGAGGGTGGAGTTTGATTCCTCGCTGTGTCTCTTGGGGAAAGAGCCAGCCTGTATGGCCTTTGGAAAGCTGCACACTCCCAAGATCCTATAGGCCAGTGGTTCCCAACCTTTATTTGGCCATACCCCACCTAAGCATCTCTAAAATCCCGATGCCCCCTCCATGACATAAATTCTTATTATTCAAAAAGCGAACTCTTGTTCACGTGGAAGAAGCCTAAAAGGCCACTAACTGTTAATGACTCATTCTTGAATTGCCCTCCTTAAAAATCAAATTGCCCCCCTGTGGGTTATGTGCTCCACATTGGGAATCATGGCTGTAGAAGACAGGAACAGTAAATAATTTCTGAGTATCCTCTACTTAGAAAACCTTAGAAAGTGTCACCATAAGTCAGAGCTGACTTGGCAGCACATGATTATCATTGTTAGATATTCTTCACTTCCCTACTAGCTTGATAATAGATAGGAAGCATTTTCCAATGCATCACCTGCCACATTAATTCTTTGTTTTATGTTTCTGAAGATGGTATGTATTTTATCATATGTGCCATGGGTGGGGGGACTAAAGAAAGGTTGTATTCTCAGCCAAAGTGAAAGATCTAATGGATGCCTGATAAGCTTGAGACAACTAAATATGTGACTTTTACAAGTCATTGAAATATGTTTAATGTTAATGGGATTTGTAACCATAGACATAAACTCACCACATGGCTAATGAATACAAGCCACTGGCTGCTATCCAGACTTCTGCCCCTTCCCTTTACATTTTACCCCCTATCACTGACCCTTGCAGAGCCTTACTTTCTATCCTGCTGTTTACTTATTCACATTCAAAATAAAGCCCCTTGATCTCACTTCTAGTGTGCTCTGAAAGCTAGAGGACCCATTTCAAAACTAATGTTTAAGGGTCATCCTTGGCTGGGTAAAGACAGTGGGTGGTGCCTCTACCACATCAGTCTTCTCAGTGGGCTATTAGCTCTGAATGCCAATGACCTGTGAAGATATTTGTGTTGGGCTCAATGCCTGAAGATGACTTCTGGCTATCCGTGATCTATTCACCTGCCTTCATAGGAAACATGAACATTTGATTTTCTTTTGGGATTCTTTTTAATTTAAATACAAGGTCAAAAGGTAGTTGCATCATCTAATATCATTAAATCACCTCTAGCTTTGAGACAGTTGTAGGAGAAAGGAAAGGTGAAAGTAGTTTAGCTAACTGGATCTCCATGCAGGTGGCTTAATAAAGCTTGAACAACCAATGTTATGCATACCTGATGACCTGTTTAAGCTAGATCATTGTTTCCCAACATGGGGCTCATGCCCCACAGGGGAACTTCAATTCCCAGAAGCCTAAGTCAGTACATTGACTGATCAGTGCTTTAGGTTTTTGGGAACTGAAGTCCAAAAACCAAAGGTTGGGAGACACTGCGCTAGATATACCAATTGTTGCCATTTTATGATTCATTATAAAATCATAAAATGTCACGATACCAGAATACCGAGAAGAGGAATTGGACTGCAGCCGCGGGTGGACATTTTAGCAATACAGTAAAATACCGGATAACACTAAAACGTGGTTCCACAAGTCTTGGTGTTATCCGATTTTTAGTGTTATCCGATCCATGTTAAAATCCTATGGGATGGATCGGATAACGTTAAAGCTCCATAGAGATACATTGTAACCGCACAGGCTTTAGCGGTTGTTATCTGATCCATCCCATAGGACCTTAACGTTATTCGATCCAATTCTCTTTCCCAGATTACTTAACGTTATGCGATTTTAGCGTTATCCGATCCAATCGTTATCTGGTGTTTTACTGTATAATGTTTTCTACTATGATGTGTATTGTTCTATTGTATGATACTTATTGAACCTTATTGCTTTGTTATACTATATGCCATTGTATTTTGATTGTACTGTAATATTGTACTGATGTGTAATGTGTACTGATCAACTATATGGTATTTACTGTACTTTACTGTTTTGTTACACTGTATGCTATTGTATTTTTGTTTGCACTTTAATATTGATATTTGTGGACTCTGTGAGCCGCTCTGAGTTGGTTGCTACCAAGGAGAGTGCCATACAAATCTAATTAACAACAACAACAACAACAACAACATTTAAATTTTCTTGTGAAAACAAGATGTCATAAACCTCTGTCTACATGCAACTCTGTAGAATGGGCCACAGAGATTGTTAACATGTCTCTGGAGATGTTTCCAAATAATTTGGTTTTTAAAATTTATATAAATAAGTACGTACATTCACCATGTTTGTATAAGAATAAATACATAGGTCTGAATGCCAGCTTACTGTGGGCAAAAAATATACCTTTATAAACCTAAATATTATTTCATAGCTATGCTTGCACTGAATCCTAGCAGTCTAATAATAGTCAGTAAAGTTTTATAAGGTAAGTTGAATGAAGAAACAAAGAGAAAGAAAATTTTTCCAAAATTCAAAAAGACTATCTAAACAGCAATGCTAATCTTCCACTTTTCAGTACAACTCTAGGAAATGGCTGACACAGCAGCTGGAAGAAGATATATGTATCTATTACTTTTTTCCTTTCAATTTCTGCTTTCTTTAGTTTAAATTACTGAGCGTCTTTTTAACTCCATGAATGCCAAATGCAATATGAAGACTCTGTTGTGGTGTTGTTCAATTCTGAGAATGAAGAGCAGCCCTATGTATGCCACCCTCCCAGTTTGGTTCATTTTCACACATGCGTCTGAAGATTCTGCACTTACATTGTAAATCCTCCCAGTGCTGTACAGGCATGGGCTGGGCCACCAGGACAGGGGGATTCATATTGGTGTTCCCTCACCTCTGGCGCCCTGGGGCACAAATAATATTTTTTTTTATTATTTTATCTGCCAGGCGTGCTCCACTTAAGATTAAGCCATTGCTCCAAGCTCCCTTCTTCAGCTTGGAACAATGGTTTATTAATAATAAGTGGAACCAGGAACAAAGTATTGCCATATAAAGAGCTCTTGTTCCAGTTCCCAATAAGCCAGCCATTTCCCAGCATATTCCATTCCATCTTGTCCACACCTCAACCTATCTACTTCCATGTTTACTCAGCTTTCAAGGGATACTGACTATGCTCAGTCGTCATTGGACTTTGGGATGTGGTGGTTTGTCTTTAATTTTTTAAAGACATTTCTGCAAATTTTGAGATTCTCCCCAAGCATACAAATACCACCCTGAAACACACCTGATTTTGTCTGACTTTGGACACTGACCAGGGTTGGGCTGGATTAAAACCTGGATGGCAGTACACTAGGGAATATGAGAAATCTCCAGGTAAGGCTAGGAAATAACCCTACTAGCAACTGTGAAGAACTGCTGCCAGCCAGAGTTGCCAATATTGAACTGGATGAATAAATAGTCTAGCTTTCTATAAGGCAGTGTCTTGCCTTTCTACGTTCTTATTACTACTTCTTGGTTATATACAGTTTGTTATATAAGGAGCCACACTTGGGCATGGAGATTAATTATTAATATGAAAAATATTGTCTTTCTGGTGCATAAACTAAGCAAAAATGGCCAGCTGCAAGAAAATATTGGGTCTGGACCTGGCAAATGTTGAGCCTGGCCCATGACTTGGGTGAAAATGTGACTGCAGGGATTTTTCTGAAGGTGGGGAAGGAGCGGGCAATGCCTGATTTGTGAAATTTACCATATATTTATAAAGCACATTACAATATGATGGTTGTCTGAATATATTAAAAAATTAAATAAAGTTAGGATACCAGACACATCTTCTGAGACCAGTGATGGGATGTAACAGGTTATCACCAGTTCTCCAAAACCAGTAGTAACTTTTTCCAGTCTCCCGGAGAACCGGTTGCAGCTTTTGGGGGGAACCACCTTTGGGGCTTACCTTTTCACTGGTTCCCCCACTGTTCATGCGCACCAAGCACTTGGTGTGCATGCATGCCTACAGTGCTTGGCGCGTATGCAAGGCCTCCTTGCTGTCCTCCCAAGTGGGGAGAAGGAAGAGAAGCTGCTAGCCTGAAGCTCCCTATAGCCTGCTCCCCTAGATATCCTTTAGAACTGGTTAGGCAAAGACTTAGTACTTAACTTCTTTAACTGTTGAAAAGTTGAAAAGTGCCAAAATGAAGCCATCTTGTGGTGAGTTCATTCTGTAGTTCCTTCCATCTGACTTAGTGTGAGAAAGATTAGTCAGAATAAGCTTTAAGCTCTGGTTTAAAAGCTCTGGTTGATTTGTGTTGTGGGTGGGTGGGTGTTTGGGTGGGTGGGTGTATTTTAATGTATTTTTATGTATTTAATGTATTTAAAGGTTTGTGTTGTGGGTGGGTGGGTTGAGGGGTGTGTGTGTGTGTGCTTATTTTATTTTTTATTTTTTTAAATTTGTTTTCTTTGGCCCCGCCCACAACATCATGATGTCGTGAAATTGGCTCCACTCATGATTTCATGATGTTAGCTCCGCCCACACTGTGATGTCATGGTGGGGTAGTAAAATTTTTGACATCCCACTACTGTCTGAGACCTTTATGTTTGGGTTCTATAACGACAGTACTTCTCATGTGATTCAGTAGCTTACTGATTCAGGCAACTTTACATTCACTTGCCTTATACTGATATGTAACAGAGATGAGCACTGAACCCTAGAGTTGGATATGACTGGCTTTCGAGCAAGGGTAACCTTTACCTTTAAGGCACCACTATACAGTAACTTGGAGAGTATTTGTTAAGAAACACAAGATTGTAATGAGAATACATGAGAAGAACATACTTTTCTAGAAGGGATTATCTAGCAATGGGAAGGGATGCCATTGTCCCAAACTCTTTCTTACACTATTGGCTCTTCTAAAAAGACTGGGAGTGTCATTGATCTCTCACAAAGCCTAGAAAAGGCTGCACAAGATCAATAAAAAATATTGCTGACGAGAAAGAAGGTGAACCCATAACTACGTCAACTTAGACCATGGTGGTGACAGCAGAAGAGTCAAAAATAAGTCCAGTTCTTATCAATTCCCCAAAAGTTGTAGAATCTAATACAATAGCACGTTCATTCAAAAAGAGGGCTTGAATTATGCTTTCACAATCTCCAATGATCAGTGGAATCAACACTTATACAAAGATTAATACATTATAACAATAGCTAAGTCTGATTGACTTCAAAGCCGTTTATGCAGATTTGCGTTAATTCATGTTTAGTCAAGCTGCTTTTGCCAGCCAGTCTTTTCAGTAAGAATATGCTAATACACAATTAAACTGCACACACATCATGCCATATGGTACATTTGAAACATTTTTTTAAAAAAACCACCACACACTCACCAGTGTTCCATCATTTGAGTAAGATTGTTTAAAGGGTTGGGGGGTTGGGGGGTTGGGGGGTTGGGGAGACACTATAACACAGAGATGACCCCAGGGAAAAGAGATAGGTTTTCTGTCCACCCACACTTTGCATATTAGCTTTTAGTATTCAACATTCTTATCTTTTTTAAAAGACCTGACAGCTTTAGGTTAATGACCCTTAATTTTCTAGCTACTCTAGGCTACTATATATAACACATAGCATAGTCACTTTGATTCCTGTTTTCTTTTAATTTAGCCATAATTAAAAGGCCACATAATTAAGATATTGATGATATCTTCAACATCTCTGAATATTTGCTTTGACTAGATAAATTTTGACTGTAGCATGCAGATTTAAGTCATGCATCCATCCCATTCCCCTTGGAGTTGAAGTATTGGAGTAGGGATGGAAGGATTTCAGCAGATTGAGATTTCTGTATTTTGACTGAGTAAAAGCTTCAAATGTGACATTAAGATGAAAGTCAGGATGCAAAACAACATGCTGGAGCCAGAAACAAGAATTTGGCAGTTGCACCTTTAATTACTTGATGGCACATGAACGATATTGGACCAAAGATTTAGATGCAAATAAAAATAAAACAGTGAGTCTCTACTTGTAATTATTCTTGATGGTCTGATTGTGAGGCTATAGTTGTTTTTTATTGTGTCAGAAGCACACAAAGGTGCTTTCTGTGTTGGAAGAATTTTTGCTGGAGAAACTCCACTCAGGGGACGCCTGAATGAGGCTCCTTTCGTGTCTTAAGATCTTTTCCCACCAAAGTGGTCCCTATTTATCTACTTGCAATTTCGTGGTTTCAGACTTCTAAGTAGGCAGGAGCTGGGGCAGAAATGGGTGCTCATTTTGTCATGCAGTACTCAGGTCTTGAACTTCCGACTTGCCGACCTTCCAGCTAACAAGGCAAGCTTCTTAACCACTGAGCCACTGCAGTCCCTATACAGTAGTTGGAATTAAAATGACATTTCAGTTTGGCGCCTAGAAACTAATAAAAATTAGACCCTAGAGGTAAGTTACTGTAAAGGCCTGTATTCAATTACTGGTCCCAACTAGAGTAAACCTTTTGTAAATCCCATTGCTTCAATTTGGGACTAGCAGTAGGATTTCAGATGAAATAACTAGGGTTTTGAAATTAATTCTTCCCCAATAACTAGTTTCTGATTGCAGCTAAATTAGTTTTGTAATGTGATGAAGGAAACCTTCACTCCTGCATTGAAACAGTAACTTTTTATCTCTTCTTTTGTGGTAAAAAAAGATGTGGCATCATTGAATGCCAGAGGAGGAATATTAGAAAATTAAAGTTACTTGCTGTGCTGGCTGGGGAATTCCAAAAGTTGTAGTCGTTTTTTTTTTTAAAGAAACTTTGTTAAACTGTGATCACTTTCCTAATCTTGTAATCCATATCCCATAATGCAGGGGTTCCCAATCTAAGGCCTGCATGCTGGATCCAGCCAACTGTGCCATTCCATGTGGGCCCCACCCCTCCAAGGGAATTTGAGAAACAAAATGGCTGCCCCTTTGAAGCTACTGGGACAAAATGGCCATCCAACTCTTGAAGCTGACTGAGAGAGTGTGACCCGGCTTGAGAAGGCTGGGAACTCCTGCCATAATGGTATAACTTTTCTGTATAGGACTTTTCAGGACAGATGCAGACAAAATGCCAGTTTTTCCATTAAAGCAGAGCTCTCTCGCAAGTCAAGGGACAATAGCAGTTCTGCAGATTGCCAATTCAGCTTTGTTTGGTGATGGGTCTTTGGGGAATGAGCTTTGACTCCATGTGCAAGTTGATTGTGCAAATGCAAAAGCTGTTGGGGAAAGTATTCAACCCTCTTTTAATTATTAAACTGCCACATTGCCTGTAATTTTAGAACACACAAAGTGCAACATTCCCTTTAAACTCTTAATTGTTGGTACATCTAGCATGGATGTCTTAGGCCTATTGAGAGTATTCTTCATTTTATTACAAATTAATTGATAATGTGTTCCCTTCTCCCTACATACATTGTTAAACTGCAGTGTATGCTTATACTATATTTGCATGTGCATGTCTACATGCATCCATGCATGCATACTTCATATTAGTTCCTTCATCTGAGACTACTTAAGATTCTACAAATTATTCAAGAAATACTTGCATGGAATCAAATACAGTAATATGAAGAATTAGGATTTGTGTGTTTTAGACAGGGTACTTCTGTGTTACTATTGCGAAGGAATGGTTCATACACTATAATAAAAGAAATCAAACTATCTTTTAATAATTGGTGTAACTGTAGCCTCTCCCAGGAACTGTTAGAAGCACATTTCTTTAATGGAGAAAAATCTGCTAATGTGGCAAACTCTCAAGCAAACTGAAGAATAACCTTTTAAAAGTTTTTCCCCTTTTCTTCCTGGCATGAAATACATTCTAAGATTATTCTGTACAAATATTTTACAGACTGTATCTCTATCTTTGCACTTCTTAAGAGGCACTGATCTTACCTGATGAGAAATAAATGTTAATAATACTAAGGGGAAATCTTTTAGTCTGTAGCAATCATGTCAAGTAGTTTTGAAAGAAGCAAAATACAGTCAAACCTCGCATAAACAGTGCCTTGGTTAAAGAGCAGAGTTTTCTCTGAATGGTCACTTCGCTTAACAAATAAAACCAACCAAAAACTCACTCAACAAATAAATAGGGGTTCGCAATCTCTCCCCCACCCCCGCCAGAAGTCACAATTGGTCACTTACAATGGTGTTTCGTGTAATGAGCAAACTTGCTTAAAGAGCAATCCTGTGGAATGCATTATGCTCTTTAAGTGAGGTACAACTTATACAGGGTGGCCTATAAGTCCCTACCAATTCATATGTACAGTATTATATTTTTTTTCCTTTCCCCCGAGAAATATGGCCAATTTGCAGTGGCTCAAGTCACTAAGACGCTGACTGGGAGGCAGAAGGTCAGCAGTTTGATTCCCGAGTACTGCAGGACGGAATGAGCTCCCGTCTCTGTCCCAGCTCCCGCCAACCTAGCAGTTCGAAAGCAAGAAATTGCAAGTAGATAAATAGGGGCCACTTCGGTGGGAAGATAACAGCGTTCCATGGGCTCTGATGTCTAGGCATGCCTGCCTCATGACCACAGAAACATCTGCAGAAGCAGACAGTACTGGCTCTTCATCTTAGAAACAGAGATGAGCACTGACCCCTAGAGTCGGATACAACTGGCTTTCGAGCAAGGGAAACCTTTACCTTTATCTAAGCCCATTTACACTGGAAGAGCATATTGTGAAGTGTGTGGGTACATGAGCACAAGAACACTGGCGACACTCTGGATACAAGTGGCAAATTTAGATTTAGATTCAATAGAGCCCAAGGCAAACCACAGCTCTAGTCTACAAGTGCTAAGCAGGACTGCTAACGATAAGACATTTTAGAGACCTCACATTCATAGGGTCTTTGTAGTTGGACGCATCTTGACAATGTGTGTCAGCAACAACAACCCCCAAAAAGGTCAGTATTAAGAGCTTAATCTTGCTCTTGTGTCAGAAATAATTCTAGGTTGAAAGGATTTTTGTTGGCGGAACTCTGCTCAGGGGACGCCCAGATGGGGCTCCTTTCATGTCCCCAAGATCCTTTCCCACCGAAGTGGTCCCTATTTCTCTACTTCCAATTTCTTGGTTTCAAATTGCTAGGTTGGCGGGATCTGAGACAGAGATGGGCACTCAAACCATCATACAGTCCCCAGGTCTCAAACTGTAGACTTGCCATCCTTCCAGCTAACAAGGCAAGCTTCTTAACCACTCAGCCACTGCAGCTCCTCTGAGCCCCTATGACTCAGTAGCTGGAAGGCCAATAAGTCAGCAGTTCGAGACCTGGGTACTGCATGATGGACTGAGTGCCCATCTCTGTCCCAGCTCCAGCAAAAATCCTTTCAACCCAGAATAATTTCTGACACAAAATTATTATTATTATCTTGCTCTGGCATTGGAGACTGCTCAGTGGATGGGATTGCTACTACTGGGTGTTACAAGGATTAAGTTTTGCCTATGATTCTGGGATAAAGAAGCATTTAGTGACACATGCACATGTTTTCTGGTGTTAAAATCCTGAAATTCAACTGCCAGCTACTGAAACGTTTACGCTAGATCAAAATGATATATTTGCTGATTTGCTTGCACTGTCTCACTGAAACTGTGCATGGCGTAGGGAACCTCTTTCAGCCCTGGGGCCTGCGATTTGGTCTCAGAGATACTCTTGGACAGGCCACCATTCCAGTGTTGGGTAGGATCCCAAATGCCAACATTTTTGACCTTAGAAGTCAGATTTGTAGCTGAGCCCTAGTTAAGGGGAGGAAACTGCGAATGCTGGTAGATGATCATATCCTGGGGAAGGAAGTGTGGTCAGCAGAGAAACCCTACAGGATTAGAATGGAATCCATGAGGGCAGGATGAAGCTCCAGCAGTCAAAGTTCACTTCTCCTGTTGTAATGAATAGAGATTTCCCCACAATATCAGTGACAGGATACCTTAAACCTACAGCAGTTGAGAAAGTATACCCTCTTGCTGGTGTTGCTCCACCTAAGATCAAGAGAGAAATAGCAGCGGACACCAAGAGAGTTAAGCAAGAGAACAACCCTCAACATCTCTAAACGGATATGAGCCTCAAGTCCAGGAAGACCTTTATGGCAAGAAAAAACATTCTTGAAGGTACACAAGAAGAAAACCAAATTAGAAGATGGAAGAAGGCACTCGCTGGACAAGGAACAACATTAAAGGAGAATATAGCTGAGGGATTCAACCTCTCCGACATCACTCGGAGGACCCTGAATAGGCTGAGTGTTGTAGTCCCTAAATGCAAGACCAACATGTTCAGGTTGGGGCTGCTGGTGGACAACAGCACATGGTGTGATTGTGAAGAGATACCAAATCAGTTCATTTACTGGTCTGCCGATTGCTGCCAGAGACACACACCAATGAGGACTTGGGTTTGGGCAACAACAAAGCAAAGAAAGTGGCTTCATTTTGGCATTCCAGGGTTTGATTGGGACATGAAAGAATAAATAGAAGTGCCAACGAAATTAATCAAAAGTCAAGGTTGGATATTTTCTGAAGTTAGAAAGCCTGCAGGTATATACAGATGGAAACACTGACATGTGACACAATACTTTAAACTTTATTCTATGTTGTTGTGTAGATAATTGTTATTTTGTTGAAATGGGTTTGTGATGGAAGCGCTAGTCAATCAGCTGTCTGGCTTTTAACCCAGCAATCAATGAAATAGCCAATTAAAACAAATAAAGGAGGATTCTTACACAAATGATACTCTCAGGATAATTCATGAATATAGTTGTTTCTCTTGACTAACTGACATAGACAAATCATTAATTGTTTGGTAAATCATGTTAATGATACCACCCAATTTCAAGGGATTCACACCAGCGGTTTACAATGAATCTGACTTTATTGAGCAATTAAGGAGCCAGAAAGGCAATTCAAATTAAATAAATAAATAAATAAATAAAACTCTCTGTTCCTTATTTTGGTATTTAGGAATTATTATTCATCATGTTAATAACATTAAGCACTCTTAACTGTAATTAAAATTATGCAAACTCATGGGTCCTGTGGTTGCCAACATTGCATATGTGGTATCATTCATTGGGCTGCATGGACAATCGTTAGTCCAATCTGGATAATAATAATTTCATGTCAGAGATTACTCTGGGTTGGAAGGATTTTTAGGAGATGCCTGAATGAGGCTCCTTTCATGTTCCCAAGTGCAGCTCTTGGGTATCGAAACCCATCTTTCCAGTCTCCAGCCCAGTACCTTAACCACAAAGACACCAGGGGAGCTGCTAGTCCAATCTGGATTAAGCTCATTGAATCAATGACATCTTTCTAGTGTCAATTTAACAAATCCTATTCATTTGGTGAGTCTATTATGTGCTTATGTTTTAGTTGATTTCTCTCATTTTTTCATGACTTAGGCTAGTATCCAATTGCTAGTCCCAGGGAGAATAAACCCAGTAACAAAGTGGGATATAAATAAGTATTGACTTACTATTAAGTAGCTGATTCAATGGGTCCATTCTCTAACTGAGACAAGCAATAGTACATGGGCCTGTTTTTACTGGTATGTATCATTCTGCTGAATGCAGCTTAACCATTAGCCCTGCTGTGGTGAATGAAATGTCCTGCTCCATAAATTACTTTCAGGATGGAATAAAAGTCACATTTCAAAGTAAATACAGGAACCAAGATAAAAGTTACTTTTGTAAGAACAATGAGTTTGTAGTTCCTTTCCAAAGTTAGTTTTAAAGGGTATTTAAGGCATTTTAAGAAATATTTTCACAATATTTCTTAAACACTTTGTCAAATTTAATGGTGTTCTGTTATCAATCCTCATTTCCTCCTCAAACGAATGGCAGAAAATAATGAAAAAGATATGGGGAGTGCAGCAAACAACAGGTTGCTATTCAACACTGTAAGGAGCATTAGTAACACATGGCTTTTTCTCAAACTCTGTAACAAGTTACAAGAATTAATTAATTTGCAAAAGTAGTTATCTCTTCTTTGGACCTTTCCCCCCTCCATGTTTTATAGTACCAGATTAGAAATTACCAAGTCTGGGATTCCTTTGCTCTTTCTGTTTGGTTTCTGGATTTTCTGTTATGGTCTGCTCAGCATGTTTGAGGAATGAATGAATGTTTGAATCAATCAAACAAACAAACAAACAAACAAATCTTACTCTCAGCAAATGTCAAGAGTAGGCAAGTATACTGAACACCTGTGAGTCTCTTTAAACATGCAGTTTTCCATATTCATAAACATATACTGTACTGTATTAGATAAATGTACCCAGTAGTGCTTTATTTTAGCCTGTCTAAACAAGCTTTTCCATCATTCCTTCTGTTGCATCCAAACATATAAATGAAATAGTCCTTCTTAACCAAATCAGGAGGCTCCTGGGACAACTTTAAAATATGCAGTGTAATCTCACAAGTCTTGTCTCTTACTTTGGAAACCACAAGGTTTATGTATTTCACCCAGACAGCTAATTTTTCTGCAGTTACTAATTGTGCTCGCCTGTAACCTTTCTTTAAAAAAACACACACATAAAAATAAAATAATACATAATACAAAGACTACACATAACAAACAAACAAAATATGCAAATAGAAAACTAAATTACAGTAGTAAATACTCTATCAACACACTATTTCTTCTCTTTTCTATTGCCCCGTTTCCAAAAACCATACCTTTCCTGTCTTGGTTTCATCCTTTTCCCCTTAAAAAATAAATAATAATGAGTTCCCCCAAATGTTTCCAAAACCATTTTCTTCTTTTACACCTTTTTGCTTGTAACCTTTCTGAGAAGACAGAGACACAAGGGTCTGATCATGATATAGTGATGCTTACAATTGTCCCATGGAAATCGCAGGCTAAAATCTAGTTGGTCCATTGTAACAGTGAAGAGTTGGTGAGTCAACACCAGTGAAAGCTCCACTAATTCAATGGGCCTGCTCTGGTTCTGATTAAATACTGGATTCAAAAAATATTATGGTTCCCGTAATGTGACTCCTTCCTTTATTTTACTTAGACTAACGACTACAGTATAAGTAAGACTGAATCGGGTCAAGATTAGGAAACGTCTGCAGAAGCAGACAGCGCTGGCTCTTCGGCTTTGAAACAGAGATGAGCACTGAACCCTAGAGTCGGATACGACTGGCTTTCGAGCAAGGGAAACCTTTACCTTTTACGAGCAACTGGATTCCTTTTCACTCTTTGACGGCTATATTAACGGGGGCGCGTTATTCTTTCCATGGCCATCGTGAGGATTTATAATCGTGACTAGGTGGTTTAGTGGTTAAGACGCTGAGCTTGGTGACCAGAAGCTTGGGGTTCGATACCCGAGGGCTGCACTTGGGACACGAAAGGAGCCTCATTCGGGAGTCGCCTGAGTGGAGTTTCTCCAGCAAAAACCCTTTCGACCCAGACTAATATCGTGACTATTATCAACGCAAGCAACAACGTCGCCTTTGCGCAGACTCCGCCAGCGCTGCCCACCGTCCCAGATTGCTGGGCTGTCCCCGAGGACACCAATTAAAGCCCCTAATTGGACGCCAGCACATCAAAGTCACTCCTGAGCTGGCGTCCTTCGAGCCTCCAGGACCGCAGGGTCGTTAGGCTTTCCGTTGATGCAAACCCGCTGCCCAGCCTGGCCGCGTAAAACTGCTTCGTGCAGAAGAAGGAGGGCAGTTTTGAGCAAAATCTTCCCTTCATCGGAAATCTCCCAGGCAATTAGGATGTCTCCCGATCCTCCGGAGTTTCCTAGCCTTGTGAAGCCTCGCATTAATGCGAAGTGGACCGTGAATCCGTAATCCTTTCTAATCGCTGGGGTGGGGGAAAATTGTGTCTCTCCAGATGTCGATGCACCTCAAATCCCATTTCTCCTAACCACCACCACCACCTCAACCAATAGTGAAGTTAGGATGGGAGCTGGAGTCCAATAATCTAGGGAAGAGTCACCCTCTGAGGTTAGAGGTCATTTTGAAATACAGTATATCATCCACGGGTCTACTTGTAAGTAAGCCTTACTGAGTTTCCTGAGAGTTACTCCACCCACTTCCAAAGTAAACATTCCAGACTGTAGTCCTAATTCTATGTGTTCCAGGCCAGGTTCCCATTGCAGTGAAGGTCTAGGAAGAATTAACTGCACACATTCCTTTAAAAATCCTTGAATACGGCAAGGGTGAAGACCCAATACAGTACATGCGTATTGTGGCTTGAACTGTGTGCTGCTGTCTGCAGTCCAGAGTGCTTTGTCTATTTATGTTTTTAATCGTATGGTTTCTGTTTGCTATCTGCTTTGGTCAACCGCCCAGACTAGGGTTTGCTCTAAAATGGGCTGTATATAAACTCTCCTTCTCCTTCTCCTTCTCCTTCTCTCTCTTCTTCATTTTCCAGTGCAGTATCCAATTCTGAATACTGGCTAACATTATGGTGATCAACAGTTGCTTTCCATTTGCCTTCTCCATCACAGTGTGACACCCCTACCACTGATCCAGTTCTGCAAGTCACTATTTGGTCCTGAGCCTGTTCAGCACACAAACTTCTCCTCAGCCCCAGTCCAGTATTGATAAAGCTGCTACCCTTCATCAAGATGGATTCAAGTGAAATTTAATCCACTTGGGGACCATCACCCTTTCCATTAGTCCTCAGGGCTGTCAGGTTAGTTAATTACAGCCTCACGATTGGTGTTGAGTCTGATGATCCACATCGAGTTGTTGGCAGTAGCGTTTACTCTATTAACACTATTTTGTTGTTGTTCAGTCGCACAGTCGATTCTGACCCTCTGTGACCCCATGGACCACTGTCCACCAGGCACTCCTGTCCTCCACCATCCCCCTCAACTCACTCAGCTCTGTGCCCATTGTCTCCACAATACCATCTAGCCATCTCATTTTTGGCAGCCGTCCCCTTCTTCTTTTGCCCTCGACCTTTCCAAGCATCAAGGCTTTCTCAAGTGAATCCTCTCTTCTCATTTGATGTCCAAAGTACTTTAGCTTCATCTTTATTATTTGACCTTCTAAGGAGCAGTCAGCGTTGATTTCTTCTAAGATTGACCTATTTGTTCTCCTCGCTGTCCAGGGGATTTTCAAAACTCTCCTCCAACACCACATCTCAAAGGCGTCTATTCTTCTACGCTCAGCTTTCCTAATGGTCCAGCTCTCACAACCATACATTGCCACAGGGAATACCATTGCTTTGACTATGCGAATCTTTGTTTGCAATGTGATGTCTCTACTTTTCACTATGCTCCCCAGGTTTCTCATCGCTTGCCTCCCAAGAATCAGTCGCTTTTTTATTTCATGGCTGCAATCACCATCTGCAGTGAGCTTTGATCCTAGGAAAGTAAAATCTGTCACTGCTTCTACTTCTTCCCCATCTATTTTCCAGGGACTGATAGGGCCTGTTGCCATTATCTTGGTTTTCTTGATACTGAGTCTCAAGCCAGCTTTTTCACTTTCTTCTTTCAACCTAATCAGGAGCTTCTTTAGGTCCTCCTCACTTTCTGCCATTAGGATGGTATCATCTGCATATCTCAAATTGTTGATGTTTCTATAAACAAATAAATAGATTAATTTAGTAGAATGAGAATACCTAAGTGTAGCAGGACTGTTATTCCCATGATATCTCACCATTAGGCTCAGGACCATGGGAACTTCAATGGAATAACAACAGAAGGGCCGCACACTGCTGGCTGCCCTTGAGGAATGCAGGATGGCATTACATGGGACTGATCTGAGCAGGGCTTCCTACTGGCAGCTTAACTCTTAGGATCACATTTCCTCTGAAAGAAGTCTATCAAAGTCTCCTGCTTCTCCTGAAGTATTTTTTACAGCATTCTTGTGTGCCGCCTTAGAAGGCAGCTTTCCTGGGTTCAAGCAGGCTTACATCTAGCTGTTTTGGATGGCAGCCTTACAACCTCAGCTTCACAGCTGGTCGGAAGGATTACTGTTTATTGCAGAGTTTGGAATTAATCTGCACCATCTTTAACATGTTTCCATTTGTTCCCTAGTGCTCTGTTCTGTCAGCCAGAGAGTGCCTACCCATGAGTGTGTTGGGTAGACTCCCAATCTACACAGTTTACAAAGGAGGTACTGTACCAGTTGCTGATGTGTATGTGCTGTGAATTTCTCTGTTGACCATTATCATTACCATGCCACCTTCATCTTGTAAAAAAGTAGGACAAATTAATGAGGAGCTTATGGGTGCTTGGTTACTTATTTGGAAACCTCCTAGTCCTCTGGTGTCCATCCACCCCCAATCTGGCACCTTCAGACTATATTGGACTACAATTGCCACATCTCTGTCCAAGGAGCTGGCTGACAATGATGCAAGACAGTAAGCTAGGAAATGCTGGTGACGTGTATGGCTCGGCCTCTGTATTTAAGGATTGGGCTCTTTAGGTGGGTGATGGTCCCCTGCAGTGGAGGAAATGCCAATGGAAACCATCATTTGGGCCCAAAGGCAAAATGAGCAGAGGGAGAACTCTGATTCCCAATGGTCATGGAGGCAGAAGATGCCATGCCAGATGGATTGGCTGTGAAGATACACCATATCCTCAAGGTATACTAGGTATAAAGCTATTATAAAAGCTTTTCCTTCTTCTGGTGGTGCTCTGGCTCAGTATTTCTCAATCTTGGGTCCCCAGATGCTCTGGGACTTCAATTCCCAGGAGCCCAAGTTTATACACTTTGCTAATCAGGGCTTCTGGAAATTGAAGCCCCAGAACATCTAGGTAGCCAAAGTTGAGAAACCCTGACTAGACTGTGCATCTTGCCTAAGGCCACAGAAGTATCAGGGTACGGAAGCCCATGAGCCACACATACTCGGAGTGATCTGGTTGGGACCTTAACTAGCTCTATAGCAGCCACATTTAATGGGCCCAGAGTTCTGCTCCATTTTGCTTCTGACCACCCAAGTCCTAGCCAAGAATACTCAATTTCTTTTCCGTTCTCCCCTAAGACACTCAGTCTTTCTGTTTAGCATGATATATCCAATCAGGCTGCTTCGATTTTTGGTTCTTCTCAGTCCTCTGAAGGTTTGGTGCAGTTCTTGCATACCTTGGGGGTTTCCTTGGCATGTTGACTTTCTGTCTCCTGACACAGTGGTCCTCTTATACATTGGTATAAGATGGAACTGATAATACATTCTGCAGGATGTAAGGAAGTTAACAGCACCACTGTGCTTGACCTTTTACTTTTCTAATGCCATTACCATATATACTCAAGTATAAGCCAAGTTTTTTAGCCCCAAAAATGAGCCCCAAAAAGGGGACATGGCTTATACGTGGGTCAATGACTACGAGGGTCCCAAGACGGTGTCAGATTGAGATGCACTGACAATTTAATTAATTTTACCTTATTTTCATGTATGTATTTTGGTTATTGAAACCCACTAGGAGCTGCTGCATTTCCCACCCTTGGCTTATACTTGGGTCAATCTTTTTTCCTGGGTTTTCTAGTTAAAATTAGGTACCTCGGCTTATATTCGGGTTGGCTTATACTCGCGTATATACAGTAGTAACTTCCCCTTTCTCCTCCTATGCATGTCTGTCCTCTGAGTATCTTGAAACTGGTTTTCTAATCCTCTATTAGCCTCCAATTTGTTATAGAAGTTTCAGAACATGAACGTAGATACATTTGCCCTAGGAAATGATGGAGGCCAACTTGTTTAAGTCATGATTAAGTTCAAATCATGATAACAACAGAAACAACAATGAAGCCTCACTATAAATGTGACTCAGGAGTGAATATAGAGAGACAATCAGGCTTCATGCAATGTGTTCTTCCTCCTTGTTTAGGCCAGACATTAAACTGCCAAAACAAAGGTACCTTTGGGTGAGTTCATTCTGCAGTTCTTTTCACCTGACCTAGTGTGAGAAAAATTAGCTGACAACACAAGGTTGCCATTGTTCAAAAATACCACAGTTTTTGAGGAGGCGCTTTCTGTGTACCCTATGCAATGTATTGAACTCTGGAGAACACAAAAGACAATGGCCACAATCATCCTCCAGTTGAGAACAGGAAGATGATGGGGGGGGGGGGAGATATGCCTTTTGTAATACACTGAATACAGCTTGCTTCTCTCTTCTATTTTCCCCAAGTCTCAGTTCCATAGAGAAGAGCCTGTTTAGGAGTGCAGCCTTAGAAATAGCTGTCCTTGAAAATCACAATCCTATTACTGTACTTCCAAGGAGATGCATTTACATCCCAACCACCTCTGCTCAAGTGAACCTCTGGACTGGGCTGTCTCCTTATGGGTCCTCAGATGTTAGTCAATATAGTTCATTGCTTAGGAAGCTACGTGGAGCTTTGTTTTGAAAACACTTCCCCTTTAGAGATTGATCCTATTAAGCTTGTCTATCTTTTTAAAAAATCTTTTTTCTTTTACTTGCCTTCTGCTCCACGATAAATAATCTGGATGAAGATGCAAAAAAAGGGATATGACTTTCACAAGATTGGACAATTGATTAAATCTGTGACCTGCAATTGCGAATAATCTTGAAAGGCTATTTAAACAGATGAAGGCCTAAATTGTCTTGCTTGTATCTGAATTAATTTCTCATTCATCATCATTATGAAGTGATTGGTCTATTCAGCCTCTTCCTCCTGCTGGAAGGAAGCCGGATTTAAATGAGATTGTAACACAATTTAAATGCTCTTCGGCTTTAACGAGCCCAATCGAGCAGCTGCAATAAATACAAATATTTTCCTATACAGCCTTGTGTTAAATAATTGCCTACCACTTTCATGTTATACTTTAAATGGCAATCTTGTGCTTTCCAAGCATAACAGCTTCCCTCTCTCCCCCCTTTTCCTTCTGCTCAGAAACAGGCTGAGGTTTCAGCTCGATGGCCAAGGAGATTCTACTGGTGTCCACAGAGTTGTGTGTTTTTTAAAATGTTTCATGAAGCTGGATAGATAATTTCTGTCTAGGGCTAGCTTATGAAAAGGGATGTCTTTCACATAATTGTCCTTCTTGTTCTTACCCCAAAAGGTTAAGTCTCAAATCAAATTGATTCCTTTTGTATATGTGCTTCTACTAGGAAGCAGATGGCAAAGATGGTCATTTAAAAAGGGCTAGTTTGGCAACCACCCCTCTTTTTTTAAAAAAAAGATAACAGTCTGGGCGGGTTATCCTGCTACGGTAATAGAAGAGACCATACTGACAGCAACTCCACACCGAGTGTCAGGCGGTGGTTAACTAACCAGACAACCTTGAGAACTAATGGTCTTGGGTGCCAAAGGCCACAGGGAAGAGTGATGGTCCCCAAGTGGATTAAATCCCACTTGAATCCATCTTAAAGGTGGGCAGAAGACCAGGGTCTGAGGAGGACTTTGTGTGCCAAAAGGGATCAGGGACAGAAAATGGCTCATAGAACTGGATCAATGGTATGGGGGTCACGCTGGGATGTGGAAGGTAGATGAAAGGCTGCTGCATTATATTCTCAAGACAGTCTTCATGGCTGATTGCCATGAGGATCGGCAATATTTGGATTCGGATATGGCAGAAGAAGGATATATGATGTCCCACTAATTACAGTACAATGCATGTCCTATAGAAAACTATTGTGTACCACTGAAATATTTCCAAGGAAAACATGCTGAGTGGGTCCTAATTTGGACTCAATAGCTCAGGATGTCTGAAGGTGCAATAATGGGACTTGTGGTCTTACCTGTCTTAAAGGCAGCAGTGGAAGGCAGCATCTGTCCTGTCCTAAAGATTAAGAGAGGGAATTGTGGTGGCTTAGTGTTTAAATTCTGAACTTGATGACTGGAAGGTCAGCAAGTCAGCAATTCAAGACCTGAATATTGTGCAACGGAGTGAGCTCCTGTCTCTGTCTCACCTCTTGCCAACCTAGCATGCCAACCTAGCAGTTTAAAAGCAAGAAATCGCAAGTAGATAAATAGGTACCACTTCGGTGAGGAAGGTAACAGCATTCCATGCACTCCAGTGTCTAGTCATGTCTGTCACATGACCATGGGAATGTCTGTAGATGCAGACAGTGCTGGCTCTGGCTGTAAATGGAGATGAGTGCTGGACACTACAGTCAGATTTGACTGGCTTTCAAGCAAGGGCGACCTAAAGATTAAGAATCAGCAGCAGTGGAAATAATTTATTTGTAACAAATCTTTTTGAGGTCGACTACGTTTGATGAAGAATAAAATGATCAGTGTGAAGTCTAAGTCCTCTGTTAAACTTCAAATCCACTTTACTAAGCTGAATCACTAGTTCATCTGACACAGCCAAATACACTTTGAGTCATGGCGGCACTCCCAGTTCTTGAAAGAACAATCTGTTTAAGATAAGTCTTAAAGATAGCCAAAAGTGGCTACAGGGCTTGGTGCACATTTTGTCTCGTTGTGTTGTGGCCTCTTCCATAAGCCAGAGTTGTCAAAAAGTCCTGATAGTCCAATTTAAACTTTAAAATAGGACTGTTACAGCTCCAAACATTGCCAGTTTGCTCAGAAGTATTTCCCATTGAGATAGAAGAGTATTTCTCCCAAGCAGGTGTGTATGTGTAGGGCTGTAGTTTTAGACTATCAATCTTTGACTCCTTACCTGCCAGGAAGTCTAATTAAAAGCAATGGATATGGCTCTCCAATGTATTCTATTTTTTTTTAAATCACATTTTAAAAAAGTAATCCTTTCCTCATAGTTGTCTACATGGGGTACGCAGAAAGAGCCTCCTTGAAAACTGTGGTATTTTTGAACCACAATAAGGTGTACCCTGGTAACAGCAATCTTGTGTTGCCAGCTTATCTTTCTCACACTGGGTCTAGCAATATCCCTGGGAGGTAGATTAGGATGGGAAAAAATGAACGGGTGGAAGAATACACAAGGGGTTTCATGGACTTCAGAATAGATCTCCTAAGTGACAGCCAAAGGCTCTAACTTTGGAATTGGTGGTGGTTGCTACTTGTGTCTGAGTATACTCCCCCCCCCCCAAAAAAAAAAAAAAAGCTGCTGGATCCCAGCTTGCCATGAAGTGGCCCACACACTATGATCGTGGAGCCATCTCCTACACATGGCAGGTATGAAATGAGACATGCAGGATTTAACACTGAGACTGCAATGGACTGCCACAGCCTTGAGGATATTGACAAGGTGTGCATTTACAGCCAGTCCATCTGGAATGGCCTCTTCTCCCTCCATGACCATTGGGAATCAGAATAGTGAGATGGTTCCTCCTCCATTCATTTTGCAGGTGGAACCACACTGTCTCTTAATCTCTGAGTAACTGCCACATCTTCCCAACTGGCTTGAAAAAAGAAACTGTTCCAAGTGAAATACTGTATGCTGTTTTTTTCATGCCTCATTTGGTAATCACCAATCCCACCTAAAGAAGTGAATTTACTACTAAGGAATCCTCTCATAGCTATTAGTGTGGTTTCCTGCCCACATTATTCTCCTCATTATATTTTTTCGCATTTAAAAAAAGAACGGTCTCCCGATCGCCCTAGCTAGAACCAAAATATTCTCAACCAGATTGGAAGTTTTGAAATCATAGATGCAACCCACAATCCAATAAAGATGCATTAGGATGTCCCCCGCCCCGCCCCAATACTAGTATTTTTTTCCCCTTCTCATGATAACAGATGTCCATGTGGAAAAGAAATCTATATTAGTATAATGCCTTTGGGAAGCCCCCTAAAAGCTCACATGTTCAAACATTTGAGCACTTGTTCATTATTTTGATAGGGACTGTGGTGGCTTAATTATTAAGATACTGAACTTGATGGCTGCAGTTCAAGACCTGAATGCTGCACGATGGAGCGAGCTCCCATCTCTGACTCAGGCCTCAGCCCTTCACATTTGCTCCACATAATACAGCTCCTATTTGCAATGGTAGCGATCAGGCATTTCTCTCCCCCCACACACACACACACAAAGTGTTCTGTACATCTCACACTCTTAGCTGAGAAGTTCAAGAAGGTGGCTTTGATGATCGTGTTGAGGGAACAAATGAGCAGGAAAGGTTGGGACTTTACTTCTTTGCCTTCCCAGTGGGCATTAAAGTAAAGGTAAAGGTCACCCTTGCTCGGAAGCCAGTCGTATCCGATTCTAGGGTTCCGTGCTCATCTCTGTTTCATAGCCGAAGAGCCAGTGCTGTCTGCTTCTGTAGACATTTCGGTGGTCATGTGGCAGGCATGACTAGACACCGGAGGGCACAGAACGCTGTTTACCTTTCCACCGAAGTGGTCCCTGTTTATCTACTTGCAATTTCTTGCTTTCAAACTGCTGGGTTTACAGAGTGTAAATTTTGATATCCCAAAGGCAGAAGTGGAAATAACTTTTAAAACAGGTAAGCGAGATCGTTTGCATCCTAACTGTGGCATAATTTTAGATTCTGGACTGAATGCTCTTCCGGGTCACTCTTAAAATGTTACTTATTTTGACACGTGGCCTCTTTGCCTTGCTGGGCCTGACAATCCCTTCTCCATTCTCTGTTCAGTGGATTTGTCCCCCTCGCTCACCCTAACCATGTCTGCATCTCCCCACAGCCGTGGTCATAAAAATCGAAGCTCAAGCCACTCTGCTCAGAGCAGCTCACCGAAGCTTGACGTCGTGTTCACCCCTGTGATGACACTGTTATTCCTGGCAGGGTCGGGTGTGTGTTTGGCTTGACATATGGCAGCTTAATGGTCGCGGGGGCTCCACTCAGTAGCTGAAATAATATAACCAGCGGGAGTGGGGAGGCGTGGGGGCCCCCAGTGTGTAATAGCAGACAATAGACTCCCCTTCCTATAGAGAGCCAAACACACTGGCTAAAGAACTGATGGAGCCACGTGTGTGCCAACGAGGAAAATAAACAGCATTAAACAAAATACCAGCTAATTGCCGGGCAGAAAAGGCGTAAATGGAATGGGGGGAGGGAGCACGGAAGAGGGAAGGCCTTCGTAAAAGAGATCAGAAGGGCAAACCGCGCATCCAGTTTTTAGGAGCGGAAAAAGGTCAGACACTCCAAACGAAATGGCAGGACCTCTTTCCAGCCAAGCAGGGTCTTCTCAGAGGGCAGAATAAAGCATGGAGATGCTTCTATTTCCTTTGTGTCCTGATTAGAACCCTGCCAAAATGAAGCCACCTTCTTGGCTTTGTCATTGGCCAAACTTAAGTCCTCATCGATGCATGTTTCTGGCTGTAACCGGCAGACCAGTAAATGAACCAGATTCTGTATCTCTTCACATTCACACAATGTGTTGTTGTCCACCAGCAGCCCCAACTTGAGCATGTTAGTCTTGCATTAGGAGGGACTCCAATCTAGCCATTCAAAAGCAAGAAACTGCAAGTAGATAAATAGGGACTACTTCAGTGGGATGGTAAACAGCATTCTGTGTGCTCTGGTGTCTAGTCATGCCTGCCACATGACCATGGAAACGTCTGCAGAAGCAGAAAGCGCTGGCTCTTCGGCTTTGAAACAGAGATGAGCACTGAACCCTAGAGCTGGATACGACTGGCTTTTGAGCAAGGGGTGATCTTTACCAACCCTCAGCCTATCCAGGGTCCTCCAAGTGACATAGGGGAAGTTGAGTTCCTCAGCCATATCTTCCTTTTAATATTCCTTTTCCAGGGAGCTCCTTCCCCCATCTGCTAATTTGGTTTTGCTCTTGTGAACTCTTCAAGGATGTTTGTTCTTGCCATAAAGCTCTTCCTGGAACTGAGCCGGCGGACTCATATCCGTTCAGGGTGTCGAGGTCATTCTCTTGCTTAGTGGCGTCCTGATCTCTTCTCTCCTGATCTTAGATGGAGCAATACCAACAAGAGGGTATTATTTTCCTCAACTGGTGTAGGCTTGAGGCATCCTGTCACTATACGCATGGCTTCATTAATAACGATGTCAACTAGGTTTGAGTGTGTGGATGCACTCTATGCTGGAGCAGCATACTCTTGCTCCGGAGATGCTCTGGCGCTCAACACGGAGCTCAGGTGGCAGGTTTGGGTTGTCTTGAAAGAACAGGGAACTGCCCAATGTTCAGATTTGGACAGGATGGGTGGAAATGGTGAAGATGTCCTTTGTTTGGAGGGTAGATCTATTCCAAGCCTAGCTGAAGGAGAAGGAAGCTCAAGAAGGGGGAGCTGAGTCCTTGACATTGTCCATCCATAGTGAGCAGCGCCTGGACTCAAGAGGTCCTGAGTCTCCCGGTCCTAGTCTTCCCCACTCAAGTGAAATGTGTTTTAATTTTGCAAAGATGCTCGTTGTTTCTCATTTTCCGTTATGCACTTTAATGCATGAAAACCAGTATCTTTTTTTCCATTCCCACTCTCCATTTTAACAAATGATAGCTGCGCTCAAGTGTCTGCCTTAGCCCACTGTGATAATATCTAGCCTAGTACTCCTTGTTATACATCCTGGAACAATTCTGAGTCCTTCTTAACACCCAGCCACTGTGTGCTCAAGGTTCTCGCTAACCTAGAAGCCATTCATTAGATTTGGAGGGAAAACAATTTTGGGTGAGAGGAAGGGTTTGAACTGGACTGGTTTAGGTACCCAGAAAGAGGCTCCTTGAAAATTATGGTATTTTTGAGCCACAGACAAGGCAATCTTGTTGTGCTGGCTAATCTTTCTCACAGTAGGTCAGGCGAAAGGAACTACAGAATGAATTCACCCAAAGGTGGATTGATTTTGGCAGTTTAAAGTCTGACTTAGGCATGAAAGGAAGAGGAAGTGAAGACCACCACGACCACGACCATGACCACGACCGAGGAGGAGGAGGAGAAGAAGAAGAGGGCTAGCTAATTCGAAGTCAGCCACCTCTGAACTAGAAACATAAAACCTGTGTGGAGAAAGAGCAGATCCTGTTCAAACGAATCTACAGAGAGACCGGGGGCGAAAGCGGAATGGCTGACGTGTGTGTGTGTGTGTGTGTGTTTTATACAGCCCTTAGAAGAAAGGAATGAGCTGCTAGTAACTGAACGATTTAATGTCCGAGCTACAGACTGGCTCAGCAGGATCGTGTAGTACTTGCTCCTCCCCAACCCTCCCTCTTTCCTGAGCTCATCTCCCTTCCTTCAGTTGCTTAAAATGAGCATTATTCCTAACATATGCAATGCCATTCGTTCGGTCACACTTACAAGAACACGCTTTAATAAGGTAATCAATCACACGCTAACAACCCGCCATCCGCCGATTGGAGCTGAATTGGGCTGGATAGAAAGTGGCACCTCCGAGAGGCCCAGAGAGGACTGGCGATTGCGGCTGACAAAGCAGGCAGCCTGGACCGCTTCTCTCCCCCCCCACCCCACCCTCCGTCTCCCCTTCCGGCGTGTACCTGTGTGAACACAAAACTCCAGACTTCTAAACCCCATTCTCTGGAAGCAAGGCACGTCGAAATCTTCGACAGTTACTCTGTGTGTGTGTGTGTGGGGGGGGGGGACAGAGATCTCAAATCCTCTTTCTTCATTGTCTCTGAACTTCCTCGGCTGAGCTTCACATACAAAGGTTTGAGCCCAGTTTTTATTAAACTCATTGATTTCACTTCATTTTTGAGGTTACGCAAGAGCAAAGCCAGATTAGAAGATGGAGGCAGGCGCTCACTGGACAAAAGAATAACCTTAAAGGAAGATGTGGCTGAGGAACTCAACTTCCCCAACATCACCTGAAGGACCTTGAATAGGCTGAAGGTTTGAGTTCCTAAATATAAGACCACCATGCTCAAGTGGGGGCTGCTGGCGGACAACAACACACTGTGTGAATGTGGAGAGATACAGAATCTGGCTCATTTATTAGTCTGTCGATTACTACTACAAGAAACACGTACTGATGAAGATTTAGTTTGGCCAACGACAAAGCCAAGAAGGTGGTTTCATTTTGGCAGTCCAAAGTTTGATCTGGGCACAAAAGAAGGCTCGGCTCCCGTCCTTCTCACTTTCCCAAGCCTCTTTCTCATCCTTTCCTTTCTCCTTCCCCATCCTCCTTTGACCAGTTTACTAACTACAACCAGGGTGTAGAAAAGGGAAAGCAGTTGAGAGAGAGAGAGAAAAACTGAAACCACCCACACCGTAGCAAAAGGAAAATTTCATTATGAAGTAATGAGTAATTCCCGCCAGCAAGATGTATTGTTATATCTTGCACTTCAATTTAGAGGCAGAGTGGCTCAATTACCTAGAAAATACAGTCAATTAAAGGCTGCTGATTGGACACGAGGACGGATCATCGATCTTGTACTTTCCAATATCGCTCCAGACACCTCATTTTCCCTCCCTATTAACTGAAAATACGCCTGGCATTACCGCAAGCTCGCAGCCTATTTACCTGTCTCAGGCAATCTCTGCCCTATGACCGAATCATATGGAGGGAAAGTGGGAAGGGGGTGGGTGGGTCTTTATCATCTCTGGGCTACTAGGTCCGGTACGTCCAAATAGCCCGTTTGGAAGACAATAGATCCCCATGGGCCAACTGAAAGGGTGGGCGATGAGCTGAATGTAGGGTGAGGGTGTGTGTGAGAGTCGGATGGAGATGGTGGATCTTCTTTGAAAAGGGACAGGAGTGACAAAGGTACTAAATTTCTCAGCAGATGTTGAAGGGCAACACCCAGAATTTGTAGTCCAAACATTGACTAGGCACCCGACAGCCTGAAGCAGGACAGCACATCACCGCAGATCCAGTTTAAGGCTGCTAGTAAGGTTATAGATAAGAAATGTGATACATGAAATAAAATGATCATAGGGAATCCACTGGATTTGTAAAACAATGCATCTTGAGAACAAGACGCTGCTTTGAATTTTGCCCAGCATCCATTTGGGTGCACTTAATCTAGAGTAACCCCAGCTGAGCACCATGGCACTAACTTTTAAAGAGAAGCGTGTTCTGTTGGCCAAAGAGAATTCTTACTTACGATTAGGCTGCAGTCTAATGCATCTTGGGGATACACAGAAAGAGCCTCCTTGAAGATTGTGGTATTTTTGAACCACAGTCGGGTGTACCCTAGTAATGGCAACCTTGTATTGCCGGCTAATCTTTCTCACACTAGGTCAGGCGAAAGGAACTGCAGAATGAACTCACCCAAAGGTTATTTCATTTTGGCAGTTTCACGTTTGCCCTAGAGAAATGCACCTCAAGGATCAGTCGCCCTTTGGTGTAATTACACATCAGCCTCCATCAGCCTTCACTGGTATCACTAGTACTCAGGGATAATGGGAGATGTAGTCCAAGGGGTTCTGGACAACTGCAAATCTCCCATGTGAGTAGGGCGAAATATAAATTCAATTAAATAATTATAAATAAATAAATAAATAAACTTCCCCACAGGTACTAAGTCAGCTTCGTATAATCTATCCTTGGCTTCTTCTGCTGTGAAACAGAGATGAGGACTAAACCCTAGAGACAGATATGACTGGCTTTCGAGCAAGGGTGACCTTTACCTTTATCTTAACTTAAAAAAAAAAAACCTCACCCTCCTATCATTTGGCAAACAGGTTGTTCAGTAACATTTTTTTCCTTCCTGCGCCCGCTCACTGGGCTTTCTGAAAGGGAGCTGTTTGACATTGTGCTTGCACTGCTATTACTGCAGAGTCCCCGTGATCTGTGCAGAACACACCCGGCATCTATCAGCCACTTGGAGGAGGCCCTAGGTTGGGGACAGGATGGTCAGAGCCTTGTTTTGCCTGACTTGACTGAAGCCCAGATCCACAGCCTCTTTAGAACAGATGAGAAAAATGTTTCTTTTCTTTTCAGAAACCTGTGTGTGTCCTCAGGCTCGAACCCAAGCCTCAAGGTTCTTCCCCTTTACAACCATGGGTCCTTCCCTATTTCTAGGATAGCAATGGCCCTGGTTGCTGTTTATTCCCTTTGTGTCCTTCAAGGCCATGGCTAGTTGGGCACCTTTTGAAACCTGGACCTTAGGTTTATGCTCTCACCCTGACTGCATTTTCGCAGAACGAAATACAATCCATTCCCATGAGATTCGGGGAAACGTCTGAATTTCTAAGAAACTTAAGATACCCTCCCCTATTGCCAGTGGAAAAAATGCATCCTTTATTCAAGGAGTTTCTTGGTTATACCATATTCTTACTGTTAATCTCATTAGTCATCTTTTTTCTTTCCCCTGTGTGCTCCTTTGTTGAAAGCCTTGGCTAATGATTACATCTCTTTCTTTCCTTTGGCTGGCACTTTTGTCGAAATCAGCTGGGCTTCTTGTTTCACTTTGCTTTGCTTTGGGTGAACAGTTGTTCAACATTTAGCATTTGAGCTTGGGGTGTGTGTGAGGAGGATGTGTGTGAGTGAGTGAGAGAGAGAAAAAGAAAAAGAAGAGAAGAGAGAGAGAGGGACCCGCCTTAAACTATAGGCCACATCGTAGCCTCATCTTTCTCTTTCTTCAGAGACCAATTAGTGCAGAGACCAGTCTTGCTTTAACCCTTTGTCTTAATAGCCTAAAGAACAAGCCCTTCTGTGGGAAGTCCCACTAAAGTGACGGGGAGCTGTCCACTACAGTGGGCGACTGGCTAGGACCCTTATTTGCTGTGTTTGTTTCAAACAGACATGGCGAGGCTGATTTTCCTAAGGATTGGAAATGAATCTTTTACAACAAATACTCTTAGCTGGAGTATTCCAAAGCCAAAGGTAGTCGGCAACCATCAAGACCATTAATCCTCTTAAAACAAAACATTATATAGACATTTAAAAGATGTCAGTAAGATTTTCTTTTTTTTTATGTAAGTTATGTCCAAACAATTAGAGATCTCAGATCAGTCTTAATCTATTTGTGGATTTGATCTCTAAATGAAAAGGGCTTTAAATTCCTTGGAGACTTAATGCAAACTAGACTAATAGGTCTAGCCAATGTTCCCTTTCCCCACCTTGTTTTATTTGTACTACAACAGAACTGTAAATATAATCTGGATATGCAGAAACTCCAGGAAGGGACTTCAAACCGTCTCAATAACAACTGCAGCAGAAATAACAACTAGCATTTAAAATCACGAGGTACTAAAAGGTCACAATTGGCATCTATTCTTTGTCTTATCAACAGCTGAAAATTTACTCAAAAATGACTATGCATGAAAAAAGGGAAGGACGGTCCTTCTCTTTTATATTATTGGAGTGTAACTCGCAAACTGTAAAAAAACCGATATATATATAGTCTATATATGTGCAATATATACAGTAATCGGAGCTCTGGGAGCAATACCTAAAGGACTTCCTAGATATTAGGGCATTTTGGATTTATTGGACTTGAACAACCTAACTCTACAACAGACAACTTTACTAGGAACTGCCTGTATACTTAGAGGTTACCTTAACAGTTCTTAGGTCCTCAGTTAGGCCTTGGACTGTTAATTTTATACCAGTCTTCAGCTGTGAATCTAATTATGGATTTTTATTTTATAATATGTATAATAATATTTTATAATAATAATATGTACAAAAAGGAGATAAATTATGATACAGGCTGGCTAGCTGGAAGAAGATGGTGGTCTCAGGATCTTTTTTTCTAAATCTCAAGGCATCCAAAGGAAGTAAGGAAGGAAAGAAGAATACAGTATATGTATAATAATATGTACAAAAAAGACATAAATTAAGATACAGGCTGGCTAGCTGGAAAAAGATGGTGGTCTCAGGATCTTTTTTTCTAAATCTTTTCTATATCTTTCCCCCCTAAATATCAAGGCATCCAAAGGAAGTAAGGAAGGAAAGGAAAGGAAAGGAAAGGAAAGGAAAGGAAAGAAAGAAAGAAAGAAAGAAAGAAAGAAAGAAAGAAAGAAAGAAAGAAAGAAAGAAAGAAAGAAAGAAAAAGAAGTGGAGATGACAAAGGCAAGCTGGGGAAACTGAAGGTGAATCAGGAAGGAGAGGAAACCACTTTGGCTTTAATTTGCAGCCCCGCGATTGCGGGATGAAAAGAGTGCTGCTCCCTGTCACTTAATCTCTTCCCTTGGCGGCTTGTTAGCGTTTGGCAGGCACACGGTCTCTGCGCTGAGAATACTCTCGCAGCCGGCACATTAAACGCACACACACCAAAGGGGGAAAACAACCTCAGGCTCCTCTACATAGACATCGCTTGCTAATTTCGCTGCTCTGGTCACAATTCAGCTACTGGCAATGGAACGTTGTGATATTGCGGGACAAGTAGCTTCGACCCTCCCGAGTTCCCTTCTGCCAATGTTACTCTCCCAATCACCCCATCCACCCTCACCCTTGTGCCCCTTCTCGGCTGGCAAGTAGCAAAATGTCTCGCCATTCTTTCTTTCCAACAACCCAGCGGGGAAACTACTATTTCTGAGAACTGGGAAAGAGCGACGGTGGGAGAGAGAGAAAAAATCGCCCACCCAGACGCATGGATGCCAGCAGAGACATTGACATTTAAAAAACAAACAAACATCCATTCGCTAAAACCTGCAAAACAGAAATGATGCAATGATATTCTTAAATTGCAAATCCACAAAAAATGTTCAATTTTTTCTCTCTTTTAATCTGGCAAAGCATAGATCTTTACTTTCATCAGGCATACATTTTATTCTACTCTTAGTTGCTAGGCTCGACATTTTCTTTTCTTTTTTTTTCAAGTATTTTCCTTTTAGTCACATACTGTACCAGGTTAATGCATAAGCTATTTATGCCGTGGGTTTTAGGTGCCCTGTCCCCTTAGGCTGGAAACCAGTCCTTCAAAGGAGAAAGTTCTGTCTCTTTTGTAGAATCGTAAATTTCTTTCTTTCTTTCTCTTTCTTTCTTTCTTTCTTTCTCTTTCTTTCTTTCTTTTTCTTTCTTTCTTTCTCAGGTGCGTCCTTGGGAAAATCTTTCCCCCGCCCTTTTCAGATTCACTTCACGTGTACTTTCATGGATTCCCACGGGATAGATAGAAACCCTTCCATTGCTTAAACCCTTCCATTGTTTTCAGGGTGGGGGAAATGGATTTGGCTACTTCGATTTTGTTCCGATTCCTTCCCGTTGTCCCGCGCCGGGAGTGTCCACTGGAAGCAATTAAATAAAGACGCCTCGCAAGTTCTCAGACCCGCGGTGGAAACTCTGGAAGGGAGATGAGGAAGAGGAGGAGGAGAGGGTGGGCCAGGGGAGGGAAGAAGGGGGACCTGAGATGAACCTTCTTATCTGGTCAAAGGGACTTCTTCCCGTTGATCCAAGGAGACTGAGGACGCCTTGCTCAACACCGAAGGCGTAAAGGTGAGGAAAGAGTCCGTCCGGGTGGTGGCCGCGCAGGTAAAGTCCGAGCCCGAGGGCCTTTGGGGTAGGCCATTGCTCTGGCCCCCGTGGCAAGCCAAGCAGGAGCACGGGCCCCCTCCGGCCCCACTCAGTCCGTGGGTTGGGCCCGCGTAGAGAGAGGGGTGCCGGAAAGCGCACAGCAGTTCGGGCCTGGGGTAAGGGTGGGACAGGACCCGAAAGGTATCCAGCGGTCTCAGCGGCGAGCTGAAAGGGGCGGCGGCGGCCGAAGCCGGAGTAGCCCCCAGGCCCATGTGGGAGTAGTAAGGGAGGGGCAGGTGCGAGGGGAACGGATAGGGCAGGTTGCCCGTGGCTGCGGCGTGGCTCATCATGTAGGTGTAGAAAGCCGGGTCGGCCGGATGCGGCCAAGTCATGGCCAAGCGCTGCCTCTTGTCCTTCATTCGCCGGTTCTGGAACCACACCTGGCAAGGAGAGAGACACAAAGAGCCATTGGAGGCGCTTACAATCCGAGGAGGAGGAGGACACTTTTTTATTGATAAAATTCTTACTACAGTACCATCTGTCAAGGTGAACTACATAAACTTATCACTTTCAAAAACTTGAAAAAATATAGTTACATAGCTCAATAAACATAGTTACATATATAGTGATTGTGGAGGGAAATATACAGTATATAGAATATCAAAGGAACAATAATATTTACAATTATATTCAAGCAGGAGGAGGAAGGAAGGAGGAGGAGAAAAGGGAGGAGGAGAACCACCACCACCACCACCACCACCACCACAGCACAGTTCCCCTTTAATAGTCCAGGAAGGATGCGCACCCCTTGGGGCCAGTCCTCCAGCTGCAACCTCATCCAACCCTGGGAAAGGTGAGGGGATTACCTTTGTGCTTGTCACCGGAGTCCCTAAGAGTCTGGCTGCTAATGACAGAATCACGGTGACAGTTCAACATTTAACCTGGATGGTGGAGGAAAAGAGGCTTTCCTGTCTCCCCACCCCATAAGCCTTTATTTTGTCCACCTTGATAAAAAGTTTTTCAGGATTTGAAATCTCAAAATGTTTCAATGATATTTTAGAGGCCCAATGAATGGAATTACCTTGGGTGACCCAATAAATGTAACGGGGATTAAGTTTCTTTCTTCTTTAATAAATAGCCAGTGTTCTCCTTTGTAATTTGCCTTATGAAGTGCCTTCTTAGTTTTATTTTCAACCCTCCCAGGACAAATAAAATAAAGTGTGACCCTTAACATTAATTGATTGCCATCATCTATCAAATATGAGGGAAAGTATTTTTTTCTCAATAAAATAAAGTGAATTTTCTGCATGTATATAATTTTTTTTGAGCTGGCCAACAATCTCCAGAACAGCATGACAAATTAAGATGACAATGAAAGTTAGTTCATAGAGGTCATCATGAGAATAAGTTTCTCTTGTCTGCTGTGCTAAATGCTTTTATACTACCCAGGATCATCCTTCTCTGCTTCTCTAATTAGTTGGTAGACATCTGCATGGAACACAATGGAGGGCTTCTGCTGGTTCTTATGCCTCTGATCATCATGGAGGACCATGGGGATAGCCATCATCCTCATCTCAAACTATATAGTGACGCCATAGTGTTTCATTGACCTTGCAATGCTTTCCCTATCCTTCTCCTTTTAAAGAGTTCCCAAAATGGTTCCAATATTTTCAAATAATCCTTCAGTATATGGGCACTCGCCTTGTCATTCTAATGGGAGACTCAATCTTTCCGGAAGAAATCACCTCGAATTCTTGACAACCTTGCAATGCAACATTTTGTGATGCTTGTCTCTGCACTGGAAAATAGCTTGCAATGCCCAGACTGTGCCATTCTTATAAAACAAAACAAGTGTGCCTATACACACACATGGAGCTTCTACTCCAAGCTGTCCTGAGGCCATATCCCAGAATGTTTGTTGAGAAGGAAGTCTCATTGGTGTTCAATGGTTCTTGTCCCTGAGCAAGTGAGCAAACAAGGTAGCATCAGATTCTATTTTATTGTTTTTGTCACCTGTAGTTAAGTCTCTTCCAACTTAGGGTGGTCCTAACTAGGCTCTCTAGGTATCTGAAATGTTCAAGGAATGGTTTACCATTGTCACCCCACCCCCAAGTGAATTTCTATGATTGAGGGAGGTTTTGAACCCAGGTCTCTTGAGTCAGAGGGACTGCGGTGGCCTAGTGGTTAAGACACTACACTTAATGACTGGAAGGTTGGCAGGTCAGCAGTTCAAGATCGAGTACTGCAAGATGGAGTGAGCTCCTGTCTCTGTCCCAGCTCCTGCCAACCTAGCAGTTCAAAAGCAATAAATTGCAAGTATATAAATAGGTACTACTTTGGTGGGAAGGTAAACAGTGTTCCATGCCTAGTCATGCCTGCCACATGTCCACATAAATGTCTGCAAAGGCAGAAAGCACTGGCTCTTTGGCTATAAACAGAGATGAGCACTGAACCCTAGAGTCAGATACGACTGATTTTTGAGCAAGGGGGACTTTTACCTTTTACCTCCTGAGTCCCAATTTGACACACGGTTACACATTACACTAGTTTTCACATAGATGTGCTATACCTCCCTCCAAATGACAGCCTGATCCATTCCATTTAAATTCCAATTGTTTCTTCTCTGAGTGACTTAATCTCATTGAAATCAACAGTACTGACTGTCTCTTTTCAAATGTATTTGCTGGCAATTTTAAGCAACATTGATTTCAGCAAAGAGAATTCCCAGTAACGGGGATTTGTTTCTTCCGAAGACAAGCTATCCTAAAGGACTTCTTAGATACCTGGAAAGTTCAATTAGGATCACCCTAAGTTGGATTGGGAAACCAACTAAACTAGCCTGGGGTTGCTTATTCTTTTGTGCCAGTTTCAGTTGATCATCCTAAATGCTTCTATAATGCTTTAATGTTTATTTCAATGATACTGACTTTGTGTCCCTGAGTCACACTTTTTTGAGAGTTAAGGCCCATGGAAATCAGCCCTTCTTCTCAGGTAAGGCCCACTGACTTCTAATACACTTTCCAAAAATTTACTTGCCAAATATGCCCAAGAACAAGCAAGGGGACTTGTATTAAGTAACAGGATGCATCTTAGTCTGTGACCTTGTAATTAGGAAGGTAATTAGAAGGACTGGAAGGAAGACAGGAAGCCCTGGCCCTTAAACCACCACTGTTGAGGTTTAATTATTATTTTCCCTTAAGGATCCTCAATGAAGTGACATTGAGCTTCAGTCCAATCAAGTGGAAGGCAAGAGTTGGGGAGGCAGCTCACTGGGGGATTCTGGGAAATGTAGTCCAGAAAACAAATTCCTCCCCCCCCCCCCAGCTCTGAGCTCAGAAGCTTAGCCTCTGGGAAGGTAGAAAGAGGTTAGATCGTGAGAAATGTCACTTTCAGGGTCATCATACCTTGATGGTGGTTTCTGGGAGGTTTAAGGCAGCCGCCAGTTCACACCTCCTGGGCCTGGACACATAGTTCTCGCGATAGAACTCTTTCTCCAACCTGGCGATCTGTTCGCGGGTGAAGGCCGTGCGGTAGCGGCGCATCTGGTCACTGGCACTGCAGGCCAGTGACCCTTGAGAGCCCCCAACGCCCCCAATTCCGCTGATGCCCCCTCCACTGCCGCCACCTTTGGGGGGTTCGCTGCCGGTGCCAGGACTGCTTGCTGAGGTCTCCGAGCATTGCCCTGCTAAAGAAAGTGGAAGAAAAGCTAACCGGGGGCAGAAAGACAGCTTTCCACCTGTTCTTAGCCCAGCCCAGCCCAGCTACCATCTCAGTCTGCAATCCTGATGGGTCGGAGGGAAGTAGAATGGATGCTTGTGGATCGAAACCAGTCCAACTTGATGTCAGGGGCTTGGTAGTATGGATTGACTGGTACTCCCCATCCGATCCACAGAAAAGCCAGAGCACCAGAATTACAACACCGATTACAACACTGGTCCATGTTCTACTCAGATAGAGCCTCTACAGAATTCAGTGGGGCTTCCTTTCCAGAAAACGGGGGCAGGTTAGATTCCCATGCTGGAGATCTAACAGGAAGGTCGTCCAGTTCAATTCAATTGGATACTTTCTCAGCAGAGTTGATAGAGACCCTACTGAGACTAAATTCCATTGAATTCAGCAGAAAGCAAGCGAAAGAAAGAAAGAAAGAAAGAAAGAAAGAAAGAAAGAAAGAAAGAAAGAAAGAAAGAAAGAAAGAAAGAAAGAAAGAAAGAAAGAAAGAAAGAAAGAAAGAATTTGGTGGGGTAAACTTGATTGGGTCTTAATTAGCTTAGAACTTCCGCTTCCTTGAACATGAGGTATGTTTTATAAAAGTGGGAAGTATTGCCACAATACACCACTACTGTGGTGTAGTATAGAGCGATTGACTAGGACTCTGGCTGACTTGCTTCGAATTCCTGCTCTGCCAGGGAAACCCACTTGGGCTGTGGAACAGGTATTAATAATAATTTCATGTCAGAAATTATTCTGGGTTGAAAGGATTTTCTTGGAAGAAACTCCGCTCAGGAAAATGCCCAAATGAGGCTCCTTTCATGGCCCCAAGAGCTGGGACAGAGACGGGGGCTCAATGCATCATGCATTACCCAGGTCTTGAACAGGTAAACCCACTCTTTAAATGTCTTGCTTATCCTTAGGGTCGCTATAAGTCGGTAGCAACAGACCATGAACATAGCACATAGCAACAGACCATGAACTCAAGAAGTGAGGATACATTCAAGGGAAATATTCAGGTATGAATTCCTAACAGATTTAAAATCAAGGTGACAATTTTATATTCTCCTCCTCCCCCCCATCCGCTTGTCATCCTAGGCACTCATACCTGAGAATAAACCTTACTAACCATAACAGGGTTTACATATGAGTAAATACGGATGGAATTATGGTGCTGGCAGGTATATTTACAACGTACATTCTTTCAAAGCGGGTTACATTTCATTCCACATTTAGCATCGGCCTATAAAACCATCAGGCCAGGCTGACCCTGAAATAGCATACACACTGACGTTCAGTGGGCAGTCTTCCCAAATAATATAATATATACAGTAATACCTCATATAACATTAGTATCGAATAACACGAAAATCGCATAACATCAAGGAATCTGGGGGGAAGAATTGCATCAGATAACATTAAGATCCTATGGGATGCTTCAGATAACAACCGCGAAAGCCTGTGTGGTTACAATGTATCTCTATGGATCCCATAGAGGATCAGATAACACGAAAAATCATATAACACGAAGACTTGTGGAACCAGGTTTTAGTGTTATATGAGGTTTTACTGTACATGGTTTATTTGTAATAATTCGTGTTTCTTTCGATGAGATTTTCAGGCCATTGAACAGAAGTCAATAGTTTTCTGATGGCAAGGCCAGATGGGTTTAGATCTGAGAAACTTGCCCTGGTTTGAACCAAAGAAACCAGGAGACACACATTCACACACAGAGCGAGCAATTTGCAAGCCTGGTCTTTTGATCAGTTTGACCAGGTGATCCTGCTATGATAATAAAGTAGACCATACTGCCAGGGACTCAACTCTGATCTTCAGGCGGTGGTTAACTAACCTGACAACCCTGAGGACTAGCGGCTTTGGGTGCTGAATTCCACAGGGAAGGGTGATGGTATTCAAGTGGATTTAATCCATCTTGAATCCATCTTGATGGAGGGCATTGGCTTCATCCATCCTGGGGTTGAGGAAGACTTTGTGCACCAAAAGGGCTCTCAAGGCCAGAATGTGACTTGGGGAACCGGATCAGTGGTATGGGTGCGATGAAGAAGGGAAATGGAAGGCATTATGTTGTTCCCTGGAAAACCTTCATGGCTGATCACCATGATTAGAGCCAATATTCGGAATCGGAAGTGGCACTTGGAGAAGAAGGTCTTTTGATCTCGGCTAAACTAGGGGAAGCGCCAGTTCCTTTCCCCATCTTTGGGAAAGGGGATGGAGAGAAGGGAGGAGAGAAGGAACCCAAAGTCCAACAACCCCGAGTGGGATGGAGGGTTAGGGTTAGGAAGCAAAGAGGGGGCACTCTGCCTTAGAACAGGAAAAGTTTCTGGGGGGGAATGGATTACAATTAAAAAAAGAGTCCCGGGTTGTGTCGAGGCTGGGTGGGAATCCGCAAAGGTCATAATTCCCTCTTGCCGTGAGGATGTGATTTCACGTCTCCCCATTAACACTTCGTTAGACTTCAAAGCGGGAGGTGTGGGCTGCCAGGAAAAGGGGGGGGGGTTATTGCCTAAGTCTCCATCGGTGGGCAATTAGAGATGGAAGGAGCCCACGCTCTGTGGGTTTCAAGGGTGCGTGTGTTTGCCTTTCAAAGGGTGAAGGAAACCCAACATGAAGACAATAGCAATTACAGTACACATATATTCCGCCCCATACCGCTCAGAGCACTCTTTAGGCGGCTTACAAGTTAATTAACATTTTTTGCCCCCAAACATGCTGGGTACTCAATTTACCGACCTCGGAAGGATGGAAGGCTTGAGTTAACCTTGGTTCCCCATCAGGCTCGAACTCACAACGTTGTGGCTGCAGTACAGCGGACCCTCAAAACCACGCCAACCTGCCCGGGGGTGCTTTCCAGCTCCTGCTCATAAACTCTGGGACCCTCCCTGGGAGGCCAGCCGGCGCCTGTCTGTGAGCCCCGGGGGGGGGGGGTTCCGGCGAGGAGGGGGACGGGGCGGAGGGCGTGGGAAAGGGGCTGGGGTGGATGGGTACCTTTGCCGTGCTGGTGGAACTCCGCGTTGCCTGGGGCGCAGTCCGGGGTGCAGCTCACCTCGATTTCCTCATAGAAATCCGACTCGGTGTCCGAGCTGCTCTGTGGGTCTTTGGCGGTGGGGAGGCGATGCAGGGGGGCCGAGGGGGGCGGCTGCTGCTGCTGCTGTTGCCCGGCGGCGAGGAGCAGCGCTGCGGCAGCCGAGCGGTGGTTCTCTGGCCCCGTCCCTGTCCCTGGTAGAACTTCCACCTCTTCCTCCTCTTCCTCCCCGTCTTCTTCTTCTTCCTCCTCCTCCTCTCCTCGTTGCCCTCCTCGTCGCTCCCGGGAGACCAAGGGCCCCCCCGGCCTGGGGCTCAAGCCGTTCCTGCGCATCCCCTTGTCGCGGAGAGGCGCCTGGTCTTGCCGGGGGCTGCGGCTTCCCACGGCCTCGGCCCCAGCGGGCGCCCTCTTGCCGAGCAGCGGCCCGAGAGGACCTCCGTCCAGGAACATCACCCCCTCCTTCCTGCTTTCCATGGCGCGGCGGCTCCTCTTCCCCGCGAAATCCCCAGCCTCCTGCTTGTCCCCCTCCAGGCCACCCCAAACTCCATCCACCCTTCTTTGGCTCCTTCTTTGGCTCCTTCGTCTCCCCCACCCACACCCCAGCCCCCCTTTCCGCCTTTCCTGCCGGGCAAGGTCTTCTTCTGCCAACGCAGGAGGAAGAAGACCCGCCGCCGCCGCGGGAGCGATGCGTGTGTGCAGCGCCGGGGGGTTGGATGTGTGTCTGTGTGTGTGAATGTGTATGGTGGGGGGTGACCTTGTGATGCGATCGCTCCCGTGTGCAGCGCCGGCTCTGGGAGGGATCTCACCATGGCTTTCTTCTTTCTAAAGCTGTCATCCCTTAATGGGGCAATCGTCATCTTCCCCCCCTACCTCTAGTGACGCCACTCACTCACTCCAGGGCCGGAGGAGGAGGAGGAGGGGGGGGATAAATAGAGACGTCTGCCCGGCTGAGAAAGATGAAAGGAAGAACCCGAGCGAAGAGTTAAAGGGGGCGGCGGAGAAGTGGGGAGTGGGTGTGGGATGCACCCGGTGTGCTGCCCAGGGCTGGAGAGAGGCAGAGCGCATTCAACGGCAGAGACCAGGCACCGGTGCCTCAATAAAGTGACTGTCTGGCTTGGATTGGCTCCATTGAGAACTTTGATGCAACATGGACGATGCGGTGCTGAATCCATTAACGGCCCCCCATTCCCCCTAAGTGTGAAGAAGATCCTTAATACTGATTCTTCCTCCCCCTCCCCCTTCGTCCTTTCATCAGGGAGTGATTTATTTCCCCTTTGCCGCCGCTTCCCTCTCAGAATTGCACTTTGCGATGTCTTCTACCACTAGGTTCCAAATGCCTTCGAGTGATTAAGTTGTTTTCTCTCCATCAGGCCGCATTTGATTCCAGCTCTTTGGGCCATCTGGTTCCAGAAGAGAGAATTAGTAGCAATGCTGACTGGAAACAGAAAAGGGGGGGGGGACATCTTGATTGATGTCCTAACTACCTCCAGTTCAGATCGTTCCTAATGATAATTTATTTCAAACAATATCTGATGTATAATTCTGTTGTTTTTTTTCTTCCTCCCTTCCACAGGAAAGAAACCTGCCAGAAGAAGATTTATACGGGGATAGAAATGATCTAGAGACAAACTGAAGCAGTGGCAGATTCGTAGAATATAATCAGCCACGTTTTTTGTAGATTGCCTGTGTGCCCAAATTTATTTAATATACACAACCACTTAAATGTGTGCATGTGTTTGTTTTACAGACAAAAACCTATTTGCTGAATAGCCATGGCAAGGACTATCAAATAACCATTTAACCATCCATTGGTTGCCTTTCTTTTCAAAGAATGTTGGTCTCTCTCAACCTTCAGCCAATAATGTTTCCAATCTGGTAAAGAATTTATGGGGATGTTTGAGGGTTGGGGGTTTTCTACTCCCCCTTCCCCGTATTTTGGGTGGAGGACTGAGAAGAAGCCAAAAGAAGGCAAAATTACCCTTCTCCACCCCGAAGGTCTGGGGTTAAAAACAACTCTAACTGGGCGTTTAAAGAAGTAAACAATCAACAAACAAACCTAAGATCAGTCTCCAGTACAAATGCCACCATGCGACTTGTGAAAAGTGTAATGCTTTTTATGCGGAGGCGTTGAATGGACAATTGTAAGTATAACTGACTCATTGTAATGGTACTGTACTCTAATCGCTCCAGGTTGTCAGAGACGTTCTTTATTTTGTGCATTTTCATCTTATTTTCACTGTCCTAATCATTTGTACCGTATGCATATTTGAAAGTCTGAGTAACAGTTCAGGCATTAGGCGAAATGGTTATAGAATGTGCTGTAATACATCTGTGAAGGTTTAATCCAGTTCTAGAATAGGTCCACTGAATGAATGGGACTTGTTAAATCAATAGTAATGTAAGTCCATCGATCTAATAGTCTATTTACCTGAGAACAACAATTTGCTTTTGACCATTGGGGTTCAGTTGCTACCAGACTCTTTGTTGTTTGAGACGGTCTTATCTGTATCTAAGGGGTACACAGAAAGAGCCTTCTCAAAGAATGTGGTATTTTGGAACCACAATCGGTTGTATGTATCCTGGTAATGGCAACCTTGTATTGTCAGCTAATCTTTCTCACACTAGGTTAGGCAAAAGGAACTGCAGAATGAACTCACCAGAAGGTGCCTTCAGTTTGGCAGTTTCACGTCTGACCTAGACTTGGAAGAAGAAGGATCTGTATTTAAGAGAATGCAAAGAGGTTACAATGAAACTAACAATTGCATTTGGCTTTGATGCCGGGGAGGTTTGAATAGTACTGTTCTAACTCAGAAAGAGCCTCCTCTAAGGTTGTGGTATTTTTGAACCACAGTTATGCGTATTCTGGTAATGGTGACTTTGGGTTGCTAGCTAACCTTTCGCACACTAGGTCAGGCGAAAGGCACCACAGAATGAACTCACCAAAAGGTGCCTTCATTTTGGCAGTTTCGTGTCTGCCCTAGACATGGAAGGAAAAAATAATCCTAAAATCATCCACAGAGCCATCTGGCACATGCCTGCATACAAAGGAGCACCTCTGAATTCAATGGGATTTAAATCAGGGGAAAGGAGTGTAATACTACTTTGGGACATTCATGCTCATCCTTAAACACGTGTCAAGTGGATGTCAAGAGGGGAGGGGATCGACTTAAATGCACTAATTTATTTTAAGTACATCTTGCATGGAAGTGCAGTAACCATTAAAGAGGAATAATAAACCAGTCTCTCGAACAGATAAAAGTGAAGTGTTTTCAATTCTGCCGACTCCCCCAAATCGGAAACGCATTTGGTCTCAGTAAGGTTTCACTCCATTCTGCAGGAGGCAACAAAACTGTATTTAATGAGTTCCATAGAGATCTATTTGTTTTTGTTTTTTGAGCAGGCCTGTTGATTTGAATGGTTGTACTCTAGATACTGCCAAATTTTATCCTACTAGGTCAAGTTTCTTTCCCAGTGATTATTATTTCAGATTAAGCAGATGATGATGATGATGATGATGATGATGATGATGATGATGATGATGATGATGATGATAATAATAATAATAATAATAATAATAATAATAATAATAATAATAATAATAATAATAATAATAATAATAATAATAATAATAATAATAAATGCCTTTGAAATGTGGTGTTGAAGGAGAGTTTTGAGAGTCCCCTGGACAGCAAGGAGAACAAATAGGTCGATCTTAGAAGAAATTAACCCTGACTGCTCCTTAGAAGGTCAAATAGTGAAAATGAAGCTAAAGTACTTTGGACATCAAATGGGAAGAGAGGATTCACTTGAGGAGGCCTTGATGCTGGGAAAGGTGGAGGGCAAAAGAAGAAGGGGGTGGCCAGAAATGAGATGGCTAGATGGTATTGTAGATGCAATGGGCACAGAGCTGGCTGGGTTAAGGAAGATGGTGGAGGATAGAGGTGCCTGGCATGCAAGGGTCCATGGGGTCGCAAAGAGTTGGAATCGACTGTGCGACTGAACAACAAAAAGGCTCAACAGGGCGCTGGCTGAGATATTGGACTATTTGCTGCCCTGTTGAAAAACAGCTCCAATTCTGTTGTTTTTCACTGCCAAGCGATTTAAAAAATAAATAGGAACTCTGCAGTCGAAAACAGGGTGGTGAGTTTGACAGCGGAGAGCCTTTTTTTCTTCTTTTTGCCTCCTCTTCCAGGAATCTAGAAGAAAGAGAATCTCTTTCCTGCCTCCTTCTCCTCCTAGCTCTTTTAGTGCACCGTCTGGTAAGGAGAGGAAGGGGGTCTCTCACCATTAAGACCACCAGCCCCTATGGAAAGGCAGGGAAGGATCCAAGGAGGAACCCAGCCTGCCACTTACGGTTGGAGTCCCTGGTCCCTTGAAAGTCTCCGAGCAGGTCGAAGTTAAGCCTGAAGAGGACATGAAGGTCATCTTGTGTCCCTTCAAAGGGTAAAATCAAAGACTAGGACGTTTTTGTGGCTTCTTTCCGGAAGGAAGGGTGGAAGTCAGATGACCACCCCCCCCCTTTCTCGTAAGCTGCTCAGAGTTTCAGGGTGTATAAACTGATGGGGGGAGGCGTCCATTCAAAGCCTATAGATAACAATTATCTTTATGGAGTTGGCATCGGCTTTGTCTGAGAGGGGAAAAGGGCTTTATAGGGCCTAGACATAGGGTTCTGCTCCTCTTGCCCCCAGGACACCAGATCGAAATTACTGTGGGTACTTAGCTATTTTAGGCGCTCAAGGGAAGACAGAATTTCATTTCTTTAATTAATTAATTAACCCTCCCCCCTTTTTTAAAAAAACTAAACGCCCATGATCTACCAAGAGCAGCTTTCTGTAAAAGACATATTCTGAGTCTCGGGTATTATTCGCAACCTCGCTCACAAACCTTCCGCACCAAAACCCCATTCCTAATTATCTTCATTTTTCATTCTAGCATCCTACTGAGGCTTTTTGTTGTTGCTATTGTTCAATCTTTTGCAGATGTGTATTTCAAAGCGTCCACCGACATATCAGTAGATCTAGATCTGCAACGAAATCGACTTTATGTCTTCTCTGCTTTTAGTACATGGGTGGTAATAATAGGGGGAGAAGAGCGCCAGACTTCGGTTCTGTTCTTCCGCTTCTGCTTGAACTCCATTTTCATGACAACAAAGCACTCGGCGCAGTTGTTGTTCTGGATACTTTGATACGGAACAAAAGGCTAAAATGTTATGTATGTGTGGCTTCATAGCCACAGCTGTTAAAAGCAGATGATCGCCCCTAATTCTCTTTCCATTAATGCTTATTTATTTACCCGTTTATAATATATATTGTTTGTGATTGCATTCTTCCGTATTTGGGGCGTGTTATAAACAAGATCGGTAAAATCGTGGAAAAACTAAATACTTATTAAGATGGACTGGCCACGGGCAGCCAATGCCTGTGTTCTCACCTCTGGTGGGCGTTTTCGTCTGCTGGGGTGATACAGAGGGGGAGCTACACCCCCATTTTGAACCAGCCCCGAACGATCCAGCCACCTCCTTCGAGAAAGGACTGAGATGGCTCAAGTGGTTAAGACGCTGGACTTGAAGACTGGAAGGTCGGAGTTCGACACTCGAGTACCGCACGACGGAGTGAATTCCCGTCTCTGTCTCAGCCTCCTGCCAACTTAGCAGCTCGAAAGAAACTGCAAGTAGATAAATAGGTACCACTTCGGTGGGAAAGTAAACAGCGTTCCGCTCATTTTGGTGTCAAGGCATGCCTCCCACATGACCACGTCTGCAAATGCAGACAGCGCTGGGTCTTTGCTATAGACAGAGATGAGCACTGAACCCTAGAGTCAGATACGACTGCCTTTCGAGCAAGGGTGTCCTTTACCTTTACACAACTTCGCAAAACTGCGCTCTGCTGTTCTTTCAAAGCGATTTTCAATCAGCAGTCGGTGCTTGCCACGTACCGCCTTGGGTTGGTGCGTTTTCGCCACTGCGGGAATAAAAGCGAAAGATGGGAAACGAGACCAAAGGATAAGGAAGGGTCTTCTTCTTAAGAGGCTGCCATCCGTGACCCATTAGCGGCGTGATTTTAACCAGATCTGCTCTCTGACCCCACCGGATTTAAGCGGCTCGCGAAGCCTTTTGCGTCCCAGATCCGATTCCGAATGCCGACTTAGAAGTGTATGTCGGAATGAGAGTGTCTGGTCAGCAGGACCTATAAAATACGCAGGAGATCAGATCTCGCCTTGACCCGGGTCTGCGCCGGAGAGCCCCGGTGTGTAAATTTGCCAATGGTCACTAGGGTTGGAGTGTTTTGGTTTTTTAAACCAGGGACTTCAAAGAAGACCTTCGGGCTCCTTTAAGCTGCTTGTCAAACCTTGACTGGGTGAGTGGTGGGTCTCGCCTTTGTGCGTCCCGCTGTCTGTCCCAGCTCCTGCCAACCTAGCAGTTCGAAAGCAAGAAATTGCAAGTCGATAAATAGGTACCACTTCGGTGGGAAAGGTAAACAGTGTTCTTTCCAGTCATACTTGCCACATGTCCACGGGAACATCTGCAGACACAGATGTAGGTAAAGGCAAAGGTCTCCCTTTCTCGAAATCCCGTCGTATCCAACTCTAGGGTTCAGTGCTCATCTATTTTTACAGCCAAAGAGCCAGTGCTGTCTGTGTCTGCAGACGCTTCCGTGGACATGTGGCAGGCATAACTAGACACCAGAGTGCATGGAATGCTGTTTACCTTCCCACCAGAGTGGTCTCCATTTATCTACAGTACTGTACTTGCAATTTCTTACTTTCGAACTGCTAGGTTGGCAGGAGCTGGAACAGAGACGGGCGCTCATTCCATCATGCAGTACTCGGGTCTCAAACTGCTGACCTGCCGCCCTTTCAGTCATCAAGTTCAGCATCTTAACCACTAAGCCACCGCAGTCCTTTACCTTACCCAGAACCAATTCCATTTTAATCCATGGGACTTGCTCCCGGGCAAGTGGATAGAGAGGAAGAAATCCAGCCTTCTTTTTTTATAGAGATCCGCGGGAATCCTCTAAGCGTCTTCCTGTGTTGTTGGGTTAAAAAAAAAAGCCTGGAAACCCGGAAAGTTTCCACCAGCAGGCAGTTGAGCTGAACTGGAAGGAAACGGGATCAAGAGAGCCAGATCTTCTTCCCACACAAGATGGACACGGAGATGGCCCGGTTCGCCTGTTTGCATCAAAAAAGGAGCAAATTTTAGGGCACCACATGATACAGAAAGTGTTACCGTGAAATATAGGTGTTTGCGTGTGACCGTATGCATAGGTAAAGATATAGGTCTCCTTTGCTGGAAAGCCAGTCGTAGCCGATTCTGGGGTTCAGTGCTCATCTCCGTTTACAGTCAAAAAGCCAGAGCTATCTGCGCCGGCAGACGTTTCCATGGTCACGTGGGAGGCATGACTAGACGCAGAACGCTGTTACCTTTCCCACCACAGTATTTGTCAACTTGCAATTTCTTGCTTTCGAACTATATTGTCAGCAGCTGGGACAGAGATGGGAGTTCACTCCGTCGTGCAGGACTCGGGTCTTGCGTCAAGTCCAACGTCTTATCCATTAAGCCACTGCAGTCCCCTTAACCTGTGAAGACGGGTATCCCCTGCGTGTCTGCTACAGTTGGGACTTTAACTCGTTTCTGTCCCAGCTCTTGGGGACATGAAAGGAGCCTCATTCGTGCGTCCCCTGAGCGGAGTTTCTCCAGCAAAAATCCTTTCAACCCAGAATAATTTCTGACATAAATTATTATTACCTTCACCACACTCGCGCTGGGGTTCCTTATGATGAGAGGAATTGGCTCTTGGTATTATTCGATCGTTCTGCACTTTGGGGATGGGTGCACGTGTAAAGCAGCATGAACTACTCAGAAATGTTAAGCTCCCCCGTGGCCAAGATGAGGGTGGCCAGCGTGAAGGACAACCCAACAGTCAAGCGTCCTCTGTTTCGATGGGGAAGGTTGCCTGGAAAGGTGAATGTAATGCGGAAAGCATGCGCTGCTTCCTGAGTCACTTAAAAAACAAACACGAATACAGATTTTATGGTGTTTTTCTTGTCTATTTTTCATATTTTGGGTGGCCCTCCTCACATCTTTGAAAGGCAGCATATACTTGTACATAGTCTGGTTACTTTAAAAAACCGACAACTATACTTCTATCTTCTTTGCACTTGAGAGAGCTGCCCAAGGATAAAAGACATATAGTATTTGTAATTTTTATGAGCTTGTAAATAAAAGGTTCTTTTTAAAACAAGCAAGCAAGCAAGCAAGCAAACATCCTATGGAGAAATCATGTTACAATAATAATAATAGTTTTGTGTCAGAAATTATTCTGGGTTGAAAGGATTTTTGCTGGAGAAACTCCTCTCAGGGGATGCCCAAATGAGGCTCCTTTCATGTCCCCAAGAGAACGTCAGTGGCTCAAGTGGTTAAGATGGTGACCGGGAGGTGGAAGGTCAGCAGTTCAAAACCGAGTAACTCCATGATGGAATGAGCGCCCATCTCTGTCCCAGCTCCTGCCAACCTAGCAGTTCGAAAGCAAGAAATTGCAAATACTGTAGATAAATAGGGACCACTTTGGTGGGGAGGTAAACAGCGCACTTCAGTGTCTAAGCATGATCGTCACATGTCCACAGAGACGTCTGCAAAAATGCAGAGAGTGCTGGCTCTTCTGCTATAAACAGAGATAAACACTCAGCCCTAGAGTCGATTATGACTGGCTTTCTAGCAAGGATGACCTTCACCCGTACCTTCACCTTTACATGCCTCCAAAAGCTGGGACAGAGATGGGTGCTCAATCCGTCATGCAGTACCCAGGTGCCAGCCTTCCATCTAACAAGGCGAGCTTCATAACCACTGAGCCACTGCATCCCCTTAGGAAATTATGTTTAAATACATTTACTCAGTATCTGTTCTTGCCTTATTGATAATCCCTAGGCAACTAGACAAGTCATATTATGGTTGTCTTCATCTGGAATCATTTATTTTCTAGGTATGAGCCTATCATTCACTTTGTATTTTCTTCTCCCTTCCTGCTTTTGCCACATAGCAAATGCTAGAATTATTCACCTTTCTGGAGTGATCCAACAAACAAGTTGAATTTTTGTTTTATTTCACAGTAATTAGGGTTTCTTCATTCTACACAAATGATTAGCAAAAAAGAAAGGCTAATCTGTTAATGGACACAGTTAACCAAAATGACATAATTATTGCTGCTTTATTAAGACTGTTTTATGTCACTGTGAAAGTTGTAATGCTGCAATGAAAGAAATAATCAGAACATTTATTCTTCTGTTCTCTAGAAAGTAAACTGTAAGTGAAGTTGACAGAATGGGACAAAGAAATACGAGGCATACTTATGGCATTTGCAGCAGGTTTGAATAACAACTGGTGGATTTCCCATTATTGTCAGTTATAAAAAGCTACAATGTTACTTTTCTGTTAGGCTGGCCAATCGTTGTATGCCTGTGTACCTGATGTGTATAAATCGATGCCATGAGTCCTCACTCTTATGTCTGATGAAGAGGATTTGGTCTACGAAAGCTCACCTTTAAATACAGAAGTTAGTCTTTAAAGTGCCACAACTGTTTGTTTGCTGTTTTGTTTCATATACTCTCTGATATTATGGCATTTGGTTACCAAATGGATGAGACAAACTGCATTGTTGAACCACACCTGCACATCACATAAGGAAACACTTTAAAGATGAATCATGGTAAAGATGACAACAATGATAAGAGCAAAGATCTTGTACCACCTAAAGATTAAGTCCTGTACCTTGCTGAGCTGTTGCTCAGAATTAAGTCCAGAGAGCAGAATGATGTGAGATCCCATAACTTGTGCAGGTGTTGCGGCTGCAGCAGTGGCATTACTGGAAGAAATCTGAGCAACAGAAGAGGAGAGAGGACTAAGGTCTTTGTGCACAACTGAGAGGCAAGGGTGAGTGATATCTTTAAGGTAAAGCTAAAGGTCGCCCTTGCTCAAAAGCCAGTCGTATCTGACTCTAGGGTTCAGTGATCATCTCTGTTTATAGCCAAAGAGCCAGCACTGTCTGAGTCTGCAGACATTTCCGTGGACATGTGGCAGGCATGACTAGACACCGGAGTGCACGGAACACTGTTTACCTTCCCACTGATGTGGTATCTATTTATCTACTTGCAATCTTTTGCTTTCTACCTGCGAGGTTGACAGGAGCTGGGACAGGGATGGGAGCTCATGCAGAACTCTGGTCTTGAACTGTTGACCCTCTGACCTTCCAGTCATCAAGTTCAGCATCTTAACCACTAAGCCACCACAGTCCCAGTGTGATACTTTTAACCAGTCAGTAAAAATCACTGCCATAAGCTTTCAACCCCATCAAGCTGAACACTACAAAGCTGTGGACATAGAGTACTGTAGTGCCACCACCAGCTGGTTTGGGAAACATTCAATAAGTGATTTAGGGGAAGTCTATCCCAGCCTCTGAATCTTTTAGACACCCCAAAATAGGAGACAATCTTCTGCTGATTCTTCTCTAAGCCCTTTCCAAGTTTGATGAAGTTTGGAGTTAGGGTGCATGAGTTATGGCCCTCTCAAACCATTCATTGAGTTTTCCCCAAACCAGCTGGTTATGGCCTAAGATTTTTGCACAGTCCTGAATAAGAAGAAACAGAAATATTTGTGCAAGTGTGCATCTTTTTTACTATGCTGGTAGGACTTTCCCCACACTGGAAATTCACTTTTATTCCAGTGTGATGAGCTGGCTAAAGTGATGGACAAGGACTTAGAAGACTTGGGTCTGAATTCTTGCTTAGCCATGGAAACACTGTCAGGGGTTGCCATAAGTAGAATGCAACTTGATGGCACATAATCTACTTCATCAGATGTAAAAAGTATTCTCTCTCACACTTACTCACTCAGACAGTGCTCACATTTGGAGGCTGGGTTTTGAACAATGAGGTCAGCAGGAAATTGAATGCATCAAGTATTGACAGTCAGTGACACTGATGTTTTTAAACATGGCCATTCCCCAAATTTATTGGACATATCAGCAACCACCGTAGAACTAGGTAAGGTAGTTCATACATGTGGTATGATACTTCCATCCAAGCCTCTGGAGACAGACTGAAACTTCCTAATACTGTACAGTATATTGTAGTTCAGCAGGTTTCATTTCTAATCTCTCCCTGAAGTTTCTATTCTTTAGAACAGGGATTTCCAACCTTTTCAAGCCAGGTCGTACTCCCTCAGTCACCATTTCCCCCTGCCTGCATGATGGGGGTGGCCATTTTGTTTCTCGAATACACTTGGAGGGGATGGGGGGCACATAAAATTGTGCCACAGGATCTTAGGTTGGTAACCCCTGCTTTAGAAAAGACACTTTAAAATCAGTTACCAGAGTTTAATGGGTGAATCTTTTTTAAAAAACATATTATGATTTCTGGTGTCATATTTGTCTCCATTTCGGCCTTTTGCCTAGAGCACTCTCTGTTTATCTGGTGCAGAAAAGCACAGCTAAGAACAGGAGGAACTCTTCAAAGTTAGCCATTGCTGGATTATTGAACAGCCTAAACCAGAAGGTAGCAGAGATCCAGTATCATGTAACAGGGATGTTATACTAGTGAAATTTCATTAACATGAAGATTTGGGATTGGATGACCTTTGACATCTCATTCAATTCTGTATTTTAGGAGAGTCTGGAGTAACAAAAAAAAAAAGCCTCTCCTTCTTTGTACCACCTTTCCCCCACAATTATCCTTAATGTGCATCATCTATCAGTCTTTGACATCCACAGATTGTAGAAGCTCAAACCAGTCAAAATCACATCAAAACAAACTCTAGCCACACATGTCTGATGGTTGGCACCTAGGAAATACACAAACCAATTGTGGAGGGTTCATTGGGCTTGTTTTCAATCAATTCAACTCCCCTTGACTTCAGGTGACTTGTATAAGAAAGCAATAACAGCACAGTTGATCCAAAGGTTGTCATTCCTAAATGAAGTTAAAACCTATGAAGTGAATAACTGTTTAAAAGACAAGTGGTCAGGTTTTATGATTTAAGAAATCAAAAGAGAGAGAAAGAGAGGTAACTCCAGCTTCAGAATTTTGGATCTATCTATACATCAAATGGATGCACAGATAAGAGAGGGCAACTATTGTGCCGCTTTGTTCTATTTATCCCCTTTTGTCCTCCACCAAGTTCTAAAAGAGGCTCATTGGTCAATAAAGGTTTTCTGTGCTTGCTCCACCTGCTTTTACTGGGACCTTGTGTGTGTACAAGCTGATTTTGGTATGAACAAATATTAACTCAAAATGAAGTCCTGACATACTGTAAATAAGACAACCCTTAAAGAGGGTGAGCTGGAAAAGTAAGAACTGTGTGTGTGTGTGTGTGTGTGTGTGTGTGTGTGTGTGTGTGTGTGTGTGTGTGTGTGTGTGTGTGTGTGTGTGTGTGTGTGAGTGAGTGAGTGAGTGAGTGAGTGAGTGAGAGAATATGAGAGAGGAAGGAGGGAGAGGGATGGACAGACGGACAGACTGGATGATTCTTTGTGTGTCCAAGTAAAACCATAATATTCTGGGTAGTATTATAACTCCCTACTGAGATGTCATCTTTACCATGCAATCCTACAGAAATTCTGTGGAGTTCAATGAGGCACCCCCGAAGTAATCCTGACTACAAATATGACCGTTGTCTTAGTCCACTCTAGGAGTCTCTCCTCCACATGGAAGGAGCAGGTAGACTTCATCCTACCTACCTTACTTTCCTTACTTTTTCAATTCAAGTTTTTTTTTTAATTGTCTCTTGCATATGTATGCACACATACAAAAGACAGTGTTTCAATCCTTATTTTAAACACAGTAAATACTTTGAACTACCGGTACTTTAATTCTCACTGACACATTTATTATTTTAGGCTGTTGGCCCAAAAGCATAATTCCAAGAAGAAGCACTTTGTGCTCAATAAAAGAAGATTTTTTGACATAATTTACCAAGCTGCAATCTGTAAAGGAAACCATACAAATAACCTTCATGAATTTCCATGCTGTTCCTGTGATCTGTACATGTATACTTTAAATGAAATTTGCATAACATCTGCACTGTTTCATATTTTACAGAAAAATGCTACTGGAAATACTTCATCACTAGTACTGGGGAGAGGATAAGAAAATAATGGAAAAATAAACTGTATTGAATCACCATAGTGTTTCTGTTGCCAGGACCACAGCTTAAAACTGCCATTTTTGGAACTGCAGCTTCAAAAACATCCAGCTGGCCATGTTGTTTGGGGGATTCTAGGCATTGCTTGGTTTAGATAACCCAAAACCACATCCAAACCCCATAGTTCTTATGTTTAAATGAGTTTAGTGCCAATAAAGTCAATGGAAATAGTTGATTAGGTGGAGAACTTGTTCTGAATTCTCTGGAGCAGACAATAATTTGTTCTAGGTTGGACTGAATATCTTTCATGAGATATTTTTAAGACACTGCTATGTGCACAAAGGGAAAGAAAGAACATGCCAGTTAGAGTGTAGGACGAGTGTATCAACAGAAGCTAATTTAGTTTAATGGATAAGTAAAGTAAACCGAGTTAAAGTCTGCCTATGGTTTGTGAGTTAATTCAAACAAATTATGGGCATTCTTTCCTCTTCCTTTTGATTAGGTAAAGGTCTGCCTTGCTTGAAAACCAGTCATATCCAACTCTAGGGTGCAGTTCTTATCTCTGTTTACAGCCAAAGAGCCAGCACTGTCTGCAGATGTTTCTGTGGTCATGTGACAAGCATGACTAGACACCAGAGTGCACAGAACGCTGTTACCTTCCCCCCATAGTATTTATCTGCTTGCAATTTCTTGCTTTCGAACTGCTAATTTGGCAGGAGCTGAGACAGAGATGGGAACTCACTCCGTCATGCAGCACTCGAGTCTCAAACCTTCTGGTCATCAATTTTAGTGTCTTAATGACTAAGCAACTGCCTTCGATGAGGTTACCCCTATTTCCAAGCAAAGCAATCACACTTATATACCACCCCATAGCAGTTAGCGTACTCTCTGGGAGGTTTACAAGTTAATTAACATTTTGCCCCCAACATGCTGGGTACGCATTTTACCTATCTCAGAAGGATGGAAGGCTGAGTCAACCTTGATGCTGAGTCAAGATCAAACTCACAATCTTTTGGTTGCAGGACAGCAATTTATCCTACCAGGACTCCTGGTAGGTATGGGAAGAAATTGCTTTCTCCAGTGGACATTTCTGATAGGAAGCTGTAGGATGGTTTTGGGGGGGCAGGATCTCTTGGCAGAGGGTTGAAAATTTTGAATGGTAGCCTTGTTAGTCTGTGCAAGCATATCAGAGCATAAACAAAACACAATCAAGACAAAAAAAAACCAGTGGCACATTAAAGATTAATTACTGTATTTTATTGTTAGCTTTCATTGATCAAGTCCATGAAAGCTAACATTAAAATATAGGTGTTAGTCTTTAAGGTGCCACAATGTTTTTTGGAGAGTAAACAAAACAAAAAATGTGGCACCTTAAAGACTAACTCCTGTATTTTAACATTAACCTTGCAAACAAGGTTTTTTGTTTGTTTACTATCCAATCTGACCAGATGATGCCACATGGCTGCCTCTGTGTCTGAAGGGCATCTAAGGTCACATCTCCAGCACCATCCTGGTTTGAGCCAAGAGATTGCTTCCTGGCGGCAACCAAGGAAAGCGTTGCCTTCAGTTTTGATGCAGCAGGACTCTAACAAACAAAACAGGGCACCTAAGTACACACCACTTCTTTTTTCTACATGCCATTATTAAAAGACTAGTGTTGTTGACTGTTAGTCTGGCCGGATGATTCTGCTATGGTAATAGAGTAGCCCATCATGGATCGTCAGGTAGTGGTTAACTAACCTGACAACCCTGAAGATTAATGGCCTTGGGTGGGAAAGTCTATAGAGAAGAATGATGGTCCCCAAGTGGATTAAATCCCACAGGAATCCATCTTGTTGGAGGGCAGCAGCTTCATCCATTCTGGCCTGGGGCCAATGAGGACTTTGTGTGCCAAAATGGCTCCGGACCAAAAAGTGACTCACAGAACTGGTTCAGTGGTACGGGTGCCACACTACAATACAGAAGGCAAATGGAAAGCCAATACATTGTATTGTTCCCAGGACAATCTTTAAGTCTGATTGCCATGAGGATAGCCAATATTCAGAATTGGATATGGCACTTAAAAAAGAAGAAGTGTTCTTGAATCACTTTCTGTGGTTTCACTGGATTGCTGTTATAGTAAGAAAAAGTTTGTAACAACAATCGAGAAGATGCAGTCCTCCGGCTCCAGGTTTTTCTGGATTGCAGTTAGTTCCCATTATGTCCTACTGCAGGCAATAATGGTGAGGCTGTTGTGAAATGTGAACCATAGACTGGGAAGGCCCATCTCATTTAGGGATGCTGGCTCACAGAGCTGGATCAGTGGCACGGTGTCATGCTGTAATGTGGAAAGCAGATAAAAGAACATTGTATTATATTCTCAGGACAGTCTTCCTGGCTGATCACCATGAAGATCACCAATATTCAGATTTGGATACAGCAGCAGCAGAAGAAGGGTGTTGCAGTCTAAAAAGTTAATTATTCCCCAGACCAACAACATATGGAGGATCACATCTTCCCCATCCTGGCAACATGATGCTGGTGTTCCCATTATCCTATGGCTTGAAGTCGTATCTTAAAATCTAGCATGCAGTCAATGTATGGCACTGGTGTCGCGAGTTATGAGACAATGGCCTGAGCAGTTTGTTATTGTGCTTTAAAAGAAACTACACAGAGCCTATCTTAAATTAAACAAAGGGCTGTTACACTCATACAGGCACTTCATGGGCTGTCTCATCAACAGATGATCATTCATGAAAATTGTTCTACTGTGGAAGAGAAATATGACACTTGAATTGTGGTGGCCAAGCCATTGCTTGACTTTGTAATCCTGAAGCATGAATGCTTTGATGGGAACTTACAGTTTTCCATAAATGCACCTATGGTCTTAATAATTAGGCAAAAGAATAAAATTTAGTCCAGCCTGGAAAAACAGTGAGTTCTAATGCTAGGAAAGTTCTGCAGACTGTTTATTAGTGTTTTTCAATCCCGGGTGTTATGGTCAAATACCTTTAATAGTGTATCTTATAATAGCTAGGGTGACTGTTAGGATTAGGAGGAAAAATTGTCATCTATCTACATATCATTGGACTCTGTACATCAGAATTGGAGAACATGTGGTCCTCAAATCATTTTTGGGCTTGCAAATCCTCCCAGTCCCATCCAGCAAGGAAAGTGTAGGAAAGCCAGCAAGAAGAGAATCTTATGTTTGGATGATTCCCTATTAACTGCTCTGAGTAGGAAAATAGCAGCAGATGAGATAAATTGCTAATGTAAACAACATACCATAATATGGTAGTATGCAGGGAAGATTCATTTTAAAATATTTTAATCGTAGTAGGGGGGGTATTTAGCCACAAAAGCCTACCTCTCGTGTGAAGGGATGCATTTAAAGAAATTGCCAGTTGTTAAAAAGAAGAAGCATAGGAAACAGTAAGTTGCCCTCTTAACCTGTAAGAACTGGCCACCTGAAGAAATAGTATATCTGGGACTAAACCCAGCTGTTAGGTCTGAATAGAGTGGAACCATCAAATTAGACCTGACTAGAGTGGAACCATAAAACCAACACTTACAAAAGTGTTGATTTACCACATCCTATCCACCTTGTTTCAGACTAGAAACTAGCCATTGATAAATACCTACCATTCACTGATGCCTCATTAGACTTTTCTTTAAAAGAACCAAGTCTAGATATACTTTATTAAAATTAAGATAAAACAACAAAGATTACAGAGTTGAAAATTAGCAATAGCAGGAAAGAGAAAAGCCAGGAAAATAATATTTGAGTCTTTAGTCTCTTGAGTCTCAACTGTTTTACAACGGTCTTACCTATCCATTCATCCTTTTATGTGAAAATGTGTGTCACATGAGAATTAATAGTGTACATATATGTCACATCAAGGATATGTCAAATCAAGGATCCATCTTCATTTAATATCTTGTTATCCATAGTGGTCAGCAGGAATCCCAGTTCACAGAGAAATCAAGAGCAGAGCAAAGACTTTTATCACACTGTTCTGTTCAGAAAGAGTATTCTAGTACAAAGATATAGCAGTAACTGTATGTCGTTAATGTTTACAAGAGCCAACTTGGCTCAAAACATGGTGGGGAAAGAGTTATATTTAGTCATAAGAGCAGTGAGATAACTTAGATTTAAAAAGTAGGAGCAAGTGTCGCAACCTACATGACCTTTTACTACACCCAGAACTAAACTAAGAACAAGCAGGAAATAAATATAGTTCGTTTGTTTAAGGTGGATCCCAGCTTGCCATGAAGTGACCCACACACTATGATCTCAGAGCCATCCCTTGCGGCACACACAAATGAGACATGCAGGATTTAACACTGGGACTGCAATGGACTGCCACAGCCTTGAGGATATGGACAAGATGTGCCTTCACAGCCAGTCCATCTGGCACGGCCTCTTCTGCCTCCATGACCGTTGAGAATCAGAGTTCCTCCTCTGCTCATTTTGCAGTTGGGCCATATTTCATACATGCTTGGAAAAAATTACTTCCATGCTTTATCATCAGCTTTGCTCACTGTGGGATTCTGGGAGCTAATGTCCAAGAAGTAACATTTCCAAGCACTTGTTTTCAGAAAATGTTTCCAATTAACACCCAAAAGAGTTTCGATCCATTATGAAGTATGACTGCTCTTTCTGTGTGTTCAGTAAAGTGAAAAGGGTAATCTAAGGATGGCTGGGCAATAAAGCATGACTTTCCAATACAAGTCAGAATTCCACAAATGCAATGCCTAACCCTTTAAGCCCAAATACTTCTAATAAGTGTTGCTAGCAGAAAAACTCTCAGAGATTATCTTGGATTCCTACACAACAATCAGATCAAATATTTTAAAAGCCTTTCTGACTGTCCTTAATTTGATCCCTCTGGTAAGCACAGAGTGAGCTAGCTGGCTCAAATGACAGATGCTGTATGGGGTAAAGAGGAAAGTAGTAGCAGACCTCTTGCTTTTTCCCTTTGCTGGAAGACAGAAGCATGTGTTCTAAGCTTCTAAACCCTGTAGTCTCTAATCCAGCATATAATGTAAGAAACTGGTTGCTTCACCAATGGCACTGTAAAATTGAATACAGTAGTTGGTTTATGTTCTCCACAGCTCTCCTGGTGGTTTAGTGGTTAAGGCACTGAGCTGGAGACTGGAAGGTCAGGTTTTAATACCCAAGAGATGCACTTGGGGACATGAAAGGAGCCTCATTTAGGTGTCCCCTAAAAATCCTTTCAACCCAGAGTAATCTCTGACACAAAATTATTATTATATCCTCCAAGCACCATCTTTTAGCCATTTCTCATCCCAAATTACCACAAGGGGGAGATTGGGAAGTAGGGAAAACCAGTCACTTGTCTTTCTCTCTGGTTCTGACCCCTATTTCCTCCTGGATCTGTTTTTAAAGGTAAAGGTAAAGGTAAAGGTAAAGGTAAAGGTAAAGGTAAAGGTAAAGGTAAAGGTAAAGGTAAAGGTAAAGGTCTCTCTTGCTCGAAAGCCAGTCGTATCTGACTTGAGGGTTCAGTGCTCATCTCTGTTTACAGCCAAAGAGCCAGCACTGTCTGTGTCTGTTCCATGGACATATGTGCAGGCATGACTAGACACCGGAGTGCACAGAATATGATTTATCTTCCCACCGAAGTGGTACCTATTCATCTACTTGCAATTTCTTGCTTTTGAACTGCTAGGTTGGCAGGAGCTAGGACAGAGATAGGAGCTCATTCTTTCAGTACTCAGGTCTCGAACTGCTGACCTACCGACCTTCCAGTCATGAAATTCAACATCTTAATTACTTGAGCCATTTAGGCTGACATTTTTCAGAATCTGCTTATTGGTCTCACTTTCTTTCCTGACTCTCTCCGGAACAGACATGCTATTGCTCCTTTCCTGTGAGGCTTCTAAGGCACATGTCTATTTAGTTAAGTTTACACTTTCCTATCTTGAATGTAACTTTCCTAATGAAGGTTAGTTGTTTGTTCAGCTGCTTCTGCTTTCTTGTGGGACTTAAAACCCACATGTTGGTGTGGTGTTTGCTCTGCTACTGAGAGAAAATGTAATACAGGTGCAGTACTTTATAAATGTTCACAATATAAACTTGTACGCTCTGGCGGACTTTTGTGCTTGGAAAAGGAGCAATGTGCTATCATGTCCTTTGCCTAAGAAAGCAGAGCTGGCCCTGCACCTTCATCTCCTCAGTGTACATTTCCCCCCCTGGAGCATGCATGCACAAGGAGCACAGGACGAATTCCTACAGGAAAAAAAGGAAGAAATCAATGCATCTCTATTTATTTTGACTTTCTCCTTCATTAGTTGCCTAAGCATGCATTGATCATGTACTAAAATAAAATACTGGGCTTTCATCACTACAGTTATTTTGCCAACAAAGTAGGGAGTAAAACACATTGTGTACATTAGAGATGCCAGTTAAAAATAATCAACAATACAGTTGTACCTTGCTTAAAGAGCATAATGTGTTCCACAGGATTGCTCTTTAAGCAAGTTTGCTCTTTAAGCGAAACACCATTGAAAGTGACCAATTATGGGGAGGATTGTGAACCCCGATTTATTTGTTAAGCGAGTTTTTGATTGATTTTGTTTGTTAAGCGAAGCGAACATTCACAGAAAATTCTGCTCTTTAAGCGAGTTACTCTTTAAGCGAAACACTCTTTATGCGAGGTTTGACTGTACATTAATTGTATAGAATGCAAATTTAGGCAGATCTGCATAGAAACAGATGGGAGCCTTGTTCTATAGCAGTGCTGGTGAACCTATGGCATGCGTGTCAGACATGGCACTCCCAGCCCTTTCTGTTGGCATGCACTCTGTCACTTCTTCCCTCCCCCCAGCAGAGTTCACCCCACCCTGTGCCCAGCAGCCCAATGGGAGTGCTTCTTCCCTCCCCCAGCACAGAGTTTACCTCGCCCCTCTGTCCAGCAGCCCAATGGGAGTGCTTCCTACCTCCCCTGAGTACAGAGTTCTCCCCGCCCCTCTGTTTGGGCACTCAGTCTCCAAAAGATTCACCATCTATGTTCTATACAGGGTGGCCTGTAAGTCCCTACCCCAGACAGGGGAGGGAGGAAGTGCTCCCATTGGACTGCTGGGCAGAGGGGAGGGGAATTTTGGTCAGTGTACAATAACTCCTTTTAATGTCACAGACAAAAATGGTCTAAGCCGGGGTAGGCAAAATGTATCCCCCAACATCCCTGCAGAAAAATACTTTTCTTAAAGAGCTACAGAAAATTCCCAGTGTAAATCATGCCTTCTTTGCTGTTATCTTTGAGAACAAAATAACTTTAATTAACACTGAAAATGAATAATTATGAATCATAAAATGATTCTGACTTGTGTTGATCTTCCCAGGGTTTTCAAAGTACAGTACCTGGAAGTGGTTTATATTAATCCCCTCCTGATTGCACCCATGAAATTTCCTCAAGGGCACACAGATGGCAGCACACACAATGCTATTAACCATATACGCTCCAGGTGATCTTGGCTGGCCCCTCTTCTAGAAAGGGTAGGGTTGGAGTTCTCAACTTTTTTAAGCCAGGGGCCGGGTCATGCTCCCTCAGGCTGCCTCGGAGGCTGGATGGTCATTTTGCCTCTCTTCCATCACAAGGCACTTCTTGGTGTGGTGGAGGCAGTGGGGGGCCATATGAAATGGTGCCATGGGCCGCATTTGGCCCATATGCCACAGGTTGAGAATCCCTGGGTAGAGGGAATGCAAACATCCGGCCACTGGTCCTGCAGCAGATACTGCAACCTGCTGAGATATACGAGCTGCAATAAACATTGATCAAAAGGGAGGGGGCACAATATTAACTAGATGCTGCTGCACAACAGAGAAGCCACTATTTGTAACAGTCATTCCCTGTTGCTTGGTTTGTTTGGTTTTTGCCTCAGCATAAAACTTCAGCAAAACCTTTAGTTAAATCCTAAACTTTAATCAAACAGTTTTATAATGATTTTTTTTAAAAAAAAACCCACAGTAAATTAATTACTATAATCTCTGGAAATTACTTAGAGTGCGTAGAATAGCTCTTGGCCCCTTGAGGTTTACCCACCCATTATCTAAACCTAGGTATTGCAGTGGCTTAGTAGTTAAGATGCTGAACTTGATGGACGGAAGGTCATCAGGTCATTAGTTCAAGACCCGAGTGCTGTACAACAGAGTGAGCTCCTGACTCTGTCCCAGCTCCTGCCAACCTAGCTGTTCGAAAGCAACAAATTGCAAGTAGAAAAACAGGTACTGCTTCAGCAGGAAAGGTAACAGCTCCAGTGTCTAGTCATTCCTGCCACATGACCACAAAAATGCCTGCAGTTTGGCTGTAAACAGAGATGAGCACTGCAGCCTAGAGTCGGACAGAACTAGCTTTCAAGGAAGGAAGACCTTTACCTATCTAAATCTACCCTTTAAGACTTGTTGTTACCTGCCTTCAGGTGACTTTTAGTGACCCTAATAGATCTTTCAAGGTAAATGAAACATAAATTAGATATTTAAGAAGTAGCTTTATCTGTACCATACCATCAGTAAGTTTCCATGGCTGGGCAGGGATTCAAACTCAGGCCTTCTGAGTTCTAGACCATTATTCTACCCACTATATCATACTGGATAACTGTTTCTAAATTTTCTACCATTAGTCGTTCTTATTCATCACTCAAGGTCAAAGATGTCCCTGAATGTCTGTGATCTAACTCTACTGCATTGCAGATGTTTCTGATGGATGTCCTATGATTCACTTTCAGTTTATTGGGGGCAGGATACACAAAAAGAGCCTCCTCAAAGACTTTGGGGCATGCCGCAGGCAACAGCCACCATGTACCAGCTAATTTTTCTCACACTAATTCAGCCGAAAGGAACTACAGAATGAACAGCTTCATTTTGGCAGTTTCACGTTTGGCCTAGGCATGAAAGAGGTTTATCTGGGGAACTGCCTAGCAGTTGGGACCTCATCACTTCCCTCCATTAACGAAGAGCGTACTGTACTTTGATTGTTTGATACAAAAACGTATAGCTGGCTTTTTCTGTCCAAAATGGAGTTGCTTAACATAGCTAACAGGACATTTAAAAAGCTCTAAACAAATATAGAAAAATAATTATAATTTATCATTAAAGCAACACTATTGGCAAAAAGTAGCTTCGAGATCCCCATGTCTCTCTTTCACACACAAAACATCAAGGCCAAGAATGGACAACAAAGTTAAATTAAGAAACTATATAATCAAGAACTTGTTTATAACAGAAGTGTTTCAATTTCTGCTAGAATAGATAAAAAGTGAGTGGGAGAGTTCATAACCTCTTTGGGACAAGGACCCACTTATGAGTCACTACCATGGTGGAAGGCTCTCTTGTACATTGCACTGATCAATTAGTTGAGCTGTATCAGTTGGCCTTAAAGGGGTGGGTGGGGAAAATAATCAGATTGAAATAGAAGACAAAACTGGATTTCAGATAAGATCTCGGAACCATCCTCTAGTGTGGGATATATTCAGTGTGAGACAAGACATCCTAGTATATGTTAGTGAAAAGCACCTACTGCTATTAACTAATCCTTAGCAGCAGCAGCTGCAACGTGTACCAGAGACTACATTTTTTCCTGAAACAGTAAAAATGCCTTTGGCATGAATTTGTTTAAGGTAGATCCCAACTTGCCATGAAGTGACCCACACATTGTGATCACAGAACCATCTCCTGCAACATGTATGAAATGAGACATGCAGGATTTAACACCAGGACTGCAATGGACTGCCACAGCCTTCAGGATATTGATAAGGTGCGCCTTCACAGACAGTCCATCTGGCATGGCCTTTTCCACCTCCATGACCACTAGGAATCAGAAGTGGTTCCTTCTCTGCTCATTTTGCCCTTAGCCTCAATATGAGGGTTTCCAGTGGCATTTCCTCCACTTAGGGGACATCACCCCACCTAAAGGGGCTCATCCACCTAGCTATTGGCCCCTTTAGGGAGTCAGTTTATTTACCGCCACCCAACACACAGTCGCTAGCTGTACAATCTACTCCATTACCATAGCGGGATGTCTGGCCAGACAAAAATCTTTAGCAGAGGCACTTCAACTTGCGGGGGGGGGGGGGACAAAAGCCAGGAGAGATATCTTTATTTGTGTCAGAGTTTTGCACAGTTTAAAATTACGGGCATATATAAATTACTGGTATAAATAATATTGATTAAAATATTGTGAAGTTTAGATTATTTTTGACCAGAAGTGGGCTACTTCAATAGCTTTATCTCAATTGTTTACTAGAACTTTTTTGGCACATGGGGTGGAGCATAAATTGCATTCATATTGATTGGATTTTTCCACATTCACAGAAAGCCAGGAGACAAATAATAATGCTATCATAAGGATGAGGACACAGCCTTTGAGGTTCCCAGAGTGGATAGAATTGGTTACATGACCAGAGGTTCCCCAGCCGAGTCTTAAACTATGGGCAGGAACTTAGTGTTTCACACTCAGGTCATGTGTGTTGGGGTGCAGATACAGATTATTTAATACAGGGGTTCTCAACCTTTTGGCACCACAGGCTAGACCATGCTCACTCAGCCAGCTGAGTGGGCTGGACACACGGGTTCCCCCTGCCACAAACGCTGCTGCAAACCATGGGGGGGCACGTTTGCACATGCGCAGGTGTGTTTACGGTTGTCATAAACATGCCTGCTTCCACTTCTGGGGTCAGTGCCATGGGCCAGATGGAATGGTGCCAGGGGCCAGAGCTGGCCCACAAGCCGTAGGTTGCAAACCTCTGATTTAGTGGCTCTGTTTGAAAAGCTGGGTAGAAAATTTCAGTGAAAACATACGATTGATGTTTGAACCCTCCCCCCAAGGATATTTGTAGTCAGTGTTTGAACTTGCCTTATGAAACATACCTGGTAGACCTTTGCTATGAATTATTTTTGGATGATCATTTATAACTTTTTTTGCACTATCCACAAAATATTGATGCATTGCCTGAGGAAGTAGACTTGACCCATGAAAGAGAACTGACTTTTTTTAAAAAAAAAATTTAACAATCTATAAAAAGGTATCATGTCGCCGACATTTCTATTGTGTAAGGACCACATGACTCCTTTGTTTGTTTTTCATAGAAGGAGATGGTGAGCAGGACAGATGGTGATCTAGCCAGTAAGGTTATAAAGATAATAAAACTAAGAGTCCAGCTTGGTCATAGCACATGGGCATTTTGCGACAGGTAAACAAGTTCAATGAAGCTTCTCTCCCCCACTCAATCTTTAATAGAACCTTAAAACATTTATGAATGTTAGGGTCCCTATATGGCAGTAGTGGTGAACCTATGGCACGCATGCAGAGGTGGCACTTGGAACCCTCTCTGTGGGCACCTATGCCATTGCCCCAGCACAGAGTTTGCCCTGCCCCTCTGCCCAGCTGCCTAATGGGAGTGCTACTGCATGATGGATTGAGTGACCGTCTCTATTCCAGCTCTTGGGGACATGAAAGGAGCCTCATTTGGGTGTTCCTTGAGCGGAATTTCTCCTGCAAGAATCCTTTCAACCCAAAATAATTTCTGACATGAAATTATTATTATTACGGATAGAGAAATACAGTAAAACCCCTAACGTAAAAAGTCTGTTCTGTAGGCTTTTATGTAAATCTTTTTTTACTTAACTCAAAGCAAACCCATAGGAAAATGATATGTATGTAAATCAAAGCGACCCCACAGGAAAAATAAATTTTTTACGTAACTCAAAGCAAACCCATAGGAAATTGTGTTATGTAAAATGGGACATTTATGTAAATCAGGACATGGTTTTAGTGCAAAAATCATTATGTAAGTCAAATTTTATGTAACTCGAGGCATATGTAAGTTGGGGCTTTACTGTAGTAAGCTGGAACCATCCTAGGATGGAATTTAAAAACAAGAGTGAGCAATACCTTTATTGTAGCACAATATCTCACAAAAAGGGAACTACACAAAAAGATTGAGAGAGAGAAAAAACTCCCAACAAAATGATCATGGACATTTACTGAGGTCAGACTTTGGTTTAAGGGGAATACCAAATTAGAGATTATTTGCAATTAGGTTTCAGGTTTCACCTTAAGTGCTGTAGAGTTCATTCATCTTTCTCTTTTGTCTGCTTAGGATGGAACTCTCTCAACCTGAACAAAAGAATGCCATGGTTTGAGGTCTGGATGACTGGCATCTAAAGATCATTTCCAGCTACGTATGTGTACTGTTGTAGGACAAATGTTCAAAAACGGACCAAATAAGGACCAATTCCAGAGTGTCTCTGGGGCAAAGCAAGGAGCTGCTCTTCATTCCAGGATCAAAGCAACATCACAACAACTCTTGTTCTGAATTCCATTCAGAATTAGAAATGTGTCACAATAAATAAAATATATGTAAGCTTAAAAGCACAGTAGGTAAACGTTACTATAAAGATTAATAATTTACTATTTTAAAAATTAAGGAAGAATTTTTAAAAATCTTAAAATACAGTAACTCAGATAAAGTCTAGTGTTAATGCCCAATGTAAGGTTTCCCTTGCTCAAAATCCAGTTGTATCCTGTTTCTAAGCCGAAGAGCCATCTCTGTTTCTAAGCCGAAGAGCCAGCGCTGTCTGCTTCTGCAGACGTTTCCATGGTCATGTGGCAGGCATGACTAGACACCAAAGCGCATGGAATGCTGTTACCTTCCCACCGAAGTGGTCCCTATTTATCTACTTGCAATTTCTTTCTTTCGAACTGCTTGGTTGCCCAATGTAGTTATTAAAAATAAATGTCTTTATCTACTACTGGAAGGACAGGAAGGAGATGGGTCAATCTAACCTCCCTGAGAAGGGTGTTTTACAACTAAGGTGCAGCCACAAAAGAGGCCCTTTCTTGTGTATCCACTTAACATGCCTGTGAGACAGTGAGACTGAAGAGCTTAAGAGTCAAGAAGGCTCACACATGGGGAAATTGTTCTTTAGATAGCCTGCATCCAGTCAATATAGGGCTTTATGGGTTATATAAATAGCACTTTGAATTGGTTTGGAAATAAACCAGCACCCAGTAGAATGTAATGGGAATTATTATGGTCTCTGTAATTTGCACCAATCAGCAGTCTGGCTGCAGCATTTTGAATTAATTGAAGTTTTTATATAATCTTCAAAGATAGCCCCATGTAGTGCATGTTGCAGGAATTCAAATGGGATGTAACTATCGAATGTGTCACCATAGTGAAATCAGATACAGTATCTCATTTGTAGGGTTAGAAAAACCAAATAATAACAATAATTTGAAGTGGGGAAAGGGAAAGTTGAATGTAATACAAAAGGTGGAGTTGTCACTTCCAAAGAAGGGGAGTCACAGCTGAAGCCTCCAATAAAGTACAAGACATTCCAACCATTAAAGCACTAGGGAGGGTTCATACTGAGGTCATCACATGATGCATATATACACTTTCACATGCGCTGCCAGCCATTTTTCAGATCTATAGAGTGAAGTAAAAAGACTTGGATCGCTATCCAGACAGCTTTTTGCTCATTGGGATACTTTTCTTTGTCCTCTCCCTTAGTCAAGTGTATTAAACCACACTGAATTGTATCATGTTAATAGGACTATAATAATTTTGTGTCAAAAATTATTCTGGGTTGAAAGGATTTTTGCGAAGAAACTCTGCTCAGGGAATGCCCAAATGAGGTTCCTTTCATGTCTCCAAAGAGCTGGGACAGAAATGGGTGCTCAATCTGTCATGCAGTACCCAGGTCTCGAACTGCTGACTTGGCAGCCTTCCAGCTAACAAGGTGAGGTTCTTAACCACTGAGCCACTGCAGCCCCTTACAGTGTTAATAGGACCTAGTGTGTATCATTGTAGAAGGATGATAGCTGCATGGACTTGGGAGTAGATAATTTAAGCAATTAGGGCACTATGTAGTTTCTCCAGGTCATAGCTATTTGTGTTTTCTCCAACACTGGTGGGATTTCGATCATCATTTAAAAAATAAAAAATAAGGGGGTGGATCCAGAAATGCACAATGAATGTTACAGACCCAGGGGTGCAGTAGGTAGAATAAGGGGATTGAACCTGACCAATATGTCTTTTGGTTGGATACAGGGCAGCTTGGGTGTTTGTAAACCTGTACAGTACTTTCAATAACCTGCTTGTTGATCTTCAACAAACCGAGATCTTATCCACAGCACTGAAATAAATGAGATCTATCACATAAATTATTTGGCAAAGAAAACTCAATAGAGTAGTCAGTGCCTCCTCCCTGACCTATGAGACTGATTTATAAAAGTCTGAGGCAGGTAAAAGGAAACATTTCTTCACATATTGGCTGAATTTTTCATGAGTCACACCAGAGTAGGTCCATTGGATCACTGGGGCTTTTGTGAGTCAACTTCTCCATAAGTTCCATTAATTCAATGGCTCTTCTTTAGTTGTGACTTACCATGCTAAGCGGAGTTCAGTGTGTTGCAGTAGTTAGAATCTTGGTCTTAAACCGGGTACAAACCACCCTCATTCATATGGTTCATGGGATGGACAAACAATTCACTGTCTTTCCAGACCTAGAAAGTAATTTCTAAAAGTAATTAGTTGCAGTTGTAGCACCAGGGTTCGAAAGAATAGTTAGTTATTGTCATAAAGTGTTAGTTATTGTCTAAAAGTGATATTTTGCTTTCCTATAGCTCAAAAGTGGCGGTGGTGGAAAATAAATAACTATTACAGTCTTCTAGCTTGTAGTACAAAACATATTATCTCCCAGTATCTTCCTTCACAATCTCAGTGTAAACAACAGAGCATGACAAGGCAACAGCACAAGGCATGATGCAACACAATACAGTACCTTAACCATATAACATACCTACTCTATCTTTTAGTGAAAACACATCTTAGCTATAAAAATAACAAAAATATAAATTACTGTGCAAAAAAGAGGAAGTTTTCTCTGATTAAACTGCAATCCTAATGTGTCAGGGAGTACAATTATTATGCTTGTCTGCATAAACTGAAGCGTATTCAACATAATTGAATGGAGTTAACTTAATAAATTTAAGTTGATGGCTCAGTCTCCCTCAGCAATAGGCATTATCCACATGCCATGCTTGCCTTTTAGGAGGAATACTAGCTCACCTGCTGTCCATTTGCTGTTCTTCAATGTTGTGCCAGGAAAAGTAGCACTCTATGAATGTCTCACAACTAAGCTGTCTCTCTGCAAAGGCGTGAGTATTAGATAGGCTAGCTAGCTTTGTTCTTTTCTGGTGTGTTTCTCTTGAGTTTTCCTAAGTTTGTCTTCTGTAATTTCTTCTGTATTTTGAGAAAAACAATGTCAGTATATCTGTGTATAATGTTTGCCCTTTTATCCTTTCCCTCTCTTTAATAAAATACAAAAATCCTTTTAAATAGCTGTTTGGAATTTTGGCTCACAGGGCTTATGTTACTTAAAACAAGTTCTTGCCTTAAACAGTTACTAGAAATTCTCATGCTTGTGTGGGACTGGTAGCAGTTACCTTGTAGGGTTGGTGCACTAGCCTTGTAGATTTCTGTTTTGGGGGAGTGGTGTGTTGGTAGTCAGGATGCATAGTCCTCACTAAATCTGACTCCTCCCGGGATGTTCCCACCTCAGGCTGTGTGGATACAGGAACCCACCCTGAACCTGAGAACCATGACAGCAGGCGAACTAGTTATTAAATTCCTTAAATCTTTGCCTATTTGGTGATGTAGATTTGAGGACAAGCTAGTATTATATTCACAAAGTGTTTGATATTTCAATCATGATCTGGTAGTGAAGGAGGAGGAAAAACTGTTTCAATGTTAATTGCAATGTGTTGTAATTAATTACACATGTTGTAATTAAAAGCCTGGGAGGACACAGACTACTTGGGTTGTTTACTGTGCTTAAATCTAATTCAGGTTCTCTTTGGGAAATAATTCAGCTCCAAGGTTTATTTCCAGAGACTGCAGACCGGAATACTCACAGTAGGTAGCAAGGAAGTTGTTTTCTGATCAGACAGTTGACTGCGCACAGAAGAAAAGACTTCTGAACATGTAAGGCCTCGATCACAGGAATGAGCGAGTGCAACCCACAAAGGAGTGGATTTGGGGACAGTTTGAGCTCTTGAGACTTCTCTGTTCTAAAACAAATCCCAGTTTATCCAGACCATGGTTTGCAGAAGGGTAAAACAGCCTAATAACCCATGCCATGGAGTTGTTCAATAATGCTGAAACCAATTTGTTTTTACTACCTTTTTTTAACCAGTAATGTATCAATTCAGTTTTTAGACTCTGTTTTTCAAATCAAATCAATCTTTATTAGGATCTGTATAGACACGTCTTAATTCCACTTCCAGGAGCAACGAGAATTGGTGTCAGGGGCAAGATCTGGCCCATGGGCCATAGTTTCGGCACCCCTGATTTAAGCAGAGAAAATGGCAGCCTAAAATCTATTTCATCTTGTTGCAAAACAGATTGCATGGCATATTTTACTTTTGCTTCGGGTGGGAGAAACCTCATGACTGGCCCACTGAACCACATGACCGGCCCACCGCATGAAAAGTTTGGGCACCCCTGCATTAGTGTTTAAAATGAATGATGCTATAACTGTACTACTAAGCCTATGATGTAGCCCTGGTAGTTTATCGCTTCTCCGCCTTTTGGCCATGGTCAAGTGTAGACTCTGTATTTAATGGCCATAATTCCCTGTCCGATTTACTTGAGAAAGACACATGGAATGGATGAGAAAAGTCAGAGCCGAGTCAGGGAAACTAGAACCGAACAGCTAAAAGCACAAGGTGAGAAAAAGTCCACCCTTCAGGGACATAGGCTTCTTTGTACAGTACTGTACTTGCATCATTATGAATGATATAATTAGATATAATAAGAGACTTGACACTGTATGATTTTTTCTTTTTTATATACATATATTATTTTTTTATTGCTTTTAATCAATAAAAATTATTTTTTTTAAAAAGGGACATAGGTGGCACTAGATCACAGGTGTGTGTGGGGGTCCCCCACCCCGAAAGGTGAAACAGAGGCGCCCCACCGCTCGGTCCATGAGCCTCCTGGACCCAGGTGGGCGCTTGGCTGGCCGCCTGGCCAATATCTTGGTTTTATTAAAAAGCCACTCGCCCAGACCAGGTGCCGATGATGAGCCCCTCTGCCCCCCCTCATCACCTGCCGCTCCCTGGGTGGTCCATTGGCATTGGACCTCCCCCGCTAATGGATGGGGGGGTGAGTCAAAGCAGCCAGGGTGATCCTCAGGGGGGGGGGGCTTTTGGAAAGACCCCATTAATTTCACCTCCCCCCTCCCCATCGCCGCCGCTTCCTTCCTGGCCGCCCTCCTGCCTCGCCCACGTCCTCTCCAAACTGCTGTCTTCTTGCGCCCCCCACTGCCGGCGGACCGCAGAGATCAAAAGGCGCGTCCGGCCCCCAGCCTCGCTCGCTCGCTCTCGGCAGGGGACTCCCTTCTCTTCTGGCCCCGGCGAGCGAGGCCGCTCTCGGGGCGGGGGGGGGGGGGCTTTCCGGCCCTTCTTCCTGGCTTGGCCCGCCCGAGGGAGCAAGACGCCAGCCGGGAGAGTCAGAAAGGCCCGCCGCTGCCGCCCTCGGTTCCGTTTAACTGGAAGGCAGGGCGCTCCCTCCCTCCGGCAGCCAGGTGGCGGACGGGACGGGGGGTTTCGTTACTCCTAGGAAGGGACGGCTCTTCTGCACGGTATCCCGTTCCTGAGGCTCTGAAATCGGGGGAGGGAAGGTTTTGACCAGGTGTTGGTTTTTAATTTTTCCGAAGCGGTAAGTCTGTGCAAAGAGATCAGAGAGAAGACAAGCCTTAAAGACTACCTTCTGTATTTTAATGTTAGCTTTCGTGGATCAAGTCCACTTCGTCAGACATAAGAGGGAGACATTTTTTAAATGTCCTTTCCGCTCCAGCTGAAGAAAAGGCCGTAGATATGGGCTCAAGAGTATATAGGTTCTCATTCTCTCTGTCTGTCTTCTGCCTTCTGTCTCTAGGCTTACAAGCAATGTATGCATGCAGATGTGGATTCCAAGAAGCCTCTTTGTTCTTCTCTAACTAAAAACCGACGGTCCTTACGCGAAAGTGTAGACTTCTGGAAGCTGATTCGCGACACCGCAGTTGTTCACGTGTAATCCTTTGGTTTCCGAGAGTATCTGAGCCCTCGCATTTAATTTGTTTGTTTCGTGTCTGTCTTTTGAGGTTGCTCTCTATGGCACGGAGGAAGCGGTCTGTTTTAATTTCAAACCCGCCTCTAGGCATTCACACGTTCGCTTGAACGACTAGTTGAGTTTCTCCCACGCAGGGAGAAAGGCGGGGTGGACCTTAATTAAATTAAATAAATTGTCTCCGTTGGCTCTAGCAGCTAAGCTATATGCTTAAAAAAGATCGCCTAAAATAAATTAATTGTTATCCTCATTTTATTTCATCTCTTTATTCTAGTTAATACTGGGTGGTTTTTTTAATGTACTGACATTGTAACTGCATGACCGGAATTCTGTAGTCTCAATTACAGTTCATCCATTGACGCTGACAATCGGACGCTGACCGATACACCTTTCTTAAAGGAGTAAAAGTCACTCACTTTACCCGGGACTGAATTCTGAGCGCGGATCTGATGCTGGTAAGTAGGATTTCGAGAACACAAATGAACGCAAAGTTCAAGGGCATGGCTATGGTCTGGAGGAGTCTGACAGAAGAGGATGATTTATCCTGATGTTAGTTTTCTTTCCCCCTGACCCTATTCTTCAGTTCTGTTCAGACGCTAAAAAAAGCAGGAAACATTTGCTTTTAAAATTCGAAGTAGCGGAACCGCTGGATAGAGAGGGACTATTAAACTGGGAAACGGACTTGGACTCACAAATAATGACAGACTGGCGTGCTGCGATAGCTTTTCTACAAGTCCCGAGTTTGTCTTTTCTTAAAGGGGAATATTCCCTGCCTTAAGCTGGCAGGTAAGGCTTTGCAGGTGGATGAAATAAGAAGTTTGGAGACGCATAGGTCTCCTCCCGGCTAGGGAAACCTGCTAGTGGCCACAATCCAGCCAAGCTCCGTTTATGCTTTCTGCCCCTCCTCAGAAGTAAACTCCACTGTCTTCAAGCAGCAGGGAAGCATATTTAAATCTGAAGCGGAACTGTATTCTTATTGATTTCCAAAGGGAATCTAAGACTTCTTCCACTGAAGTCAATGGGATTTCTAGGGTTTAACGTCGCCTGGATCATTCTCTTGTTCAATGTTAACTGAAACTCAGCGGTGGAACAAAGGAACGTTTGATTTCAAATGTGTATCCATTCAAAGTATCTCCGAATATTTGAAATGGGCACAATATAACGCATGAAAATAAAATCATTTTCTTTTCTTAATGTGTTTATTAGAAGATTCCCCCCCCCCCAAGATGTGTGTCTCCATAAGACTGCCTGCCTCGCTAAGTCCTTGAAAGCTTTGTGGCTAGTTTTAATCATTCTTTTATTGTTTTATTGTTGGTAATTAAGATAATTTATTAAAGCAAACAAACCCAAAAACCAGTTCTTCCGTCTTGCTTGATAAGTGTTTATTCGAACCTCTCTCATTTCTACTTTTTAGATGGCTTTTGTATGTTTTTGTGCGTGTTTTTTTTAAATGTGTTTTAGCAAACCAAAAGGAAGTTTATAACCCAGCCTGGGAGAAGATGCACCCTTCAAAAGTTAGTAGGAAGTCAGGAAGATTTTTTTAAAATCCTTGAATCCAATAGATTTACTGCCAGGAAAGTAGCTACCGAATTGCAGTTTCTACTTTCATTTTGTTTTCAACCTTTCTGTTTTTCTCTGAAGACACAGTATCTTCCCTCCTGCATTATTTGTGAATCATATTTAATTTTAATCAGGTCCTTTAAAGCAGTAAACATTCATTTTTCAGAATATCTCCCCCACCGCAAAAAGCGGAGAATTTTAGTAGAAGCCTAGCACTGAATTAAACAGACAGACAGACTCTTTCTCTCCATGAGTCAGTTATAAAACTCAATTATCACCTTCCGGCGCCTTTCTAGAGTGAAATCAAATTGTCAGTCTCGCTGCCGGAACGGGAACGTTGTTGAATTATTTTAGGAGCATATTCCAAAAACCTTGCGTCAAAACCAGGACTCCCTGTTCTCAGAAAAAACACTGCTTCCAATCGAGGAAAAAACGGGTGACCCAGTTCTAGACGCTCATATATACTTGGTTCGTGGGAAATTAGCATTTTTATGATAACATTCCAAGAGGAAGCAGTCTAACCACTGACACTGTATAATATGAATGACCGAGATGAACGTATTTTCTAGAACAGCTCTGCCAATCATTATTAGAAGGGATCCGTCCTGAAAAATCAAGAAATCCTTTCTTTAAAACTGAAGGGCTTCAAAGAGATTTTAAAACAGTATTGAATTCAATCAGTTTAAGAAGATACATTTTTGGGTGGGTGGGGTGTTTGCTTCTTGCCTAATGTACATGGTATCATCAATTTAATTCAGAGCATATTTCCCCATCTATTTCAAAATGTCTTCCTCGGATTGGAGGTCTGGCATTGAATTAAGTAGGCACGTGTAAATCCATGAGCCAGATCCAAAACCCAGTATCGGATATTTTACCACGTCAGCAATCATTACCCTGAACAAAACTCTCACTCATGCCCATTTCGATCTCTTTGGGGGCAAACGATACACAAATTTCTGACCAAAATATTCAATCCGAATTAATGCACCACCAAAAAAAAAAAAAAAAAAAAAGGGGGGGGGGTTGCTACGGTTTTTACGGCGGTTTGGAGGGGTTGGGAGTATAAGAACGGGATAACCAAGATTAGACAAGATGCTGAATAACAGCTTCTTGTGCGATCTTGACTATACCAATTACAGTTGTATAACTCTCCATAGTGCTTAGTGCCACTCTCTGGGCGGTTCACAAGTTAATTAGCATTTTGCCCCCAACATGCTGGGTACTCATTTTACCGATCTAGGAAGGATGGAAGGCTGAGTCAACCTTGGATTCCGCCAGGATCGAATCCACAACGTTCTGGCTGCAGTACAGCAGTTTAACCACTGCGCCCCTAGGCGTCTTATGCCATTGTTATTTGAATCTGAACAAACAGAAAGTAAACTCAGCTTAACTGCCGAAAGGAAAAAGATTACGCTTTCAAAGGAACAGCCACTAGGAGAGCAACAGCGGCGTAACCTTGGAGTAGCGCCTCCGTCTAAAAGGCAGAACATAGGATAAATAATTGTTGGATCGCAATTCCCAGAATCCCCTAGGGCAAGGACGCTAAGAGTTCTAGTCCAGAAAAGCAACTTTTCTATGCTCCGTTAATCAGTGAGAAGAGTAGATCTCGGTATGTGCAGCAGGAGGAGGGGGAGAAAAGCGGTCCCCCGGAACCACGTCTCTCTCTCCTTTGACGTCTTATGTTCAGCTGTTTATAAATTTTTGCTTTGCGGGCGTTGGAAAAGAAAGACTGCTTCCTTGAGTAGTGGCGCTGTTTCTGCTCAGAAGTAAACCCTACTTAGGTTATGTAGGATTATTTCCAGACGACTTTGAGTAAGATTTTTCCCCTCCTTTCCCCCGGAACTCTAGAACTCCAAACTCTCTCTTTCATAAGGAAAGGCTCCAAAATGGCTGTTAAGTTCTTCTCCGGAGCTAGATGTAGGGAAACATTTCTCTTAGCAATAACAATTATACTGTACTTATATACTGCTTAGTGCAATCTCTGGCCAGTTCACAATGTCATTAGCATTTTGCCCCAAACATATTGGGTACTCATTTTACCAGCCTCGGACTAATGGAAGGCCATGTCAACCTTGTGTCCGTCAGGATTGAACTCACAACACTTAGGCTGCAGTACAGCAGTTTAACCACCCAGACCACCAGGGATCTCCTGCCCTTTCCTTATGAAAGAGAGGGTTTGGAGGAAGAATGAATGAGGCTCTTTGCCTTTGAACAAGAAAAGGGGAAATAAAATTAGGCATGTATAACATACACCTAAGAATATGGCCTGCAGGTTTGTATACATTCCACATGGGTACAAGTTTACTTGTGAGGAGGTTTTACATAGCATGTCTCCTGGACTTGTTCTTTAGTACAGTATAGTAAAACCCCGGATAACGTATGACTTGGTTCCACAAGTCATGATGTTATCCGATTTTTAGCGTTGTCCGATGCATGCATCAAACAACGCTAAAAAAAAAAAGCCCTGACTTCAGGGACAAACCACTTTAAAGGCAGGCAGGGAAAGAAAGAGACGCGATCGGGTCTCTTTCTTTTCCTCCCTGCCTTTAAAACTAGCTTTAAAGGCAGGGAGGAAAAGAGTGAGACCCGATACGTCTCATTCTTTTCCTCCCTGTATTTAAACTACATGCAGGGAGGGAAGAGAGAGATGTGATTGGTTCTCTCTCTCTTCCCTCCCTGCATGTAGTTTAAATGCAGGGAAGAAAAGAGTGGGTCTCTCTCTTTCCCTCCCTGTATTTAAACTACAGGCAGGGAGAGAAGAGAGAGAGAACCAATCATGTCTCTTTCTTTCCCTCTCTGCATTTGAACTACAGGGAGGGAGGGAAGAGAGAGAGACGCAATCACGTCTCTCTCTTTCCTCCTTCCCTGTAGTTTAAATACAGGGAGGGAAAGAAAGAGACACAAGCAGTCTCTGCGATTGCAGTAGGGCCGGGGGAAAGGTGTGCGCCTTTCCCCAACCCTACTGCAGTCGCAGAGACCGCTGCAGGTGGGGGGTGGATTGGGTAGAAGTTCTACCCAAACCACCCCAAACCCGCAGACCATTGCCTCATATAACGCTAAGAATCATTATCCAGAATCGTTATCCGATGCAAGTTTTTTCCAAAAAACTTGCATCGTTATCAGATTCTAGCGTTATCCGATGCAATTGTTATCCGGGGTATTACTGTATGTCTCTTTAAGATCAGGGCTTGTGGAGGCTAAAATCTTAGATCATTCTGACTAGTCCAGCCTGAAAGCTGGCAATCCTGAGTCCTGAAGAAGGATTGTTCCTAGTCATGTTGGTGTCTCAACAAGCAAGCATCCCTTCTTCCAAATTTATCATCACTTGTGCCAAATGGAGTTAACTTTTGGAACAGGCATGCCAGCTACCGCTCCAGAGCAGTAGTGGAGAAATCTTTGGTTCTCCAGATGTTGTTGGTCCAATTTCCAGCCTTCCTTATTACAAACCAGAGTGGGCTCTTGTCTTTTTAGCTCTTGCCAACCTAGTAGTTTGGGGGGGGGGGGGGGAATGGCAGGTAGAGTCTAAGGACACTACCGTTAGGGATTTAGTGCGTGTATTTGATGTGTTGAATTATGCTCATTAGTTCATTTATTTCTTTTATTTCATTCATTAGTTAAGGGTGATGTTTCAAATGGGGGAAAATAAAGACATTGAGTTCGTAAAATTAAGGTTTTCATAAAATGTTCATAAAATCTAAGGTTTTCTCAGCTAAGTTAAAGGTCACCCTTGATCGAAAGTCAGTCATATCTGACTCTAGATTTCAGTGCTCATCTCTGTTTATAGCCAAAGAGCCACGCTGTCTGTGTGTGCAGACATTTCCATGGACATGTGGCAGGCATGGAAAGCTGTTTACCTTCCCACCAAGGTGGCCCCTATTTATCTTCTTACAATTTCTTGCTTTTGAACTGCTACAGTGTGTTAACCCAAAACTAGAAATCCCAATTTCATTTGTGTTTATTATTTTTTTATATTTTGTTTTTCAATAAAGCTTTTAACCTTTATTTTCCATTCTCCCTAACTCTACCCACTATGCACACGTGTCCATAAGCAGCCCACTGTACACACAGCAATTCACCACAGGTGAATAACTGCAAAGGATCTATTTTAATAAATATTTCAATAGTCAAACCACAAAGTAAAAGAGTTTTTCCTTCACGATTCCTTGAAAGCAGTTCTTCAGTAAGAGGGAGAGCTATAAGGGAAAGTGGTTATGACTTTAAAGGAGAAACTTGCTACAGTGTACCCATTCTCACAACAATGTATCTATTCTGGTGTGGAGAGATACTTTTTTAAAAGGAAAGGTTAGAAAGAAAGTGTTTTTTGTTTTGTTTTAAACCTTCATAGAAAAGGTTTCTGAAGTCCGATCCAAATTGTATAAATGTCACAAGAAAGGTTATTATGTCTTCTATCAATCATACTTTGGATCACTCCAATCTGTTGATCAGTTTGGTCGCAGGCTCACCGCCAACCGATCCCCCCTTGAAAGGCCCACAGGCCTTTTTACAAATCAAAATTTTCCTTAATATCTTTGTTGTTGATTCCTGCTTCAGTGTCATTCTTCTCCACATGTTGTATTCGAACCGCATCCACCTCAGGAAGTTATAATATTTGGTTTCTAACACAGTTTTCCCTTTTGTTTTTGCATTTTTGTGACTTTATTTGAGTGGTTTTTTGTAAAATGCTTCATAATTTTTCCCAAAGTCCAATTTCAAATGTAATAGTGTCACCACAAAGGTTATTCTTTTCTGCTTCAAATGCATTTTGGGTCACCTGAATTGGTTCTGTGGTTTGGTTGCTGGGCCGCCGGAAACTGATTCCCCCACAAAGACTGCATTTTTCAAGGCAACTTTTGGAAGTAATGACATCATCACTTTTTGCTTTTGGCCAATGGCTCCTTACATTTCTAAAAGTCACCGAGATGAGCTTTCAGTCGATGTAACCATTATTTTCATGGGTACTTTAGTTTTGTGACGGCAACTCATCAAAAGTACATGATTTTCGTTACATCGCAAAAGCTGCCAGACCACCCAACCAAAACATAAGACATTCATAGAATTCAAGTCAAAAAAGACATTGTAAGTAGATAAATAGGTACTACTTTCGCAGGAAAAGCAATAGCATTCTGTGCGCTCCAGCATCTAGTCATGCCTGTCACATGATCATGGAAATGTCTGCAGACATTTCCTTTTCAACCTTTTCAAACCAGGGGCCAGGTAATACTCTTTCAGTCAGCTTTGAGGGCCAGATGGCCATTTTGCCCTGCCTGCACAAGGGGTGGTGGTGACCATTTTGTCCTAACAGTTTCAAAGGAGTGGCCACTTTGTTTCTTGAATGCCCTTGGAGGCATGGAGGGCCACATGAAATGGTGCCATGGGCTGGATCCGGCCCACAGGCCTGAGATTAGGAACCCTTGCTTTGGCTGAAAACAGAGATGAGCTCTGCTCCCTAGAGTCAGACATGACTGGCTTTAGCAACATGTTCAGACCATATCTTACTAAGGTGACTCAACATTATTGTCGGGGCTTCGATCACATTCTCACTCAATTCTTCTGGAATGTTCTATTTGGTTAAATTTTGGGGTGGGGGGACTCATCCTTCTTCTGTATGATATCCCCCCTTCCCACGGGCTTAACCCCAAGCTACTTGCGTGGTCCTGTTCCACATGTGATCGTAGTTGTGTGTATCACTGAGCTAGAAGCTGCAGTCCATAGAGTAATTTTTCCAGCTTGATATAAGAGCCGATTCCACCAGTTTCAGGACAACGCCCCCTCCAAGCAATGCGTTTGCCAAATCCAGATGGACTTGACTTCAAATACAGAATACAGTATCTGCCTTTCATATGTATCACTGCATCTAAACCCAGTAAAGTCATCAAAGCAACAGGGGGTGTCGATGTGGGGAAGTCGTTTCTGGGCAGCTGCAAGTTTCTTATTATGGCTGCTCCTGCCTGCTGTTTCGGTCTTCACTTCCTTTGTGCTCCTTACGTGCCAAAGGGAAAGAATTTCTGAGAAGACTGAATGGCATGAATGTGCATCAAAGTGGCATAAAATTACAGCTCTGAGAAAAAAAGCATTTTATACTGCTCCTAAAAGACTTACTTTTATAAAGGGGGAAAAATAGAAAAAGAAGAAAAATTCCAGGGAAAACTTTGCCTTTCAAAAGCATTGTAAGACCCTGGCAGCCTAATCCTGATAGTCTCAAGGGAGCCTGAACTTTGTTTTTGAGGAGAAGGTAAGTACACTACAGAAGGAAAGTCCTTTTTAAAAAAAAAAATACACACGTATCCTGTATGTTTGATGTGTGAACATCACCAAATATGTTTTGCACAAATCCTCAATGATTTCACAGTTCCCTCTGGCCATATCACCAAATCTCCACTTTAGGGCCATTTCCATCTTTGAAATTTACAGGTCTTTTGCCCATTTAAAATACAGCATAACATAAATTACAAAAAAATGATGCTGGCATACAATGGGAGTACCTGTTTTCCTGGTGTGGGGGACAGATCTTAATCCATTTAGTTTTGCCTTTTCAGTTAACATACAGTAATTTGAAAAGGACTCCACAAAAATATATAGTGAAACTTGTTAAAAACTTAAACTCTATCTTTCCATGTTCCCCAGTTATACATGCCCCTCCCCCTGCAAAGTGGAGTAGGCTGCTGCAACAAGGAGAAGGAGAAAGATGCAAAGTCTCACAATTGTCCTGAGGTGGAAGCAGAAGTGTTTATCAAGGGGAACTGAGTTCCGTAGCTGGTCGTTGGTAAACAGAGTCTAGAGGGGAATCCAAGAGCGTAACCAAGGGGTGCCCATGGGCCAGATCTGGCCCCAACACCAATTGATCCGGCCCACACCACCCTTGTTGATCCCAGAAGCGGAAGTAAAATGCGTCCATTCAGGCGTGTTTTACTTCCACTTCCAGGAGTGACAATGGTGGCATGGGCTAGATTAATTGGTGTCTGTAGTTTGGGCACCCCTGGTTTAAGCAGAAAAAATGGTGCAAAATATATCTGTTGCAAAACATTGCAAAGCATGTTTTACTTCCACTTCCATTGGGGGGAACCACATGACTGGCCCGCTGACCCACGTGACTGGCCCATGGCTCAAAAAATTTGAGCATCCCTGGTGTAGTTGAATTCCAGGCAGAAGGTCCAAGGTACGAGAGTAATCAAGCAGGCAGGTATACAGGTTAGAGTGTCGCAGAGTCAGAAAGCACAAGTGTTGTTCTGACAAAGTTAGAGCAAACACACATGCCTTAAGAACACTTCAAGGCTCTACAGGTGGGAGTGATCTCTGCAAATGAGCTCTTGCTTCCCTTCTCTGCACCTAAAATTGGTTTTGCAGCTGTAATCTACAATGCTCTGATGTTGATGGCTCAGCTCCATCACTGTCATCTGAGATTGCTGGCTGTGCTGTCATTTCCTGATCAAGTGGATCAGGGAGAGGCAGACAAGCTGACAGCGGCCTGAGTGGCCATCTGACAGCTTTCATCCTCCAAGTCAGTGGTTAAGAAGTTCAACTTGTTAGCTGGAAGACCAACAAGCCAATAGTTTGAGACCCAAGTACAGTATGATGGAATGAGCTCCTGTCGTCTGTCCCAGCTCCTACCAACCTAGCAGTCCAAAAGCAAGAAGTTGCAAGTAGATTATTAGGGACTATTTTAGTGGGGAAAAGCTCTTGGGGACATGAAAGGACCCTCATTCGGGCGTTCCCTGATCAGAGTTCCTCCAGCAAAAATCCTTTCAACCCAGAAAGCACCTTTGTGTGCTTCTGACACAATTTAAAAAAAATCATTGGATTCAGAGTCCAGGGCCACAACACCAATACTGTTGAGTAAAAGAGGGGAGGGGGATAGGCTGGGTAGATGTAAGAACTCTTTGGCCCAAAAATTGCTACACTTAATGATTCCATTTCCTTGCAGTCCAAACTTTTGTAGTCCAAAAAGGTTAGTTGTCTTTGGACAGAACTTTGTTTTGAATTCTTTCATTTGATGGAAGCTCCAGAAAGAACTGGCTGAAGAGAAGAACCGTAAAGACCAGGAAACAAAGTACAGTACTGTACATAAAAAGTTCAATCTCTTCATTCATGTAATTAAGTGTAATATCTAGATCCATTCTGATCAGTTTCCAAGAGGAGATAGACAGGAGCTAAAGTCTGCTTAGAACTTGTTCCTCTCGGAAATGTACTTCTAACTAATCCCATATGGGTGAGGAGAAAGTATGTCTTGCAATATGAACAGAAGACAGAATCAGAGTTTAGGATGACCTTAACAGGATGAGAACTGAATCAAAACAAACAAAATGTGTTTCAAGAGGGAGGAAAAAGAGGAAGGTGTACATTTGGCAAGAAACTTTTGATGCACAGATCTCAAATGGGTGACATGGAGCTTGGCAGTGGTACATGTGAAAAAGATCTAGGGCTTTTGGCAGACCAGAAGTTAAATATGAACCAACATGAGTGTGAAATGGTGACAAAAGAAACTTATACAGTACTGTGTTGCATCAACAAAAATATAGGATCCAAATCAAAATAAGTTATAGCATCACTTTATTCTGTCCTAATCAGACCTTCTTGGAAAACATGTGACCTGGCCACTCAACCACATTTGGATACCATATTGCAGTGATGGCGAACCTTGGCACTCCAGCTGTTCTTGGACTTCAATTCCCAGAAGCCCAATCAGCTCTCCTGCTGTTCAGGTCTTCTGAGAATTGAAGTTCAAGAACACTTGGAGTACCAAGGTTCACCATCACTGCAATATTGTATTAAGCATATCAACCAGCTGGACATGTCCAGAAGGAGGCAAAAGAGTAGTAAACCAAAACCCAACCAAAAAGTTGAGGATGGCAAACAGATAAGGGAGGAGTTCCCAACCTGCGGCACATTTCATATGGCCCACGTTGCTGCCGCACCAGAAGCGGAAGTGGACACATTTATGGCTGCCATAAAACACGTCCGTGACTGTCATAAACACGTTTACAATAGCCTCAGATGCATTTTACGGCAGCGTTTACACCAGGGTAAACCGTGTGACTTGCCCACTCAGCTGTCCGCAGTGCGTGGTCTGGCCCGTGGTGTAAAAAGATTGGGAACCCCTGAGTTAAGGAATTTGAGTACAGTAATACCCCAGTTAACACACAGGATAAGTTGGCTGTAGTTTGGGCACCCTTGGTATATAGCACTCTACATTCTCCACGTATGTTAACTGGAAAGGGGGATTTGTCTGAGTGTACACTACAGTGGCTTAGTGGTTAAGATGCGGAACTTGACAACTGGAAGGTTGGCAGGTCAGCAGTTTGAGACCTGAGTGTTGCATGATGGAGTGAGGTCTTGTCTTTGTCCCAGCTCCTGCCAACCTAGCAGTTCGAAAACAAGAAATTGCAAGTAGATAAATAGGTACTACTTTGGTGGGAAGGTAAACAGTTTTCTGTGTCTAGTCATGTCTGCCACATATCCATGGAAATGTCTGCAAACACAAACAGTGCTGGCTCATTCACTATAAGCAGAGATGAGCACTGAGCCATAGAGTCAGATACAACTGACTTTTGAGCAAGGGTGGCCTTTACCTTTATCTTACACTTCATTCATAGCAACCCTTGGGAGGAAGAGGTGAAGCAGAGGAAAGGAACAGGCAGGGGAACTAAAGCAGAGGCTGCGTAGCGATGCTGTGAAATTGAGTTTGAGCTTCCCTAACATTGTCTTTCTACCTGGCTGCTTGTTTTCCCACAATCTCTCTTACTAGCACATGCAATATGGATATATGTTCTGTCTCTTCCATCCAACATTATGGTAAATCACGTGCTCACATGCGCCACAAAATGACCACCCACATTTGCACACTGTGGTAAAATAGTGCTATGTGGGACAGTGTTTTGTGGATCCAAATGCATCTTTAACCTGAAGAAGAGAAGATTAGAAGGTGATATGAGTGCCATCTTCAAATATTTAAAGGGCGGCTGGGTGGAAGACGGAATAAGCTCTTTTCTTTTCTTGCTATGCCGGATAATCAGATCAAAAGTATTGGTTCAAATTACAAGGAGGTTTTGTCTAAGCAACAAGAACTTCCTTGAAGCATGGGCTGTTTAACATTAAAATTTATTACCTCAGTGGAGTGGTGAAGTCTCCTTCACAGGCATTTTAAGCAAAGATTATACAGCCATCTGAAATACATGCTTTAACGGTAGATTCCCTACTTCTGCAGCAGTTTGGACTCAGTGTCTCTTAGGACTTCTTCCAGCACTAGTTCCACGATCCTATTACGTTTCCAATGGTACACTAGGGGTAAAAACTGAGTTTTCCTTCCAACCTTTGGTCTTTGGGCTTCAATTCCCAGAAATCTAAGTACACTGATCAGCCAATGTACTGTCTGAGGCTTCTAGGAATTGAAGTTCCCCTGTGGGGTGTAGGCCTCACTGGTCTAGATCCATTATTAATGACAATCCAAATTTAGGCATGTGGGTTGAAATCTTACATACACTCACTTAGAAAAAACACTCCATTGAATTCAGAAGAACTAATTTTTGAGCAAAAAGGTACAGGATTGCAGTACCACCGTTGCAAGGCCATATATGTTTACTAGAAATAAGTTTCATTGGCTTCCTCCTAAGAAAATTAGTGGAGAATTACAGGCTAAATTTGGATCAGGAACAAGAAAAGATTAATTGGAGCATTAAAGCAATCAAGTACAATGGGAATAAACATGAATAAACATGTTTAAATTTAGGTAAAGGTAAAGCTGGCTCTTTGGCTATAAACAGAGATGAGCACTGAACTCTAGAGTCAGATACGACTGGCTTTCGAGCAAGGGTGACCTTTACCTTTACAGTACTTTATACAATTTTATTTAATACTGTTATACCTCTGCAAGTGCTGTAATACAGTACGGAAGACACTGAATGTCTCATCTACTTTATATGAATCAGACAACTCTACTCATAAAGGATGCCATGGCCTGGTTTTTTGGGTGGGTGACATTCATATACATCACAGCCTATCCCATTTAGCATGGAACTCAAACCTTTGGATAGTATGTTGAGGCAACCATATCACACTGCCTAGGACCTGCTACCTGAAGTAGTTACAGCTTGATAGTCCAATTCCTCTGTTAATGAACCATTGCCACTTGATCTATATTACTAATGTCCTCACACAGTCAAGGGAATACAGTACATACTGTATAAACATAGATGATTTGTATTCCTTGTGTTTAAAGAAGTGAATTTTGAACCATTAGCCCTCACACTGAAACAAAGGGTGATAGTCTTCAAAAGTACCATAATATTTTGCACCTTTAATTTGCCAACATGTTGGGACAGATTAATGTAACGGGTGCATTTTACTTCCACTTCCGGGAGCGACGAGGAGGATATGGGCCAGATGAATTGCAGTAAACCCATTTGTGCGGATTCACAGGGGCTAGGGCTTCTGGGAATTGAAGTCCAAGAACATCTGGAGTGCCAAGGTTCGCCATCACGGTCTTAGGGCAACACGCTGGGTTAGGGATAAAGGGCAGGCCATGTGGTTCACACAGCTGTCTCTGTGAAAACAGGGATTCCAGGGTCTCTGATGGAAGGGCTTGTGAAGCTGCTGCTCCCATTAGTATCTGCTGTATCAGATGGTTTCTTCACTCTGCCTGATGGTAGGACTAGCTCTGATTCCTGCTTTGAGTAAGAAACCTCTGGCTTTCCAGATGTCTTGGTTGGATATTGACTTTAAGAAGCCCAAGCCAATGTAAAGGATGGGCAAATGACAAAAGATGGTTAGAGTTATCCTCCAAAATATATGGAAGGTGAAATATTCCCCACTCCCAGTTCCTGCTCAGATATCCAAAGATGCATATCCAGAGTCCATATATTTCTTCCTCACTCACATATGCACTTAATAAGGAAATGTTCAGGTGGCTTCTGCTGTTACATAAGTGTCTAGCCATCCTTCCCATAGCACAGTGTCTGTATGAGTCTCAGAGAAAGGGGGTGGGGTGGGGGAATGTCTATGGAAAAGGAAGTAGAGCCAGTACATACCAACACCCTAGCAATTCCTGGCTGGAATAGTAGCCCCAGGGACATTTTCCCAGCTGGTCTAGATTACTGTATAGAAGATGGACGCTTTGATTTGTTAAAGGCTGGGATGGTGTGGATCTAGCTGAAGCAGCAAAATATCTCATCTCCTTCAACAGTGTTTTCTTCCTCCAGCTGACAGGCATTGTTAGCTGGCTGCATACAAAATGGTAAAACAGCATCCAAAGGTATCTTCCTTAAGTCACCCTAAAACATGGGCTCATCAGCAGTAATCAAATGCATCTACAGGCATGCTAAGGAACTATAAAACACAATTCAGACCTCTCCCCAACCCCTTAAAATAACTTCAAATTAAAAAACAACATTAAAGACTCTTTGCAATAGACCCTGTAACTCCAGTTGTTATAAAGTTTATTGCAGGAGTTCATAGAAAACCTTTCTCGAACACCTTACAAAAGCTGACCACATCCTGGCTAACACCAAGTGTTGTGTGATAAAATGTCTGTCTGGAACAAACCACAGCAGATTCATTGCAAACAAACTTTAGCTCAAAACAGCCCTTCTGGTTAGATCTAAGCAAGCAAATGATCATTCAGAACTGGGACGAGTTTAGTCCAAAGAAAAAGTTTTAAAGACCGCGTTCTGCCAGGGAGGGATTCCGGATATTCTGGCAGAAAATAATGTTGTTGTTTTCAGAGACCCATTCAGGTCTATTGCTTTTAGAAATCTTTGGTGTGCATCTGCCTTCATTTTTGCTGTAAAGATCAGGCAGCTGTTACCTGCATAGAAATTACAGCAATGTCAGATATTTTGTTCCACGCACAATTTAAATGATGAAAAACTTGGAAGACAAAATATTGTCAAGCACCTGTTCTGCTTCCTTGTGCTTAAGTCACATTTTTCGTTCTTCTGCTCTTTGAAAACTCTGTTTTAAAATATCTGCCATTCACATGCTAGAAGCAAATCCTACCTCCTGGTTTTTGGTTTTTGTATGTGTCCAATAAAACCAAAAACATGTCATTGACTTATAGATTCTGGGAAAGCTGGACCAATATTGTCTATAAATGCACAGGGAAACTATAGGTAACAAGCAGACCTGTTTTAAATAGTGTGGCACTGTATCCAGTGAATGCTCCTTTAACCATTTAACCATTTGTCAGATATGGAGTTCAAATCTGTGGGACCTAGTCTGTATTTTATTCTTTTTAAGGTCCCATATGCATTCCGGGTATTGGCTATCACCATGGCTATAGTCTTCCAGTTCTTTTCGGGCATCCCCTGAGTGGAGTTTTTCCAGCAAAAATCCTTTCAACCCAGAATAATTTCTGACAAAATTATTATTACTCCTCGGAACAGTTCTTCTGAGGACATTCCACAGCAGTCTCTCAGGTTTTTCAGCCATGAAGTCCGTTTTCATCCGGACAGTGGTGGGCAGCAAAAAAAATCGCTGCCACACCATGGGCGGAGCCTATGTCCTGGGCGGAGCCTACGTCCTGGGCGGAGCCTACGTCCTGGGCGATCTAGTCATCCCTGCCATATGGCCATGTATACATCTGCAAACACAGGCAGCACTGGCTCTTTGACTGTAAATGGAGATGAGCACTGCACCCTAGAGTTGGATATGACTGGCTTTTGAGCGAGGGAGACCTTGAACCACTTGCAGGGACAAAACCTGATGGGGCAGGGCAGGGAGGTGGGTGTGGCCACCCAATTTTCCTACCACCCCCACCCGAAGGACACTCAATTTCGCCATTTCCCTGCCCAGAGGCCACCCAATTTTTCTATCCCCCTTCCGGGGGGTGGTGCAAACCTGTTGCTGCTCACCACTGCATCTGGAGCCTCTCTTCCAGTGGATCTTTCCTTGCAGAGCAAGTTGGAGTATTCTATACTTTATGTTATTCCTCCTAATATGCCCAAGATATTGGAGCTTTCTTAATGGTCTTAAACAGTTTTTGTTCTTTATCCATCCAGTGCAAGACTTCTACATTAGTCACATGGTCAATCCATGACATCCTTAGCAGCCATTTGTAGATCGACATTTCAAAAGCTTTGATTCTCTTTTCAGCTGCTTTAGTTTGTCCAAGTGTCGACTCCAAATAGCAATACAGGTACTGGGAATACGTAACATCTCACTATTTGGATCTTTGTAGTGAGGGCTAGATCTCTACTGCATAACAACTGGGAGCCATGAAATCCACCCATCGAGGCTAGGTGCAAAAATGTAGCTCAGATAAATGAATGTGCATTATGAAATAAAGAACATAATGCCTCTGACCAGCTGCTCATATATGCAGGGGCGTGCTGGCTAAGCTAATAGGGCACTGGACAGGGAGTGATGAGGGAGTCTAACGTGAACAAAATATGTACATTCCCAGTGGCCTCCTAATTTCAACTCCCCTCTGGGGATTCAAACCAACAATCTCCTGCTTACAAGGCTAAATTGCAATCTCTAAGCCACAGCAGCTCCACTGTTAATGGAACTGCTTTTGTAATCTTATCTTTGGCAGCACTGGAAGAGGCAGGCAGGCATCGGAACACGGAGCCCCATTCCTTTGCTCAATCGTTCCAGGCATCGCAGCTCAGCTCTTTGGATTGGTACCCAAGGGGGACACCATGGTACTGGGGCCCTGGGGAGGGGGCGGCGATGAGCTGAGTCACGGTTGCTTGATGGGCCAGGCCACCACTGCATATATGGCTAAGGAACTGTTCTACAAGCACATCATTTCACAATCAAGTCTAGATCACAACCATGTTTTTTCAGTAATTTACTTGGTCGGTGGGGTGGGGTGGGGGTGTATAGTTGCTGTCATTAGAAAACTGAGATTTGGATATCCTTGCTGATTGACCAGTAGATTACATTCTGTTTTCTGCCCACCTGTAAAAAACAGGCCAGAATCTTACTTATACATATCTTGCTACAGTTAATTGACTGGATGCCAAGGCATGTTTCAGGAAATATTTCAGCTGTGTGCCTGGTCATGTACCCCATTACACATATAGTAGGTTTCTGTCTATAATTACTGAAAATTGTATTTACAGAGAGATTTGGCTCTTATTAATACAAAATATGAAAAGTGAAGTATGTACTGCAGAAAGATTGAATAGGAAATCTATCCTTCCCACATCACTGAGTACAGTATTTGTTGTAATAATGTTGCAATAACAATAAAGGGCATTCAATAGTTTTAAAATTTTATATACATGGTTAACTATTCTTAAAATAACTGTCAGGAAGGACAGTATTGTTATTTCATTATTTCCAAATTCTTGTTACATGATCGAACTGAAGCTTAGAAAGGCAGCGCTTTACATAAAGCTGCCGGTAGGGGGTCACTGTGGTGTAAAACAATCTTGGGTCTCCAGGTGTTCTTGGAGACCCAAGAACACCTGGACACTTTAATTCCCAGAAGTCCATGTCAGTACACCTGTTGATCAGTGCTCCTGGGACCTGAAGTCCAAGAACATCTGGGGACCCAACTGTAACAAGGTGTTGAACTGGGATCTTGAAGGCTTCTACTCTTATTTCTCTCCATGCTTACATCCATATATAACTGAGATCCTGTCACAATGAAAATTAGAAAACTAGAGATTTCTTGGCTGATACCTCAAACTGGCTACTCATATTCCTGCTATATTTCTTTAAAGAAGTAGCCCCAAAGGAAAAGAGAACCAAGCACCAAGTGACATAAGCTGAAGTGCAGCATTGATAGCCACCTTTTTTACTTACTTACTTACTTACTTACTTACTTACTTACTTACTTACTTACTTACTTACTTACTTACTTACTTACTTACTACATTTCTATACTGCCCATTTGGGTGGTATCCCACTCGGGGTGGTGTACAAGCAGATATCAAATAACATGACAGAACACACAACAAATCAAAACAGAACCAACAAATACATCTCAAAATAAAATAAAATAACTGGTGTCTGAGGGCATAGGGGATCAACCTGACTAACTAATTCATAGCTATTAATAGCAGAACCTCAAAGGAAGGAAAGCAGTAATTTCCCAGTTCTTTTGAAAATGATGCTAACAAAGGAAGAGTACGGTACACACACAGCTAACTGTTGTTATAAGCACTTTATGGAATAGCCAGTTTTCATGGGCTTTCAAGTTCTTCCAAAGAATATCCAACACATTTATTTGCAAGGTTCTTTTCAGGATTTCCTCAAACTATTTTAATCATGTTACTCTTGGAAGAACATCCCATGTCAACTTGTAGATGGAGACTCAAATGCTTAAGTGTTTCTATATTCATCTATAGTTTATTTATTTGAAAATCTTTGCATTAGGATTATTTCTTCAGAATAAATAAAATCTCACTGTGAAAACAAAGTTTGGGGAATGAATTCAGTACTAATTAGCAACCCTTCAACATACTCACTTGTATGTACAAGAAGGTTCAAGCTACACACACACACATATATCTCAATACAGTACTGTATATCAAATGGAATTCTACAATAATTTTATTATCATACCACCTGAAATTGACAATTTAGCGACACGTAACCCTGTTTTAATATGTAGGCTATAAGAGATCACATTAACTGTCAGTCAAAATTCAACATCACAACTCCATTTGGACCTCGACCTTTTGTCTGGGCAGAAGTTTAATTCCTTAATACTGGGAATAAGTTGGCTTTTTCCACCCCCACCCCCAATAGAGCTCTTCTTTCACAGCTCATGAAATTCAGCACATTAAAGTTTTCTCTCTTGTACCATGAATAAGCAATTCCATATATAACCTGGGCATCCAAGTGTCTCATTGTCACCCAGTAATTAATGTAAAAGGCTCTGGGGACAGAAAAATATTGACAAATAGATGTGAATGTATTCTTGCATTTATACTAACAAAAAAGTTTGTCAACTACTCTTCTATACTCTAGATCTGCAAAAATACTGAATTTATCTCACTTCATAACACTGCTGACCATTGTTCTTCTAGTAGGCTAACTGTGCTTATTTGTGTGACAGGTAAACATTCACAACAACAACAAGAAAAAGTTTTCTCATGTCTAAGATTTCTCCTCTGGATGGCCCATAGTGTGGTTGGTAGAATTTATACTTACCTGCATGCAGAAAGTCCCAGGCAAGGCAAGGCTGGAAATTACTTCTGGAAAGGTATATGGCCAGTGGGTAAAGACAACTCTTCCCCTGCTTGCGCCCTCTATAGATGTCATGCTACAACACCCATCAACCTCAACCAGCATCGTCTTCTTCATCTGTGTCTAGGGCAGATGTAAAACTGGATGTAAAAATGAAGCCATCACTTGGTGGGTTCATTGTACAGTTCCCTTCACTTGACCTAGTGGGAGATAGATTAGCTGGCAACACAAGGTTGCCGTTACCAGGGTATGCCTTGTTGTAGTTCAAAAATATCACAGTTTTCAAGGATGCTCTTTCTGTGTCCCCCAAACAGTATGGTGTGAGCGTGCCCTTTAAATTTGTTTGGACTCCAGTTCTCAGAGTTCACCACCCAAGGCCTCAGGGTTGTCAGGTTAGTTGACTGCACCTGATAATCAGTGTTGAGTTGCTGGTAAGATGGTCTACTCCATTACCATAGCAGGACAATCTGGCCAGACTTCAAGCTGTGGAAAACTAATGTAGAAACCACTGAAGCAGATGAGTCATGGTTTTGACTATAGAAAAAAGCTACCAGAATCCATAATATTAGATAAGCAGATAAGCAGATTGAGCCTGGAATCAGAAGAAGGAAAAGAAGTGGGAAATGCAGTGTTGAATCCCAAGAAACTAAAGCGTTATTGGGGGTGGGGGAACAACTGGAACAATTTGTCAGACAAAGCAAGCCTTTCCTAGTCTCAGAGAAATTGTTAGTTCATGCAATGCATGGCTTCTTCTGTGGGCTGCTTTGCATGATATCAACACAAGGCCTCGTAAATTCTCTGGAAACCTACCAACTTTATGCTAAGGCACTGAGAGGGGGGACTAATATTTGGTGTCCCTGTTCGGAGGTTGTCTCCTGTAATGTACATGAGAAAAACTGGCTTTCCTCTTTGCTCGTTTTGGCTGGAAAGAAAATAACCTTTGGGGATTAAAAAACAAAGGATCCCTTTTTATTACTAGTAGCCAGCCAAGCCCACCCACAAGCCATGTTTAATATTGAAGTTGAGGGGAACAATGCATTCTTATTACATTATTTCATATATATATAGGTATATATCTGGACATAGATATAAATAATGAACACAATGTGATTGTTTGAGTGTAGGTATATATTTTCTACATAAGCATAGAACTCCAGCCCTGCCTACAGGTCTTATGATTTACAATAGGAGGGCAACATTTTGGAAACTGCAGTTAATGAGTTATGGTGGTGCCCCACAAATGTGCAAAAACATTTCGTGTACATTATGCTTGGGGGGGGGGATGCTCTTCAAGTGAGCAATTTTATTCTTTACTGTACTCGATTTTAGAAAGCCTTTGCACTACTACAGGCATGGATATCTACTTGAGCTGCAATAGAGAGTGAAGTTTTCTTGAAAAGGAAACCAACCAGAGAGAAGCTAGAAGTTTCTCTCAAAAAGTTAAACATTAAAAAAGTGGGAAATAAGGGAAAGGAGAGGGGAAGGATCCCCCCCCCATCTGTGGGGTCAGGTCTGTTTTGGCTGCCTGTCCCTGGTTTAAATTACCACTGCAGTGAAGGAAGGCTTATCTGCCTGGTCATTCAGAGCGTCCAACAGGGAAGAGCAAGAACAAGTTTCAACTGGATCGCCTAAAAGCTTTTTCTTTGCATTATCCGAATTTATTACTTGGAAACTAAATATTTGCTCAAAGAACCTCTGGAGGTGTTCAAGTACACAGGCAACTTCTCTCTCTCTCATTCTATAGAGAGGAGGGGAGCTGAGAAATTTCTTTCCCTGCAGTAGTCACATACTCCACCCATATTCTCAAATCCTGTGATAACAGGGAATTCTTCAACTTCAAGGTTGTTCTGTGGTGGGTTTTCTTCCTTGATTACTACTACACGATCAGCTTTCCAATTGCTTAAGAGCCCCCATCCTTTTTGTTTTAATACATTCATTCATCTTGGGACTGCGGTGGCTCAAGTGATTAAGACACTGAACTCAAAGACTGGAAGGTTAGAGTTCGATTCCCAAGTACTGCACAACGGAATGAATTCCTGTCTCTGTCCCAGCTCCTGCCAACCTAGCAGTATGAATGCAAGAAATTGCAAGTAGATAAATAGGAACCACTGTGGTGGGAAGGTAAACAGCATTCTGTGCACTCCAGTGTCTAGTCATGCCTGCCACATATCCACGGAAACGTCTACAGATGCAGACAGCACTGGATTTTTTGCTATAAGCAGAGATGAGCACTGAACCCTAGAGTCGGATACGACTGGCTTGACCTTTACCTTCATCTTCAGAATCATCTTCTCTTAGAGGCAGATGACCAACTGAGGTTAATCGCTGGATCATCCTGAACTTCTCCCAGGAAGCTGTGAGTTTTAAAAGCACATAAGAATCCTTCAAAACTCCCATCTCCCATTGACGTAGGTTCTGTCAAGAGTAGTGTCAATAGTCTTGGCTTAGTAAAGATTTGAAATCTTAACAAGTCTCCCTCCCTTCAAATAGGGTGTCTTTCAGAGGAATTTGGCTACAACTTCCATCATCTCAAGATATTTAAGATATAAAATATATCTGGAGGAAGAAAACTGAGTTAATCAGTTCACAGGATTCAGAATCCCAGAGACATATTGAAACCACTGGTCTTAGGAGACCCTTCTTTACTAGAGCCGGAATACTGGAGACATGTGATATGAATAAGGACATCCATGAAGCTTCTGCTAGAAGTAGGTTGTGATCCAGACCTTCCCAATCTGGGACAGTCTTCTTGATTGAACAGATTTTTCGAGCCCCACTGCCTTCATCCACTTATTTGAAAATGTGTTATAATAACATACAAAGCTGAAATTAACATATCTAAAACAAAAAGGAATTATTAACAGCATTTCCTCTTGACAACATAAGGTCGTCCTCAGTGCACATTGAAGGTAATCGTGTGCATTGTGTCATATGGGCGATGGTTTGCTCTTCTCCGCATTCACACAGGCTACCATCTACAGGGAAACCCCACTTTCTCAGATTAGCCCTTGATCTTCCTACCCTGGCTCACAGTCTGTTTAAAGCTTTCCATACAGGCCATGGTTTCTCATGGCCAGGCGGTAGAGAATTATGTGGTTCTGCCCAGTTATCTGATAGCTCCTTGCTTGCCTTCCAAAGTGCTAGGACGGTCTGTGGGGGGTGGTTGTTGGGGGGGTGGGTGGGCAGAAGTCATGAGGAAACTGTGCCTTGATTTCAGTCTCTGGTGGTTGGTGGTCAAATGGCAGGTGTGTTTCCAAGGATCTTGCTTTGATCCACTCTTTCTGAGCAGCACTTTCTCTGCGAAATGTTGGTGGAGGGATGCCAGCTAAGTAATACACTTTTTGTATTGGGGTTAGTTTTAGGCATCCTGTGACCAAACTTGCTGTTTCATCTAGGGCCATATCCACCTGCTTTGCATGTGTTGGTCTGCACCACACTCAACTAGCATACTCTCCTGCAGAGTAACATAAAGCTAAAGTTAGGACTGTTTTCCTTGTAACCAGTCTGTGATGTTCCATTAAATACACCTTCTTCTTTCCTTTGGGAATATCTTCAGGTTTTTAAAAATGGTGTTAGAAGCACACACAAAGGTGCTTTCTGGGTTGAAAGGATTTTTGCTGGAGGAACTCCACTCAGGGGACGCCTGAATGAGCCTCCTTTCATGTCCCCAAGATATTTTCCCACCGAAGTAATCCCTATTGATCTACTTGCAATTTCTTGTTTGTAAACTGCTAGGTTGGCAGGAGCTGGGACAGAGACTGGTGCTCATTCTGTCATGCAGTACCCCCGTCTTGAACTGCCAACTTGCCAACCTTCCAGCTAACAAGGTGAGCTTCTCAACCACTGAGCCTAGCCACCGCAGTCTCTTAGATCTTCGGTGAACGTTCAGTTCAAAGTCCTGTTGGCTAGCCTCAAACCAAAATCCAATAGTAAAATCGCAACTAGAACATCCCCAATGAATCAGTAGAATTCACAGAGGTGACTCATCAAATCCCCATTGATCCAATGGTTCTACTCTAGTTGTAGCTACTAGATTTCAGCCATAGCTGTACATTGAGTAGATCTATTGAAACCAATGGGATTTAAGTCATCCTTAATTTAAAATCCTACTGAAATTGACGCTTCATCTCTAAAGCATGACTAAATCTGGATCTAATCCTGAGAATCACAGTGCCTGTCAAAGAGAATAAAGAAATCCCCCTTTTTCTAAACAGCAAAAGTCTACAGTAGGAGTCAGTTGGTCACCAATTCCCTTCACTTTATTGAGGTAGTGGAATATAACCCACGAAGTCTCCTCCTCAAAATATATCTGTTAGTCTTAAACCTGCCTCAATCCAGTTGTTTCAGGAATCTTGACACATGTTAAAATAGATAGATTCAGCTGTTTCTTTCATCTTATCTATTTTATTCCCTAGCAGAAGAACCTCTGGCATGGCAACCACCTGACCTGCGAAGATTCGATTTCTGAACATTTCACCTGCATGGAGTTTCTGTGTGGTGCCAAAAGCTTCATCTACACGGGAATCTTGGCAGGGAGGTTTTTAAAAAATTAGATTTTATATAGAATTGTCAGTGTCTCCAAAGGCTATTGTAGCCGTGTCGTAATACCAACGGAGACTTTGAGACTTCGTCAGCCAGCAGAAACTCCTCACTTGTCTGTGAACTATTTCACCTGCTGACCTCCGTAGATCAAGCCCATGTTGAACTCCAATGAACAAGTCCAGCGAGTTTCCCTTCTGTCAGTTTGGCAACCCTTTTTTGTATATATACTCAGATAAAGAGGAGGTCATGCACCCCTGATTGTGGGGGGAGCACTTCCGACTTGTAAACCTTTGCCCCCAAATCCCATCACAAGCTTAGGTTCTCACGCGGTACACTTTCTGTTCTTGAAGCTACGATGACGACGACAACAACAACAGTTATTTATTTATTTATTGGATACAAATCAACCATTTGATTCACAGTCGAGGACTGGAAAAAGATGAACAGTTCAAGCCCTCACCAAGGACCTAAGAACTGTTAAGGTAATGTCTGCGTATATATGCAGTTCCTAGTGGAGTTGTTTTTTTGGAGAGTTCAGATGTTCAAGTCAGATAAGTCCAAAATGTCCAAATATCTGAGGAGTCCGTTGGGTATTGATCCAAAGGCTCCAATCGGTACAACAGCAGATTTTTTCCTCCGTAGACACTCAACTTCCGTTTGCAAATAATGATATTTTGTGATTTGTTGTTGTTGTTGTTGTTCTTCTTCTTCTTCTTCTTCTCCTCCTCCTCCTCCTCCTCCTCCTCCTCCTCTCCCCCACCCATCTGCAGGTGACTCACAGATACAATTGAAATAGTACAGTGACAACTGGACATTGTTTAATTGAGTGTTTATTGCATTTCTATTCCACCTTGTCTTCAAAGGAGCTGAAGGCTGCTTGTCTGTTTCTTCTTCTCTCCACAGTTTCTCAACAGTCCTGTAAATTACTGTAGTTTGAACTGAGCGAAGGGGACAGACCCGAGACCATCCCGGTGGTTTTCATGGCTCTATGGAGATTCATCTAACAATTTCTAATTGTTGTTTTTGGCTTAAGTCTCGTTAGTTTAAGATCGACTACTTATTCTTACTTGCAATAACCAACAGAAACCAATATAAATGTTTTAAAATAAAGTTCAGTTTATGTTTACTTTAATAAAAAGATTATGTCCACACAGACTGTTGAACTGACAGTAGTAGGTTGCAGAACTCGTCAGATTTTTGTGTCATTTTATAGTACTCTGTTTTTTATAGGACTTCATAGATGATGCTTGATCATCATTGGTCTACTGATACCAATTCTCAACCTAATGCCACATCTGTGTAGTGCCGCCTCTCCCATAATTCCCAAAGTGTACCAGAAGTTCCACATCTGGTTGACTGCACCTATGTGAGATTTTGACAACACTTACAGTGCCTTAATTCTCTTCTACACTTATCAATTAACAAGAACTCGGTTCTTTCTCTCTTTTTACTTTGTTCTTTAAACAAGCAGACCACCAACAATAAAATAGTACATGCCTCTCTCTTTCCACCACAACTGAGTCCAGATGGGGGTGGTAAAGACTTTGTGAACTAGTCTGCTTTTGCCCTTCTTAATTTTGTAACACCATGCCTGAGGAAGGAGAATTGACCTCAAAAGATTGAGCAGTTTTATGCTTTTAAAAAAGTTAGCCTGATAAAGGTGGAATTTATATTTTTATATTTTCATTATTGGTCAACATTGCTGTCCCTGTGTTTCACTGTTATGTTTCAATGTATAGTTGTCTTGAAGTTTTGTTTTTATGTGTGTGTGTCTACACCCCCACCCCCACACCGTTTATTTGAATTCTGGATAATCTGGCATAAAGTACAACCCTCTGTGATTGAAAACCTGTTTATTTCTTTAGGACCCTTTTTTTTTGGCTGGGTATAAATTTAATTAGGCTAAATAAATCAAACCCATCAGACTTATCCCCCCCCTTCAGTTCTTAGTGCACTCTCTGGGTGGTTCACAAGTTAATTAGCATTTCCCCTCAACATGCTGGGTACTCATTTTACCTACCTGAGAAGGATGGAAGACTGAGTCAACCTTGATTCCTGGTCAGGATCAAACTCACATCCTTTTGTTGCAGGACAGCAGTTTAACCACTGCACCTCCAGGGCTCGTAGAACTAAATAGGAGTTACTTTATTTAGCATGGAAGCCTATAGAAATCAATGGTCCTTAAGTCAGTCACAGCTAACTGAACTCCGTTATAATGAACTGGCTGACTAATCTAGACAACCTCCATTTGGTTGTGATGATATATCTCCACTACATCTGTTTTTTGTTGTGGTATAGCAGTGATGGTGAATCTATGGCATTCATGTCAGAGGTGGCACTCGGATCCCTCTCTGTGGACACCCATGCAGTCACACCAGCACAGGTAGGAGTGCTTCTTCCCTCCCCCCAGCACAGAGTTCACCCTGCCCCTCTGTCCAGCAGCTCAATGTGTCCTCCCTCCCCTGTTGCTATGTTGGCACTTTGCAATAAATAATTGGGTTTAGGGTTGTAGTATGGGCACTTTGTCTCTAAAAAGTTTGCCATCACTGTTAGGGAAACCAGAAGAAGAAGTGAATCTAGTCAAAATCTGGATATAATTCCCTGATACCCATCATTGTAGGTTGTCCCAGATTAATTTTGGCACAAAAAGAGGACAGAAAGGAACAGAAGTCTGGACTTAAGAGAGATTTCTCAACAACTTATTGTTGAATTCCAAGAACCTAAATGTCCACCATCTATTCTGGCTAAAGGTTTTCTCATATTATAGTGAATTCAAACAGTCAGGGAGCATTTCCAGTTCAAAGGAGATCTTGAGCAAACAATGGAAAAAATACATTTTAAAAAGGTGGAACATGTTTATAGCAAGCGGAGGCGTCGAACAGCTGAAGCAGGCAGAGAAAGGAGGCCGTTTCCTCTTCGTAGAGGCTGCTGCCTCCCTCTCTGACTCTGGAGAGACACAAGCTGCGATCATAAGCTTGTTTTTACTGCAAGGCCATTTTGACTCCTTCCATATCAGACAGTTATTTGGTTAAGTTCCAAGCGTTGTTCAGGTTTAAAGGCAACTGCACAAGGCAATTAGCAGCTTGGGTTTTGCTAAGGCTGGAGATTTGTTAGGAATGAGATCAAAGCGAGATCATTTCTGTGCATTAACGGTGGACCTCTTAGCCTGGCACACACACACACACCCCACCTCCCCCACTAAGATGCGTTTGATTTCGGGGGGCGCATTCTCACCGACCGAAGAAGCGAAGCCTCCAGGGCAGGGGGAGACGTCTAGTTGAAGGGAAGCTGGAAAATATAAGACGTCTTGTAAAACTCGGGGAAAACGGAGGAATGTTTTTCAGGCAATCTCCGTCCTTTCGCTCGGATCCTGGCTGCAGTTTTCACAGGCGGCTTAAGGCAATAAAACAACAACACAACACAACGTTTTAAAAGGGAGTGCAGAGCACAAGAATCGTGGTTCCAATTAACCCAGAAACAAAGGACAGCTCGCATACTTCTGATCGAAACCGCTAAACGGATGGGAAGGGGGGGGGGAATACTTTAACAGACTGCTCCGTCTCTAACTGGAGAGGCGAATGAGAAGGAGGGGGAGGAATGCATTGTATATAACGAACAACGAGAAGAACTACTTTCCTTTTAAAAGTGCGTTTAATGGACCTGGAAAACATTCATCAGATGAATCTAGCACAAAAGATACCGTCCTGGAACATATTTCGTAACTTGATAGCCTGGTCCAAAAGTTATTCCTTCAAGGAGGTCTATGAACCCGATTTTGCGCCACTTTCACCTTTTCAGGGAGGGAGGGGGTGGGCTGCAAAAAAATCTCAGAAACCTGCAGGACTGGTGCCCGTTTAACTTGCTTCTGGGTGCCCCGTTTTCTGATTTGTGCAACCTGCAGAATAAACGTGTTTTTACGTGGATAGGTGTGTGAAAGAATTCCCATCCACCGCGTGTTTCTGTAATTTGCCAAATTATGGTAGATGCTTCATGGACCCACAACACACAATCTCTCCACTTCTGAGTAGTTCTATAAAAAGGGAGTTCTCAGGAGTAAATTCTGCCTTTGGGCATACTACAGTCAACGTTCTCTCCAAGAAGAACAGCCCAGTCCTATCCTGTTTATTCAGGAACTACATCCAATGAAGGGCAATGGGCTTTCCTCTCAAGTATCTGAGTATAGGTTTTCAACTTAAGCAGACTTCCTAAAGACTATTGAACATAGTGGAAGTCAGTTTCTGGTATACTGTACTGTACTTATGCATCTACTTGATCTCTGCAGGAGAAAGTTACAGCTCTATCCTATATATATTTATTGGCAGATAAATTGCACTAGCTAAATTGTGGCTTTCTTCCACGTAGGTGACACACAGGTGTCTCTTAAAGACCAGCTCAGTTTCCCCTGGAATCAAAGTTTAATGGACAGAATAGTGGGGCACTTCTCCCCAAAATTTCTGAATGGGCCCCCAGTCTGATCGTGAGCTGCCTACGGTTAGACTAATTTTTAGATAAATAGAAGGTCAAATAGTAAAGATGAAGCTAAAGTACTTTGGACATCAAATGAGAAGAGAGGATTCGCTTGATGAAGCCTTGATGCTGGGAAGAGTGGAGGGCAAGAGAAGAAGGGGGTGGCCAAAAATGAGATGGCTAGATGGTATTGTAGACACAATGAGCAGAGCTGAGCAAGTTGAGGAGGATGGTGGAGGACAGAAGTGCCTGGCAGACAGTGGTCCATGGGGTCGCAAAGGGTCGGAATCGACTGTGTGACTGAACAGCAGCAGCAGCAGCAGCAGCAACAACAACAACAACAACAACAACCACACCCCATATTGGGTTTTAACTTACCATTTGGATTTAAGCCAGGTTTTTACATCCTCTTCAAGACACTACCCAAAAATAGTAAAATTTCCAAGGAAGTTGCTTTCGCTACTGTAGTCAGCAGTGGGGTGTCAATTCTCTTTACAACCATGATTGAGTACATAGGCATACACAATCCAGACATAGAGCACTAAAAATATGATCTCTCCCGATCAGAGGTACAGTATCTGTATTGTCTGTAAGCCACCATGAGTCGCCATGGCGAGTGGGCGGCAATATAAATTTGAACTAATAAATAAATAAATAAAATCTGGTTCCAAGATGAGCTTGGGATAGTTACTCTGTGAACTGAACTACAGTTCCCAGCATTTCCAGCCAGCCAGGGGATGCATTGAGTGTGGAGTCTCTGGAAACTCTAACCCCCACCCCCACCCCTGTGATGTTTCCCGTATTTTGGAGCCAAGTTAACAGTAGTCTAAAGACTCTGGAATATGAGTGGGCTCATGGCAGAAGGAGCCCTGTAGGGTTATTTTTAAGACTGGTCTACCTTCTACCTAAGCACGGCTTCCTGTCTGCAACTTTGTCAGTCAAATGCTTCTGAGAAGCCTACATGCAGCCTCCAACTCCAGGAGAAGTGATTCCCCTCTCTTACCAAGAATCACCATTTAGAAGGTACTTCTTCTGGAAAGGTAGAGAGCCTGGGGCTTTCTTGATGTTTCCTATTGTGGTGGACCCATAGAGGGGATTAACTAGATTCCATTTTTTCCAAATCACCTTGACCAGTGCATCCAATAAACAGGATTGATCAGATGAAGTCTAGTCACAACTGGACAGCTGTAGGACGGACCCCTGCTGCTTGCTGTGTATTATTCTATGGTAAAAGATGCACCATTCCTAAGACCATCCTGGAGTCAATGAGACATTGTCTGTTGGCTCCAGTAGGCAATTGAGTTTTGCTATTCGTTGCCCTAAAACAGTGGTTCCCAACCTTGGGGTCCCATATGTTCTTGGACTAATACTCCCAGATGTCTTCACAATTGGCTCTGCTGGTCTAAATTTCTGGGAGTTGCAGTTGAAGAAAATTTGGGGACCAACGGTTGCAAGTCTGGCCAGGTTATATTGCTATGGTAATAGAGTAGACCATACTGCCAGTGACCCAGTGTGTCAGGTGGCAATTAGCTAACCTGACAACCCTGAGGATGAGTGGCCTTGGCGAAGTCCACAGGGAAGGATGATGGTCCCCAAGTGGATTAAAACCCACTTGAATCCATCTTGATGGAAGACAGTGGCTTCATCAATATTGGCTTGGGGCTGAGGAGGCCAAAAGGGCTCAGGACCCAAAAGTGACTCCTGGTGATGGATCAGTGGTACGAGGGTCAGCTGTGATGCAAAAGGCAGATGAAAGGCCACAGCATTATATTCACAGGACAGTCTTCATGGTTGATTGCCATGATGATCGCCAATATTCGGAATCGGATAAGGCACAAGAAGGAGGAGGAGGTTGAGAATCACTGCACTAAAAACAAGAAGGTAATACATATCCAGAAGGCTTGCTGGCCCTCGACCCTCATTTACCTTTTTCTCAAAGCTGACTACCTTGAATAACTAGATAATAAACCCTAAATGCTGGCATGGACCTCTATAGCCTTTGGTTTAGGAAACAATGCAGGCATTTTCTCAGGGATGTGGACCTAAAGTGATAGCAAAGGCTGAAAAACACAGGCACGTGTGGGGACCATTCTGAAAATTTGGGGGTGCGTCTCCCTTTCTTTGATTAGACCAGGAGCCTGTCTCATTTCTAGTAGAGCTAGAGAATGCACAGAAATGCAAAGTCAGGACAATTAGCAGCTGCCTTGATTAGTAGACCCACAGTCCCCCATATCTTCTCTAATGCAGAGGTTGGGGGAGTTGATATGGCCCTTAAGATGACTGGAAGAGGCGAAGGTGGTGGTGGAGGATCGCAGCCCAGGAATGTGGCGCGTATCTCTTCCTTTCCTCCCGCGACCCTTCCCTATCTTATCTTCCTTCGCAGTAGGTGATAGGATTCCAAACAAAGGACTCCTGCGGGATTCTATGCTAGGAAATAAGTCCCCTACCAAGCTTAGCAAGGCTTATTTCCCAATAAACAAAACCTGACTGCTAGTTTCTGAAGCAGGTAGCGCCAATATAGGTGTTCAGAATGCGCGATCCTAAGGATACGCCAGACTGGGACTGAGAGACGCTCCAGCTAACTTTGATCGGGCCTGGAACCTCATCAGGTTTCGAAGGTTTCAACCTCAGTGCTTAAGAAGCTCGCTTTGTCATCTGGAAGGTCGGCAAGTGGCAGTTCGAGACCCGAGTGATACACAGACGGAGTGAGCTCCCGTCTCTGTCCCACCTCCAGCCAACATAGCAGTTCGAAAGCATGAACTTGCAAGTCGATACATAAGGACCACTTCAGTGGGAAAAAGATCTTGGGGACATGAAAGGAGTCCCTTAAACGGAGTTTCTCCAGCAAAAACCCTTTCAACCCAGAATAATTTCTGAGACGAAATTATTATTACCTGGGACAAAGATCCACTGAATTCAGTGGAGATTACTTCGGACTAGACATAGGCACGTTTACATCGCTGGTGAGCTTAGATACTGCCCAAACGACGTCATTCCTTCTCTCACAATGTCTGTATTATTCTGTTATTACTCCTTAGAATATACGTGGTTGCCCCATATCCTCTTCATGAAAACTCTGTGACATTAACTACTCTACCTCCTATTTTCTTGCATTTTCTGAAGGTGGAGGATAAAGGGCTTAAATTATCTCCAACTCTTGTACAACGGGAACCTATATGCTGGTGTGTTTTTAATCTGTTTTTAATCTTTCTCAGTTTTTAATTTTTACAAAAGTTTTAAGGTTTTTAGATGGAAGCTCCCACTTCCTAATCCTGGGTCTTATCAGCCCAGGGAAGGAAAAGACTAACGTCCTCTGGCCGGAAGGAAGAATTGATTTTAGTTGTTTTGTGTTATGTGTGAGTTATTGTTGTTTTGTTTTTGTTTGTTTGTTTCCTCCTGATTGTAAACCGCCCTGAGTCACCACTGCTAGTGGGCGGTGATATAAATTTAAATAAATAAATAAATAAAGTATTGGACATGTGTCTGTCTGTCTGTTGTGAGTTCAATCCTGACCAGAGCCCAAGGTTGACTCAGCCTTCCATCCTTCCGAATTTGATAAAATGAGTACCCAGTATGTTGGGGGCAAAATGCTAATTAACTTGTGAACCAGCCAGACAGTGCACTAAATGCTATGAGCCGGTATAGAAGTGTGATAGCTTTGCTTTGAAAGTAGTGTGGTTCAGTGGGTAAAAGTTTGAACTAGGACTAGAGACACCAAGGTAAAATTCTCTCCCTCTCACTCCCAGTGGTAAAGTTCACTAAGTAACTTTGGTCTGTCTTGCAGCCAGATTTATCATAGAAGGTTGAACATAAAGTTGAATAAAGTAGTACAATATGTGATTAGCAAGTCAATAGATTCTCATTCCCACAAGACATGGAGAATATGGAGTACCCCACCGGTCCCATCCTGTTCACATGTACTTCTTCAATGCTGAGTGACAGATGCTAATCAAATGCCAATTTCTAGTACATAGGTGGCCAAACTATGGCCTGTCAGCCAGATCCATCCCCCAATGCCAATTCATCCAGCACACAAAGCCCTCGTCGCTCCTGGAAGCAAAATGGGCCCATACAGGCACGTTTTACTTCCACTTCCAGGAGTGATGAAGGCTTTGCAGGCCAGATAAATTAGGATATAGCCCATGGGCCACAGTGACCAGCCCTCAGAACCACACTACCGGCCCACGGCCCTAAAAGTTTGGGAACCCCTGTTCTAGCAAATAAGTCTTCAGTTGCCCTTCCTCCTTTTGTGACAGAATGATCTGACTAGCACAGGGGTGACCAAACCTTTCAGGCCACATGCTAGTCACATGGTTCAGAGAGCCATTCACTACTATAGCCATGGGCCAGATCCAGCCCCCAACACCAATTCATCCGGCCCACGAAGCTCTTGTCACTCCTGGAAGCAGAAGTAAAACATGCCCATATGGGTGCATTTTACTTCCGCTTCCAGGAGCGATGAGGGCTCCATGGGCAGGATGAATTGGCAGGGGGGCGGGCTGGATCCAGCCCCCAGGCCATAGTTTGGGCATCCCTGTACTAGCTGGTTCAAGAAGCAGAACCTGTAAGTGCCCATTGAAAGACATGATGCTTCAAAACAGAAATGGGCATCTGGACAAGAGTCAGCTCACAAGAGATATTTTTCAATAGTTCCTTTGATCACAGCATGAAAGAATGAACCACAGAAGTCCACTCATACACTGAGACTTGTGGCCTGATTTGCTCCTTTGGCAACATTTAGCTGTGGTTCAAAGGAGCAGACCTTATACAAAGCCAGTAAATTTTGAAAGATCAGCAAAGAGGGAAATCATAGGCACATTTACTTGGGATTAATACCATTTAATGTACATGTTATATCTTAGGTAAAAAAAATGGACTGTCACAGATTGATCAGGGGTCCAGTGATATGAAACTTTGGTGGTGCCTAATTCTGTGATCAGCATCCTCCAAACTGCAAGAATTCACTTTTGATGGTGCAGTCATCCAGTTCTACACTCGTCTTTATTTAGGCCATTACAGTTTAAACCTATTTACATTCATTGAGCTCTGTGAGATTAACAGAGCAGTCCTGTACAAGACTACTCAGCGGTTTAAACCAAATTTAATTTGGTGGGGTTTAATCCCAGCTAAATCTGTAAAGAACTAGAATTTCTTTTCGCATTCCCCATTATAAATTTAGTCCCTATTCTCAGATTAAATCATGGTGGAGATGGAAAGAAACATATATTATTTCCAGTTTATTAAAACTTCTTTAACATTGTGATTAGTATGAACTTTTTTATAGTTATAAAGTTGATGTTTTTAATAGGTATAATATAATATAATATAATATAATATAATATAATATAATATAATATAATATAATATAATATAATATAATATAATATAATATAATATAATATAATATAATATAATATAATATAATATAATATAATATAATATAATATAATATAGCTGCAGTCTTCAGTAATAGGTGATAGGTCCCATTGACTGAAACTGGACTTTCTTCTAAGAACATAAGTTGGAGTCTATCTTAACCATCCACAACCACTTCTGTACCATACTTTTTTTAACCTTCAGAACAGTATTCTTCTTGTTGTTGTGCCATATCCAATTCTGAATATTGGTGATCATCATGGTGATCAGCCATGAACACTGTCCTGTGAATATAATGCAATGGCCTTTCATCTGCCTTCCACATCACAGTGTGATGCCCATACCACTGATCCAGCTCCACTACTGCGAGTGACTTGCAAAGTCCTCTTCAGGGGCAAGCCAGTATTGACAAAGCTGCTGCCCTCCATCAAGATGGCTTCAAGTGGGATTTAATTCAGTTGGGGACCATCACCCTTCCCTGTGGACTTCATCAAAGCCTCTGCCTGACACTCAGTGTTGAGTCACTGGCAGTATGGTCTACTCTATTACCATAGCAGGATAACCTGGTCAGTATAGTTATTATCAAATTGATCCTGCTGCAACCATTCTAAATTCCCTTTGGCTCTTTCCAATTAAAAAAGAAAGAAAGAAGTACCCAAGGCTCAAAATATCCATCTTTGGCTGGATCACTCCCATTATTGCTAATAGTCCAAAGTATTTTAGGGTGACAACTGGCATACTTGGAACAGGAGAAGCAACCAGGTGTCAAAAATATGTAGTATCACAATGATAATGAATTAGTAAGTGTAGGAACTTTTTGGCAAAAGGGGAAAGAAGGGGGGAAGTAAAATACTCTAGCACTTTGAAGACAAATAAATGTATTCATTGTAAGCTTTTGTGGATCAAAATTCACTTCCTCAGACACAAGGAGTGTAAATAAATGTCCTCCACATTTTGAGAGTTGGTGAGAGTCACGACCAGCTGCAGGGGCAAAGAATAGACAAAAGGGGCAATAGCTGTTTGATACAGGAAAGAAGCTATCAAGTTATTAATTAGTAGGTTCTGACCAGGGTGATAAGCTGTATGCAGGGTAGACATGGCTGTCCCTGAACCACAAAGAGTTGTTTAGGTACAAAGGTCAAGATCTGTCAAGAGAGGCAACCATTTTACACCCATAAGATGTTAGAGCAGGGATTTCCAACCTTTTCAAGATGAGGGCCGGCTCACACTCGCTCAGTCAGCTTCAATGTTGGATGGCCATTTTGCCCTGCCTGCATGATGGGGTGGGCATTTTGTCCCAACAGCTTCAAAGGGGTGGTCATTTTGTTTCTTGAATGCCCTTGGAGGGGTAGGGTGGCCACATGAAATGGTGCCAGGGCCAGATCTGCCCACAGGCCTTAGGTTGGAAACCCCTATGTTAGAGAAAACAGGCTTGTTAATATAGGTAGTGTCCTAAGAAGTATAGTTATTTCTGTGGAAACCATTAAATGTGTTTTTCCTGCTTTGTTCTTTTCCAGCCTCCTCAACCCATTAAATCTTTTCGCTCCTTAAATAACAGCAGCATCCCAGGACAAGGTGGTTTCATTCCCCAACCCCTCCCTCCTTCCCAAAGTGCTTCCTCTCATTGTTATTTTTTAAAACAGGGGCACGAGTCATAAGGAGAGTGTCATACTTCAGCCCCGGTGAAATGAACATGGTTTTGCCTACACAAAAAATGGGACCTCTTACTCATTGTTGCCCTTCTAGTGACTTCCTCCTATTCAGCCCATGGCAAGAACAAAGATTCTTAGGGTAGGTAAAGGTAAAGGTTGCCGTTGCTCGAAAGTGAGTTGTATCTGACTCTAGGGTTCAGTGCTCATCTCTGTTTATAGCTAAAGAGCCAGTGCTGTCTGCGTCTGCAGACATTTCTGTGGGCATGTGGCAGGCATGCCTCAACACCTGAGTGCAAGGAATGCTGTTTACCTTTCCACCGAAGTGGTCCCTATTTAACTACTTGCAATTTCTTGCTGTCCAACTGCTAGGTTGGCAGGAGCTGGGACAGAGATGAGAGCTCACTCTGCAGTACTCGGGAATTGAACTCTGACCTTCCAGTTGTCAAGTTCAGTTTCTTAATCACTTGAGCCACTACAGTCCAATTCTTGAGGTTACACAAGAGCAAAACCAAATTAGAAGATTGAGGAAGGAGATCACTGGGCAAGGAACATCATTAAAGGAGGATATAGCTGAGGAACTCAACCTCCCCTAAGTCACTTGGAGGACCCTGAACAGACTGAGGGCCAGAGTCCCTAAATGTAAGACCAACATGCTCAAGTGAGGGTGCTGGTGGACAACAACACTGGGTGTGAATGTGTAGATACAGAACCCAACTATTTACTGGTCTGCTGATTACTGTCAGAAATGTGCACTGATGAGGACTTGAGTTTGGCCAACAACAAAGCAAAGAAGGTGGCTTCATTTTGGCAGTCCAGGGTTTGATTGGAACACGAAAGAAGAAGAGCCATGGTGGGCAGAAATGGAAGGAAAAGGGGAGGGATTGTAATCCCACTAATGGAATTTAAAGAAACGGTATAGCTCCATAAAGATGAAATGGAATGAGTGTGTTGAATTCATAACCTTGCTGTACAACAGTCCCAAGTTTGTTTAACTCGCTCTTGGTAACGCCTTGTAAAGGTGTAAGGACACCTTCACAGCACAAGCAGTGTAATGTTCTCAGCCTTGCCACTTAATTATTTCCAGATTGCTTTCCCTCCTCAGAAGTGAGTTTTCTCAAGGCAGAGCTGTGTTTGTGTTTCAGACAACTTGTGCCTCTTTAAAACATTAAACTTCCTCGTTACAAATGTCAGGGCGATGTGACACTCATATCATGTCAGGGCTCTTGGCTTTTTTCAGAAGAGTTCCTTGTACAGCACTGCATAAAGAAACCTTATTCCATACATACACATACACATACACATACACATACACATACACATACACATACACATACACATACACATACACATACACATACACATACACATACACATACACATACACATACACATACACATACACATACACATACACACACCTCTGCCACTCTGCCTCCAGCCTTGTAGCTTAATTATTGTGGAGCTGAAACAATTGGAACTAAAAGGGGAACTCTCCCAGACCTCCAAACCAAAATTTAATAAGAAGCCAAACAGCTGAGACTAACAGGCACATATTCTGTGGTTGAAATAAAACCATAAATTGCAATTAGAGTGGGACTATTGAATTAGTGGGAATGTGGTGAGTCAACTCCTCTGTCAACTCAACTGATTAAATGGGCCTACTCTAGTCATGACTAACAGGTCAAAATGTCTCCTTAAAGTACAAGGTGGTTTGGTCCTGATCTACATATCCTTAATTTCAATATAGGTGAGTCAGAGGCTTATGGACAGGTACTAATAACTAATTGTTGATCTTGAGCAAACTAAGATCTTATCTACACTGCTGAAATACCACACAAATTAATTAAAAAAGAAACTTAGAACAGAACTCTGTGTCCCCCCAGTGAGACTGATTTGTAACAGACTTGATGCTAGTAAAAGAAAATATTTCTTTGCACATTGGCTGAAATTCTGTTGCTTAGCATAGTAAGTCAAAACCAGAGCAGACCCAGTAAATCAGGGAGGAGTCACCCTTTACAAAGATTTAACTGATTCAATAGATCTACTGTAGTTGCAACATAGTGCTCAATTTCAGCCATCAAGTATTAGAGAATAAGAATGTTTAGCTTTTAGAAACACTCTTAAAGGGGAGTAATGCTTCTATTTTGAGTAAGGGAGACAGTTACCTTTATGTGGGTCTTAAAGGTTGGTTATTCTTTCTTTATTTGTGCCAGAAGCACCACAAGCATATAATAACATATGTAGCTAAAATTAACATACTGTATCTAAAACAAACAGGAATTAGAAGACATCTGCCCAATATCGGGGGCCACATCGACAACATTTCCTCTTACCAACATAAAGTCCTCCTCAGTGTACGTTAATGGGCATTGCGTGCATTGTGTCATATGGGCGATGGTTTGCTCTTCTCCGCATTCACATAGGCTGTTGTCTACAGGGAAACCCCACTTTTTCAGATTAGCCCTTGATCTTCCTATCTCTGCACACAGTCTATTTAGAGCAGTGGTGCCCAAACTAAGGCCCGGGGGCCAGGTGCGCCCCCTGATGCCAAGTCATCTGGCCCACAAAGCCCTCGTCACTCCTGGATGATTTGGACCAGCTTCCTGAACCACATGATCGGCCCATGGCCCAAAAAGTTTGGGCACCCATGATTTAGAGCTTTCGACACAGGCCATGGTTGTTCTTTAAAAACAACAACACAAGAACAAAAAAACCCTCACTATAATCTATCAAAATGAAATTATAAACCTATTCTTATTTCCCTGGGAGTAATATATATATTACCAATAATAGATATTACAAATTAAGAGGTCATAATTTGTTTATAAATATGTATATGGATGTACATACAGGGACCTAGATAAAACTGGCTTCACAAAGCTTAGTGCAATTCTATATACAGTACAGTACATGTATTAGAACACATATACGGATGCATATGCATACACAGTACATAAACATTTGTGCCACGACATGTACCTGTTTACTTGTGTAGTCTTACATGTAGTCTTGCATGTATCTGTGTAGATATATGTGTGTGTGTATGGTTAAACAATCCTTGTGTAATTATGCACATATGTGTGCAAATATAGATGTATACATATATGTACATATACACTCAGTGTATATACATGGATACACATACATAGGATGATGTATGTATATAAATATATACACGATTGAATACATAACTGTATATAGGATTGCACTGGGTGTTGTGAAGCCACTTTTATCCAGGAATGAATAAGTATAAATCCAGATATTTTGACATAAAACCCTCCCAGAACTAGGGTTTTTTTTAAAAAAAAAAAGACTTTCACGGTTGACTTTCATTATTAGTTATTTATTCATTCTCCAATTTAATTTAAGTTACGCACACCTCAGTCCTGCGGATTTCAACAGACCGGTTGAGCCACCTGCTTTCACTTTCCTTGAAAACTGTGGGACTTGAACATTCTTAATTTAGCTTACATGTAGATTCCTCTAAGGATAGGTAGGTGATATATTTCTCCTCCACTCCGCTACGAAGCTGTATGCATTTTCATTAGACCAGAAACCAATATGAAACAATTCGAACAGATAATTTCTGAACGCCTCAATGGAAAATCGAGCTTTTCTTTCTTTCTTTCTTTCTTTCTTTCTTTCTTTCTTTCTTTCTTTCTTTCTTTCAAGGGGCATCGCAGGCGCTCTTACAACCGGACAGACATTCAAGGAAGAAAAAGAACTGGTTGAACGTGAAACCCACGGCTAAATGTGGAAATTGTCTCCATCCTCTTGAGATTTTGGTTTTGTCTTTCGCCAGAGTTCACGGTTACTCAGGGTCTCTTGGAACAAGAGAAGCTGTTGGTCTCCCAGTCCGGTTCGTCTTGACCTAGGGGAAGCTCCAGGCACCGGAGGGAAACTGAGCGATCGCCCCCAAGTTCATCCACTTTTGTCTCTCAGGTGCCACAGAAACCGGTTGTTTTTAGTCTCGCGAATTAACTCGGCTCCCCCTTGGGAAACCGTTTTGTTTTGTGCGTTGACTTTCCAGTTGCTTCTCTTACTTCCAGTTTGGGCTGTAGAAGGTTGAGAATAATATCATTAACATTCTTGAAGTGCAACATTGGAAGCAGGAGGTATAATTTTATCTAGTCCTCTAAATCTCTGCGCGGAAAGAAGAAAGGAGGTGTTATTCCGTCCTTACTATGCCATTCGGTACACAGGTCTGCTCGGATAACTCCCAGGTTACAATATATAGCATTACAAACTTGCTGTTCGAAATAATAAAAGGAGTAAGAGAAACGATGCATTTGTTTCCTCTGCATTTTTATCTTTCCTTTCCTTTTCCCTTTCCTTCCATTATCACCGATAAAAGTTGCCAAGTTTTTTTTTAATAAAACAGGGAATAAATCTCATTTCCTTGCTACCTAAGATCAAAATGTTAAAATTTCAACACAAATTTATCCAAACGGCAAATAAATGTTTTATTAACATATTTGTTCTTACTGCGTAATGCTTTCAAGTAGTTTAATAAACCGACTCATCTCCACCTTGCAGACGAAGGCAGCCATGTGTGCGATTGTTTGCGTAGTGAAATTCTACTTCTGTTTCCGGAGAAAAATTAGTACCCCAACTGGTCATGTCTTAAATGCACAGTCCCTCATAAATGCGCTCACGTCTTACTTGGTTTTAGTGGCGTTTGCATTCAGTTATATGTGTATAGGTTGCCAGGCTTAAGCCTGTAATTCCGTATCCACTTGGTAGAAAGGAAAGCTGTTTGACTTCCTCGAGAACCTAAAAAGTGAGTCAATCTATGGGATTTTGGTGTAAAGGTAATAAATAGAAGATGCCCAAATCTTACAGGCAATTAGGAAGCAGATAGGCAAGAAACCTGGGATTTAAATATGTGTGTATGTTCACTAGAGTGTGGAATAAAACTATGCTTCCCTTCATATAATATATACAAACACAACACCTTTGGGTAGTGAGTGTCTTTCTAATAAAACTGTGTAAACATTATATAAATGTGTGTTACACAAGTGAAGTTAAGCACTCCCTTATATATAATTCACCTCCTCAGATAATGGATTATCATTATTTATTTTTCAAGTTCTTGACTACATAACTACATAACATTTATCTCACTATCTTCGTTCTAGCTAAGTTAATTGCCTGCTTCTGTGTGGTCTGGCTTTCTTTATAAAGGAGGTAAAAGGTATCTGAACAGTTAGTTCACCGTTTGTATATAATCTAGCTGTCTGTTTGTAGACTGGTGATATTTTTAATTATAAATTTGTTTCCTCCTGTGGATTAGTCTCCTTGTAAGGAGGCTTGGGTAGCAACAGACCGGATTAAAGAAGCACTGTAGGAGAGTTCATGTTTGTGCCTTTGGGGACACGCCATCTCTCTGAAAGCAAGCTGAACTTTGGACCATATATTGTAGTAAAGTAGAAATTGCAAAGTAAACTCATTTACCACCTGGGAGTCCTTGACTTCAGCTGATTAACGTGTGATCCGGAGTGTGTGCACAGCTCCCCCGTGTTATTTGAACACTATCCCAAGCAATTAAAAAAAGTACAGTATTCCGATTGCGTGAGCAGAGCACCAAAAGAAGGAAAGAAAGGAATTGACTGCCAACAAATCCACTTCGAATTTCTGGTCTGGAAATGGCAAAACTCCACATTTTGGGGTGGGGGGAACATGATACAGGTCAGATGGAAAGGCGTGAGGAGATAAAGGCAAGAGAGATGTGTTTCAAGACCAAGTGGGAAATTGAACTTGCAGTGCAATCCGATCGTGAGAGAGAAAGAGCCAAGTCACACGAGCATTCCCTGGGAAGACATCTAGTGGGAATGTCTGGCAACTGCAACTTCTCCAAAGGGTAATGAAGGATCCCGGTCATGTGGGGCAGGCCTCCTCCTTTCCCTGACTGCCCACGGATTGCCGGTGTGTGGCTTTCGGTGTCTCGTCACATGCTTCCTGCTACCAATGCGACCCACTGCATACCATGAAGTCTCTGGAAGGTATGAAGGCGCTCCCATCCCTTGAGTGAAGACCAACTTGACTCTCTCCCAACACTTTTTATACCTTGACTCCCCCTTCTCTTAGAGGAGCCATGCCAAGTGGCAGTTGGGCACAGCACCCCACCCACTCGTACCCTGCCAAATGCCAACGCCCACCCAACCATTCCTTGGCCACAGTCAACATCATGATGGAAGCCGACAGGACCCCAGGAAGAATAATCCTGGGTGTGTCTCTAGCTTTCCCCCCAAGGGAACTTTTAAGGCAGGAATATTTCAGGGAGACTTAATGTGGAATTTCTGCTTCCCCAGCTATCCACCCCCTCCTGTTTAGCAATATGTTTACCCAGTGGAGCATAGGAAAAAGCAAAGAAGATCCAAAACACGGGAGGAATTCTGCCAGCCTCGAATTCTCATCCTCCTCTTATGGAAGATTCATTTGGGTGGTGAAGTCTCAGCTTATTATTATTATTATTATTATTATTATTATTATTATTATTATTATTATTATTATTATTATTATTATTATTATTATTATTATTATTATTATTATTATTATTATTATTATTATTATTATTATTATATTTCAATTTATATGGCATCCTACTCAGTAAAAACCAACTCAGGGCGGCTAACAGAGTCCCCAATTATAACATAGTTTTGTACCTTATTTGGTATTTCCATAGCATGTTAATGCTGTACTTTCTGTGGCTATAGGATTCTATCCTACTTCTCCTAGCACAGAGGGTGCCCAGACTACAGCCCTCGGGCCAGATCTGGCTCCAACACCAATTTATCTGCCCCATGCTGCCCTCGTTGCTCTCGGAAGTGTAACACATTTTACTGAGAACGATTTGGGTGGCACAGGCCAGATATATTGGTGTTGGGGGCCAGATCTGGCCTACAGGCCATACTTTGGGCACCCCTGGTTTAAGCAGAGAAAATGGCAACTTAAAATCTATCTCATCCTGTTGCAAAACAGATTGCAAGGGGCGTTTTACTTCTGCTTCTGGTGGGAGGAACCACATGACCAGCCCACAGAACCATACGACCATCCCATTGAACCACGTGACCGGCCCATGGCCTGAAAAGTTTGGGCACCCCTGCCCTAGGAGGAGAAAATTCCTGATTGTCTACCCTGGTGCTAATAATGCAGTGGAATGATAGGACAACTGGAACTATATAACCTTTGAAAGAGCCTATGCTCCCTGAGAGCAGGACCTGAGCAACATTATTTAGTCAGGTGAGCTATTCATAGATGAGGAGCAGCAGCTATAGAACTAATCTTAGTAATAGATAAGGTTAGGTGGGGTTAGAAATATGAATCCTCCTAGGAGGTCAGATGGGGTTGTGTTGTTGCTTTTCCTGTTGCTCCAGGAAGGGGAGAGGGTAACTCTCCCAGCATTAAGTCCTGAAAATGGACTTCTTTGAGGGAATCCTTACTTTTGATGCACTAGAAATAGTAAGGTAGGAATCTGACTGCAGACCCAGACGTTGGGAGTACAGTTCCCCTCTGTGCTTCCTACGACTAAAGCCAGCCAGTGTTGCCTTGGGAAAACCGCACAGTCCCTGGATACCCCCAGAAGAAGCAAAGCAATCACTCTAATATATACTTAGTGCACTTTCTGGACAGTTCACAAATTAATTAGCATTTTGCCCCCAAGCTGCTGGGTACTCATTTTACTGACCTTGGAAGGATGGAATGCTGGGCAGGATCGAACCCACAACCTTTTGGCTGCAGTACAGCAGTTTAAGTACAGCACTACCATGGGATGGCAAGCCACTTCTGTACTCTCTGCCTGCAAAACCCTGAAAAGGATTCCCAGCATGCAATTACTATTATTAGAGATACTGTCAAATAAGCAGCCAGCACACACACACACGCACGCATGCACACTTTGTTCTTTTGTTTCATTTCTATCCCACTTTTCTTCCAATTTTCTTAGGATGGGATACATCACTTTCCTTCTCTGCTCTTCATCCCTGTATCAGCCCTGCAAGATGAGTAAGGCTGAGAGGCAGTGGTTGGCCCAAGGTTACTCAGTGAGTATCATGGCCCAGTGTGGTTTTTCTGCCCAAGTCTCCTGGGCACTAGGCCAACATTTAGACCACTACATGATTAGATTCACAAGCACCTCTCTCCATTCCTGGCAGCAGCCATGACCACTGCACTGGCTTTCACATTGATTCATGCATCACTTTCACAACCTGGTGTCCTCCAGTTACATCAGATCCTTGGTATGCATCTTCATAGATAGGGTAGCCAACTGGGTTATGAGAGTTACAGTTACAAATGTCTAGAAAGCACCAGAACAGGGAAGGGGTCATTTAACTAGCTTGAGTGGTGGTAAAACTTTAATTTTACTGAAAGGGCTCCTTGCTTTAACCACACAGCAGATTTTTAAAATTTGTCATATTTGTGCAGCTTTTTTATAAAATACGTTCCCAACAAGTACCAGACATGTATGCATCTTAAAGCAAACAGACTATGTCTCTTGCTGCAGATCTGATCTTACCTATATTGTATGGGAAGATGAATGGATTAATTAGCTAGCCCTTCTTCAGCTGGTTGGTTAAAAGAGGGTAAAAGAAAAAAGAGGTAGAGATAAAATTCCCTAGTACTTGTTTCCTATTCACTGACTGAGAAGCAAACAGGACCTCTGTAGGCTTTGCACAGTGGTATATGTAAGGTCCATGAGTGTGAGTTAGGAAAATCCTTGCTTTACTTACTTAACCACCTTAGGGACCTTTCAAATATCATGTAACCTAAAATAGGCTACTTTTTGACACCCCCTCCCCCCTGTACTTTCTGTGACCTTTGACCAACACCCTTCTCCCCATCACGTTTTCCCTGATTTGAAGAGAAACAGCAGAAGCATGGCCACCCCGAGCCTCAGGATGCCTGCCACTCCACCTGAGGATGGTCCCACCCGGAGCCTGAGGACGCCTGCTGTCCCACCCCTTGACTTCCACCTGGCCAGTGGGTTAAAATTTAGGAGTCACGTGACTTCATGCCGAACCCCCTCCCCCCTTGTGACTTTCCATGACTTTTGGTCGACACCCTCCCCCCCCAAAAAAAAAAATGGTCACGTGGTATTTGAAAGACCCCTTACTGGTTGTGTCAAGGATTACTAAAGGAATATTAGCCAAGTGATCTGTTTCTTTGCCACCTGTCTTCTAAATATGTCTTATTGTCACATAATCTTCAAAGTCTGACTAAGATTCTCCTTTTAGCAGGACAATATACCAATGTTTTTATTTAAAGGCACCATTATGCTATAAATAAGAAGATTAAGCCTAAAGTCAGGCTTGGCCTGAAATACTTTGGTGCCTAAAGCTGAGCAGAAAAGGATCCTCCCCCCGTCAAGTTAAGGTGGGTATTGCCTACAATCAAACTTATTATTTTATTGCATGAAACAGAAGGTCTCAAGAGCCATAAGCAAAGTCAGCTGTGTGATCCATGTATAAATCATATGCAGAAGTAGTAGGTGATACTCAAGAGTAGCTCTCACTGTTCCCTGGAGAAACAATGAATTAACAACAACAACAACAACAACAACAACAACAACAACAACAACAACAACAACAACAACAACAGCAACAGCAACAGCAACAGCAACAGCAACAGCAACAGCAACAGCAACAGCAACAATGACACATCAAATCTGCTACCTGAGGTGCTTGTCTTGGGCCTGATGAAAAATAACAGTCCTAGAAAATGTTTAATTATACTAAACTTCTATAAAACTTTATAGGTAAGAATGGCTTGAACTACAAGACTTGTAGCTAATGGTTGTTACCCCAATTGCAATGTCAGTATTCTTTAAATTACTAGATCTATTTTTTGCCACACAACCATATATTCTTTTCTGTGCTACAATACTTTTCTTACGGTAATTCAGATCACATCTAGGAAAGTTTCTTTTCATCTGAAGGAAACACCAGTAGTATTCCCCATCCCCAATAATGACAGAATATCTCTCATTGTTTCTTTTCCATGTCATATCAAGTTTAGAAATCCAGATTTATCTCTGATGCAGTATTAATATATGCACATACAAGGTTCAATTTAAATCTCTCATTTCCTTTGGCTTTGTTTTGCCACATGTCCTTGTGCTGGAGGAAAATATTGGACAGGAACGTTAGATTAAATCCCAAGTATATCCGCCAGTGTTTAAGCCACACTGAATCTAGAAGAATTTACTTTTAAAGTAACTTGAATAGGATTGTATTGTGAATCCATCAATTCTTCTTCTTTCCTATCAACATCAAACTTTGGATTGCCAAAATGAAAACACTTTCTTGGCTTTGTCATCGGCAAAAATTAAGTCTTCATTGCTGCATGTTTCTGGTAGTACTTGGCAGACCAGTAAATGAGCTGGGTTCTGTATCTCTCCACATTCACAGAGCATGTTGTTATTCACCAGTAGTCTCTTCTTGAGCATGTCCGTCTTACATTTAGAACCAAAGGAACGGAAGGATCCATCAATAAATCCACCAGTATCATTCCTTTTAGATGGCTGAAACATGGGTTTCCTTCTGCTTGTTTAAAAGGTGATTAATTTTGTAAATTGTAATCCATATTTAGAAAGGCAGAAACATCTCTTGAAGCAAATTACTCTGAAAGCCTTAAAAGGATATATAACAGTTGGCTCTGGATGTTTTGGACTTCTACTCCCTTGGTCTCTTACCATTGGTGGGACGGATAGGGCTTTTTGTGAGCAATAGAAGAAGACATTTGGAGCACTGTAAGTTCCCCACTTCTAATCTAGTGAAGAACTTCCTCATGCAGACATTAGTCTTCCCCAGTGGTGGGCATCAACAGGTTTGCACCAGTTCGCCAGAACCAGTAGCAGAACTTCTGGCTGGCCATGCCCATCCAAGTTTTGAAACAAAGTACTGTAGTCCTAATTCGGGTGCAACACAGGGCTTTCCCCCTGGCCAGCCCACCATACCATGCCCACAGTGTGGTAATATTTTTTTTAGCCCACCACTGGTCTTCCCTCTGTAAAATTCCTTCTTCATCAGCACATGAAATATACTTCTTTTCCTTTTGGCTATTATGGGAAGTATTTAGGTTATGGAATGAGTCAGACCAAAGACCATATTTTCAAATATCAATTTACTATATATTGAAAATAAATAAATTCATTTATATGGTCTTTTTTAAATATTAAGACCAATGGAAAGAGATTTCCATACATATATTTACTATGCTCTCTCTAGCACCAGAAGGAGGGCCTTCTCAGTGGCCAGTCCAGCCCTATGGAACCTCCTGCCAATCGAGTTGCATCTCCAGATGGAGCTGCTGCCCTTCAAAAAGGGTGTTAAGACCTGGCTGGCAGGGCAGGTGTGGGGTACGGGTCAGATGGTCACCCTGGCCTGCTGATTTATTTGACTCCCTCTCTCTGTGAATCTTTGTAATTTTTTAAACTTTTAACTTTTAATTTTTCTTGAGATTGGTTTTATCATATTGATAGTTTTTTATTTATGTACTGTGTTATTACTGTTTTAAGGTCATGTTAGCTGCCTAACATGTGAGGAGGGCAGCGTAGAAATATGTTTAAATAAATAAATATACTACAAGGATGTTCTTAATTAAGTTCACTTTCAAAGGAAATCCTACAAATATTTTGTGGGGGCATTGTACATACTACTTGTGAAAATCAGTTAATGGAATCAGAGGTCTCAATTGGTTCAATATTTATATGAAGATATTCTTTATAATTAATTTGGACTTATTGGCTTCTTTTAGTTCAGTACTAATGCAATCCTACATATGCCAATTCAGAAGTACCACTAGCCAGTACAGTATTCTATTTAGTAGTCTCAACTAAAGTAGAACCGTTGATTCAATAGGATTAACATACAATTTGACTTTTGGTAACTTTTTGGAATTGATTCAATGTTTCTTCACTTAGTTGAGACTACATTGGTCATTGAGTTGAATTGGGCTTAGTTTTTGGCAAGTGGATTTAGGTTGATACCCTTAACCAGCTGAAATCTCTGACTCTACACACCGAACCAACCACAAGAAGGGTAGATAAACTGAAAATGGCTTTATCAACAAGATATTAAGATTTTGAGCACTTCTGAAAAATATACCGTAGGTTCTTTCCAGCAGAATTTGCCATTTGTCTAACTGGAGGAGGATTGCATCCTCACTTTGCAATCTTGTACCTGCAGCTCTCTGACACTGCATACCACTGGAGTGAATTGGATTCACTTCTGAGTAGACATGTATGTAACTGAACCGTGAAAGAGAATTTTGGTTCAAACCTAATTTATGAAAATGATGGGATTTCTATCATGAAGATTCCCAGGACAGGAAATGGAAGTCTGTTCCATTAAACATGACAAATGTTTATCACAAGCCTGGGTTCCAATCTCCATTCAGTCATGGAAACTCACCAGTGAATGGCAAGAGGCATACTCTTCAACGAGCATCATGCATACCCAGAAAACTCTATTGGGCTTGACAAGTCTTATCAATAGGATGTGTTATGACAACCTGAGAACTACCTGAAACTTTCATTTCCTTGAAAAAGCACAGACTTATATTTATGGCTATTTTTCCTACCTTTTATTCACAGCCTTTCCTTTTATACTTCTTCCTTTCTCCCTCTACTCTCATTTTTTCCTTGTTCACCTTTTCAACAAAATGGCATGTATCCAATTTTTTCTTCCACCGCCACCCCCCTCCAGATCTGATGCCAAAAATATAGATCTTATTTAGCCTGGACTTGTGTGTCTTTCCATAGAAGACCTGTTTAGACCAAACGTTAAAAGGAATAATAAAAAATAAAAATGAGAAAAGAGCCGACAGAGCATAAGGGCAAATATACTTCCTCTTTCTGTATTTAAGAAAAATGCTCTAAGCTTGCACAGTCTTCAGCAACAGACTGTATTTCATACATCCCCAGATATACACTTACACTCCCCTTCGCTCAAAGTGATGGGTTTGTATATTGATATATTCCAATTTCCTTCAGTTTTTGTTTGGATCACATATTCACCATGGCTTGGCAAGAACTGTTAAAAGTCCGTGCTTCATGGTATAACAAACTAAAAAGTACTGTGGCACCTTAAAGATTAAAGGATTTATTTCAGTGGGGTTGTACTAGTAGTTGAATATCTATCCTTGGACATGTGTGAGAAAGTAGAGAATAATCCACTAAGCTTACCCTGAAATAAATCCAATAATCTTTAAAATGCCACAGTGCTGCTGTCATGCTTTTTGTTATTGTTATACACAGTGAACCAGAATCACACAGCTACCTTTTTGGAGTCTGCTTCCTAGTGAGGATGTCTTTAAGATGTTGAGATGTTTCAACCACCGAGTCAAACTGATTGATTGAAGGAAGGTTAGTTGACTGAGTGGCTTATTCTTTCTTTCTTTCCCAAGAAATCTATGTTCTTCTTCTCTTCCTTTCTTTCTTCTTTACTCTGTTTTTTGCTTCTATGTTTCACTAAATGCAAAAACACACATGGCAATTACATGCACGTGTGTGCACGCACGTACACACACATGAGTTCTCTACATCCGTTTCCTACATCACTGGCAAAATCTTTTGCTGACCAGTTGGTGATTCTAATTAATTTTAATTATTTTTTCACAGTGCTCCACCATCCTTCTCATTGTTTCCAACCACCTCTACTTAAAGCAATGCTGAATGATAGAAGATCTGATATTACCCACCATACTCAGCAAGCAAAAAAAGTCTGGGGAAAGTGGATGAAAGCAAGTAATTACTCACAGGCTCCAAAGAGCTACCCAATAGTAAGCAATTAAGGAGGGATATTCAACCACCAGAACAACCACAGTGAAGTCTGGAGGACAGAAGGCTTTTACATGGGGTATGTGAAGACTGTGTTGTTTTTTTTTAATTGCTCTTGCATTTGAACTATAAAACTGCTGACTGCATTTCCCATTTTGCTTGAGGTTTTTTTGGTTAAAATTTTTGTTAATTATTCATGGTTATAAAAATCAGTTGAGGACGGGAACTGCATGAAATGCTGGCATGAAGTCAAACCCCTCTGGACAATTATACAGAATTAAGCTCTTGGCAAGGTAGGAAAACAGAGGCCTGTTGTTTAAATGATCTTCCTGCCGCTGTCTAAATAATAAGAGTCTGCCACTTTGGTCTTCCATTGGTTTTTGGCCCCAGATATCTGAAGACATACCTGCTAACCCCAAAAGTCCTTCATTAAGAATATGCAAGATTAGATCCCAGAAGGAATGGCCCATGTTAGAAAACCAGTGAAATATTTTTCACCACAACGTTCACCATCATGTTGTTGTTAATAAACAGAAAATGGGGATCATCACCGCAGATCATAAAGCTAAGAAATGTAAATAATGAAATAACCACTGAACTCCAGCAGCACCTTAGATTGGTATTAATTGCCATGAACCGAGCTGCTCGAGCTGCTCATTGGTAGTAATCAAACTGACTCTGGAAACTGAAGTTGAGCCAAAAGCCAGCCATTTTGGTCATGTTTACACTAACAGCCGTTTGCCCTTTATATTGCAGTTACAAATCGTGAGAGGGATTAATTTCTGCCTTTTGTATGCCTAGTTGTACTCCTAGGCTCTAGGAATAGTTCTTGTTCAAATGCTTTCCTCCTTATGAAGTGAGAAGTGTGTTTTGGTGGCACTGTAGTGATAATTTGTAGCCCAGGATTGTAATCATAATTCACCTTTTTATGACAAAATCAAATTCAAAGTCTTGGTTTTAAGAATCTTCCCTCTGGGCCACCATTTTTTTAAAAAAAGGCCATGTTGACATGTGCATATCTGTCTGTGTATGTATGTATATATGTACCTGTGTACCTACGTATGCATGCACGCACACACACAAACACATCACACAAAAATGTTTGGTTACTGCCACAATAGGGAAGATTTTTCTTAGGCTGCTGAGAAGGTAAAGGCTTTATCAGCTGGGTGACACAAAACTCTTAGCCCAGTGATGGTGAAACTTGGCACTCCAGATGTTCTTGGACTTCAATTCCCAGAAGCCCAATCCCCTTGTGAATCCACACAAATGGGTTTACTGTGATTCATCCAGCCCGTGCTGCCCTTGTCACTCCCAGAAGCGGAAGTAAAACGTGTCTGTACGGGCACGTTTTACTTCCACTTCTGGGAGCGACGAGGGCAATGTGGGCCAGATGAATTGCAGTAAACCCATTTGTGTGGATTCACAAGGGACTTGGGCTTCTGGGAATTGAAGTCCAAGAATATCTGGAGTGCCAAGGTTCGCCATCACAGTTTTAGCCTATCTGGAATTGTTCACAAGCATCCAGTAGTAGGTACAAGGGATTGCTTGCTGAAAACATGCATCTGGTGCTCCACCATAGCCAGAGAGGAATGTTTCCCTCTTTTCTGTCTTGCCACACACCACTGGAAGAGTTACATTCTTTATTCAAGATTTATTAGTAATCCATTTTCGATTACTGTGTTTTCGTAGAATACATTGCTAAAACTAAGTCTTTGTCAGGTATACCTACAACAATGTAATAGTTATTTTAAAAAATTTAGATGTCTTATAGCAGAGTAAGATCTAATTGTTGGTCATAACTAGAAGTAGAGTCACTGTTCAACAAAAATGTTGACCTAACAAGTTCCATTCTGCCTTCTTGGAACTTCAGTTCTGGTTTGTTTTCAATGGCTAGATATCTTCATGGCTATTCCAATTTTGAGTGGGGAGGATACCGTCTTATCTGAGATTAACAACCGGATTAGGCCTACTGATAGCTAATGTCAAGTTAAATATAGGTAGTTAGGTATTATGCATTAGAGGTGTGTATGTATGGTTTTATGGTCTACTTTGTATACTTTGTGTGCAGACAGCTAGACAGACAGATTATAGATTGTCGTAGTAAGCTACAACTCATATCCAAGAATGCATTTTTCCTGAAGCAGGAAAAATGTCATTGGTGTGAATTTGTTTAAGGTGAATCCCAAGTTGCCATGAAGTGACCCACACACTATAATCTTGGAGCCATCTCCTGTGGCATATTGAAATGAGGCATGCAGGATTTAACACCAGGACTGCAATGGACTGCCGCAGCCTTGAGGATATTATCAAGGTGCACCTTCACTAGCCAGTCCATTTGGCATGGCCTCTTCCATCTCCATGACCGTTGGGAATCTGAGTTCCTTCTCCACTCATTTTGCTGTTGGGCCAGAGGCGTAGCTACTGCCGTATCTGCCGTATCAATTATACGGGGCCCCCGGGCCACGGGGGCCCCCAACGTGCGTAAGCAAAACAAATCTTTACCTTTCCTAAGGGCCCCCAAACAAATTTTTATACGGTGCCCAGCCAAGGCACGCTACTCTTCTGTGTTGGGCCCAATATGATGGTTTCCAGTGGCATTTCCTCCACTGAGGGAACCATCATCCCACCTAAAGGGGCTCATCCGCCCCTTTAGGGAGTCAGGTTATTTACCACCACCCAATATTGGCTGTATGGTCTACTCTAGGGGTGCCCAAATTACAGCCTGGGGGCTGGATCTAGCCCCTGATGCAAATTCATCAAGACCACGAAGCCCTCATCGCTCCTGGAAGCGGAAGTAAAAGGTGCCTGTATGGGCACATTTTACTTACGCTTCCAGGAGCGATAAGGGCTTCCCAGGCTGGATGAATTGGCATTGGGGGCAGATCCAGTCCCCGGGCCATAGTGACCAGCTCCCTGAACCATGTGAGTGGCCCATGGCCCAAAAAGTTTGGGCACCCCTGGTCTACTCCATTACCATAGCGGAATGTACATATGTGTATATATAAATACACATACACAATGTATATACAGTTATACCTCGCTTAAAGAGCATAATGTGTTCCACAGGATTGCTCTTTAAGCGAGTTTGCTCTTTAAGTGAAACACCATTGTAAGTGACCAATTGTGACTTCTGGTGGGGGGGGTGTGTGATCCCAGATTTATTTGTTAAGTGAGTTTTTGGTTGGTTTTAGTTGTTAAGCGAAGCGAACATTCAGAGAAAATTCTGCTCTTTGAGCGAGTTACTCTTTAAGCGAGGCACTCTTTATGCGAGGTTTGACTGTACACACAAACCTCTATATTCAAGACATAATAAGCCTTATATATATCTCACATACAGTGTTAATACATATGCACATCTATGTGCATGCATACTTTGTATACATAGACATGCATCTGTTTGAGGTGACTGCTTAACTCAAAATCTGTGTTGTTTTATACTCAAAGACTGCAACCCCATAATAGTGAAACTGCTTAGAAAGCAGCAAAGTTCAGGCGGTGGGCAGGACTGGAGTTCTTAGATTAAGCCAACTATGATCTATTAGATACAAACTCTGCTTGGAGTTTGACAAGCATGTGTTGTTTCCTTTGCAGAGCTCTGAAATGTTCCATAACAAGCTTTTGAAACAGATCATCCTTTTCCAGATTGTAATCTTTTTAAAGTAACTAAAACAACAGACAACAAACCTAAGTATAAAAGGATGGTTGGTTAAACCCCACCCGTTGTTGAGTCATCTGAGAAGGAACATCTCCCACAGTTTGATCTAGTGTAGCCATGTGGGCTGCAGCTCTGCTTATAGTCCTTTTAAAGCATTCAGAGGGAGGTTTTGGTTACTTCATTTTTTATTTTGTCATGTTTGATGGAGATTCCACAACGTTTCCTATGAACTGTTAGTCTCCCTCGGTCATTGCTAGAACTGACCGTGCAGATTAAATAACAGCACTTCTGAACACTCTCCACCTCATTATTTTTTTTTTATAGAAATATGGTCCCATCCAGCAAACTCTTACATCAGAAGGTCAGATATTTTCAAACTCCTATTGATGAAACCAGTAACTCTTTGTAAGGATTATTTCGAGTCTGGAAAAAACAACAGTGCAATCCTAGTCATATTTACTATGAAGCAAAGCCCTGCTGAGTTTAATATTACTTACTCTACAGTTTATAGGATTTCAGCCATACATGCGCAGGAGGAAGTAAGAGAAAATTGTCTTGCACTTATCCTTGTATTTCTTCTCAGTCCTAAAGCAGTTTAGGTCAAAATCAATCCTGCTGATTTAAAAAAACACACACACATCCCAATAGTCGTCTATTTGCTTTACTTCCAAGAAGATGTACCTGCCATTGCAAGATATGGCCTGATTTTTCTATGTATTGCACAATAGAATAACTTTTGAATACATTTCACTTATTATATAGTGTAGAGGATGCTGCTATTAAGATTTATACAAAAGTGAGTCATAGCATTGAGATTATTGTATCAGAAACCTTAATTTATGTGGTGCATATTCTGCTAAATCATTCTTCTGCCTAAATCTCATTGAATGTTGGATTTTCTATATTCCTCTGGAGCCTAACAAGTTAGGCAGTTAGATTTTCTCCCACAACCTTCTTATCTACCCTGAACCACAAGGAGAAAGATGGACTGTGTAACTAAATAAAGCCGAGGTTCCAGCCCCATTTACAATGAAGAGCGTCTCACTGACATCAGTAGAACTAATGGTCCACTACCAAAAACAAGCCCCATTTGATACTTACTTCAAAAGATTTGAGGCTCAATGTTTTGTAAGAGTAGGTGTACAAATCAATGAAGGGACAATAACATTAGATCATCTGTGAATGTGTGTACTAGATTTGTACTCCACTTTTCTTGCCCCAGGAAAGGACTCAGTTCTAGGTCTGGACCAGTATGGCATAGAACTGGAGGTACAATTTTGTGCATGGCTGCCAGTGAGCCAAAGTGGCTTGAACACAGCAACTCAATAATCTCACTCTAATGTTTTTCTTAAAGTATGTATATATTTTTGCAGTAATAATATTGCGTGTGTCTTTTATCCATTGTAACAATCCTATGAATAGATTTTGTTCCAAGAAATTTACCATTTCAGCAACATGAAGGTAAGAGGAAATTTGGGGTGATTCGGTTGTGTCATAGTAACCATGAGAATACATTTAACTAGTTTGGGGAAACTATAAATTAAACACCAGTGTGGGTTTGAGAGCTAGTTTGGTGACTGAGGCAAGGTAGATTTGTCAAAGCCTTCTTCATAGCTTTCTTTTTAGCTGCTTTCTCAGTACAGGCGTCTCTCAGTCTGATTGTCCAGTGTCCATGTCTGTTTGATTACTGTAACATATCTGAGCGTCCTTACTCCCAAGCAATTGTCAATGAACAATCTTAGGGCAGCCCTTCTTCAACCTGGTGTCCTGTTATGTCTTCCAGTGCACAGCTCATTACAACTGCCAGATATGGTCATGATAAAAATGGAAGAGTTGGCACTACACAGAAAACGTCCAATTTGGAGAAGTCTGGTTTTGAGTAAGTACCAAATAAACCCCCATGCATTTGACTTTATGGAATTAAACCACTTTGTATGTGATAGCGCTTTGTCCACTGCTCCCTTTAAATAAAAAAATCAGAACTTTCTAAAAGTTACTTTTTTAAACTATATCCAAGGGGGTACACTGGCTGAAGAATTCAGAGATCTGGGTTTCAAAAAAGTTATGTTTCCCAAACTCTTGTCTTAAGTGCCCTGGGGGAAGATTGGTAAGAATGAGCTATGTTGGAGAAGAATGGGAAATGGTTTAAGGTCAATTCTAGAACTAGACAGCTCTGCTGTGTCCTTGGGTATGAAATCGAAGCTCTCAATCCTGTAGGATGATACAGTTACTTTTTTTTTTTAAATGGTACTGTACATGACTCCTTTTGTGCCAGAACTTCCCTGGTCCCAGTGGGAGAACTCTTCGCATCTGAGCCAAATTATGGCCTGTTCTCGGATTTGTTTCAGATCAATGAATGATAATTCTGGGTGTCTCAGCTCTATCGTAACTATCGCAGTAATGCATTGCCCTAGTGTTTGACAGCTATATACAGTATTAAGAGACCAAAGTGGGTTGGGGTTTGAGGAATGAATTCTGCACAGCTACCTATATTCAGTAGCTCCAAAGGACGGTGTAAACGCAAATTGTTTGAGCTCAGAGTTATGGGATGGGATTATTACCCAATAACTTATATTTCTTTTTCTTGGCTATTTAGCTATGGAGCTGCTCTGTTGCCCCTACTTTCCTTAAGCGGGTAGTAAAACTGGTAGGTTTCGTTCAATTCTCGCATTTCTCCGAACGTGAGTTCTCCTCCTTCGTAGAGTGGCTAGTAGCCTTTTTTTAAAATCCAGAGAAAGAGGCGTTTTCACCGCTCTTCTTGCATAATTTTCTTCATTGGGAGTGTGGGCAAAATAGAGGAGGTGGATTCCATTGTACAAGAGAAAGCGAAGTGAATCCCAAGAGGATAAAATCATAAGTGGACATATCAATCACAAATACATTACTTCACACCTTTCTCTTTAAATAATACCAATAAAGAATCTAAATCCCATTTTCTCCCGCAAATGCCTACACATTATTGGGGGGGGGGGGGGGGTCTGAATCACTCCTTCAGAAAACTCTTTCTTCCCTTGTCCTGCCTGCTTCACTCTCTCTTTTCTTCAAAATAAAAAGAGAACAACTAAGATGAAGATTTGGTCTCGTATTTTTAACTACAGGAGTCTATCGACCTGGTAAATTAAAGTGAAGTCCTCTACCTTGTCAACTCATAATTAAGTCTGATCGCATTCCACAGATGTTACTCCCAGGAAAGTGGATCTAGGCTGCAGCCTAAAGTCTTCTAAACAATTTGGGAAGGAGTTCCTATGAATCGAACCTATGAAAGACATCTTTGGTTGATTTGAGGAAGTGAGAAATATTTGGAGAAGCAACTTCTAATGGATTTCATAGTGTCTTCTACTTTTCCTTCTCTTTACATCTACATCCATATTACAATAGATTAATGGCTCAAGAAGAAATAGTTCCAGAGAGTTTCAGAGTGTTTAATTTTTATACATCGGCAACAATGGAGCTTGTAATCATGTGGTAGCAATTAATATAAGCTAGTGGCAGAAACGAAGAGGGAAGAATTACCAGAAGCCACCAGTATCCTATATCATTCACTATATCTTAAAGTAACTTCATTGTTTTTCGTATGGTATTTTTGGATGACAAACTAGCGAAATCAAAACCAACCAAAACAGTAGTGCGATTATTCTACCACCCCATCTTTTTAATAAGCATTTATTAATCTATAATTACAATCAGATTTTTTTAGATGGTCCATGTCACTATATTTTTAACTGCAATTTTCTTCTCGCTTTCTCTCTCCCCCCCCCCCCAAAAAAAAAAAAAGTGCTGGACAGGGTATTTCACCCGACTTGATAAAGCTACATAGAATGGTGGAAAAAATTACAATTTTCCAGAGACAGGCCTAATCCCGAGATATATCTTCTTTCTGTTTGTCATCACCGCATTTATACCGAGATTTTATTAAAGCCCTTTCTCCTAAAAACATTAAACGCTATGCTTATAATGTGAGAGAGAAAGAGAGAGATAGGGGCAGTCAGACAGACAGACAGACCTTATTTCGGAGAGTAGATTCCCCCAAACAGCTTCAACGCGGAAAGTCCTCTATCTGTATCCTCACACCTACCCAATTCGTCAGTTCTTAAATGCTCAATTTATGGAGCGGATACATTGGAAATTGTGGGAAAGCGATAAAAAGTTTGACCGAAGTGTGTCCTGTAAATATATACTGTACTTACACAATAGCCACAGAGTCACCCCCCAGTCTGTCTTGGAATCGTTTTATGTTTCCTGAGTGCCCTAAATGTCTCCTGTGTTTTGAGCAGAGGATTCAGAAAGTGGGCGGCTTTTCTAATCATTACGTGTCGAACGAGTTTTTAGTTTAATGTGCCCTCGTCGGTTTGTATCTGTGTGTCTGGCCCTGTGTTTGTATTGCCGTATCTGCCCTCGTATTAAAGAAGGAATGCACTTTTCCCGGGTGTTTAATCTCTGCAGAAGTCTTCCTGAAGTTTCCCCTCGCCCTCCCTCCTAACGTTCACTGCAGAAATCCTTCCTATTTTCCAATTATCTCAACGACAACAAAACCCAGCACTCAGTGGGAGGGAAAGAGTAAGGATGTCCAGAAAATGCTGCTCGTAAAGCTGTGTCGTTACATTAGAAACACATGAAATGTTCTTAAAATGGGCTAGGTGAGGGTAGGTCCATGCAGAGAAAATGACAGAAAAGAGCAGGCCTAGGCTGCCTTTTCCTCCAAAATAGCGCAATGGAAGGTAAACTGAAGCTGCTCGTGAAAATCAAGTTTGATTAAAGTGCTTTCCCCATTATTCTCTCACATAACTGTCATGACTGCTAATTTAAAGAAATACATCTTTCTATGGATTAAGTTGAGACTTATTTATTTATTTATTTATTTATTTAATAGAATTATATACCGCCCTATCCAAAGGAAAAATGCATCTTTAGCCTATTTTGAATTAAATATATTTAATCTCAGATTTACGTGAAATACATTCATATACTATACTTCGGCTATACATGTGTGTGTGTGTGTGTGTGTGTGTGTGTGTGTGTGTGTGTGTGTGTGTGTGTGTGTGTGTGTGTGTGTGTGTGTGTGAGAGAGAGAGAGAGAGAGAGAGAGAGAGAGAGAGAGAGAGAAACATAAATACAGAACATTGTTGGGTATATATGTGTAGCTAACATATTCATGTATATCTCACATACATATGTACAGTACATGTGTCACACATAGGGATATATTTTGCCCACATCCAATCATGACCACAAATGAATACTGAGACATTAAGTGGAAATTAAGTGGCACCAGAGATGGTCAAATTAATAAAAGAAATGTCATCATGTCTCTAAGCACAAAGTTAATATTTCACCAACTTGCTCAGTTCAGAGAAAAGTAGGGTACGATCTTCTTTCTATTAGAGTCAGTGGGAAAACTGTCTCCCCCCCCCCCATTTCATCTGATTTGCACTTTTTTTCTTGCATTGAAATCAATAGGTCACATTAGCTTATATTAATTTAAGATAATTATTTTAGGCATAGGGGAATAGACATCTGGGAATAGGTCTCACTGAAGTCAATGGGGTGTACTGCACTGGACTTCATTGGATTCAATGGGATTTGTGAACAAAGGGATTCCTCTGTATCTAATTCCTCTTGCATTTAGCTGGAGGTGAGTCATATCTGATTCAGGTATTTTTTGTTGGGTAGGGTTTTTTTTTTATTGCCCAACTTCTGAAGGTTAAAAATAATAATAGTGCCCCTAGATGAATAAAGGGTAGGGTTAGAATGTCAGTCTTTTAATTTTTTTTTCCTGGGAATTTGAGAGACACACAATCTAATCTTGCTATAAAATGTCTCTTATAGAGCAGGGGGGCCCTTTTTACTTCTCACATGTTTTAAAACTTGCAACTACATACATTCTTTTAAAAGGATTTTGTCTTCTTTTTCACTTTATAAATTATACTTTCTGCTTCCATCAGGCGATATGGCGGCTGATCTGAACTCCATGACTATCTTCAGCTAAATCCATTTTCTACAGCATATTCCATTTTTAATTTATTTCCTGAGTGGAGAATTGGTCCAGATTCAGAAACAAGGCCTTCAATTTGGGTTGTGGCTGAGCAGGATTAAATCAGATTTGTGCTGTGCTGACACTCACAATAATCTGCTAGGCCACGAGAAAGATGCATGCAAAATCGTGCTTTCATGACTGCTTATAACTGTGGCGGCTTAAACTCATGTTTATACTTCCTGTGGAATGAATATACAGCATAAAAGAATGGACTAAGCGAACTATTTATGCTCTCACTGTTGTATATCTACATCCACCTCTATCTTTACAGCTACATTGTCTATATGTATGAATGTGTCCATGTAGATTCAGATATTTGGATACCGCTTGGCTCCATGGATGGATTCTTTGGTACTGTGTGCCTTTTTTCAAGATACAAAATCAAGAAGGACTGCAAGGGTTTTAAGCAGGGTTTTTTTCACATTCCCTGCCTTCTGCTACCAAAAAAAAAAGTAACCATAAACTTATCTTGGTGCACGCAACCATTACAGTGAGTGAACCACTTCAAGACAAATATATGAATATCCATGAATGTTTGCTGCCTGGTCGTTTGGACCATACTAAAAAGTTCGTGCTTAGAAAAGAGAAGAAAACGCTCGAGGGGGAGGGGCGTTGCATTTCGCCTTGTCCCGGTTTCTCAAACAGCCCGATAAAAACCCAGCCCTTCCTTACCTCTCCTTGCTCCTGATCCATTCTCACGCTCTTCCCCTCTGGAGCTGGATCCAGCTCTTCCCTGTCAGTTTAGACCACACTAAACCAGAGTTCAAATCTGACCAAGATCTGACATGCATTTCACATTTTGTTTACTCTCTGGCTTTCAGATATTTCTAACTGAACATCTGGGATACTTTTCGGGATCCTTTGCTCTGGTTGACCAATATAACAAAGTACAACTTGACCAAGAGCTTCAGATAAACATTGCATCCGAGGAGAAAAAGTTCGGAACCGGTCAGGGTTTTATTTTTATTTTATTTTATTTTTGGACGTAGCCTCATTGCCTGATATGCTGCAGTGGTGGAGACAGGCTCCAACCAGCCATGAGAAGGACCTACCACCACCACCACCACCACCTGCCAGCTGTACTGTCCAAAAGCTGGACATTTCTGAAATTCTGCCTAGGCGTCTCTCTATCCTTCATCTGCAATCACGTCGAACTACTGCAGTCACGAAGCCTTTAGTAAACCCTAATTCTCCAATCAAAACACGAATCAGAAAGCGGGTTGGAATCCAAGGCTTCTGTTTTGACCACTATCCCCCAACCTTTCTCTTGCCTCTGAAGGCGAGACAACCAGCAACGCTTCATCTTTATTATTATTCTCCTCCCCACCCCACTCTTCATTCACTAAACACACACACACACACACACACACACACACACACACACACACACACACACACACACACACACACACACACACACACACACACACACACACACACACACACCAAGTTAACACAAATGACATATAGGATGCTCAATGCCTTACTCGTAGGAGCCACGTTTTTACCATTTCGCCAGGACTGGAGAAGGAGAGGGACGCTCTTTGGGAAAGGAGGAGGAAAGGGCCAGAAGGACAGGGAGGGGGAGGGATGTTGGGCATAAAGCGAAAGGCTCTCTCTCTCTCCTCTCTCTATCTCTCTTGCTCTTTTTTAAGCAAACCAGACAGGCACCCCAGGCCTTGAATGACACTCCTGGCGTGGGCCAGGCGGCAACTTTCAACTTGACCTTGGCCTCTAGAAGGTGCGTCTGACCCATCCGCAAAGCAGAGCTGCCCATCTCGCCTTTAATGGGGTGGGCAAAGGGTTCCTGCGAGGGAGACGCATTGTAGCTGTACAGCGTCTGGGTGTTTAAGAATGAGGTCTCCAAACAGGGGTGGGGTGGGGAGAGGGGTTGTGGAAAGGGAGAGAATCCCTGACCCTTCCTCCAAATAGTAGAGGGAAATACTAAGGGCGACGTTTATGTTCTTCTTGTCCTTTTCCTTTTCATTCAAGACTGAAGCCCGAGAAAGGGCAGAATAAATGAAAATATGCTGAGAATAAATATTTGCCTTTGGCCACGAGGAGGAATGCGGAAAAGACCATCGGGAGGAGGAGGAGGAAGAGTTAGGCAGGCGCTGGAGAGGAGGGGGAAAAGCTCTTTAGTGGCAGCAATTAAGGGGAGTCGCTGAAATATTGTTCTGTGACAAGTGCCCCCCTCCATGGCCATGGACCATGCTCCGAAAAGAGTCAAGGCTTGCCAGACGGCTGGACAGGCCAACTGACAGATCTGTTCCTTTCTCAACAGGCAATGGGGAAAGAGATGGTCTGAACAATGCGCGATTTCGAATTCCGTCCGGGTAGCACTGCGGTGAAAACAATATGTTGCAGTGCCTACGCAACGCACAATACTGCACAGATACCTGTCAAGTGCGCATCAAGGGAAGCCACCACGTTGGGGGCGGAGGGGGCGGGGAGAAAGAGCTTCCCTTTTCCTTCCTTCCTTAGGAAATTAGGCAAATGTCTGATTTGCGGGTATATTGCCGCTGCTTTAGTCTTTTTACATATATTTGGGGGAATCTGGTTTGGCATGGGTGGGCTGATCTATTGTACGTGCTATTGTATTTATATATCATAAATACTCATAAATGGGCAGTATAAAAATGAAATGGACTGTTAACTTTTTGACAGCAACATTAAAGATCTCTTTAAACTACAGTATAATATATCTATAATTTGTTTCTTTATAAAGTATGTGTGCCAAGCAGGTAGAAAACACAGGTACAACCGTGTGATCCTATACATTAAAAGTACTGCAAGTTTACTTTGTCTCTAGCGGATATCCTCTGTTCTTAAGAGAATAGAGACTTTCAGGCTGCAAGCCAATAGCCGCAGCGTCCTTCATGAGAGTAAACCAAGTTGAAGTCGATAAGGCTTGCTTCGGACTACACAAAGCATTGGGCTATTAATCCTTGTGTGTGTGAGAGAGAGAGAGAGACAGAGAGAGAGAGAGAGAGATGAATGCTATTATTATTATTATTATTATTATTATTATTATTATTATTATTATTATTATTATTATTATTATTATTATTATTATTATTATTATTATTATTACTACGACTGCGAACGAGAGGGAATTCCTGTGGTCGCTGATAAGACAATAAATAAACCCACGCAGCAAATTTTATTGTGTGGGGTGATTCAAGCGAAAATTGTAGGCTGCCTCTTTTGATTGTGGCAATAATAATGTACGGAGGTTGATTCATTTCTCATCTCTGTTTAACCCATTCTCTTCCATACCCCGCAAAGGTTAATTTCCCAGCCCGTGCCTCCTCTTTTTCTTCAAAAGACAAGGACAACTCCGTAGTCTATTATTTTTAACAAAACATATTTAAGAAGAAAGAAAGAAGATAAGCGAATCCACTGTAGGCAGGTCGGGATAAAAAGTGCGGCACCAGGCGCTGACAAAATGTTCTGGACTCTTTGTGCTTTTTGGGAAGGGATGCTTGGACCTTCCTATAGTCCAAATCGGTTTTGTAGGAACCACAGCTAGATGCTTTTGCACCAGTCCCATCACAAGAGGAAATGCGAGCTTCCATCGAGTGGCTCCTAGACGGACGTGGGACAGCGCTGTCTCTCTCGCTCGCTCGCTCTGTATATATACAGTATAGAGTTGATATATATATATAAACTCACTCGTCAGTTAGGTCTAACCGGGAAGAAAGTTTTTAAAACCTATATATTTCCCCCACGCCCGAGACTAAGATTGTGGGAATGTCCTATAGCAGTGCTGGCGAACCTTGGCACTCCAGCGGTTCTTGAACTTCAATTCCCAGAAACCCAAGGCTCTGTGAATCCACACAAATGGGTTTACTGGTCCTGTGCATTGAAGTCCAAGAACAGCTAGAGTGCCAAGGTTCACCCTCGCGGTCTTACAGAGTCAATGTGCTGGAGAGGGAGGGTGAGTAACACCCATACTTTGGAGAGGGTGGTGGTGGTGGTGGTGGTAGAGGAGGAATGATACCTGTTGCTCGTTCACACACACACACACACCCGGGCCGGGCCTGGCCTGCCTGGCCCCCACCAAGCCCCGGCGTGGAAGGGGGCGGGGGTCCCCGTCGGGGGCGAGACTCGGCGGGGCCCGGGCTCGACGAGGCCATGATTTCATTCTCCTCCCGACTCGATTCCTCAGATGTTTATCAGCTGCTTTGCATATGTCACGTGGGGCCCGGGCCGGCCAATGGGCGCCGTCGTGGCGCGGCAGCCCCCTGCTCTAGGCTGGGAGAGTCGGGCTCCCTTTTTTCAGTCTTGGGGGCTTTTAAAAAAGCGCCACTGGTCTCCATGCGGGTCGGGCTATGACAGCCTCCGTGCTCCTCCATCCCCGCTGGATCGAGCCCGTCATGTTCCTCTACGACAACAGCCTGGAGGAGATCAACAAGAACATGGAAGCCGGCTTCCACGCCGCGGCGGCGGCGGCCAGTAACTTCGTGGCGGCCAACCAGTGCCGCAACCTTATGGCCCACCCGGCCTCGATGGCGGCCCCGGGAAACGCCGCCGCCTACCCGTCGAGCGAGGCGCCCCAGCCGCAGCCGCCGCCTCCGCCCCCGCCGCCGCCGCCTCCTCCTCCGCCGCCGCCGGGCATGGCGGAGCCTGTCAAGCAGTGCAGCCCCTGCTCGGCCGCCGTCCAGGGCTCCTCGGGCCCCGCCGCTCTGCCCTACGGCTACTTCGGCAGCGGCTACTTCCCGTGCGGCATGAACCACCACCACCACCACCACCACCACCCCAACGCCCCCCTCAAGTCCTGCGCCCAGCCGGCCTCCGCCTTCGCCGACAAGTACATGGAGACGTCGGTGGCGGCCTCGGTGGCGGCCTCGGTGGCGGCGGCGGCCGGCGAAGACTTCACCTCCCGCGCCAAGGAGTTCGCCTTCTACCCGGGCTACGCCGCCGGACCCTACCAGCCCGTGCCGGGGTACCTGGACGTGCCGGTGGTGCCGGGCCTCGGAGGCCGAGGGGAGCCCCGGGGCCACGACGCCATGCTGGACGGCTACCAGCCCTGGGCGCTGCCCAACGGCTGGAACGGGCAGGTCTATTGCCCCAAGGAGCAGAGCCAGCCGCCCCACCTCTGGAAGTCCACGCTGCCGGGTAACGCACCTGCCTGGCCCTTCCCTTCCCTCGGACGGCGGTCCTGAGTTCCCCTGCGGCACCTCCCTCTTCTTCCCCCGACGTCCCGGGCACCCTCTTCCCCTGGGCGCTCGACCCTTCGAACTGAGGGATCGAGCCGCGACTTCCCATCCCTCGACAGCCACAGGCCGGCCTTCCTCGGGGCAAGGATCTGCTCTCTCGCCCGGGTTCCTTTTGGCGCCCTAGAACGCGGATCCCCGACGGCGCCTGGCTCGCCGTCTCCTCTCACTCCCCTGGCTGTGGCAACCGTCCCCCCCACCAGCACCACCACCATGAAAGAGCCCGATCCCGTCCTTTGCGCCGCTTCGCAGCCCCCTTAGCCAGAAAAGTTACCGCTAGCGAGCTTACCCAGGCAGAATGCGGAGTCGCTCCGGGTTCCTGCTCTCGCTGGTTACGATGAGCCCTGCTACGACTATTAGCCTTGATTGACACATCCAATTAAGTCAATACCAAGAGCCTCTTTTCGAAGTACAGTACAGTTTCGCTCTTCCTGGCGCTAACGCTGCGTCCCCACATAGGCTACATTAGCCAGCCATTTTAGTTCTTACGGGGTCCTCAGCTTTGGCCGTATAATAAAACTGGACTGAAAGTGCTCCTTTTCTGTATGTTGTCAATCCTTTTCTTTAAATACTCATCCAATGATCAATTCCTTTGACAATACTTTACCGTTAACCCCTTCAGAGAAACAACAACCCAATTCCTCTTTCTTCAAGACAGAAGATTCTTTCGCATTCTGCTTTTTACCCCTTCAAAAAAATTGTAGCCTACAGCCTTCTTCTCCCCAATTATTTTCCATCAAAAACTAGTTATGAATTACTTTAGTTTCTGTGTTGAAGTCAGGAATACAGTAGATATAAGATGCATATATAGTTGGGGTTTCTCCCCCCCCCCTTCAATTAAAAAGCAACAGGTCTTGAAACAGGTTTCTTGTGGGTATAAAATGTTCCCAGCTGATGTTTTTTCCATAAGTGCCTCCTGGAACACCTCATAGAATATTATAACTGTGTATAATTTTCCTAGAACTTTGAAGGTTAACGGGTGAGAAGAATGCAGCAAAGTGTTAGTAACTGTAGAGGAGAAAAATCCCACGATCATAATTTAGAAAACAGTGCAAACCTGTTGACTGAAATGCAATTTAGCCCAGTCCTCTCAAACGGGAAAGATACAGTAGTATAGGATGGAAACTGATACCATTTATGATGGAGATAATACTACTGCTAATTCTAATGTTTGCATTGCTATTTTAATTTTCTGTTCCAGACGTGGTCTCGCACCCTTCCGATGCCAGCTCTTACAGACGAGGGAGAAAGAAACGGGTGCCTTATACCAAGGTTCAGTTGAAAGAACTTGAAAGGGAATATGCTACAAATAAATTCATTACCAAAGACAAGCGAAGAAGGATATCAGCCACTACAAATCTCTCAGAAAGGCAGGTCACAATCTGGTTCCAAAACAGAAGGGTGAAAGAAAAAAAAGTCATCAACAAATTGAAGACGACCAGTTAATGGATTAAATGGAAATACAGCTACCCAAAGGCCTGAAAACTTTTTTGGGTCCAGTTTAAACATTATTATTATTATTATTGAGAGGACAAGACAATGAACATCTTTCTTCTCAAGAACTCTGTGTCTTTGGAATTATGGCTTTTGAAGAAAAAAAGAGTGGGTATTAGAGATATTTTAAGACTGGCAGTTCTTCTGAAACCCAAAAGAGGCCATTTTAATGACTGACCTGAGAGTCCTTACACCCAATTCAAAGATTTTTCCGTTTCACTTTAAAAAGATATACATTTTGTCGAAAAGTCTGTAAGTATAACTATGACTGTTCTTGGACACTATTTAGTATTATAATCTGAAAGATTTTCTTAAACAGGAAGCACATATGAAAATCCAGTTTCTTTCATTAATGTTCAAAAAGCATGCTGAATGGTTGCTCAGGTAAATATTGTGGAGGAAAAATTGTACAACCGCTGTATGTTTGAGCAATGTATTTTGTGTTTGTTTGTTTGTTTGTTTTTAAAAAGAAGGTACTGAATAAGTGTTGCAAACACATCAGTAGCAAAAGAAAATTAATGGAGATTAATCTAAAATTCTGAATCTGAAAGTAACATTGCTAGGAATTTTTTTTTAAAGGGAAGCTTTTTCTTCAAAACACAGGTAGTTTAATTTTCAGTAGTTCCTTTCTTGATTCCTAAACTTACTTATGCCAGTAAGTATTTCAGAGGTTTGCCAAAGAACTTTCCAGTTTTTAATATTAGTGACATTAATCAATTATCAAATGGTGTAAATTCCATAAATTGCTATTTTAAAATATTTGTACTATAAACAGAAACACCATTATTGCAATGATATAAGAGAAAGTTCTCTCTATGAGAAAAAATACCCCATAATGAGAATATATTTTGTTTTCCAGAGATATTGTTTCTATAGTTTGTATTTTGATCTGTGATTAATTAGAAATTTTCGTTTGTTTTTCAGTTATGAGGCTGCATTAGAAAATGTAGAAATCCATTTTACAGCACTTTTTTTCCAAAACAGATCAGTCAGTTATTTCAGCCAGCACATTTAATTTTTTTTGTTCACTAGAAGATGCTAACTTGTAAATATTAATAATAATAAATCAGCGCACTGTGAAAATGTATTTGTGCACCCTTCATTTTATATATTTTTTACTGAAATTGAGCATCTAAGACCTGTAGATAGATATTAGTATTAAAACTATGAATAAAATAGTCACTGTGATAAAAACCTGATCAATTCTTTCTCTCCTCCCACCCCCCAACCTTCCTCCCAGAAATACAAGCATCTCATGAAGAACATACTTCTCTTACAGGTCTAGTAAGTTTTCTCTGAAATTACTGCCATGGTCCTTATTTTCCTCATAAATTACCTAACACAGAGAATGAGCACAGGATAACAACCTTTGCTAAACTATAAATGTTTCAGTAGGGTTAAAAAGTCAGGTATTGAAGGAAGAAAAGAGATATAAAAGTAGTGCCTGAGCGCCTCTCTGAAAATGGAAAACAGTTGTTTGGCCACATTTGCAAAGAGTGCAGGTTTATTGGTAGGACTGGTTAAGAGGCTGGGTCTGAGAGAGGATATCTGTTGAAATAGCAGGACTAGGAAGACCTTAAACCTTGACCTTGATGTGGGCGGGGGGAGGGAGGGAGGGGGGAGACAATTTGTGACCTTGACTTTTGACAGCTCTGTGAATAGTCTTCTTCTGGATTAGTAGATCAAGGGCGCCACCTTGTGTTTCCACTTCAGCTTTGTTGAAGCTGCAAACTGAGGATGGATGGAAGGAAGGAAGGAAGGAAGTGGAGCCAAGGCCCTTCGCTTTAGCACTTTTCACAAAACAGGCGACTCGGAACCCCCGTCAGGCACCTGAAAGAAAAGTTCTCTGGCTGACGTTCTTCTTGTGCATGGCTTGTTTCACGTGGACAATGTTTGAGCTCATCTTTGTGAGGACCGGATTACAAAGGTCTATGGGCGCCTCTACCGTTATCCATCAAGGTGTTCCTTTCATTCCTGAGTTTTAACTGTTGAGCTTGTCCTTGACATTTGTTGCAAGGTGGGGTGGCGGCGGGTGTGTGTGAAGAAAATGTTCTTCTTCCGCAACTCTTGACTGCTGGTGTGCCACCCCGACTGAACAACTTTCAATGCAAAACGTGGAGATACGAAATACCAAGAGCAAAAAGTATCACTGGCTACTAAAGCACTACTGTCCTGCATTACATTTCAGCGGTGCCAAGTCCACTGATCGGTTTGCCGGTCTATCCGTCAACAAATGAGGTACCTAGATCTAGATTTCTATGCTTACCTACCACCTGTATTATTGCACACATCACGGAGGCCTGATATAACTACTGTACAGATAATGAACACATTTTCACTAGAAGCTTGTCAAAGATGGAGAAAGTTACTTTTCTGGATGCTAGTAACTGCAGTCCAAAAAGTAACTTTTCTCACCTCTGCTTTTATCAATGAAGTTGTATGCAACAAATTTGTTGTTGTTGTTGTTGTTGTTGTTGTTGTTGTTGTTGTTGTTGTTGTTGTTGTTGTTGTTTACAAATCAATCATTTGGTTCACAGTCAAGGACTGGAATAAATTAACAGTTCAAGCCCTAATGAAGGATCTAAGAACTGTTAAGGTAACATCTGAGTACTATATACGCAGTTCCTAGTAGAGTAGTTATTTGGAGAGTTAGGATGTTCAAGTCCAATAAGTCCAAAATTTCCAAATATCTAGGGAGTTATTTAGGTATTGCTCCAAGGTCTCCAATCACTATGGGAACAACAACAGATTTCTTCCTATTATTATTATTATTATTATTATTATTATTATTATTATTATTATTATTATTATTATTATTATTATTATTATTATTATTATTATTATTATTATTATTATTATTATTATTATTATTATTATTATTATTGTTGTTGTTGTTGTTGTTGTTGTTGTTGTTGTTGTTGTTGTTGTTATTGTCGTTGTCGTTGTCGTTGTCGTTGTCGTTGTCGTTGTCGTTGTCGTTGTCGTCGTTAGTAGTGGTAGTGGTAGTGGTAGTGGTAGTGGTAGTGGTAGTAGTAGTAGTAGGAGGAGGAGGAGGAGGAGGAGGAGGAGGAGGCTGGAAATGTCTTAAAACAAGAAAAATTGAGACAAAGTGAATATAATTAGTACATAACTTTAAGAAAGTTTCCCAGAGCGCAGAATAATAACCTAAGAAACTGGATGCGTTCGGGGATTCTTTTGAGGACCTCTTTTACTATTTGAATTAAAAAATGGAAAGGCCATTCTCAAGTGTCTGACTAAAATTCCTGGCAGTCAAATCCAAAAAGAGAAAGCCATGCTGGTCTATTCTAAGAATAGAATTAAAATCCAAAATAAGGATAGAATAAAATCTCCGTAAGTAGATACTCCGTTCACCTTCACCCAACCCTTTTTCAAGGTTCCTTGCCTTCTCCCCTCACCAGCTACCCAAGCTGAGAAGTTGGGGAGATGTATGCAACAGGGGCTGCAGTGATTCAAATGGTTAAGATGCTGAACTTAAAGATTGGAAGGTCAGAGTTCGATACCTGAGTACCACATGACGGAGTGAGCTCCCGCCTCTGCCCCAGCTCCTGCTAACCTAGCAGTTCAAAAGCAAGAATTGCAAGTAGATAAGTAGGTACTACTTTGGTGGGAGGTTAAACAGCATTCCGTGCACTCCAGTGTCTAGTCATGGCTTCCACATGTCCACAGAAACATCTGCAAACGCAGACAGGACTGGCTCTTTGGCTATAAAAAGAGATGAGCACTGGACCCTTCCTTCTTTCTTTCCTTCCTTCCTTCCATTCTTTCTTTCAAGGTGTGTGAAATTAAAACTCTGAAAGAAAGAAGCTGCTATCCAGTGACTGACTTCAAACAATTTTGTAAAAAGTTGTGTCCCTATACAATCTCTGTTTCAGTTGCATGTCATTGATACGGCCATTATTGCATCCCCCTATGAAAGGATTTAATGGTCAGTATGTTACTGGCTAAAAAAATCAGGAAATCTTGCTCAATGAAAAAAGGGATGAAGAGAGCAACCCCATGGCTTTACAGAAGCCCTTCAGCTTCTGGGGTTGTGAATGGAGCAGCCTTCCTGAACTGATGTTAGCAGCAATTCGTTCACTCTTTTCTGGCAACTAATTGCATGTTAAAACTGTGTCCTTGCAGAGACTTTCCCTGCTGGACAGGAATACTCACCTTCCTAGAGCAACGCCATTATTAATTATGGGCTCCCTTGGAAGCCAAGGGAAATTTCCTTGCCTTTATTTCATAAGCATTTCATAGGTTTCATGTGTAGCTGTTTTGTTTTATCCATTGTCCATAACTAACAATAGGTGCATTGCAGCCCTGCTCAGATTGAATTTCCTATCAAGTAGAGCAGGGGTGCCCAAACTATGGTCCGAGGGCTGGATCTGGGCCCCAACACCAATTCATCTGGCCTGCGAATCCCTTGTCGCTCCTGGAAGCAGAAATAATACACACCCATGTGAGCATGTTTTACTTCCACTTCCAGGAGCGACGAGGGCTTCGTGGGCTGGATGAATTGGAATTGGGTGCCAGATCCAGCCCCCTGGGCCATAGTGACTGGCTCCCTGAACCACGTGACCAGCCCACAGCCCGAAAAGTTTGGGCACCCCTGAAGTAGAGTAACAAAGACACGACAATGTATGGTTCTTGGGAGAACTTCTCTTATTTTCCACCAGTGCTTATCCAACACATATTGTGAATGGACAGTGCCCTGTGTTTATACTTCTGGACTGTGTTATTATCTGTTGTGTTGTTTCCAAGTTTGAGCTGAAGTAGCTGAGAACAGAACGTAGTTACTTTGTTTGAGTTGCAAAATGCTTTCCTTGCTGATCTAAGCTATGCAATACTGTATGCTTTTGTCTCCTGTGGGGTCAGTTCCAGCTCTGAGGTCTTTGAAATACATTTCGGAGGTTTCTCTTTTCAAAAATTACAAACAGTGGTAAAAGCTGTGGGAGCAGTCTGTCTACCTTTGATGAACTAAATATGCCTTAGGTAGACATAATCAAACAACAGGCTAGCATGGGTTCTCAGTGGATACAGGTGTGTGTTTGTGTATGTGTAGATTGCTATGTGGGTATATAGCATTTAAGTGCTATAATGGAAAAATACATGAGGGGTATTTAGTATATGTATTCTATAGTAAGTGAGGTAACTGGGGCATATCTTGTCATCTAAATAAGTATTTATTTATTTATTTATTCATTACTGTTTTGTTCAGCCTTCCACCAGGAGCACAAGGCTGTGTATCTCTCTCTCTCTCTCTCTCTCTCTCTCTCTCACACACACACACACACACACACACACACACACACACACACACACACACACACACACACACACACACACACACACACACACACACACACACACACACACACACCACAACCTGCTAAATCAGATTTGTCTAAGAGATTGTCATTGATCCAGGATCACCCAATACGATTCACGGTCCAACTGGGATTCGTATTGTGGCCTCCTTAATCTTAGCCTACCATCACAGGGAAAACACATCCCTAATAGATCAAGAATATATAAATCTGTGTCTATGGAAGTCTTTTGGCTTCCTACTATACCCTGCCAGAATATATTAGGAGTTTATTTGGTGGGTGCAGCTGTGCAGAGCTGTGTACTGTCTAACCACATAGCACAATTACAGTATACCAAGTGCCCATTAGACCAATACCAGTAATAATTTGAAAACAATTTGGCCCCTTCTAATTGAAGACAGAAATTTAACTAATTTGAGATAACTGGATTGGGGCCCTACTCCATAGACACATAAAACTAACTCTCATAGAGTACAGCACAATTTCCTTCTATTCAAGAGACTGAAAATTCAATCCTTTGTCTCTCATATGTATCAGCAAAATAGATATACAGTAGCACCACACCTACTCTCACACATGTACTTACTTGTTGTGAGTAGATATGCTTACCCTGAGTAGATACAATTTACTCTCACTACCACAGCCTATTGGAAAGTTGGGCACATAATATAATGGGTATGGGGGGATGAAAAAGAATGATGGATTGTTTGAGAACCTCTTTAAAACTTTATCTAAGAATATTTGAACTCGCACTCGATGAACTCCTATATAGACTGAAATGAAATCCTGTGTTTTGAAAAGAAATAATTGAGCAGTGATTTCTAGTGGCTTCTGAGATTGTTATCAAACTTTCTGAACTTATTTTTTTCTAAACATACAACTATGTGAAGGACTGTGATGTAATCAAGAGTTCATAATAGTAGCAAAGCTGGTAATAGCAATAGTACCGATGATGGTAGTATCAATATCAACAAGCAGCAATAGTAGCAGAAGTACTGAAGTGGCGTGTAGAGATGTAATCCCTACTTTATCTTTCAGGCAGCAGAAATTTCCTTTTAACTCAATGCCTCTTTGCCTGGACTGAGTATTGTTCTTTCCTTTCCTTTCTTTCTAAAAGGGAACTAACAACCCTCCCTCCTCACTCTTGTGAGGACATTGTAAAATGCCTCCACTGCTTACACAAGACAATGAGTGTGCCAATTGCCTCAGAAGGCCATTGAATTACTACTGTGGTCTTCACAAAGCTGAGCAATTTGACTAGGGCACCCTGGAAGTGGAGGGTCAGATCCAGATCCAGACATATCTAGAAAGTCACTACTGTATTGAAATCAATGTAGCCATGATGGTACTACTTGGTAGAGATACCGTTGTACCTCGCTTAAAGAGCATAATGTGTTCCACAGCATTGCTCTTTAAATGAGTTTGCTCTTTAAGTGAAACACCATGTTAAGTGACCAATTGTGACTTTGGGGGGGGGGATTGCAAACCCCGATTTAGTTGTTAAGTGAGTTTTTTGTTGGTTTTAGTTGTTAAGCAAAGCACCCATTCAGAGAAAATTCTGCTCTTTAAGTGAGTTACTCTCTAAGCGAGGTGCTCTTTATGTGAGCTTTGACTATACATATGGAAACCAGTGCAATGTAACTTGGTCATGGTTATTTTAATCCCATTGAAGTCAATAGGCCTATTATAAATACTGCATGTCTGGATCCAATTCATCATCTTAAGCATAGAAAGGACTTTTTCCACATCTAGTCAACACACTGTATGCCGTGTCTTATGCTGACACAACCATGTTGTCAGTTGGCCATTTTCAGCAGTTTCATTGAGAAAGCTGCAAAGCAAAAATCTAATGAAGACTAAATGAGTTTCCCTGTCAGAAACTTACTGATGTAGCCTGAAATTTGCAATCTAATTAAGTGAATGATTCCCTGCTCTTTATTTTCCAAGATAAACACCCAGTCTTACAAACGGTACCTCAAAAAAAAGCCAAGATGAAATAGCAATAGATTTATGCCCTAATCTGAAAATCATTTGTTTGACAGCACATTATTTAACTCCTAAGAAAAGCTTAACTTTCATATGAATATAGCTGGGGCTGAGTACTTTTTTTCTATGAGTTTTTCCACTTAATTAAAATAGCTCAGAAAGCTTCCGATTTCAAAGGGAAATTTTTACTAGAACTCCAGCCTAACATTTCATGGGTGCACTCTTTTAACAGAGGAAATATTCTGGTGTATATAATCTCCAGCAATTTCTCCAACATACCATGAAATACAGGAAAGGGGAAATGGTTTGCTTTAGCACAAATTCTCTCCGCTGTTGAACAGGTTGAGAAATCCAAATAGTCGTTATAGAAATTACTACGATTAAGGATAATTTTCCTCCCTTTGATGGAAATTGCAATAGAATCTACTATTGTAGCTTCTATAGACCTCCCCCATTGCATTCTCCTGAAGTCTGGTAGCAACCCCGTGTCCAGAAGCTGTGCTTGAATAATGAAGCATGTACTATTCTTATGGTTGCGTTCATCATGGCTGTGCAGTCGCCCTCTTTTGCTTCAGTAATAGAAATGCACAGACGTCCCACTCGGGGTGTGTGTCTGTTATTTATTGCCTTCATTTACCTTTAAACTGTTGGCACATATATTTTCAAGTACAAATTGCTGTTGTGTATCACACTTTCTCCTCTCTCCCATCTGCCGCCTGCCTTCTAAAATATGTGTGTAATATCTGCTTTAAAAGAACATTTATCATCCTCACTAGCAGTAAGGCGGGCCTAGGCTTCAAGACTTATTCCCGTGGAATGGTTCTATGTAGCCAGAGCTAGTAGTGTAGATGTGAACTCCGGTGCCCCAGCTGCTTAATTGCCCTATAGAAAGACCCAGATGTAAGATTCTTCTTTTTGCTTTCTGAAATACAAACTTATCTCAATCCTTAACAATAGGTGGAATTAATTAAGAACTGTTGTTTCTGGAAAACAGTATTCTTAACATTCCTGAACTTTCAGATTGTAAACTATTTTTTTTTAATCTAAGAAATAATAAATATGAAGAAACTGTTTTGTACACGTCTGAAATTAAATGCTTATTTCAGAGGGAAAGGCTACATAAATTTAACAGATGAAAACTCATTCCAAATGCTGTCAGATTTCAGAGGCAGCAATTTGAGTTGTCACAAGCCTAGGAACATGGATAATTGCCTAAACCCTACTCTGCTTGTTATAATTTCCATTTGAGAAGTAGTACATATGCGAGAAAGATGATTGCAAAAGACAATGAGAGTATTTCTATCCCCGCCCGCCCCCAAGTTCGCCCAATACCCTCATTCCCTCACTTCTTGAGCATAATAATGGGCAATCCATCTGTCTCCATCGCTAAAGATTCTGGCCACAAACAAAGGCATTTTCTGGAGCTGGAAAGAAAACTTGACAAGGAAGCATTTCCTAAAAGGAATTATCCAACTACAACGGCAAACTTCAATCCGAACACATTTCTCCTTTGAAAGGTACTTCCGTTCCAAAACATTGGATGCTCAGTGTTTCAAATGTGTCGTAACGGAGATATAAATATATGTTATGCTTTTCAGGGAATGACTGTATTTACGGGCGTCGGAGAACATAGGTGATTTAAAACTGTAAATGGAAGGAGCCCCCCCCCCCTTTTATTTTTAAATGCCATGTTTTTGGCTAAAAATTAGTACGTATCCGAAATACCACAGGCTCCCTCCCAAATGGAGGCACACGTGTACATATATAATTTAATACGAAAAAAGAGGGTTAATTAAGGAGACCTAAATATGTTGGATCACAACACCCCTTAAAACGTGGCCGTTCTGAGCCGTGCGAGAAAGTGGTCTTGGGCTCAGACAGCGGAAAGAATGGGTTATTTCGGCCATCGGTCTGAGCTGCGGTAGGGATAAACAACCAGGAAGATCTGAATGAGACTTCCATGAGCCACAAGGGTCGGCGATCAGATCTGCTGCTGTCGCTTTCAGGACTGCGCGCGCACTCACACAGGCACCCTTATAAACACGTGGCTTTGATTCTGGATTCCCCACCCGATCCCAATAATATTTTTTAAATCCCTGGCTTATTTTCTGAGAAGAGGTGTAGGCCAGGGAAGTTTATGTAGGACGATCTGGATTAAGTATTTCTTCTTCTTCTTCTTCTTCTTCTTCTTCTTCTTCTTCTTCTTCTTCTTCTTCTTCTTCTTCTTCTTCTTCTTCTTCTTCTTCTTCTTCTTCTTCTTCTTCTTCTTCTTCTTCCTGTTCTGCTTCTGTTTCTGCTTCTTCTGCTTCTGTCCCCCAGTGTGAATGTGTGAAGCGGATTTCCCCTAATATCCCACCCCCACTCCCCTTTTATCTCTGGTTTGCATATCTTTGACTCAAACCCTACAAACTCCTGAAGTGAGAAGGTCCATTCTAAGGTTGGTAAAAGAGACCAAATATGGGGCGCTGGAAGCCCCACTGGCCTTTTCCTCTCCGTTTCTCTGATTTCCCGAAGGAGACCGTCTTTTTCCTCCGCCCACTCTCTCTCTCTCTCTTCCTCCCTCCCCTCCCCTCCTCCTCTCCTCCTGAACCGTGAAAGAAAGAGTCCTCGGCTACGTAGTAAAGGTCAAGTCCTACAACGCACAACCCACGGTCATTACTGCACCGTGACCCATGGTGAATTGAAGAGGGATCGCCAGGGTGTCCTCTAATCAAAAACAGTTGGACTTTCGGTGGTGGTGGTGGTAGTGGTGGTGGGAATACACGGGATTACCCAGTTCTTGAATCTTACATTCTCTCACCGTGTTGAGCCTGTATCATCTTCTTCGGAACTTTGATCAGGAGGATTTGAGAGGAAGAATTCCTCGTTAGAGTGAGTTGTTGGGCCGCGTTTGGGCTCCTGTTGGTAGCGAGAAGTAGTGACGTTATAAGCCTTGCTTCTTGATCGTCCGGTGACTCAAAATCCGAAGGGTTCTAAGGTGAACCTACTTCGACTGAGGTTTATTCATAGGGACGGTGCCTCCCCCCTCCCCCCCTTTAAATCCCAGTTGATTTGAAGCTTTGGGAGCGAGAGCCGAAGCCTAACCTGCCAAGTTTCTCTTTGATGTTTTGCACCAGGAGATTGGATCTTGGAGACTGGGGTAAGATTATACGCATAACCTCCACGCCTGTGAACATATCTTGCAAATATGACTATACTGTATCTTCATACGCCGTCGCATGAAACTCATTCAGGGCCTTATTTTTTTCTTTCTTTAACAATGGTGTCATTTAAATTGTGTTTAAATCGGTTTCCGCCTCCCCACCAGGCGCTCCCCCCACCCCTCCTCCTTTTTCATATTTTCATCATCATCATCACCTCCTCCGCCACCATAAGATTTCTGGGGGGGAAATATTAAGTGCATCGGTTTATTTCTAATATGGATCATGAAGATTGAATGATAGCAATCTGCGCTGTCCTTATTATCCTCCCACTCAAACTTACGTAGGCACAAATAATTTCTCGTCAGAACAAAATACTCTTTCTGGAATCACAGCATGTCGGAGATCCGGAAATTTGCTGTCTGGTAGACTTGTAATGTGCGCGCATTAAGAGCACGACCATGATTCAGGGTGAAATTGTACAAATCTCTTCGACAGATTCCTCGCGCGCCCCCTCCCACCAATCTGTATGCCGTCAAACAGGAAGAAGAGAGGTTTTCAAGATGTATGAAATAATTCCTTAATAGGAGCATTACTGCAGCGTCCCCCCTCCCCCCTCATTAATCTCTAGGAATAACGCACAACAATCACCTCACTTTCCTATATCCCATAAAGTCAGTTTCCGTCTGATTTAGAACATCGGAAATGTCCTAGCTAAAATATATCCTGGTTTAAAATTTCCTTCTTCTTCTTCTTCTTGGCCTCAAAGATACTTTTGGACAGATTTCAGTTGTGACAAAAAGACTTTAGTTTGTTCCGGGGGCTGCAAATCAAAGGTTTGCATTTGGCTCAACCCGTTGGGATGCAGGCAGAAGGATGAACCGTGGAAGAAATCACGTCAGGAATTGGTCCAGGCAGTCCTCAAATAATCCTTAATCAGTTTGTTTTCATTTTGAAAATTTTCTTTGTGATTCTCCTTGATGCATTAAACTAAATGTCATGATATGTTTCATCAGTTGGATGCATCAGATTTGATATAAATGGGCCTGAGGTTGCATTATTCCAATTCAACTTCAGATCACTGTAGAATTGTTATGATCATCCAGTATTCTTAACTTTCCTGCTCCTAATCCCCCCCCCCACTCTAGCCATTGTTAATTCAAACTGTGGGGATGACAGCTATCCGTCTTATACTATGCCACTTCAGTCTCCATTCTGTTACATTGGGCTGTCGTCTACGTCGTAGTCGTCACCATCACCATCATTCCCCATACCTGCCCTCGGACCTGCTGCCCCTCCTTCTGTTTATTCCTCTTCCTTGTTATTGAGTCAACTTTATATTCATGGTGCAGACAAACATGGGGGAGAGGCAAAACAGATGGGGTGGATCCACCCCCAACATACAGCCCCTTTTTTCACCAGTATGGCCGCTTGAAGGAAAGGCACTTGTTCATGTCCAAACCATGCAAATGTCCACTTTGTCCCATTTCCTCCTGTGCTCTCATTGCATTAGCGGGGTGGTGGTGGTGGTGGTCTGATATAACTATAGTTGTACCTCAGCACAGCAATAGGGATAATATTCTGTTGCCATCCTCCCCCTGCTTCCCAATAACAATCTAGATGATTTATTATTATTATTATTATTATTATTATTATTATTATTATTATTATTATTATTATTATTATTATTATTATTATTATTATTATTATTATTATTATTATTATTATTATTATTAGTATTAGTAGTAGTAGTAGTAGTAGTAGTAGTAGTAGTAGTATCAGTAGTAGTATTATTAGTATTATTAGTATTGTTGTTGTTGATGATGATGATGATGATGATGATGATGATGTTGTTGATGTTGATGTTTTGTTTTTTGTTTTTTTGCTGTTTTGTTATTGTTGTTGTTTTGTTTTTGTTGTTTTGCTGTTACTATTACTACTACAGTACTTCATTTCCCATTTTTTCTCTCTGGGTCAGATAAAGCAAATAATTCATACGAGATTTCTCCACCAGCAGACATGTTAGGGTTTTATGGTGTAAATTAAAATTTCACAGCTCTGAGAGCCATATTATTATACTTGGGGAGAATAATATCCTTCTCATGCCTTCTTTAATCCTTCACAATATTTTAGCAGCAGCCAAATCCAAAAGGCTTCTGCATCTTTATCAGAAATGTTTTAATCCTATAAACATGTTTACACAGAATTAAATTCTAGTGGTTTTTCATTGGCCCAATCCCATGCTCACTAACCTAAATTTATATTACATTGAATTTCGTGGGATTTATTTCTAAGTAATCCTTGCTATTAAGATAAAGAGAACATTCTTAAAGATGTAATCCTAATTCAGAAGGGTTCACTTAATAAACAGTCTTCTTAAATTTTTTTACTACAGTTTGACTAGCTGTGGTTTCCATTATTTTTATTTTATTTTTTTACTAGTATTAGCAGAATGGCATTGCAAAGAAGCAGATAAATAAGCAGTTCTGTGATCCAGGATTATTCTGAGTGATATTACAACTGTTGTGTGCATCAAATGATTTTCAAATAATGGTTCTGAATATTAATTTGCAACACATAAAACTGAGAATTTTAGTGGACTCCTTACTTATTCCAAAAAAGACATTAACAAAATGTTGTTTTAAACAATACAGTTATATAGTTGTTTTTAAAAAATTATAGTATTTTATTGTTTTTGTTCTACTGAGAGAAGAGTCCACTAATAAATTATTTAATTTATCATATTTGTTTGAAATCCAGCTAAACATTCAGAAGCTGGTTGTGCAAGAACTGTAACAAAGAGACTTTCAGAAACACAATCCTAATATTGCAGATAATGAGAGGAAGAAATAATTTAATTGTTTTATATTCATGAATTAAAGAAAATTGAGTACAGTACAGTACTAAGGTTGCATCAAGGTTTTTTTTTAATTTTCATGAATTTAATTGATTAACAAATCAAAGGTCAAGTTCAAGGCATCAACTGTAACAATATGTCTAAATATGTCAACCCTGGAATACTGTTTTGTGGTTGTTTTGGTTGTTTGGAAACCGAGAATAGCCTACTCTGTAGACTAGACGGAGACCTCATGGTCTTTAGCAGAAACCACCAAGTTCATGACTGTTCTTCTCATCAGCATGTCACAGCATTTTACTTCTTTGAAATCTCTTAGAATAGAAAAGCGGAAAAAACGGCGCTGGAGAGATCGGAGTGAACCATTGAGAAATGTTAATGTTTGGCCTGAAGTCTAACCGCTGGAGATAACCAAGACTCAGTTGTTTGCCTGGGCAAGAATAGCCGGTCTGTGCTTTTTATATTCTGTAGCAATTAATACGATACGGGTGCGGTTGGATTTGTCCATGCAGAATCCCCTAACCCTGCAATTTCCCTTCCCAAACCTAACTAGCTGGGCTGACCCAGCGATAGACGGAAAATAGATCAGGATGTACCGGCAGATCGCTGGACTATTTTTGAAACAAGCCAGCTAGGAGCCTTGTCTCTTGGTCATTTATTTAACTGCAAAGAGATGGAGACGCTCTTTTCCGTATAAATAATGCTGTTGAAATGAAGAAATAGAGACGGGAAGGGGTAAACGGTGGCACATTTCCTCCTGATGCCCAGTCCTTTGCGTCTCTGCGTGTGTCTTTTCCATGCAGCATATTAGGTTTGTAACGGCGCAGCGGAGGGGTGGGTGGGATTCCAAATAGATGTTAGGAAGCCAGAAACCAGCCTTGGAGATACCAGTGTGATATTGTGGATTCAGATATTCCCCCCCCCCCTTTCAATATAAAAACTCACAGAGAGCTCTGGAAATGGAACATCTCCAATACCTTTAAAAGGATGCCGAGGTGGACAGACGTCTGAAGTGTCTTTGGGCCGCCCGTAAACAAGGACGACTACGTGAAGGAAACCTGCCCTCCCCAGTCACCGGCAGTCCCAGTGATTTGCCTCTAGAAGTCTGTTGTACCTGCGTTTTGATTCAAAGGTGAACCTGTGCTACATGTTGCTGTTATGTGTAGCCGTCAGGTATTTTCAGGGGTGGGGGCGGTTGGAGAAACTCTATGACAAACAGCACAAGTGCAGACTAGTCTATAGGGTCTTCTACGGGGAGTCAATTTTAGAAAACGCTTGCCTGTTCAAGATACTTGGAGACCTTTGCGCATCCAAACTAATACTTCCCCAGACCTTCCTTCCGTTTCCTATCGCTCTGGAGCAATAAGTATCCAAACCTACAGCTTACTGGAGAGTATGTTCGCAATCCGTATGCTTTACTTTTGAGTAGGCGTAACTTTATTGGCTGGATTGTCACTGAGTGTAAAAGGGAATCTACGGTCTTGTGGGGGTGTGGTTGGGCGCTGAAGTGAAGAATCCACGCCCAATGGGATCGAATCCCCAATTAATTGTTTTGAAATGGGAGACAATGGTAAGCAGTATGTGGTGCAGAAAATCTCATTTCTCCTGGTGAAACTCGTGATTCTTACTTGCCTTGAAAGTTATCGCAATCATTCTCACCAATGTCCAAGCTCCTTATTTTCCAGTTTCGTTAGGTTTGGGCTCAGAATTTGTGTCCAGAATAATGTGCATAGAATTAAAAGAAAATTACCGAATTTGTACCAAGCAACAAAAATACTGTTTATATATTATTTGTATTTTCATTTGCATTGTAAATACTGCCCTGTCTAATGTATTGCATGCATTGCATAGTATGCAGCATTGCAGAGTACTGAACTGAACTGTGTACACTACAGCATGACCATTGTATACCGTGTTTTGATTCTATGCCATTCACTATTAGGGGAATACAAAGGATGTGTTTCTTTTAAACATTTATTTTTCAATATGTTAGGGTTTTAACAATTTTATATTGCCAATGAACAAGTAGCCTCACATCTGCCCTGGTTTCAATATGAGGACAGGGGGCGGAACTCTTCCATTTGAAATTAATGTGAATTGCAAATACTTGCATTTTTCTAGATCCTGTGTATTACCATTTACGATTATACTGTTTTAGATTTAAAACACCCAGTGAAGATTAATGGGGAGGGGGGAGCAAAGAGGCAAAATAGAAAATAATGGTGGAAATATTAACTAGGGAGAAAGGATTTCAAATTCTAAAATATATATTATAAACTATCTCAAAGTTAAAAGTTTTTTCGTGCACACACATATCGGCATGTGTGTATATAACCAACAGTGCAAAATTAAAAGCTTCGACTCACCCTCAGCGTTCAAAGGAGGCATTTTCCTATCTACTTACAGTATTTGTACTTAGGCGTCAACTACAATCTGTCCAATTACAGATGCATAGAATAACATTACAAAGTCTCCGTAAGCGTAAAACCCTGGTAAAAACTCTGCAGTTACCCAGCCGTGTTCATTATTTAAAAAACAAATCGCAACACTTTTGGTTTGCATACTCTTGACTTCTAAACTTCTCAACAACCGCGACAGACTTGAAAGCAAGAAAACGAGCACACTATGGGGAAATACAGAGGGAGCATTTGAGGTTAATTCTTCCCTGTTCTCTCTTTCCGCTGAAATGCAAGTCCGCCTTCTTCCTTGAATTCAGACGATCTTGTTCTCCTCTTCTTTCCACTTAAAACTGTTAGAATCCAACTCGAGAATCGACCTGGGCAATTCCGGATGGTATGTCCAATTCAGCCTCTCCTGATTAAACTCCAGGCCAGATTCCCCACTCCCCCCCCCCACACACACACACACACTTTAAAAGTCTCCATCTATTGATGTGCCTTTCAGAGAGAAAAATGGGGAGGATGGAAGCAGGGGATAGACCTCTTTCCTCTCCCCCCCCCCTTTGTTAACCCCATCTTAATCAAGCTAGTCGCCAAGAATGGCCCAGAGGAAGTACTGTATTGGGGAATCAGAGCAAAAACAAGAATCCTGTGCCCACTAGCTGCGGGGTCACCATCAGTCACGATGGGGCAGGGGGGGAGCACCTTTCATACAAGCAGCAAAGGATTGTACCTGGGGGTCTTCCTAATTCCTGGACGAGCGGCATCCTGATGTTCTTCCCAGATAGTTCTTTTTTAACAGTTTGGAAGCCTTAAAATCTGGCCAGGTTGGCCTGCTATGGCAATAGAGTAGACCCGCCTGCCAGTGACTACACGCCGTTCGTCAGGCCTCGGTTAACTAACCTGACAACCTTGAGGACTAACGGCCTTTGGTGCTGAAGTCCACAAGGAAGGGTGAAGGTCACCAAATGGATTAAATCGCACTTGAATCCATCTTGATGGAGGGCAGCTGCTTCATCCATACCGGCTTAGGGCTGAGGAGAACTTTGTGTGCCCAAAGAGCTCAGGACCACAAAGGAACTGGTGGAACTGGATCAGTGATACTGCTGCGATGCGGAAGGCAAATGGAAGGCCACTGCATTATGTTGTTCCCTGGGCAATCTTCATGGCTGACCGCCATGAGTAGAGCCAATATTTGGAATCGGATACGGAGGAGGAGGAGGAGGAGGAGGAGGAGAAGAAGAAGAAGAAGAAGAAGAAGAAGAAGAAGAAGAAGAAGAAGAAGAAGAAGAAGAAGAAGAAGAAGAAGAAGAAGAAGAAGAAGAAGAAGAAGAAGAGATTCTTTAGCCTTGGTGCGGTTCGTGTCTCCCACCAACTCAATCTCCCCCCTCCGTCCTCCCCGACTACCGCACCTCTCTTCCGTGCATTAAAATGCAGCCCCCCCCCATCGCTAAGCATTTCAGCCGTTCCCGGAGGAGACCCCCCCCCCACTCTCCGCAGCCAAGGATTCACGCTGGGACAGCGGACGGCTACCCAGGCAGGCGCCCAGATCGGCCTTCTCTACCCAAGTGACTTCGCTTCCCTCCCCTGCCCCCCCCCCCACTTCGAACCCCATCCTAATTGTTCCCTTTGTCTGAACGGCCTGCTCAGAAAGGAGTCTTGGAGTCTCTCTCCTTCTGCCGCATCCCCACGTGCTTTCAGATTTTAACACCACCACCTCACCCCAACCCTTCTTCTTCTATTTATTTTTTACCCAAAGTCTAGCAAGGCTTGGCGCATTTTCCGGCACGCCACGAGTGGAATCCGTGTAAGTGGCGTCGCTCTCACGTCTGGCCGGGTCCCTCTCTGTCGTGTCTGCTCGGAGACAAGCTGAAGTTGACTGCCAAAAGTGCCATAAAACCCCCAGGTCAGTCAGTCTGGAATTGTTTTCGGTTCCCGCAGACGCGCCGGGTTCAATGAGTAGCTTGCAAAGCTCGACGCCCTCCTCTCTCTCTCTCCCCCCCCCCTTCTACAAGTCCAAGGAAGTTGTTTGCCAGGGCAGAAGAGGCGGAGCGACGGTGGCGCCTTTGTTATGCGGGGTGTGTGTGTGTGGTGGAATATAGGATGCTCCAGGGGTTTGCTCTGGCGTGGGTTTGGGAGAAAGCATCAAAACATCTTTTCCTATCAAGAAACAGAAGAAGGAAAGAGAGAGACACCCCGCCATGCTCAGGGAACCTTGTTTTATTCGGGACAAAAGGTTAAAGGTAAAGGTTTCCCTTGCTCGAAAGAAAGTCGTATCCGACTCTAAGGTTCAGTGCTCATTTCTGTTTCAAAGCCGAAGACACAGCAGGGAAATAAAAGCAGAGGCACTCGTTAAAGCCAATTTGGCAGACATCAGTGTTGCATATTTCTGCACCTACCTCCTCTAAAGACTTGGGGGGGGGAGAGGGAGAGAGGGGGGATAAGAAAAGAAATAAAACCGTTTTATAGCCTCACGGCAGACCCAAGCAATCTGTAAGCAGCCCTTTGATGACATGCTTATCTCTCATTTTCATCGACTCTCTTGGCAAATGCGACAAGGAAGGGAGATTAATTAATAATTTCAAGTTCAGCTCACAAACGTTGAAGGCCCATAAAAGTTCTCCCGGCGATCCAAAATAAAGAGTTCATTAAAGGGATATGTCCAAAGCATTTGATTTGTGATTGGTAACCCTTGTAAAAAAAAGAAAAGAAAAAGAAAATATAGAAAAAGAAGGAGAAGAAAAGAAAAAGCAAAGACAGGAAAGTGAGGGGACATAAAAGGCATATAAACATTAATGCTAATAAATTAGTTTGCTCCACTACACAGTAATTACTAGATAATATTGATATTTACAGCTTAGTATATAAAGTTAAATCGAACATAGAAAAATAAATAATGAGAATATCCCCCCTCCCTTCCAGGATCCAACATGATCATATTTCTTATTGAGTCATTCAGGTTAAGTTCAGCAATAAATAAACAAATCGATCCTGACTTTTAAATTCTGAAGATCTTCAGAATACAGAGCAGAACTGATTTTTATCTCAGGTGTGTTTTTGGAAAATGTGTAGTTCATACACACACACAATTTCTTATTTAATGCTGACCTCCATCACCCCCTTTACAGTCAGACCTACTGAAATAATGCATTTCCTCTGAATTATGCACGAAAATAACACCCTGCTGTACAAGAGGAGCGGTGATGCTGTTTAGTTTTTGATGGGTTTTCTGTAGCAATATCGGAGCATTTGTGGTGATTATTACCATCCACACCACTATGGATTTTGTGCAGCGCTCTGTAGGAAGGTTTCCCCGTAAGTAAGCCCTACAGAGCTCGAGAGGTTTAATTTACTCCTTTGTAAATTTATTAGATCCGAAGCCTTGAGTCTCCTTACCTATGCCTCCGAGGACAGCAAAGGATGAACACAATTGCAATTATTATTTTTTAGAACTATTCTTTGAGATTCGGTGTCAAATGACTGAAATTCGATTGATTCATTGGAGATCCTCGAGATGCATGGCGCTGATTTCGTAGTACCGCTTGTGGGTGGTGGGGGTGGGGGTCCTGGCAGTGATCGCTCATGTATTTCACCGCCAGAGATGGACTGACGCCCCTTTACCTGATGAGGGGAAGGGAGAAACTAAACCTGATGAGCAGCAGTGTCAAATTCATCCTGGCACTTAAAGTGCTAATAAATTAAGGCAACCGGGGTTCATGTAGTCGGGGATGCGGGGTGGCAGAGAAGGTGAGAAGGAAAAATCCGGTTAAGGAGCATAAACTATCGTAAACATACCTCGATGGGAGCTTGGCTGAAGCCAAGGGAAGGCAATCTGAGGCTAATATGTCGGGAAAGGGGGAGGGAGAAACTGAACCTTCGGAAGTCAACCTGACCGACCGAGAGCGGGTCATCCGCTCATCAGGGAAAATCGGGGCAGACTTGACCCTGGACCATTCCTCCCCGCCCCGCGTGGCTCGGCTGAGCATCTTCCGGAGGAGTATCGCTTCCGATGGACTCCCTGGGTTGCCGAGCGAGGCTTACCCACAAAGCAGACAGACCTGGGCAGAATGAGACGATTCATCCGGCGCATCGCACGGAGGAAGTCACTTTGCCTGATCTTAAGGGGCGAAGGGGGGGGGGGAGAGGTTTGGCAGAAAAGGCATCTGCTTTCACTCCCTATTTCAGGGGTGCCTGAGTTATGGCCTGTGGACCAGATCCGGCCCCGACGCCAATTCCTCTGGCCCACGATGCCCTCACCCACTTCCAAGAGGGACAAGGAAGGCGCAGGCTGGATGAATTGGCGTTGGGGGCCGGATCTGGCCCACAGACCGTAGTTTGGGCACCCCTGAACTAGTTAATGGGCTCTAGGTACCTTGATATGATATGGAGGAGGAGGGTGGAAGATGTGGGGAGATAGGAGGGGGAGGGGGGAGGGAGACTTCTCTATCTCTCTCTGTCTCCATCTCTTCTTCTTCTTCTTCTTGGTCTTCCTCCTCCAGAAGGCACCCTTTATATTTTAGATTTCGTGGATTTTAGCCAAAAGACCCAAAGTGACGATCTGTTGCTTCCCTTGAGATGTCTACAAAGGAGGGGAAAAGAGAAAGAGCAGCGGAAGAGGAGGGGGGTTTAAGAGGGGAGAGAGAGAGAGAGAGAGAGAGAGAAGGGCCCATATACTCTCGGCTTGTCAATTTCAACATTGAGTCACGTGACCAGCGCCTCCCTGCTAAGGATGGGGATAGATTTCCACGTCAGCTTTACGTCTCCCAATTTCTTACTCCGCGGATCTGCTTCAAAGAGGCAGCTCGCCTTTAGAGCACCATGTTAAGCTCGGCTAACGCGGACAGCCCGAGGTAGTAGCCCGCCCCCCCCCCCACCCGCCCGCCTGCCAAGGATGGATTTTGACGAGCGTGTTCCTTGTTCCTCTAACATGTATCTGCCCAGTTGTACTTACTACGTGTCGGGTCCCGATTTCTCCGGCCTCCCTCCCTTCCTGCCCCAGACCCCGTCTTCTCGCCCCATGACATACTCCTACTCCTCCAACCTGCCCCAGGTGCAACCGGTGCGCGAGGTCACCTTCCGCGAGTATGCCATTGAGCCGGCCAGTAAGTGGCACCCCAGGAACAACCTCGCCCACTGCTACTCGGCCGAGGAGATCATGCACAGGGACTGCCTGCCGGCCGCCAACAGCACCGCCGCTGCCGCCGCCGCCAGCATGGGCGAGATGTTCGGGAAAAACTCGGCCAACCTCTACCACCATCACCACCACCACCAGCACTCCGCCGCCGCCGCCGCCAACGTCTCGTCCAATTTCTATAGCGCGGTGGGCCGCAACGGCGTCTTGCCCCAAGCCTTCGATCAGTTTTTCGAGACCGCCTACGGCACGGCGGAGAACCACGCGGACCCAACGGTCCCGGGCGGCGGCAGCGACAAGACCGGAGACAAAATGCCCTCCGGAGGGGCGGCGTCGGGGATCGCCGCCGCCGCCGCCGCCATCCCCATCCCCGCCGCGGAGGCTGCAACTTCAAGTTCGAACGCGGGTTGCAGCGGCGGCCGGGAGTCTGCGGCGGGGACGGAGGAGAAAGCGAGGCGGCGCCGGGCCGAGAGCGGTGGCGGCGGAGGCGGAGGCGGCAGCAGCAGCAGCGGCAGCAGCCCGGCTTCGTCTTCCGGCAACAATGAGGAGAAATCCAGCCGCTCCAGTAGGTATAAAAGGCGAGCGCCCTGGCGCTTTTATGAACGAGGGGGGGAAACTTGGAAAACGTAGCGCAGCGCCGCTGTTAAATTTTTATATGCTGTTTTATAAGCATATAAGGTTTATGGAAGGCCCTTTAGGTTTTTCCCCCCAACAAAACTTTGTTATAAAAAGGCGAGATCACGTGGCGAGGACTGAAATTGGCCGTGAAATACCCCACCGGCCAATGGATGCCTTTTAACAAGAACAAAAAGCGAACGAAATTTCTCTCTTCTCCCCCCCCCCCACTTCAATCCCCCTTTCCTTTAAATCATTAGAGACGAGAGAAGAGAGAGAGAGAAAAGGATTAAAGAGGGGGATGCCAAGGAGGAAAATCTCTGTGGTCAAGAGAAACTCGAAAATATAATTTGCCCAAAAGGGGTTTCAAGAGTCCTTTGATATCCGTGTAATCCGGTGATTTTTTAAAAAAATATTTTTTCTATTTTTTTCCCTCTATAAAAGCCATGTGTTGCTCCAGAAGACTGGTTAGAGGCTTGGATTCAAAGCTATCCTAATGATTGCTCGAGTTTAGTGTGTAGCAGATAAAGTCGCCGCCTGCACTGTAGCAATATATTAAAAGCAACAAATTAACCCGAAGCTGGCCTTTTTTGTGTAAAGGAAGCAATTTTCCTAAAACGTTGTGGCAATTACATGTTACCTTCTGTCCAACAGTTTGTTACTTGCAACTGTTATTCGATCTGTCACTGTCTGATTATTATATATATATATATTTAAAATATGGCTTTTTCTGTCTACCCAACACCACCTTCCAGACCCTAGATAAATACTCTCATAACGAACTATACCAGAAAAAGGTGAAGGGGTTCTTATTCTTATTTTTAAAAAAGAATACTAATCTTCAATGTTTTTCTTTAAAAAACCTTTAAAACTTAAGGGGAAAGGGGAAAATAACATTGAGAAACTGCCTTAGGAAAGACCCACCCACCCATCTTCGGTTAAGGATGTGAAAATTACTGTAACTAATAGAAAGAGCAGAGAGGTGGCGTTAAAGAGAGGAGATAAGATAATATTTTTTAACAAAATAGCTGATTCCAATAATAAAAAAGCAATAAAGTCATGGATGTCATAGACATGACTGGAGCAGATGTTTGCTGTTGAAGAGAGATTGCATACAAAGGCAAAACCAAGCTTACACTGAAGGCATAGGAAGATTTTTTTCCTCATAAGTATCTGAGGAGGTAACAAAGCCATCAGAGGTTTCATTGAGTCTTATTAAGGCTAGGATGCAAAACTGGATGTGAGTTGTTGAGGCTGGGTTGTATGTAGGGTGTCTGCCAGGGCCTTCAAACCTTAACACAGAAGTGGGTGGTTGTTCTGAAGAATTTCCATGCATTTTGCATGGCGACATTGCCCATGTCACCATTTAGCTAAGGTTTCAATCTTCCCCATGTTTACCTGGGACTCTTCTCTTCTGAATTCAGGGAAGAGGGTTTCTTCCATGTAAGCTTGTCTAAGGTAGCACTGGAAAGCACCTCTCCTAAACCCATTTGACTAGGGAGAAAGCCCCATTGGGTACTGACTTCAGAATGTGCATGGATAGGGTAGCTTTGTAGGTCTATTGTTTGAAGTGGTGCTTCAAAGTGAAGTTCAGTCTCTGTGGCCATCCCATGCAAGCTATAGCCCCAGATAAGGCTAAATTAATAAGCACAGCTGCTCAATAGGAGAGAGCTTCACTATTAAGTAGAAGCAGGCCAAGCTTTTCTTACAAAGCACAACACACCAAGATATGAATTGGCCTTTGATTAAATACTTGCTGTAATCCTCCCTACCCAGCCATATCTGATTCCCAACTTAATGGCTTCTGCCTTTTCTCTCTCTCCATTCCACAGGTGGACAACGCACCCGTAAAAAGAGATGCCCATACACCAAATATCAGATTAGAGAACTGGAGAGGGAATTCTTCTTCAGTGTCTATATAAACAAAGAGAAACGCCTCCAGCTCTCCCGAATGCTCAACTTGACTGACCGTCAAGTAAAAATATGGTTCCAAAACAGAAGAATGAAAGAGAAAAAAATTAACAGGGACCGATTGCAATATTATTCAGCTAATCCACTACTTTAAAAATAAAAGGAAAAGAAGGAAGGAGGGACGAACTTGTAGCATTTTCAGGACGAGATTAAATTCAGATCTCGCCCTTGACAAGGTCAAGCCACAGGGTTACCTATAAGAAGGAGGTGTGTAAAGTGAAGGACTCTGAAAAACTAAGATTTCTCTCCCTCCCACCCTACTCCCAATATAAACCAACTGAGCTCTTTCTCCTCCCCCCCCCCTTTTAAAAAAACTGCTGAATATCTTTATACATTTCAACTGGAATGAGTTTACACCTTGGAGCCACAGTTTCACAACATCCAACATCTTTTACTCTGAGGGCAATTTTATGCCTTTTTATCTACAAGACACTGCAACTCATTCCAGAAGGAAGAGGAGGAGGCTGACATGTGAAAAGCAGGGAGTGAATTGTGTGCTTCATATTGTTGTTGTTGTTGTTTAAACTATGTTACCTTGGTTACTTACTGTGGATTTTTGGTTACAAGGCTACACATGGCAGCATAGGATCAATTGTGAAGACCCCTGCAAAGGAAATTTTCAGATATTTTCCCTCATCTTTCAATGCACAATTGCTGACCCACCCTCTTGTCCTCCCAAATGACAAATCTTCTTCTACAAAGAGGGGCTATCTTTCCAATTAAATTTTTTAATGAAAACCATTTTTAAAAAAGTGACTTATTTCTTTGCAAAGTCAATCATAAATGTTAGTAAAGATGAAATGTTGAAAGCAACCATATAATGTAAAAAAATCTGACTTGTTTCCTTTTGAAACTATTTCAGGTATTAATTTGCCATATATGGTAAAGAAACAATCACTGAAGAGATGAACACACAGCCATGTAAATTACCTCTCCTTGTACAGAATAATAACTTTTGAAAAGTTGCCATCATTTGGAAACAAATCATGATGCTCATATTTAAAATTTTTAAAAGCAAAGCAAAAAAAAATCACTTTTAATGGGGGGTAAGTGGAAGAAATTGAGAAAGGCAGGCAGGCAGATTAACCTAGAAGTTTGAAAGAAAAAACAGCAAAAGGAAGCTTCTGGCTTCTGTCTCACAAACTTTGTTCAGGAAGTACCTGTGGAGAAGGACAATTTGGCCAATATGCCACCAGACTTAATTGGACCATGGACCATGTGTTGAAATGCACTGATATCTGCTCATTAAAATCGCCAGTATCTCCTTAGAAGGCCAAGCAGAAGGCAAACAATGTAAATACATCCAGTTTGTTTTCATTCCTTGTTGTCCACTTTGTTGTTAAGTCATACTTAGCTGCTCAGGCGGCAGAATCAAAGAATCGATAGTTCCTTGGAATTATTTTAAATATATAAAGAAATATATTTCCCTGCAGGAACCAAAGTGCGTGTGAAAGAGATACACAATTTAAAAAGAAAGAACTATTTAAAATTCTATATCAGTTTACAAAGGGTATGTGTTTTATTGTAAAGTTCATTTGCTGTTGAGAATATCTGAATGTATATTTCATACAAGAATAGTGATTTACAAGACCTGTACATTTTTAAAATGGTGTTTTTATTGTTATGCTTTTTGAAACAGTTGTTTCCCTTGGAAAATATTGGTTGTTGTTGCTTTTTAATCCAAACATACACAAGATGTGAATGTTGCTTTAAAAACCACCAGCTTGTAGAATGGGTGTTGTTTCTCCACACAATTCACAAAGTGCAGCATCTTTATATACTACCACTGCCTGAAAACATGTACCATCTTATATGTATATACATCTTTCTTTTAATATGCTGACTTTTTCATTGCATGTGTACAGTGGAAGGGCAGCACACATGGAAAATAAACATGTGGGAAATTTATATTTTAATCTTTCTGTTACTTAATGGATATTATTTGGTGTGGGCTGAGGTTTTGAATAATGAGTTCTAAATGAGATGCTGGGTGTGAATTCCACTCACCTATTGCTCCAAGATAAGCCAGTACAACATAGCTGGTATTTATGAATGTATAGGCAGAGTTCAGCTAATGTTGGACTAGGTTTGACTAGTAATTCTGCATACAATTTCTTTGGTTTTCACAGACATAAATGGTACTGGAGAAGATCATGTGTTTTCTCAGTTGGTGTCATCCTCCTTATTTCAGATATATACACTATTTCAGGCGTAAGGGCTGTTTGAAACAGAATTTAATGTTTGCCAGCAGGCCAAGTTAAAACACGCAGAAGTGATGTTTAAATAATTATTTCCTCTGGAAGGCATTTTTCGTATGAGCACAACCAAAATGGATTGTGTGACGCTGGGTTTCATCTCTGAAGGTGGGCTTGAGGAACTATTAAAAACCAAATGCAGACTTTTATGGAGCTATAGTATTAGGCTGGTTTCTTCACTCTTTATTCCTTATCAGAAAAGAAAGTACACTCCGTTTTTCCTATTGTTTATTGGCTTTGAACTTCCGTATTGCTTTGGACATCACCCATAACCTTGAGGTGAAGGGCTAACAGGCGCTGGGCTTTTGCCGACACTCCCCACCTACCCAGACAGCATCTGGGCAGAGGAAATGGAGATAGATGAAGCCAGGAAAAGGGGGGAGAGGGGCTTGCTTGTTTGTTTATTTTGCTAGCCTGCCACAAAGGAATGCGGCTCTTAAAAGGGAGAGATAGGAAGATAGATGGGGACAAGCAGACAGACCAAGCACAGAGGAATAGCCGGGTGGCAATAATGTTCAAGCAGCAACCATCCTTTGCCTAGTTAAAAATTAACTGGTTATTCATGGCTAGGTTGAGTCATGGAGTTTCTTGATTTTGTATGGAGGGGCTGGTAGTGATTCCCAAGTCCAGTTTAAAACACACACACATATCCCCTGTACGTGCATGTGTGTGTGCATTGCTGAGACAATAGGGTTATAAGAGGGCCCATGACTTGCCTCTTTGCATACTGAGAAAACATGGCTATGAACGTGGAGGAGATTCCAGCCATCTTGTGGCTGCCGAGACTAAGAAGTGAAGGGACAATTGTCAGGGTCTGCTTATCTCTTCTTCAAGTGGGGGCATTTTTTAAAAAATTGTTCGGCGGATCTCTTTTGCTAAGCAACTGGATTGCCACAAGATGGCGTTCTTCAGATCAATGTCAAAGCCGCAGAGGGAGAAGAGGAATTGTGTATTGGGGGGGGGGGGATCTTGGCCTTTGTTCCCTGTACAGCACATTATATGATTTCACTTTCCACGGTCAGATTTGCAAAGGTAAGTTGAAACTGAATGCTCACTCTTTCAAGGAGAAGTAAAGAGTTCTTCCATACGTCTTCTAAGAGAGTAGGCGTCTTCGGGTTTAGAACACAACAGAGGGTGAGTATTTCCTTTGAGCCTAAATTTGGAAATTAAAGAGGAAGCCATAACTACCAGGGTCTAGCCAGACTGACCTTTAAGTTAATTTGGTTTCAAGCAGGTTATGTTCCTTCTCCTGCTCCCTTTGTATCTTGGAAAAGAAATCAAAGTTTGCTGTGTCTTTTGGAACCTGACAATTACTTTGTTATCTGTTAGTAATAATTTTTTGGTTTTGAAGTTTGGACATGAATTTTTATTTTTATTGATTTATTTTTTGAAAAGAAATAAACATGGAGGAGTGATTTCAGGCAGAAGGCTGGCAAAGAGTCCATCTGCAGGTAAAACAAGAGCAAGGGAAACCTGTGGGTTATTTTTAATATATATATAAGCTGCCTCCCTGAGAATATTATGGATTGTGATGTTTATGTGAAGATCTGTCTTCTATCAAGTAGATCTATTGTGGTATAAAACGAGAATGGCAGACATTTGTGATGGCCTTATTGGATTTCAACTATAGTTTACTCATTGGAATTCGGCCCAGTTACTATGTTTATGGCTGATTAATAGTGGTATTTTTAAAAGGGCTTTTAAAAAAAGTTCCAGCATCCCAAGGAAAAGATGGAAATTGATAGAATTAGGTGCAGAGAAAAATCCCCTTTTCTCTTACCCACTCTTCCTCACCCAGCTAAGTCAGTTCCTTGCTGTAGCTTGCATTTAAAGCATCTGTGTTATCAATGTCTATTGATCTTGAACTGAGCATGAAGATACTGTATTCAAAGAATAAAATCAAGTTACAGGAGAATGAGCATTGGGCTCATCGTCATACTGGCCAAGGTCAGGCCAGCCTAAATGTGGTACAAAGAAATGGGAACATGCTGTAAGCTTTGGCCATACGTTGTTTCCCCCGCAAAACTCCATTCAGCCCTCGGGGATCTGAGTTTGGAATTAAACTGTGTTTCTCCTATTTATTTCAGTGGGATTTAGGGCTGTCTAGACTGAAGTCCTGGTAGCAAAGCACTTTCCGGAAGTCTGTCTTCATGATTTGAGGGAATTTCTTTTGTTGTAATGAACCTGAGACTGGGGTGCCAACTGTAAATAGCTTCCGTCTAGTCAGTGGAGGCACGTAGGACAGAGTGGAGGGAATAATTTCTAATATCTTAAGGCAGGCAGGCAATTTACAGTAGTATGGAACTTTCACCTATGCAAGCAAGAAGAACACTTTATTACAAGCATTTTCTCCTACTATTTAGATGCCACCTTCTTTTGGGGAGGGGAGTCTTGTTTGTGGTGTTTCCCCCCTGCCTTGCATGCTTTGCTTCAAAGAGAATTTTGAGTTAGAAAGCCTCCGTTTTCTTAGAACTATGGAAATGTGAGTTCTGAAGTCTGGTGTTCCATCTTGATTTGTTATTATGGTAGAAGATGTTGCTGTCCTCTGCTTTCCATAGAAGCTAAAGCAACCAATTCTTATCTAGGTGGGAGGGAAATATACTGCTGTGAGCTTGTTAGCCTTATTTATAATAGATTTTCTAGTCAGGTGATTGGTTATCTCATACTGTTAAAGTTTTAGGAAACTGTCTTTGTTTTTCCTTATAAAGGATTTATTATTTGATGGAAATATTAAACATAATGACTATGGGGAAAGGAAAAGCCTTGCTTTTATTTGTTTATTTTCAACGATCATGGCTCAACAAGACCAGAAAGAAAGAAAGAGGAGGAGAGGATGCCAAACAAAGGAAGGAGAGAAGAAAGGAAGAAAGACAAGCTTTTCAGTCTTCCAAAAAGTCACTTTTTTCATGTTTCTTTTCTTTGGTTTTGCTGCTGAAATATAATAAATGATTTCCACTGTGATTAAACAACTCTCTGGTTGCAAAATGAGGTTTGCTCCTAGAATTAGTTCAGAAAACTATGTATTTATTCATGCAAAAGGTGTAGATCTTAAATTATTATTTTCCTTTGTCTGATTTCTCTTGAGTGCTATAGAAAGGTGAGGTTTTTTAAAAAGTGTATTCTGAGTTAGATTAGGATTTCTGTTTAGAGCAATCTTTCTGAAATCAGTAAGTAACTCAGTAGCTCCTTAATTCCCACTGATGTTAATGGTTCTGCTGGAAACATGTTGAAGTTTTGATTCAACCTCCTCCATATTATGCTGCCTTTTCTAAGTATGATATACACTAATGTACAAGGTGTAGTTTTCCCCTCCATCCTCTTTATTTTCGCCACCAATGTCATGGAATTGTATTATATATAAGTTTTAAAAAATAGAAACCCAGAAAGCTAAACTGTAGGCCCAGCACTTTACCTGCAACCTGTTACCACCAATTCTAAATCTCCTTGAAATGATAAACCCAGTTTAGTTGAATTAATACAACAGATCAGTACATCTTGTAATTTTCATTATGGAGTGCAGAGGCAAATGGGCTCTTTACTGCTGAAGTACAACCCAAGACAGAAAATGCAGATACTGGAGGAAATGTCTAACCACTGAACCCGGCATAAACTTACTTGGCATTCTTACCAAATTCAGTAAAATGCAGTTCCATGTAAACATGTCTGTGATTGTTTTTCTGAGAAAGTTTATTACACTTCTGCAGCCTTTGTTTACATTTCCTTCTGGGAAAGGCCACTTTTTCGGAGATGAAGCTCCCTGACATCAGAAAAGCTTCGTGCTTCCATTTTGAAACAAATATATTTTAGAGGATGTCCTTGGCTTCACCCGAATTTACTTCCATGTAAATGCACACAACACATGCGCGTGTGCACACACACATGCTCACATGCTGACATACTCTCTCTCTCTCTCTCTCTCTCTCACACACACACACACACACACTCACTCACTCACACTCACACTCACTCACTCACTCACTCATACACACACACACACACACACACACACACACACACACACACACACACACACACACACACACACACACACACACACACACACACACACCCGTTCTGTCGCCATGTGTATTCTAACGAAGGAGTGTGTCAAATTGTAAGCAGCTTAACCTGTGGTCAGGCTGCGATCCTGCGCTCGGTTTACCCGCACATAAATCCCGTCTGCATCAATGCGAGGAAAATCAGTCATCAGAAAGTATGAGTAGGATTTCAGCCAGACCAGAATAGAAACTGCAAGAGGAATTGGGTTTAAAATGCCACGGCAGTCTAAATTTTAAAGGGAATAAATCTCCCAAACTCGATCGTCACTTGCTCCTGAAAAAATGCACATACCTCTCACCTTTTAGCATGAACGAATTTCCAAGTGAAGATAAAAATTACTTTGATAGTCATTTGTCACCTTTTTTGGCACAGAGAGGTAGTTAAAAAAGAAAAAGGAGAAAAAGCAAAAAATTAAAAAAAACCCCGTCCTGATGGAGAGGGGCCTGTTTAGGAATTTATCCAGAGAGGAAATAGCCTTGGCACACAGTCACATTCTTGACAACTGGCACCTTTAACATTAAATAAGAACGCACTGATTGTATTAAATTAATTTTGATTAAGATTTACAAAATGCAGTCGGAGGCCATATATTTTGAGGCAGGCAGCCTTCAGAGTCCCGCAATACCTTTTGTAATTTTCTCTTTCTATTCCCTGCAAACCTCAATTTGCTTGTGCCAGAAATATAAAGCCCGGTTTAATTAGCATACAAAATAGCATCCCTTGATTAACAATGCTACACATTTTTGGTTCTTTCTGGGAAAATAATCAGTGGGTAAATCACTCTTCGGCAAGAGAAATCTGAAAGCGAGGAAGAGAGCAGGGGAAGAATTGTTTTATTTGCTTTCTTTAAAAAAGAGTTATAACAGCTTAACGACTCTGTTAATACTTTCATTATATTTCTCTTGGATCAATAAAGTTTTTATTTTAAGAGTGGCCTCAGTATTCGCACTCCGTAGAGAGATTCTCTACCAAGCCCAGTTGCTGGAGATTTTCTTTGCTCCTCAGTTAGCAAGATTTTGCAGCCTAACTCCACCGACCCAAATGCTTCAGAACAACGTAGTTCTGGAGTTGGCTGGTAGCGGGTTGCTGCTTAAGAACAACCCCCGCCTTCTCCCAGTTCCAAGAGGAGATGGTTGTTGGCAAGGCCAGAATGAAAAAAAAAGAAGAAAAAGGAAACCGTTTCTTTCCCGTCCTGTGGCCTGCCTAATAGTCTCAAGAAATGCTATAAAGCCCTGGTTAATGTCCGAGACACATTGTTAAGTGTTTAAAATGTGGCCGCTACACACAATGACCGCCAAAGTAGTTTAGTTGCTCCAGAATTGACCATTATCTTTTATAGTTAAGCATCAAGTGCACATTATTAGTTTTACTTCACTGGCTTTGACGAGGCGAGTTGATGTTTGTCTGGTTTGGCCTTGTTAGGTATTTTTTTTTGAATAATAATAATAAAAAGCACCCGAGTTAAATTCATGAGTTCTTAACTCGGTCCAAAGCAGGCTTCTGCTGCCGCCCGCCTTCCCTGCCACTGCCGCCCAGTTGAAATCAAATGTAACCTCCTTACCATTGACCTCACAGGGTTTTGGATCAGACCCCGAGTGCCTTGACCATCAAAGCCAGGCGCATTGGCCCTTAAAGCGACCATAAAAAGGGGGTTTGGGCTGCGTGTTGCCGGTTCTTTGTTGCCTTCTACTCTATCTTAAAGGAGCCAAGGGCACTCTTAAAAGCAACTTCGTTGTGGCAGAGGGATGGATCCTGAATTGGAGCCGCCTCCAAAGGATAAAGGAGATTTAAAACCTGTTCTCTGGTCACTGCTTAGCTTTTGGACCAGACTTGCCTTTGGCCAAAGTCTGCGCCGTGGAGCCTTTACTAGAGCTGACCTATTTACGTTCAAAGCTCCGTTAGACAGAGTCCCCTCAAGCAGAATGTCTCCGAAAAGCAAAACAAATACAGCCAGTGGGAGCTGGGGGCTACCCTTTGTTGTCAAGTGTGTAGTCACAAGAGTTGTACGTTCTTATATATCTCAGGATTTAGCTTTACATAGACTCATTCATCCTCTCTTTCTCCGCTACCCCCACCCCCATTGGCCTTTAAAGGCATTTCCAGAGGGATCTATAAATCCGCAATCATTTTATTTAGACCAAGAAGGGGGGATTTTACAGACCTTCGTGATCTGTTGGACTCCGTCCATTCCTTCCTTCTTTCAACCGAGCGGTCCCTTGCCTATGCTAGAGTAGACGGGTGCTGGTACTACTGCTCCTATTATGACTCTAGGCAGGAATTTTCCTACCCGTTCAAATCTTGCTTCTCATTTGATTTTCTAATAAGCCAACTTTTCTTTGCTCTGATCAAGATAAATATGAAGATCCCCTCACGTAGAAAGGAGGATACCTTAGTTTTAATAGATCCATTCTGACTCTAGGAAGGCCTTTGGAACAATAAAGTGGGGTCCTTATATTTACCTCTGTAATTTTAACACTTAGCCCACTAATTACACAGGGGCAATGCAATGGTTTCTGATATGGTATTTATTCCAGTAGAAGTGATATGGCCCTCAAAGGAATCTCATAAGAGATTGTTCACCACACATTAGCACACTGTAAGGAAAGCAGAGTTGAGGAAACACAAACAATATCACTATTACAGAGTGGAAAAGAAATATTTCTAAAGGCTGCTCAGCCGGTTCTCCTTGTGGGCTTCCACGGTTAAATTCAAGGGGAACACACACACCCCTTGAAATTCGGAGTAATAGCCTTGGAGGGTAATCTGTGAGAGCAGGCGGCCATTGATGGGTCTGTGTCCATGAAACGTCTGTCTGGGACTGATCCGGAGTCTCCTAAACTTCCAAGCCAGGGCCGAGAACACTCAGCAGAGCCTCCTTTCACTAACTTCTGGGGAAGGGAACTCTCCATTTGGCCTCTGCCCCTACGGGACACTTATTTTTCTTCAAATGCCATATCCGATTCCGAATATTGGCTCTCATCATGACGATCAGCCAGGAAGATTGTCCTAAGAGCAATATAATGCAGTGGCCTTCCATTTGCCTTCTGGATGGCAGCATGACACCTGTACCACTGATCCAGTTCCACGAGTCTCTTTCTGGTTCTGAGCCCTTCTGGCACACAAAAACCTCCTCAGCTTCAGGCCAATATTGATGAAGCTGCTGCCCTCCATCAAGATGGATTCAAGTGGGATTTAATCCACTAGGGGACCATCACCCTACTCTGTGGACTTTGGCACCCAAGGCCAATAGTCCTCAGAGTTGTCAGGTTAGTTAACCACCACCTGACATTCGGCATTGAGTCACTGGCAGTAGGGTCTACTCTATTGCCATAGCAGGATGACCTGGCCAGACTAGTTCCTGGACACTTGATGAACAACAATAAGGGCAACAAGGGGAAAGGACGGTCCAAATTGAAGGTCTTCTTCGTCAGCCAAAAAAGAGGGAAGTCAGAACTGAGCCTTGGGGGAGATGGCCTCCATCGACCATGATGGTGGGATGGCTCCTTTTGGCGGGTGCCTTTGTGGCATTATTCTTGGAGCAACAGGGAATGCTGAGCCAGTCTTGTACATCAATAAACCAAGTTCAAAGCCTAAGCTCTGCTTCGGGCGATAACTTTATTAGGCTAGCTGTTTATACATATATATATATATATGTATCAATATACAGTACATGCCAATTTCTATGCAAGTCTCCTGAGTCACAAGGTTTTCGTTCCTCAGGCGTGCTTTGGGTGCACGCCCTGGTAGGAGAGGGCAGCTCTGTTTGACAGAGTTCCCCCTGCAGACGGCTGGGCATGGGCAGAAGCGACGCCGATGCCTCGCCTGGCCACCTTCCTTGGCATTCTTCGCGCTCCTGTGGACTTTTTATGGGCGAAGACGAGGTTGCCAAAACGGAACGCGAGCAGAAGATTTACTGCGCAATATTGAATCCTTCAAAAGAATATTCTTTCTCTCTTGGGAACAGAGACAGGCAATCATTGAAGTCCTACCAGCTGGCGCAGTTGGGAACAGGGACCCGCTAAACAATGAATTTACAGTCATTAAAAAAAAACACCCACACGTTTAATAACATTTGTATTAAATAAAAATAACATTTAAACGAACAATTCCACAAGACCTTCGTGGATCTCAAGAGCTGTTCTGGCTCCAGGTTGTATGAATCCCTAACAAGCTGAGGCGAGAATCTGACTGACGCAGAACTCTCCGGTTTCATTTCCTCATTATAAAATCCATCTCCCTGTAAGACTGGCGGTCTTACTCTCCGTCTGCTAGCTGCCCATCATCTCCGCCACAGTTACATATTGACTGTAGAGTATTGTCTGGCAGTTCTGCTTAGGCTTTTATGGGTTGAAAGCGATTGCAAAGAAGAGCAAGGGACCCTGAAATAATCCAGAATGAGGATACTGTACTTAGAAGCCATCTTCAACGTATACACTCTTGAATCGATAGCTTTGCGAGGGTGGGTGACGATACCGGGTTAAATTCATTTTCTGCTATTGCATCTCTTAGTATTTTCGCCCGGTACGACGGATGTGTTTTGGCTTCCTAGTTTCAGAATTTGACACCAGAAGATGTTGTTATTGTATTGCTAAATTGGATTGCTGTATTTTGCAGCTTTTTTGCAGTGAGGTCTCATTTTAAAAGCTGTCATCCTATGGTCACTTACCTGGGAGGAAGCTATATTGAAAGCAGCCTCCCTCCAAGGCCCTACTCCTGCTTTTTAAAATTATGACACCCACAGAGCTGGCATATAAAGTGAACGGCAGGGTATGAGAATTATCTTCATTACTGTAGTTGACATCTTGAGGAGCTACTGGGCGAGTTTATGATGTCCGTAAACCTTCATTGCTAGTGAGAAGGTCAGGTTTGGTTTAGAACTTCCATTGGCCCGTGATACATAATCACCACTATCATCATCGTAACATTAAAGTAGGTAAGCAAATACACGTCGCAGAGCCTGGCTGTAAATACCGGGATTTGATGGCATTATTAATTTGATCACAGCTACCGGCTGTGCAACAAGATAGAGAGGGAAGGATTGGGATACGCTTAGAAAGGAGGGCAAGAGGGTGGGTGAAAGGTGCATTTATAGATCGCTTTATGATATAAACACTTAACAAGCACCTTGCGCCGCCCCGCAGTTTTCTGTTTGCACATATGCTAATAGAAACGTGCTAAATTGTGGGAAACAAAATAGGCGAATTTGTTTCTCTGTTTCGCCTACCTCTCTTGAGATGTGCAACATACATACATACATACATACATACATACATACATACATACATACATACATACATACATACATACATACATACATACATACATACATACATACATACATACATACATACATACATACATACATACATACATACATACATACATACGCCGCCCCCATCTCCTTGCAGACAGGCCAATGCAGTAATGTGGGAGCATGGATTACGCATGGAATGTATATGTGTCCGTGTGTGTGTCCGTGTGTCCGTGTGTGTGTGTGTGTGTAGGACATTCAGAAGTGGACTCGAGAGCAGCTCCGCGCCTACGAAACCAAACTGGGAGGGGTTGCTGGGAGGGCTGGTTTTCCATTGGCTGTACGCACTTGCCGTAGCGCAGGGGTATCGCTAATCATATTCAGCATGTTTTGCACAAGAAATGTCAGCCAGAAAGGGCTATCGGCTCCTTTCGCCAAATTATCCCATGGCCATGGCATGCTCGGAGGGCCCCGCTGCAAACTCCTTTTTGGTGGACTCCTTGATCAGCTCAGCCTCTGGAAGAGGCGGCGGCGGCGGCGGCGGAGTTGCTGGAGGCGGCGGCGGCGGCTTCTACCCCAACAGCAGTGGCGTCTACCTGCCCCAGACGTCCGACTTGCCCTATGGCTTGCAAAGCTACGGCCTCTTCCCGGTCCTGAGCAAACGCAATGAAGGTCCTTCTCCAAGCCTGCTCCCCGCTGGCCACAGCTACATGTCAGGGATGGAAGTCTGGCTAGACCCGCCGAGGTCCTGCCGCCTGGAAGAACCCGAGAGCCCGCAGGCCACCTCCTGCTCCTTCGCCGCGAGCATTAAAGAGGAGAGCTCCTACTGCCTCTACGACTCCGACAAGGGCCCCAAGGAAGCCGCCGCCACCGACCTGGCGGCTTTCCCGAGGCTCAACTCGGAAGTCTGTCCCATGACTAACGTGACCACCGGGGTGCCTGTCCCGGGTTACTTCCGCTTGTCTCAAGCTTATGGCACCGCCAAGAACAGCAGCAGTAGCAGCCACAACAGCAGCAGCAGCAACAGTTACAACCATCATCCCCAGACGCACCACCAGCACCAGCTCGACGGGCCCGTGGGAGCTGCTTCCCCGTTCCCCCCGCCCCTCCCAGGACGGTTTGAGACCCCTCCGGTTTTGCCTGCGGCGCTCGCACCTCCGGACCAGGAGAGGAAAGACGGGGAAGGGTCTTCTCCGCCCACCACGTTGGCTTGCGTGTCCCAAAGCGGGGAAGAAGGAAGGCAGGATTCTCCCACGGCGGAAGAGCTCTCCCCGGCGCCTTCAGAGAGCAGCAAGCTTTCCAGTGAGAAAGAAACCCTGGGTAAGGAACAGATGGAGTGGGGAAGCGCCCCCCCCCCATCAAAAAGGGTGGGGGTGGGGGGGTCTTGAAGAAAGAATGCTAGCTCTTTAGGTAGCCAAAGGAAACATTCGGGGCCCCATCAACAGAAAGGGAGGTTTAGGGTGGTCCACTCGATTCCATACACATGCACAGTAGGACATCCTCATCATCATCATCTGAGTACACAGAAAGAGCCTCCTTGAAGATTGTGGTATCTTTGAACCACAATCGCGTGTACCCTGGTAACGGCTGCCTTGTTGTGCCGGCTAATCTTTCTCACACTGGGTCAGGCGAAAGGAACTGCGGGATGAATTTACCCAAAAGGTGACTTCATTGTGGCAGTTTCACATCTGACTTAGGCAAGGAAGAAGATCGTCATTGTCGTCATCATCATCATCACCACCATCATACAGCCACATCCACCCTAGATCTTGACATTCTGGCTGTGAGACGAAACTTCAATCTGAAACACAAAGAGTGGGGGAGGGGGGAAAGTTGTCTGTCCCTCTGCTGAAAGTGATTAAGAAGTGCCTGCAGAGAGAACTTAGATGTTTGTAAAGCGTCCAAGTAAGCAAGAGGCCAGCGTCAATAAATAAACTCATTAACAGGCGATGGTCTCCTTTACGATCTTGGATGCCTTTGAAAAAAAGGAAGAAAGTGGTTCAAATTCTCCACCTATGAAGACGTATCAAATTAGACTGCAGATTACACTGGGAAAGTTCTTGGGCACTTAATGAGGCTTCTGTAAGATGCAGACTAAAGGCCATTGTCATGAATGGAGGCAGTGCAGGGAATATCAGAAGGTCTCCGCTTGGTACCCCATTCATTTCCATGGGCCGTTTTGTAGGAGGACTTGCTGCTGCATTGGTCTCCTGAAAGCAAAACAAACCAGAGACTTCGCAGGGCAGGGATTTCCAGTTATTGCCCCCTGGGCAATAATTCCAAATAGAGTTATTGTGTGTCAGCGCATGAGCGTGTCGACCTCCGCATTAATACACAGAGAAATGGTACACATGCATATATAGGGAGAGAAAATGATAATTTTAGGTGCATGCATGCTTGCGAACCGTCACACCACTATATGGCGATGTTGCGGTAAAAGCAATTAAGAAGTGGGGGAGGGGGAGAAAAGAAAACATAGAGCCGGATGGTACAGACGTTTTCTTGTTCCTGAACGGATCCTAAGTAAATGTACTGGGGTCGGCATCTGCAATTGGCTAAGAAATTTGGACGGAAATGTCCATAGAAGTAATACAAAGCCAAGAGCGATGCTAGATTTAGTGCTTCATTTGTGTTGTTACAGTTAATTTTTTTAAAAAATTGCCTGGCCTTTTGTCTCTAAAAACAAAGTGTTTCAAGGGGATACAATAACCAGTTAGGTTGCTGCCCCGTAGAAGTAGTGACTGTGGGACGCCACTGCCAAAGGCACTGTTTACGCTTCCCTTCGGTGTCAACTGCAAAAGCGACTCTCTCTTTTATTGGGACTGCGGTGCAGCTCAAGACCCGAGTACTGCATGACGGAATGAGCGCCCACCTCCCGCCAAACTAGCAGCTCGAAAGCAAGGCATTGCAAGTAGATAAACAGGGGCCACTTTGGTGGGGAAAAGATCATGGGGACATGACAGGAGCCTCATTCGGGCGTCCCCCTGAGCGGAGATTCTGTAGCAAAAATCCTTTCAACCCAGAATAATTTCTGATAGGAAATTATTATTAGTGGAGTGAGAAGCCCCTCTTGGATGTAAATAATGCCCCTCTCCGGGAGTGCTTTTTAGAGACAGGATTTAACAGAGAGACACCCTTGCCACCCCACCCCCAAAACCACAACACAGCAGCAACAACCACAACCACAGCAACAACAACAACACTGCCATCAAGGACCTTAAAGGAAGGCCTTGGTGTCCATAGAAGAATTTCATAAATTCTCTCTATTCGGGCCACCGTCTCCTCTCTTTCCCCTCCTCACTTGGTAACATTCCATTTTGTGTCTTGCTTCCTTAAACCAGGCAGTTCCAAAGGTGAGAATGCCGCCGCCAACTGGCTCACGGCAAAAAGTGGCCGAAAGAAAAGGTGCCCTTACACCAAACACCAAACCCTGGAGCTGGAGAAGGAGTTTCTGTTCAATATGTACCTGACTCGTGAGCGGCGCCTAGAGATCAGCCACACGGTCCATCTAACAGACAGACAAGTTAAAATCTGGTTTCAGAACCGCAGGATGAAACTGAAGAAAATGAACCGCGAGAATCGGATCCGAGAGCTCACAGCCAACTTCAACTTCTCCTGATGAACCCTACCGCAGCATCTGTCGGGTCTCCACAGCCAGGACCTCCCCTCACTTCCAAACCGTCCACCCTAACCCGAGCGGCTTTAGCTACTAGCAGCTCTATGGATCTGAACCTTCCGATCGCATTCTCAACCTCTCAATAACCTCTCCATAATTGATTTTACTGGGATTAAGCCATAACGCTATAAAGGATGCCATCCGTTCTACTGCCCTTGGTTTCTCTCTGGCTTCTGGAGCTGAGAAACAGGTTTTTCAGAACCTTAGATATCTATTCCCCCACCTCCGATATCTGAAAATTGAGCCAAACTAGCTGAAGGTAAATAGTTCCCCCCTCGTTAGACGCATTCACACTTTAACACACTCACACACTGGTAGATGTTATTCTGTCTCTGAACTGGGGTTGCCTGTTCCCCCCATCATTTAAAATTTGGTCCCTCTGCTGCTTAACATTGTCGATCGTTGTGCATTTCATTTTTTTGTGCAACCCAAGAGAAGACAAAGAAGTCCTTTGGAATAAGGAATCCAAACGAGGTCTCTCCCTGCTGTTTGTTTGTATCTTGCTTTCCCCAAATTTTGATATCCAAGAGGAGGAAACTGATATCACTTTCCTCCTTCAAAGACAGGAAAGATTTTGTGCTCCTTATGAGCTAAATTATTTTGGTATCTAGTTGACATAAATAATGAACTGCCCCTTTTTTGCTTTGGATAAAATGGATTGCAGTTAGTTACTCTCAACAAACACATGGAAGATAGAACGATAAAAAAATGTGTCGGCCTTTGGATGGTGGGGGACAACTCCTGTCTATGCAAGGCCGGGGGGGGGGGGAGTGCGTTATTCTATGTACATTGCGTTCCAGAATGATTTCTTGTCTCTGTTCAAGAGCCAGAGAGAAGATGCTCGTATTTCCTTGATAATGTGAAATTACATGCGTTGCAAAGGTCAAGCATGTAGTGCAAACAGAGAAGAAATAATAATCTATGAATACAGATATGTATAAATGTCTATTAATATTAATATTATTAATATTATTAAAATGCCAATACAGTTGGAAACAAAACTTTCTATAGCATTATTCGCAATGTTAGTTCTAGGCTTAACTTGTCCCTACCTTAAAAGCAAATAAATTAATATTGTAATGCTGCTGTGCATGAAGCTAAAAAGAAAATACAATAGAAACGGAGGCGCTCTTTGTGTTCTCTTAGAAGAATAAAGGACATGGAAATGAAACACTCCCCCACCTCACCCCACCAGAAAAAAAATAACCTCGTTTCGTGACTGTTTATTCTCAGGGTCTTAGTTTTAGATCTCTGAGAACTTTTACAACAGGGAATAGTTTGCCCAAGCCCCTGCAATTACTTTAGGAATCTATTTAAATATTACCTAGAGTCCTAGACGGTCGTAATTTGTCTGGGCCATATAGCAGCAGTGCTGTAAGGTTTGTTGGCTTTTGTTCAGTTTTATGACTTGCTAGTATATCTAGATTGTTGCTGTCTGGAACAGGCGGGTTCACTTGAGCCAGGAACTGGGCAGACAGAGGCAGCCCAGAAATATGTGAATGTGGAGGGTTGTTGTTGGTGTTATTTTGATCGTATTTTGAACTTGTGAGGATCAGTTTAAATTCTCCCAATAGGAGAGATATGTGGAGCTACGAAAGGGGAAACCTAGATGGCTGAGAAAGCAATCCGAGAAAGGTGAGAGCGGGTGGGGCTCCAGTTTTAAGACCGACTTCTTCCGATTACTCCTGCCTCTTCCATCTTGGCCTTTCGCTTACCTGCTCGGGCGCAGAGCTTACGGGGGGGGGGCAGAAATGGGTTTCCTTTAGGCGCTATAAGGTGGCATGTTTATCAGCTAAAAACTCCAGACAAAAAGCAAGGGAGTGGGGGAGAGGAGACAGGGATGGGGGGTTTGATAATGAGGAGAGCCTGAATAGCCAGATGAGTTTCTATTTATTTTATTTTTCCGCCTCCCCCTCCCCCACCCCAGAAATAGACTTTGAATGCCAACCTTTGGATACTGCTTTGCTCTTTAGGAGCGACGCCTTATCGCTGAAATCCTATCCTAACCTCATTTCTCCCCCTGTAAAGAATTTTGCGCGGCCTGTTTACTTGATATGGTTGAAACAACAGCAACATTAAAAAGAGAGAAGGAAGCGGTTTTGTAGAGCGGAATGGCGGCTACAGAGGAAGAGGAGGGAGGGGGAAGGCCGCGGGGAGGGATGGTGTCAACTTGCCGGCTCTGAGTCTTGATGTTACGTTATTTTGGCTCTACTGTGCTTTCTGCCGTCTCTCCCCCCCCCCCCCGTCGAGACTTAAGGAAAGGGGAGACGGGGAGCCCTTAATTAGAAGCCTGAGAACTGACGGGGAGCCCTTAATTAGGAGTCTGAAAACTGCTCGGTGATTTAGGTAGTTCCCTGTTGTTGGGGCTGGAGTTCTCTCTCTCTCTACAGCACGAAACTGCCCTAATTACTTCAGTTTGTGATCAACGTCCGGGGTCTAATAGTAACCGTGCAAAGCGCGAGTAAAGAGAGAAACCCCTTCCCTTCCTCTGCGTGCCGAAGACTTGGGGGGGGGGGGGGGACAGGCCGCCAACTTTCTCCTCCGGAGGCGTCAAGTTCCCAAACCCGTTCCTCCCTTGGGAAAAAAAATTGTCCCTTCCTTCCCGGCTGATTTAAATAAATAGCGCAGTCGAGGAGAAGGAGGGCGCATGCACGCATGCATGTATCCTACATACATAAAGAAATGGAGCAGACTTCAAGGTTGCTTAGGATCCAGAGGCTTTGGATTTCTCCTATAGATTTCCTTCAAGGTCAGGGCCAGTTTACACGGAAAGAATCTGACTCCGTTCCGTGTCTTAGGATGCGATCTTGTGACTTCTCCGGCTGCCTTTCGAGAGGGCGGGGAAAACACTGCCATTTCTTTCATCGACTACTTCCCGGTGGAAAAATGAGAGAGGGCGAGAGAATCTGGGAGCCATTGCCAGCCGGTCTTGCCATCGAGTGTTTCTTTCTCATTATATTTTGCTATATCGTCTTGTGGGGTCGTGCGCGCGCGCGCCCACGCGCATGCACACAATTTTGCTATGTTGTCTTGTCGGGTCGCGCGCCTGCGCGGACACACACACACTTAGAGGGGGAGGGGGTTCGAAATCGCCTTTGTTTGACTCCCCCCCCCTCTCCCTTCTCCACTCCTGGCCTCAATTTTTTAATTTAAATCTCCCCTAACTTTGCTTAAAAGGAGGAAGAGTCCAGGGCACAGACAGGTCTCTTGAGATCGGAAGGAAGGAAGGAGAAAATCGGGAGCAGTGTGTGTATGAGATTCCTTCTCACAAGGCCTCGGTTACGATCATTATTGGAGGGGGTGTCACGGGGGGCCCCTCCTACATTCCGGCGCGGCCACGAAATTTTTAATCTCCCGCGAGCCCCAGCGAGAGAGTGGCCGCGTCCTATTTACGCCTGAGACACCCACGGGGGTCTTCTCCATTCGTGTCCAGATCAAACCCTGGACTGCCGGAACGAAGCCACTTTTTTGGCTTTGCCATTGGCCAAACGCTGCGCCCCGCCCGGGGTGTGTGAATGAACAAGACCTCGCTGGGTGGGAATCGAAAGGATTCCACACTTGGTCATTCTCCATGATTTTTGTCATCCTCTGAAACGTCGGGCTGGGGGTTAGAGATACTGTCTATAAAAACCTTCGCCGCCACCCTCGTTGGAAACCTGTTCTCCAAGCAGCCGTGCCTTCTCTATGTGTCTGGGGATACAGATCGGCACAACGCTTGCACGAGCACACATTTCTGCCATAGTGTGTGCGCCCGAGGCCACGTGCCTCAATCTCGGCTCCAAAGGGATGGAATGTTTTACATAATGCAAATTCCGAAAACGGAAGGTTGATCCCTCCACTCTCAGACAAAGGCTTTGGGACACTCCTATGGCACCCCCAACTATTTATCCACACAATCAAAATAAAGCCTAAACAAAATGTTCTTCACAATTGAGTACAGTATTCGTCACATAAAGGCTATTTAGTCAGATCATTAAGGAGCTTTTTTTTAAAAAAAACCTATATGTCCATGCCTTTGTGTACATACACACACCCTTTTATGGAAATCGCCCTGCATCAATTCTGTAGATTTCTTCACACTAGACCACGTGCGGTGGCTGGAATAGATATGTGTTGATAAATTAATAATCGCGTATGGAGAACCCGTTCCACAGTTTTCTAGTGGTTTATCCGTCCCTTATTCTGGGGCCTACTTGGGATTGCACAGCTTGCCCAAGGCTACACAAGCTGGCTTTCCCCCCTGGAGTCACAATGTGGAATCGAACTTTCAATCTCTGGTGCCTCCCTAGATATGTAATACTGTACTGTATATATAATGATTCTCTGAAGTGTGACACCATACATCCTAACCCTTAGTGCTTCCCTTGAAGTAAATTCTATTATTTTAATCGCTTTTACTCCTGAGCAAATGTATATAGGACTGAACTGTCCTTTTGCATGGAAGTGGTTGTATTTAGAAAATTTCCTGTTGACCTCATCAGTGAGAAGAGTTCATAATTCCTTGACTATGTCTGTGAGAGAGAATTTGCATTCTTTCTGTCGGTGATGATGGATAAGAGAGATGGAAGGAATGCCAGACAGAAAGGAAAAAAGTATGTTATTTTTCTATAAGCCATTTTGTAAATCAGGAATTGTATTTGCCCCCCCCCCTGAACTGTGACGGGGGGGGGGGAATACAATTTGTTGACGTAAATAGAATATTGCATAATTTGGGAGAAAATATATCCAAAAATATCTCGCAGTCAGTCACAATATCGGAATTCTCCTCGTTTAAAAGCCACAAGCCGAAGCACTGGTTGTTTGTAATGAAATCCTGAATATCTGTTTTCAGAGCCGCCCTCTTTGGACTCCAGTCATATTTGATTGGAAAATAAGGTTTATTACATTTATTTCAGTAGGGAGAGAGCTTCCGCCAAGAGGACACAGTTTGTTATTACATCACGCAATAAAGGATGCATGAGAATATGACAAACATTATATGAATTTCCCCCCATTAAATCTGCTTATAAAAATACGACACCATTTCTCGATCGCAGAATCTTTGTTTAAAAAATATGAAGGAAATGGTAAGGGTGACCGACCAAGTGTTTTGTTTATTCCTTCCACTCTTTACTCCTTCCTCTAATTTCGAACTAAAGATTATCCCATCCAACTAGATTCTTTAATTGCCATTGTTTGGCAGCACTCAGGAAAATAAGGAGGATTTATTCTTCTGGCCTAGTTCTTCTACTTCCTATTTTAGCAGGCTAATCAGAAATGAAAATCCACTGCAGGCTGCCCACTCTAAAACGTAATAAAAACCAGCGAAGAATCCCGCTGTTAAGATTATTTTTTCTCTTTCTAGGAGGAAGGAAGTATTGAGAACATATTTCACAACAGCTGACTTTCGATTTTAAACAACAACAAAAAAATGACGCAAAGCTTCTGTCATTCCAAGAAAGAAATCTGCTAATCAAAATAACAGCTATGTACAGTATCCGAATTACTGTATGCAGCATGCAGACATACTGACTGCTCATAATAACGGGCGCACTATGCATTGGGAATTCTATCTATCTATTTATCTATCTATACTGTATTTGTGTGTATGCACGAGTGTCTGTAATATCTGGCACCCCTAGACACACATTCTTGTTGCTGGGAATCTCATAAAAATAACAATAACAAAAACCACCTGCAATTACACAGGAAAAACTCTGCCTGGTTTTGAAAACGTGTGTGCGCATGTGTGTGTGCGGGCATGTAATATTGCAACAACTCCTGCTCTAAATTGATCCAATTTAGATTAGCAAAACATTAATTGTTTCTTGTGCTCTACAAAGCTTGTGTAATTAATAAGACTCCCGATTTAAAGGTCGCTCTCTCTCAAGCTTTAGCTGTCGGAGTTAGGAAATAAGAGTGCTGGCCTTGCGTAAAAATAATGAGAAACATACTTTTTGCATACCAAATGTTCACACATGAATCTAATTAACACCCGCTTCAATTCTCCTACTATTTTGCAGTCTCCAGTCTGAAGAACACTGGTGTTTTTTTTAAAAAAATTTTTTTTAAACCAAACCAGACCAGAACACCTTAAACAAACCGTCTTTCTTCCCTTCTCCAGTGGCTGTGTCACGGTTTTTATTCCCAAATCCAGAAGAGAGAGACATAAGTACAGAGAAGACAATGTGAATGCAAATGTCATAGACATTCACCATTACAGTACTTTAATTCACAACACTGGACTTGATCTGAGCCCTGGATAGCTTATTTTCCCCTTTTTCCAGAGGACTGAAACTGGCCGTTCAGGCCTGATGTTTTAATATTCCCCTTCCCACGTAACCCAATAGAAGCCCTAGCTTGTTGAGAGGAAGTAAATAACTTTTTACACCTAAAATCCGGTCGCTAGGGAATGAGATTGCTTGCATATAAAGCGCAATGGGGGAGGCGGGGTGCCTGTTCAGCCAGCCTGCTGGCAGCCTCTTTCCTTTTACTGCTTTCCATGCATACTTGGGAATGAATCGCCGTGGAAGGGGGAGAAATATCCCCCTCCCCAACCACTCATACACCACCCTCTCACATTCCGCCATAGCTGTGTGTGGTGATCGTTCAGGAAGAGAGATGGAATGGCTCTGGACAAAACCATGCGGGGGACCAGTGGGTCTCCTTGTAATCAACTTGATCTAGAGGAAGGGTTGGCGCCTGGCTTTGGGTTCCTTCTTTAAAAGCCCATGGGCTACCCTTTCTCTCCTTTCTTCTGCACTCTCTCTTTTAAAATAGGTTTATAGGATATAGATCTGTTATCTTTAGGCTTCTACCACCACACCCACAAAAGAAATGTTCTTACTAAGACTCCACAGGGTTAACATTTGAGCCAGTGTGTATATATATATATATATATATCCTATATACTTTTTTTTATCTAGTAAGATGCACACAAAGGTGTTTTCTGGGTTGAAAGGATTTTTGCTGGAGGAACTCCGCTCAGAGGACGCCCGAAAGAGGCTCCTTTCATGTCCCCAAGATCTTTTCCCACCAGAGTGGTCCCTATTTATCTTGCTTTCGAACTGATAGGCTGGCAGGAGCTGGGACAGAAGACGGATGCTCATTCCATCATGCAATACTCGGGTCTTGAACTGGCGACTTGCCGACCTTCCAACTAACTAGGCGAGCTTCTTAACCACTGAGCTAGCGCAGTCCCTACTATATACTATATACTACATACTATATACTACGGTATATACAGTACTATATACTATACAATATACTATATACTATATATACACATACATATAAATTATCAGAGAATAAACAAAACAATTATAACAGTTAGTCTTCAAAGTGCTACAGCGTTTTTGTTTTGCTTATTCTCTGATATGCTTGCAACACAGACTAACACGGCTACTATTCCAATAAAATCCAACATACTGTATAAAATTTACATACACACATTTGGAATATTATTGCCTTCCCACCCCGGCCGCGTTTAATGTGCTCCTGGCGCGGAGGTGTATCGTTTAGCAAGTGGGTATCTGGGGCTTAGCGTCGAAGGATTCCCGGCTGTCGCTCCACGAACTCTGGGATCGGAGGTGCCCCGGGTACAGATGGAAATCCCGGCATCGATCCGACGTCTCCCTCCCCGCGTTTCCTTTCCCGCTGCCTAGAGCCCTCCTCGGGGAGGAGGTCAGGCTTCCCTTCCGGGGAAGAGACGAGCCCTCTTGGATTTGACTTTTGCCGGCCGGCTCCCTTTAGCTCTGAACTCAAGCGGCAGGGTATTATTTACAGTGCGCTCCCAAACTAAACACAATGGTATAATTTAACCTTTCCAGGCACTCGTAAATTTTTACTGCTGCAAAACGCGGCGCTGCAAATGAATATGCTGGTAGTTACTGACTTAACAACAACCCAGCGGCTTCTGAGACAATAACTCCTTATGAAATATAATAAATATATATTTAAATACAGTATGCCGCCAATGTTATTCTGCCTTGGTTTTTTTATTGCTTCCATTACTGTATAATTTTATGTGATGGTCTCTGAGCTCAAGCAGGGTCTCCCCTCTCGCCCTGTCTTTCTCTTTTGGTGACCCCCCCCTTTGATCTCATTCCCCCCCCCCTTTCCTCGGAGTAGGCACCATGGATGGGATGATTAATTATTATACAAAATAGTCCGCTTAAAGAGGGAGGCTAATCTCCCCTCCCCCACCGCCCCTCCCCCCCCAACACTTGATCTTTTAATCTCCTTTGGCCACAATTAAAACTAACTTGGCCGATCCCCCTTTGCTTGAAAAGCATATGGCTTCCCTATAAAAAAATGATGACTGGAAAACACTGACCCATTAATAGCCTGCGGACTGATTTATACTTTATTGTTCTGCTGCCCCGGCCGCACGTGACTCCCGGCAGCCAATGGGCGGACAGGCAGCCTTCAACTTATTAAGGTGACTCTACTTCTTCGCCAGGACCAAGTTGTTACACGAAATCGGCCGTTTCATAATTGCACCCGGGGTCTGGCGTCTCTCCTCCCCTCCCCCCTCCCCGCCCCACGGTTTGTTTGGGTGGTGGTTGTTTTTTTAGGAAGGAAAAAAAAGGGAAAGGGAGGGGGGAACCCAGCCTCCAACACACACACCCCCAAACATTTCGGGAGGCGCCGGGTCGCCTCTCTCGCAATCTCTCTGGCCCGGCGATGTCTTCCTCGGGCGCTCTGGGCAACTACTACGTGGACTCCTTCCTCCTCCACGAGGGCGAGGAGCAGCTGGCGGCCCCCCCGCGCTACGGCTCGGCTCCGCTGGGGCCGCCCTCCCGGCAGGCCGGCCTGGGCGACCCCCCCGACTTCAGCCCCTGCAGCTTCCAGCCCAAGGCGCCCGTCTTCGGCCCCTCGTGGAGCGCCGTCCAGACGCCCGGCGGCGCCGGCCCCGTGCCCGCCGTCTACCACCACCCCTACGTCCATGCCCAGGCGCCGCTGGCCGCACCCGATGGCAGGTACCTGCGCTCGTGGCTGGAGCCCGTGCCGGCCGCCCTCTCGTTCCCGGGCTTGCCGCCCGCCGCCCGCCACTACGGCATCAAGCCCGAACCGCTGGCGGCCCGCCGGGGGGAATGTACCACCTTCGAGGCGCATGCCCTCTCCCTGACGGACTATGCTTGTGGCTCTCCTCCGCCACCTCCTCCTCCAGCTGAAAGGGACAAGCCCGACGGCGGCGGGGCGTTCGCGGAGAACAATGGCGAGAGCGAGACCCTCGGAGACAAACCCCCCATCGACCCCAGTAAGTCCGGAGGGACGGAAAGGCGGCAGCCGGGCGGGGGTGGCTGGCCAAGGGCGATCTGTCTGGCCGCTCTGGCGCGATGCGGCAACTGCGGGTGGGCGGGTGGGTAGGGCCGAGGGGCGGGTGAGGGGTTCTATCTATCTATCTATCTATCTATCTATCTATCTATCTATCTATCTATCTATCTATCTATCTATCTATCTATCTATCTATCTATCTATCCGTGGAGGCTGAAGGGGTCTTCTTCTTCCGTGTCTAGGGCCAGACGTGAAACAGCCAAAATGAAGGCACCTTTGGGTGAGTTCACTCTGCAGTTCTTTTCGCCCGACCTAGTGTGAGAAAGATTAGCCGGCAACACAAGGTGGCCGTTACCAACCAGGATACGCCCGATTGTGGTTCAAAATTACCATGATCTTCGAGAGGCTCTTTGCCGCCCTGAGAGTGGCCGGGGGCCGGGGCCTCCGCCCGAGAGAATTACGCATCTGCGTTTGTGTGTCTATGTGTGTGTGTGTGTGTGTGTGTGTGTGTGTGTGTGTGTGTGTGTGTGTGTGTGTGTGTGTGTGTGTGTGTGTGTGTGTGTGTTGTGTATTTCTTTGGGGTGAAGCTGCCTCTTCCAAGCAGAGGCTCCCCGGGAGTTTCACAAGCCCCTGTCACCTCCGAGACAGCAAAGGGATCGGATATTCAGGCCCCACGTTGGGTTTCTCCTCCCCCCTCCCCAAGGGATTCGTGTTGCTCTGGACAGAACAGACTCATCGCTTCCCCTGATTTCTCCCCACACACACAAACCCCAACCCCTTCCTATCTGTCTTGGGGGGGAGGTAGTCGAGGCAAGAGGTACACAGAAAGAGGCTCCTCGAAGATTGTGATATTTTTGCACCATGATCGGGAGTACCCTGGTAAGGGCCACCTAGTGTTGCTGACTAATCTTTCTCACACTAGCTCAGGCGAAAGGAACTGCGAAATGAACGTACCAAAAGGGGCTTTCATTTTGGCAGTTTCACATTTGGCCTAGACACCGAAGAAGTCCAGGCAAGCCAAGAGCGAAAACTATTGGGGCCCTTCCTTCTTTCCTTCACTTTCCTTTGGATCGGTCTCTCTCCCCCCCCCCCTCTAGAAATACTTGTTCCATTATCCCCGGCGTGTATGTAATTGAGCTGGAGGTGCAGGCAGGGCGCGGCGCGCACAGACACACCCACGTCCACACAGACAGAGAAACCGAAATGTGCCAGGCAAACCAGGTTCAGGCACGGTTCTCTTTCAGCTGACCTGTATCGTGTGAATGGGGGTGGGTGGGTTTGGGTTGGCATTCTTCCTTGGGTTGGGTTTTTTGCTCAGATTGGGCCCCCCTGGTCTTGAAAGGCGGTGACAGCAGGGGGAAAAAAGTCAGGACTACGAGCTTACAGTGACACTCCAGGGTCGCCCACCGCCTTGCTTCATTTATTTATTTATTTTATTTTATTGGGAAGTGGGGGGAGCGAGAGAAAGAGAGAGAGAGAGACTGGGAGAGAAGGTAGTGGGTGGAAGGAAGGAAGGGGGGCTGGTCTGGAAGGAGGGAAAGCTGTAAAGGCTGGTTTGAAAATGACACTCTATATAAACAATATGAAGGGGAGAGGGAGGGGAGGCAGCCGGTGGGGTTTTACTAGGAGTAATTCTCTCCCTGGAACTAAGGCTGGGAGCCATTGTGTCCTGTACGTCTGACAGACTGAAAAGAATGCCGTAAAGTAAACCACCGAATCCGGGACAACTCTAGAGGCTTCCAAAGAAAAGTGGCGCAAAAGGGTAGCTGATCTTAAACAACCGCAATAACATGGGTTTGGCTTCTTTGTATCCCGATCCGGACTGCCAAAATGAAGCCACTGTCTTGGCTTTGCCGTTGGCCAAACTTAAGTCCTCATCGGTGCAGGTTTCGGCACTAATCGGCAGACCAGTAAATGACCCGGATTCTGTATCTTTCCACAATCACACAGTGTTGGCATTCTGGTTTTTAAAATTGCTATTATTGTTATTGTTGTCTTTTGGGAGCTGGTCTTCTTCCATTTCAACCTCTGGCATTGTTTCCTCGCAGACAACCCTGCTGCCAACTGGCTCCACGCGAGATCCACTCGGAAAAAGCGTTGCCCTTATACCAAGCACCAAACGTTGGAACTGGAGAAGGAGTTTTTGTTCAATATGTATCTCACCAGGGACCGACGGTACGAAGTGGCCAGGCTCCTGAATTTAACCGAGAGACAAGTGAAAATCTGGTTTCAGAACCGTAGGATGAAAATGAAGAAAATTAATAAAGATCGAGCAAAAGACGAATAAGATGGTTCGCGTTGCAGGTTCTTCGCGTGTCAAGGCACAGAAATCTTGACCCAACCCCTCCGAGCCCCCCTCGTCTCCAATGCAACATAACACAAGTCCCCGTCAGCCTTTGAGCCTATGTCCAGGTCTTACGTTATTTGTATTTAATTTTTTAAAAATAACCAAATCTTGTGGTTGTTCGCCCCTTTGTCGTTGGCCAATTCAACTCGTAATTCTGGGAGATAATGGCCGGGGGCCGGTGCTACTAAGGAAGTACAGTATCACGATTTTCAATTTTCTCCCCCCTCCCATAGGAAAGGGGAAGGGGAGGCATTAATGCAGCAAGGCTGATATTTTTGTTTGTTTGTTTTGGCTTGTCTAAATCTACCTGTCCTGAAAGAAAGAAAGAAAGAAAAGAAAAGAAAGAAAGAAAGAAAGAAAGAAAGAGAAAACTACCTTTTTAATGCACAATTCTTTACGGACTATATAGGTTAGTCGGAATAGTTAATTTTATTTGGTCTTTGTGCGGCAGAGAAAAGTCTCATCGAATACTTGAACGCTGTGTTTTATTGTGGTAATTATATGTGTGACTCAATTTTTGTGCTTGGGTGCTGTATCAGATGTGGTCCTGTAAGCTAGAATTCAATTTGAACTCAGGTTGTTTATTATGAGGTTGCATAGAGTATAGCTCTGTAGTATAAGGAGTCTTTTTTCTCATCTGTATCCTAATTAAACTGTTAACCTTGGATTGTTTTAGGGAGAAAACAATTTGTTTTCCCCTGTCCCAACTTTTTAAACTTAATGAGAAATAATAAATCTGGATCAGGAAAGGACTCATGGACCCCAACTCCTAGTTCCTTTAAAGCAAATCATTTTAAGTATGCACACTTGATCTATATATATATATAGTACAGTCTTTGTCAGTTGTATATATATATAAATATATAAATATATAATCTATATATTAAATAATGAAATCCTTAATAATCAGGCTAGCTTGAATATTGTTTTTGCATCCATGAGCAGTTTTCAGATATTGGAGCTATACCTATATGTGAAAGAGATTGACTACCTATGGTTTACGTTTCAAGTCGAATCAAAAATTTGATTCTTATTGTAATGAAGTTTAATTTTATTGATAATAAATTATGCAGTCTAAAAACCTACCTTTGGTTATTGTAGATTTGTACCAATTATTAAAATAAATAAAAATAATCCTGGAAGTTATGTTTATGGAGAAGCTACACTGTATATTTTACCATAATTACCTCATGGCCTATTGACCAAACAGTTGTGTCTGAATGGTATTTAACTTTTTGAAAAATAAAATCTATATTGATTCTTTTTATATATTTTTGTGCTGTTTTAAGATTATTAAGTGCAGAATCACCCACCCAGCCGTACCACAATATAGCACCTACCTTGAAGAGCAGCCCAAACCCTAACCTTGATCATAAGCATGGCTACCTGGGAGAAAAACGCCATTGCACTGGGCAGAATTTGTCTCCAAACAGTTATGATTAAATTGGATAGACAGACAGATAAGAGTAGGTAGATGAAAATAATTTTGTATACCCAAATGATGGGGTTAATATTCTTCCTCAATAACCATCCCATAAAGGGATGGTACTAAACTCAAGTCATTCCATGTTGTTATAGAATTCCTTAGTGAAAGCTAAAAATAGTAATTTTGTTGAATGAATATCATGGTTGTAAATACATGGCAGGGATTAAAGACCAGGCCAAAATATTGGTGACCTTTGTGAGTTAAAAAACAAACAAACCAACAACATCTATCTACATTTCCACTCACCTCTCTTACAATAGCGAACTGGCTTCTGGGGGTGGGTGAATAAACCACAGACCTAAACCAAAGGTATGAAATAATCAGTCTTTATCTTTCTATAGAAAGGACTCCCATTATAAAGGGGCTTGTGTTTTCTTGCTGTAGTCACTGAAGTAAATAGGCTGCAGTTCAATGCAACGCAAAATGGATGCGTGTCTGACCAAAAAAAAAGTCATCATAAATTTAGTGTGTTTTGATTGTTGTTGTTGATGTTATTAGTTTTAGTCGGGTTGACCACATGGAGCCAGGAATTTTTTTTAATGCTTCTAAAGGGCTACTAGTTATTATACCCAATTAAATGCAAAGAAATGTTTTTGGGAGGAATGTTTGGTTCCAAGTAGTAAGACACAGAAGGAATTCTGTTGAGAAGCAAACCTGCCATGCTTCAGGTGGCGGACTAATGTTCAGTGGGTGGAGAAAAGTCCAAGAATACTACAAGTAAAATCTAGTTTTTTTTCTGCGTCTTTTTTTATTTTATTTTTGCAGCATGAATGGCTTGGTTTATTTTAAAAGAGAGAAAAATAAGAAGAAAACACAGCACAACACACTTGCAACTAACAAGTCTTGGCTAAAGACGCTGTCAGGAAAATTCAGAGCAATGGAGTGCAATAAAAGAAAATGAGGGCTGTAACTGTTTATGGGGTGTAAAACGCCAGAGGGCTAAGACCAGAATTTTCAGGTCTCTAGCTTTATAAAAGTTTGGATAGTCAGGCAACAGCATGGCTTTTATTTTTTGTTTTCTGGTCTTTTTTTTTTTTTTTTAAGAAAAACGTGTCTGGTAAAGCATGTTTGATTAGTAGAAATGCGAAAGGTTTGCCTACGGAAAGAAGGAAAAAAGAAATTCTAATTAATGCCTGTTCCGGGGGTTTGGGATGCTGGGACGCCCTCTCTTGTTCCAGACAGTGGGAACTTCAAAGAATGAGCATTGGAAGTGCGTAATAAATGGCAGGTCTGCAAACTGTCTGGAATTCGCCTCTTAATGAGTTTACAACTGTCCAGTCGCAGTTAAGGTTTTCTACAAAAAGCCCTTTCATTTGTTTTGTCTGGCTGTTTCAGATAAAGCGGGGCTGCGGAAATAGCTCGCTTTTATTAGCCTCTTCCCTCTGAGATGTAAGCTTGGGTGGTGGACGTTTATCTTTAATGAAATTGCCGCTGGAATCTTTCCTATAATTGCTACTGCATGGCCAAGCAGATTACTTGGAGCTTTTGCCCGGGTAGGCATCAACTATGTGTAACACGTTTACGAGATTCCTACTCCTGTTTTATGGCCTGCAACGACCACGAGGTAACAGCAGATGGCAATGTTGTTCCATGGAAAGAGAGACTTCTCAACCATGAAACTCATAGAAAAGAATCCTAAAATGTCGACTTTGTTGGACCACCGTGTTTGGTTATCTTTTTAAAAACAAAAGGGCAGAATTGCAGTCTCTGGGTGCTTCAATATATTAGAATGAATCCAGGGTCAGTCACGCCTAAGCAGATCCATCCAAACCAATGGACCTTATGTTTATCACCGAGGGCGTTTAAATATGTCTTCTTCTTCTTGTCCTGCCGTATCCGAATCCGAATATTGGTGATCAGCCATGAAGACTGTCCTGAGAATATAATGCTGTGGCTTTTCATCTTCTTTCTGCGTCGCAGCGTGACACCCATACCACTGATCCAGCTCTGCGAGTCACTTTCTGGTCCTGAGCCCTTTTGGTATGCAAAGTCCTCACCAGCTCCAGGCCAGTAGTGATGAAGCTGCTGCCCTCCATCAAGATGGGTTCAAGTGGGATTTAATCCACTTGGAGACCATCAACTTCCCCTGCGGACTTCGCCAAGGTTGCTAGTCCTCAGGGTTGTCAGGTTAGTTAACTGCTGCCTGATGCTTGACATTGATTATCTGGCAGTATGGTCTACTCTATTACCATAGCAGCAGTGGTGGGAATCAGCAGGTTCGCACCAGTTCGTCAGAACCGGCAGAAAAAAATCTGGCTGGCCCCACCCACCCAAGTTTTGAAATAAAGTAGTCCTAATTCGGGTGCAATGCAGGGCTTCTCCCCTGGCCATGTCCACCATACCACACCCAAAGTGTGGTAGTAAATTTTTTTGGAGCCCACCACTGCATAGCAGGATAACCTGGCCAGACTTGTTAAATATGTCGTGGAGTGGTAACCTTAGGTTCGGCGGCTGATAAGGTAAAGCTTTTTTAAAGGAGTTCTGGAATGTTTGGGATTACTTATGAAAAAAAAGATTGACTATCCTGTTTCAAGGTTGTGCACTTCACAGCAAAGGACGGTCAGTATTCTTTTATCTGCCGTGTCACAGGGAATACACTCCACACATGTACACAATCATGTATTTTATCTCAGTGGGCTAACTAAGAACTGCAAATGAATACACATACATCCTCTGTGGTTATAATATAAGGAAATACAAATATATTTGCGTCAAGTAAAACATGTACAGTTTAATTAGCTACCTGAAGTACACAACTAGAACCCTCTATAAGTGCATCAAAGAAGCATGCATATTCGCATACAAGAAGCCCTCCCGTTAATTCATTAACTGCATGACAGAGGCGTAAGCCTCTGCCCAGTTACCTGGGGTGAAGCACAGATTTATTTCCAAGAAAAACGTGCATGGGATTGTGAGGAAGCTATGAAAGCCAGACTGCCTTTCATGCAGCTTAATCCTAAAACAGGCCAGCATAGGACTGGAACAGAAGGAAAATAGCCTTTTTTTTTTTTCTAAGATCTCAGGAGCAATTTTCTTGTGGAGACTCTTAAAATCCTTTTGAACCCCAACATTGGTAGCTTGAAACACAGCAGAGTTAAGAACCAACACCAGTAAGGGTTTCTTTTAAAGTGTGGTCTGGAATACTAAAAGGTACCATTAGTAACATGAATACAGTACAGTACCTTCATCAGGACTGGCGCTTTTGTTGCATTCTGCAGAGATAAGGAAGATTTGCCTTTAATGTAGGGCAAGATAATAATGAATGTATCCTCTTATTTAGCTTATGGGTGTGCAAACAAGAATTCATTCTGCTTTCAATGAAACCATTCTAAAAAGATGCAGGAGTTGTTGGGTTTTTTTGGGGTGGGGGACGGTTGTGTCTGTGCATGTTTAAAATACAGACCCCAATCTGTGGTTCTTCAATGAAGTGGTTAAGCTACAAAATTTTAATTCAAATGTTATTTACCGGCCGCTGAATTTTCTTAGCAGATGTGGTTGCTGCAGTAAAAGGCTCGGCTTGCCTCTGAAGCAATTTCGACTCTGTGGGACCCGAATTAATTATATTATGCAGATGCTCCTCAGTCTGATACACCACAGAGCCAAGATGTCTCTGTGAATTCATTCTGCAACTCTTCTTGATCTTTATTTACGATTTCGCTTATAAAAAATTAATATGGCTTCTTCTAGTGCCATTCATTCTTCTGTGAGTCCACAGACTTACATCTCTGAGCTAAATAAAAGGTTTTTAGATTCGTCCGTCAAAGGCCATCAAAAATTTGACAAATGTAGATAGTGTGCCTCAAAATTAAAGAATAAAGAAAATAATAATAATAATAATAATAATAATAATAATAATAATAATAATAATAATAATAATAATAATAATAATAATAATAATAATAATAATAATAATAATAATAATAATAATAATAATAATAATAATAATAATAATAATAATAATAATAATAATAATAATATGCAAATTGCAGTTGAGCATGGAGGAAAAAATATCTGGTTTTGTACCCATAGTGATTGGAACCCTTAAAGCAATACCTAAAGAACTCCCACCTAGATATTTTGAATTTGAACCTATTGGACTTGAACATCGTAATTAAAAAAACAACATCTCTATCAGGAACTCTTAGGTTCCTGGGTAGGGCCAGTCTTTGATTGTGAATCTAATGGTAGATTTGTATAATAATAATAAGGCTTAATATTTTGATCTCCCCCCTGTACCATCAATATTGAAAAATAAATGCAAGATGATGATTGTAGTGATAATATAATTGTGATTATGATGATGATAGAAACATACTGAAAGACTGAAAGATTTTATATATATATATATTAGCAACAAAAGTTTAGGAATCAAATCAACTTGAAGGGAAAATGTAATTGTGAGAAATATTTCACTGTAATTCTTTTAAAAAAGAAGACATTGGAAAAATCAAGCAAGCATATCTGACTTCCATCTCTGGAGTTGTTTTGAATGCTGGAAGTCCACACATAGGATGGAACATGTTTCTCATATAACCCTACTGGGAACATGAATTTATATGAAAGAATTACAACCATATTAGATTGTCTTAAACATCTAGTCTGTTCTTTTAACACTTTGGCTATCTCAGTCCCAATCTACTTTCATCTATATATTGAATATATTGAACTACAAACAACAGTTAAGTAAATCAAATAAGATTTAATTGGAAGGTCAAAGGCAATTTATGGAGAACAAAACCTGCTGAAATCTGATTCCGGGACCATTTTTATAAGTATTTTGCCTGGTACCACGAAAAGCCATTCTGCAATATTCCAGAGGGTTACAGATTTGTCTTCACTATTATTTTTGTTAAATGGATATAATTTTACTTAAGAGAAGTCTAATAAAAAACAGGGACTTTAACTTTGGCATTTGGAGTGCCTTTTTTAAGGCAAGTATATCGATGAAGGAAATAAGTTGGAGTAAAAATAGGGTAGCCTATGCTAGAGGTTATCCTGATATTGTTTAATAAAATTACACACAGTAAACTACACAAGAGAGTGTTTATGTGTTAAGTGTAACATAATAGTGCAACCAATTGTGGAAGAAAATCAAATAGCAACTGTTCCAAACCATCCCTTTTTTATGCGGAACAGAAAATGCCAGCTTCTTGGCGCCTCAGAAAGAATAGCGTTTCAAATCCATCTACCAATATTCCATATCTCCAGAGAAGGGCAAAATCCATATCCCTCTTTTGCTGTGATGATAGTGATTCAGCCCTTACTGCTAAGAGGAATTAAGTGTGGATTTTATGACAGGTTACGTCCTTTCTTATGGGTCTAGAAATGCTCCTCTGCTCAGCTTCTTGTAAAACTTCCAAAGATTTGCATGCTTCTGGCTCCCGCCAGGAGGTTTAGACTTGGGCCTAAGAGCCAGTTGCACTTAATGGTGTCCCTTAAAGACACATCAATGCCCAAGTCTAGACAGCTGGTTAGGTTTGCTATTGTTGACTTTTTGCATTTTGCGATGGGATCACCAAACTAGCAATTACCTAGCCGAATGCCACTTAATCCACGCGCTTTGATCTGGGTTGCCCTGTAGGTTTCCTTCCTTACCCTTTGACTTCTCAGCTGGTCTTATTGGTCTCGTCTCAGCATAAACCTAGCTTGAAAATTATTTAGTATGGTGGTAATGACACCCCATTCGTCCCTTCCTTTGCTATTGACACCCATCTTGGTGCATTAACCAGTCTAATGAGAAAGCAGGAAAGCAGACCCCTAGCACCACCATATGCTTCTAATAATGCACCCCACCTTGTCATGTCAGATTAAGCATAGCCCAAATTACCAAACCTAATTGTAAACCAAGAAACCTGTGTCGGTCAGTCACTATCACCTATTGCTGTTGTTATTGCTTGACAACATTATTGTTTACTTCAAAGCATACCAACTCCACACACACACACACACACACACACACACACACACACACACACACACACACACACACACACACACACACACACACACACACACACACACACACAGTATCAAAATGTACTTTCTCTCAAGGAACCGTGCGAAATATCGCCATGGATGATTTGAACTGGTGAGAACCTCTTTGTACACCCGGGACAACAAACTCTATAATTTAGAGGGAGAATTTCCGGGGCAATTCCATTGTATGCCTTCCAGTTTATGATGTGCAATATAGCAAGGCAGTAAAAGCTGTCTTTACCAAAACTCTCAGTCTGAAGGAAGGAAACTCGTTTTATGATCCGTTTAAAAGAAGGGTTTAGGGGCACGACATCCTCAATGGGATGTAAGTGGGGGTGGGTGGGTGAGTGTTTACAAAGGCGGGAGCCTCTTCCGTGATCTGGGTGGACCCAGCAGAGAGGAATCCGGGAGGTTTGTGATTTTACGGGGCGGAGAAAATGGAAGGGCTTCCACAACTTCATTTCTCCTCAAATATATTTCGCGTTTCTTTAAAAGGTGTTGAAATCCGTTTATTTCATTTCATTTCCCCCATTGGACATATGTTCATTGTTACTGTTATGAAAGGATGATCAAAAAATAAAATAAAATAAAAACCATGCTGTGGAAGAGATCCCTGCTAATCCAGGCATACTGACTGCCTATTTTATAATAGTATAATAAATAAAATACCGTTCCAGGATCTTGGTTATCTTTTGGAAGCTGGCTAAAAAAAACCCCACAAGCTTGGACGCTGTTTAGATGAGGTGTCCAAATATGTCTATCAGGACGCCTTAAGAACGTCCAGACATTTTTATTTGTGAGACAGAAGGGCTGGCTAGACTAGAAGAGAAAAACAGTATTTTTCTTCTCAAGAGCCTTCCCTCACCCGCCCAAAGTGATTCAGGAGACAACAGCGTGCCAGTGCCTTGCTGGATCCCCTGGCGAATCCGATACAAGCATGTAAAGTATAGAGTTATTTCCGACAGACAGAATGACACAGGAAATGGGTATGTAAGGGTGGCAGAGATGGGAAGACCCAGCCAGAGAACAAAGCCTGGAATTGTTGCAGATGGATTTGCACTCCATCTGTGTCTATGTCAATAATCTGGATCTAGCCTAATAAAGGAGGTCTCTATTTTAATCTGATTTGTTGATAACAGAGTGAGATATTCTCATTGTCTAGCCCGTGCCTATGGGTATAATGTGTGTATAGTCTCTCTCTCTCTCACACACACACTTACACACAGAATTGGGTGAGGGGAGGAATCCTGCGTCGTTCTAGTTTATTGCAGATGGAGACTACTGTATTTTGGGTTTCGTGTGTGTGTGTGTGTGTGTGTGTGTGTGTGTGTGTGGTCGTTCTAGTTTACTGCGGATGGAGACTACTGTATTTTGGGTTTCGTGTGTGTGTGTGTGTGTGTGTGGTCGTTCTAGTTTATTGCGGGTGGAGACTACTGTATTTTGGGTTTCGTGTGTGTGTGTGTGTGTGTGTGTGAATGTCTTTTATTGTGGTCGTTCTAGTTTATTGCGGATGGAGACTACTGTATTTTGGGTTTCGTGTGTGTGTGTGTGTGTGTGTGTGTGTGTGTGAATATTCCCTCATCCACGTTTTAAGAGGGCAGAAGAACCCAAAGGTTGAAAATAATTAAAACGATTAAATATAATTTAAGGGAAAAAAATAGCAAACCGTATGAAATGCAGAATCGAATTTATTCACTTTCCCTCTCCCGCCCCCTCACGAATGGTTTGGAAATTTTAATTAGGGTAGGAAAATCGTGCCAGAATGCAGAATACTTTTCTGTTCCAGAAGGAACCCGAAGCGAACCAGCTCCCCCCCTTTGAAAACGCTCCTCTCCCATGCCGTAGCTGGGCGGAGAAGCCTTCCTCCGTCTCCTCCGTCTCAGACCCCTCCGGCCACGAGGGCAGCCCCCCACTCCGGGAAGCCTCGCTGGCCTTTTCCCGGGCCAGATCCTGATGCGATCCCCTTTCCCGCCCCCCCTTTTCCATTCTAGGGCCGCCTAAGCTCCCCTGATCTGTACCACCTGTGATGCAGGCGGAGATTGGAGGACGGGGTCATATGACTGGTCACGTGGTTGGAAGGCAGCTCAGTCCAAAAGAAAATGGGGTTTGGTGTAAATCTGGGGGTGTAAATGTTATCATATATCACGCTACCTCGTAAAAACCGACACCGGAGCCTGCCGGACAACAAATCACCGGTCAAAATTATGAGTTCCTCGTATTATGTGAACGCTCTTTTTAGCAAATATACGGCGGCGGGGGCGGCCGCTTCCTCCCTCTTCCCCAATGCGGAGCCCACGTCGTGCTCCTTCGCCACCAACGCCCCGAGAAGCGGCTATGGACCCGCCGCCTTCACCTCCTCCATGCCGGCCTTGTACAATGTGAACAGCACCCTATACCCAAGCCCGTTCTCCTCCGGGTACGGCCTGGGCGCAGACGCCGCCTACAACCTGCACTGTGCCTCTTTCGATCAGAACATTCCCCTCCTCTGCAGCGACTTAACCAAAGGCGAGAAAGCGGAGGACAGCAACAACCTGCACAGCCCGGCGGAGAGTAATTTCCGGATATACCCCTGGATGAGGTCTTCAGGTAATTTGGGGGGGCAAAAATAGGCAAGGGGGCGGCGGATCCTTTATAACGCGATGGCCGGCCGAAGGGAGGGTGGTTAGGTTAGGTGCCAGGCCGGCCAACTTCTCCGTGCGTAAAAGCGCGTAAAAGCGCGCCTGCCTGGCTTCTGTTTCTCATTATCGCAGAGAAAGCCCATGGCATTGTATGTAAATGAGCCTCGTAAAAACTTTTTATTGCCCAATTAATGGGCTCCGGCCTCGTAAATTTATTCCACTCCACTTTTGCTGTGGAACTGAAAGCCTTGGGGGTAAGGCTTTTTATTTCTATTATTGTTCTTATTTTTGCTTTTCTTTGGGTCGGTGCGACAAGGGAGCGAAGGGAAAGGGCGGAGGAGACGGTGCCCGGAAAGGGCGAAAGAGCGTTGCTCGCTCACATTGGCAGGGAAAAGGATGCTGGGTGGGGAAACCGAGAAAGTGGCGCATCCTGGGGGGCGGTTGGGAGGGAGAGAAAGAAATTGCCTGGAGAGAGGGGGTGGGGGTGGGGATCCCGAAAACCAAAGCAGCAGCTTGTCCTTGAAGGCTGAGCTAAAATGTGTGCCTTTTTTAATTTTTCCAGAATTATGCAATCCGTTAAAGATGCAGGAAAGAAAGCGATTCTCGGGGCAAAGCAGGCAGATTAGGAAACATCTGCAGACTACAGACAGCGCTGGCTTTTTGGCTATAAACAGAGATGAGCACTGAACCCTAGAGTTGGATATGACAGGCTTTCGAGCAAGGGCAACCTTTACCTAGGGCAGAGGCAAGCTGGGTATTTGAGTGGCTAGACGTGGGAATTTGCTTTTGTTTAGGTTTTTCATTTCCACAGGAGACCGGAATGTGGGTTACGACATTTGGTGTCATCGGTGGTATTGTGAATAAAATATCGCTTTGCCCAGAAACGGGATCTTCTACCTTTCCCTCCACCAAACAAGCTAAGGAGGCAAACTTGAAACATGTTCTGTACCAGCTTTCTGCCTCGCTAGTCACAGCGGGGCTTACTTTCGAGTAGACCTCAGCTGTGGTGCCATTCAGCTGGGAGAAAGACCTACTTGAAGGCAATAGCTCTGGTTTCTGCGGCTTTGTCTGTTGGGACCGTGTCAGCATGCAATCTGCTCATACTTTTCTCAGGCATAATTGAACTGGGAAGGGGAGACTCACTCTCGAGTAGACACATAGGAAAGACTGCTCCGCAAATTGCCCTTTGGGGCTGCGGTCTGGCTAAAGCTGGCGAAGGTGGTGCAAAGTCTTCTTCTGTGTCTAGGCCAGACATGAAACTGCCAAAATAAAGGCACCTTTTGGTGAGTCCATTCTGCAGTGTGAGAAAGATTAGCCGGCAACACAAGGCTGCTGTTACCAGGGTACGCTCGAGTGTGGTTCAAAAATACCCTGTGTTGGGCGGGGGACATTTATCAGCTGACGGTTTGCCAATTCCAGACCTGACTCAAAGAGGTTGCCTTGATTTCCTGGCTTCTGTAACTGAGACGGTTCTCTCCCTTCCCCACCTTCTTCTCTTTCGCTCTTCCCACCCCCTGACCTATTCGCTGCAGGTCCGGATCGGAAGCGAGGGCGCCAGACCTACACCCGTTACCAAACCCTGGAGCTGGAGAAGGAGTTCCACTTCAACCGCTACCTGACCCGCCGGCGACGCATCGAGATCGCCCACGCGCTCTGCTTGACGGAGCGGCAGATCAAGATCTGGTTTCAGAACCGGCGCATGAAATGGAAAAAAGAACATAAAGAAGAAACTGGCGCTGGTGGTGGTGGTGCCACCGCCGAGGCCAAAGATAGTGCATCCACGGCGGCCTCTGTGGAGAAAGTAGAAGAGGAGGAGGAAGAGGAGGAGGAGGAGGAAGCATCAGCAGTAGCAGCGAAGTGAACCGCCAGGTTGCCACTTAGTCCAGCTCTTCTGTTCTGTTTGCACGACTGCTGTAAACGCTCCCTTGAAATCCGCATTAAAAAGAAGATGAAGTAAAATAAAAGACAGCCTTATAGAGACCATTCCCAATTACAAAGAAAGGCTTTGGGAGGGGAGCCCTTTGAGTCGCCTTCCTGCCTCGCCCAGAACCTTCTGCTATAGGACTCTGCCTTATCTAAGAGCAGTTTCTACTAAGAATGTGTTCTTAGCCCAGTACATTGACTTTAGCTGCTCAGACCTGTTGCAACTTTTGTAATTATTCCTCGATGGATTGATTTTTACTGGTATTTGAGGCAGAAGTGGGGGGGATCCTTACTTGCACAAGAAAGGGGCAGGGGAAAAAAGAAATTAAAAAGTCCCATATTAATTACCTTCCAAATAAACTACCTGACTGTATTGGTCCGAATCAAGTCCTAAGGGATAAGTGCATTAGGTTCACACTCAGACTACCTAATTTATGCTTAAGATCTCTGTACTTCCAGTTCCTGAGGGTTTTTTGTTTTCCTTTAAATAACCTGGTAAGGGGGGAGGGGCAGAAATCTTTGAGGCAAAAATAATAATTAAACCACTATACTCAACTACAGTGAGTCCTACTACCTATTTTCAAAACTACCTATTATCAAGTTCCTACCTATCTTCAAAATTATGCTATATAAAAAAAGGGAAGATTAATATCAATGTGAGTTGCTTAGAGGACATGGGGCATTGAGAAGAAGGCATAAAAGAGGGTCTCAAGGCCTTCCTGTTTCTCATATAGTATTTCACATGAAGTATTGCTTAGTATAATTTAAAGGGTTTTTAAAATAATAATAATATATTTATTCCAAGCCTAAGTGAAAACAACATGCTGCAATATAAGCTTTCTTCTTGAGTCTTTGCTAGTCCAATTTGTAGGAGGTAATGCATTGTAATGATTGTTAAAAGCAGAATCATCTCTTATGATGTATCACGCTGTTCATGGCCAGTTAGGTGCTTAATTTTAATTTTTCATATACTGTACTTAATTCTGCTTGATGCAACTGAAAACAGCAACAGTCAAGAAGGGAATTTATGCAAGAGACAAGCATCTGGTTCCAAACTACTTTCTTCATGTTATTGCCAAAATATGTTAAGAATGAAACACTGCTAACTTCCATATGGTTAACACATCCCATTCAATGAAACTGAGATGAGGCTCTCTCTGTTGCCTGGGAACTCGTTTTTTTGTAACGCATTGTGTCATATCTAATGATATGTGCCAGGACCGTTCATGCTATCATAAGTTTGTAAGTCTTCAAGGTGCCATGAGATTCCTTCTTGTTCTGTACTTAATGGGGTCCTTCTATATAGCATGATACAATGTTAAAATCTCTGTATAAATAAAATCTGCCTTGAAAATTTTGGCTACACTTTATTCATAAGTTGTATGTTATAATGTGTTTTTCAGTGTGAACATTGAGATGTTTCATGTTACATTTGGAAGGGGGTGAAGTGTGTGTGCGCGTGCGTCCACGTTGCGTGTGTTGGACTCCTCATTGGAGATGTACTGCCCATTTTACTGTGTTTTATGTTAATAGAAAAATAAAAATGCTTGTTAATGGTGGATTATTCTTCTTTCTCAGGGGAGTGGGTTGAAAATGTATGCATATACACAGCCAAATGCTAAACTTCACAACAAATAAAATAAATGCAGGTGGAAGGAGATATCTTTATAGGATCATTATAAAGGCATCACCTTCCTCCTGCATATATTTTGTGTATGGATCCACATGGCTGTCTTTGTTTGTTTATACAACAAATAAAAAAACAGTCTGTAGCAATTAAGGAGAAGCATTTACCACTTCTGCAACTACAGGTACCTGGAAAGTAGCTATAGAACAATTGTATTTTCAGAATAACCCACCCAAAATTTACATATATAATCTTCAGAAGCAATCCATTTCTTCTGTAGGCATTAAACCATCGGTTCCCCCCTGGAGTTTCTTCCATCTAGGAACAAGAATATAAGCTTTCTCTTTGAGTCAATGAGACATTAGAAATGAAACCTGCAATGGTTTCTGAAAGGGGGGCAAATTTGTTCAATGAGAATACATCACAGGATGAATAAGACCAGGCTCTACGACTGGGCTTCAGAACAGAAGAATCTAGGTCCTGGTTTCAGGATCTTCCACCGCATAGGCAGAAACCCGCATATAAGGGAGAGAGAAAGAGGCAATATGAAAATTTTCGGACTAAATACCCAAATAGGGGCAGGTTTAGGCATAGGGCATACAGTCTGCAATAGCTTTCGAAATGTCCAGTCAACCAAATAGACAACAACGGAAAAAAACAGAGAGATGGTGACATATACAAAGAACTCTGTAGATCCGTATTTCAAAATCTTTTCCCCTTCCAACATGCCCTCCCCCAGCAAGATTGGGCAGCTTCAGAATAAAGCCATGATTACTGGCCTAAAGGACCAGATGAATAAAGGTAGGGGGAAACAATACGGGCCAATTTTCAGCTGTGCTGGTAAATTTCATTTAGCACGATTTTAATAAGAGGGAGGCACAGAGACAAGTCAAACCGTGGCTTCTTTAAAAGAAAAAAACCCTAGGTCTTCCTCTCTGGTAAAATGGCGTCTCTCTTAAGTCCAGCCTCTTTCTTAGTGATGAGGAAAGGGCCATAAATCCGTTGTTGTTTATGAAAATTTACAACTTTGCAATACAACTTTATGAGTGGCTCCGCTTCTCCATTGGTTGCCGGTGGTCATGTGGATGGTAACCGTGAACATGAACTTTTTTATAATTTCCCTGGCGAGAATAGAGCTGCATTCTTTTGCTCAGCTCTGTCCTGCTTCGGATCTCTCTGGCTTTTCATCCCCCCCCCTTACCTCCCCAAGAAATATACCCACCCACCCCCCGGTTTTCATTTGTCCTCTGCAAGTCAATAGGGAACCGAAGGGATATGAAGGTTCAACAGAGGCGGCTGCTCGGAGCGCAGGTCGGGGATGGCCGCTTCCAGTTCCTCCGCCGGCGGAAGGTGTGGCATATTGGATTCAAAGCGCCGGAGTGGCAGATTTTCAACTCGCAACCTGGCTAATTTCCTGCTTCTTCTGGCACCAAAAGGAGAGCGATTCGTCTCTGCCGGCGCAGCCCAACCGACAGCTGTCAAAGTAGTAGAAGTTCCTTCGTGCCAGAACCTTAAAAAAAGGTGAGAAATGCAGAGAACACGAGTATGAGCAAGAAAACCTTATGAGACTTTACACTCAGCCTGGATTAGATCAACCCCCCCCCCCCCCGCTGCGTGCGCGTGTTTATGGACATTGAGAGGTTTAGGATGTTGTCCAGGCAAAGGTAAATTTGTGCCAGTTGGAAGACCTTAGCCTGCGCCTAAGAGACAGAGAGAATCTGTCGAGGCGTCTTGTCTCCTTTGGTCCTTTTGACACGGTACACTATGTTTGCTTAACAATAGGTGATAGATTTATTTTTTTAGAGTCAGGATCACATAGATGGAAGGTTTGTAACGTGCGTATTTTCAGACGTACCCGTGTTGCCTATTCATAGCTGTTTTTTTATTATGGCGGTGCTTTTTTTGATTTTCTTTCTTTATTTATTTTTAATGAGTTACGTGATGGACTGGCGGACGGAAATAAATTGCTCCATGGCACATCAGCTCGTTTTAGATTTTAGGTGGAGATTAAATCCAGTAACATCAGCGTGCACCTTCGGTTCTTTGGGCTCCGAATTTAAAACGCGTCTAGTATTTTCACGTCGCTTCCGCAGCCTGGGGTCTGGGCAACATAAGAGGCTTTTAAATGGGCTTGAGAAATGGATTTTGTTCGTTAAGGATAACCGAGGTATAAATGTATTGGGAGACATTACTATCTAAAAATTGGGGGGGGGGGGGGGAGGATAAATCTCTGTAAAATTGGTGAATTCTTTGGAGGGGGCGGCGGAGGGGGGGGAGAAATGTAATGCGGTTGTGTCGTAAAGGTTCGCCAGAATATTTTCGTCATTTCGCGTCCTTTACTCATTTATTGTTCCTTCTTGCCAGTGGTTTTCCAGGAGCAAAATTGTCCTGATGGTGCTACCTTAAAAACATCCCTGCCTTAATATATTCATTTACGTCGTTAACGACGAAATGCAGTTGTCTTGAATGTCCAAGACGATGGGGGTTTTTCCCCCTTCTCCGAGCTGATAAAGAATTACGTGTGCATTGCATTGCAGTATCTGGTTGACTGCAACTGCAGTGAATGTCGGATTATTTATTGCCAAGAGGGATAAACGCAGTGCTGCCACTGTGTGGCCAAGAGTGGTACTAGACTCCGAAAGGGTCAGAAGCAATTACTGGTAGAAATGAACAAATACAGACACACATGCGTAATGAATTAAAAGGTCCTATCGGGTTGCTTAGCACTGGGGGGGGGGGGGGAACACTATTTAAAAACATCAACCCCTCCTCCCTAAAAAATGCAAATATATACATATTTAAAAACCTGACCTTTAATTGGCCTCGTTAAGGTGTATTCCTTTAAAGTTACAGTAATGTATTTCAAAATTTAGAAATAATACAGGGAGGGGGACTCTAAATACATTCTTGAGCTGAAATGTCTGCTACGTGGATCTGAAAGAGAGTAGGCTATTACCCCTATTAGGAGTTTATCAGTGCAATGTTTCATCTGCACAATGACTGGCCTTAGTACAACTGTTTGGATTAGTAATTGTTAGCTGAATGTGGTTTTTTTTCTATTACATCTCTGAACATGAGAAGGATTTATAAGTGGATTTGTACCTTTAGAGAAAAGGGGGCTTTTCAGCTTACCTTTGGAGAAAAGGGGGTTTCTAAACTTAGGAGGGTAACATCCTCCCCCTGCACCTGTAGTCTAACTTTGTTTGACTGACTTAGAGTCCACAGAATGGAAACAGGGGCTTGGGGGAGGGGAAGGCTAGGGGGAGGGATGGAGGGAGGGAAGAGAATCCTGATATTGTTAAAGTGGTAGCCCCACATTTTAAATTGGTAGATCCTCCTATTCTAAAGAGATGGAGAACTGTGTATGTTTTGTTTTAAGCGAGACGGGCTAGTTACTTTGCTTTGTAATGTGACCAAGTGAAATTTGTCTCAAGTGCATTAGCAAAGTAATTGGAAAAGCTGGTGGTTAAGAGATGTGATTTTCGGAACATCTAACTCAGCAGCTGAAAAAGAAAGCAAAACAAAACAGGTTTACTGCTGAAAGACCTCGAGATATTATTCAGTCACTGTATGGCGACCGTTTTCCTAGCCGGAGGCCTGGTGAGCATGTTTATGTGTCTCTGCATTTTATTCTGATTTATTTTGCCGCTGAGGGAAACAACAAAAGCAATTCAAAACAGTTCGGCAAAATTCAATCCTTGCTGCATTAAATTTACAGGCTTTTCCCCATGGTGTAAATCTCTACTAGCTCCTCATGTTATCTACATTATACCAATGAAAATCAGCTGGAATCCTGCCATATCACGACCTTAGAAAAAAGTAGCCTGTGTATAAAAAAATGTTACTTGTGTTTCAACTGTAAGAAGACTATTCACTCCCATTCCATGTATGCAGATGTTTATTAAACAGGTTTCCTCTCCCCTTCTCCTTTCCCTCAATTTTTGCATTTTAAATCTTTGCAAAGTAATTTAGATTGCATTTCCAAGGAATATTTGGTTTCCTGGTTTTGAATGCATGTCTTCGTGCCACATACGAACAATTGCATTTATAGGTTATCTTTTAAGGTGGAGGAAGTTGTTTGGAGAGGGGGAAGACAATTATTGGCGACAATCGAGAGCTGTGAAACTCCAGTAAAAGAGGGAAACAATGCACAACTCAGGGAGGGAGCAATGGCTGTTTTAGTTCACTGCTGTTTTATAGATACAATAATCGTATTTCGGAAATGAAACGTATCACCTTACAAAAGGAACACAGGCCCAACTGCTATTCAGGTCGATTGAAGTCCAATTATTAAAGCCTCCATTCAAAAAGTCTGGGACTTCAAAGAGGAAGTGTGAAAACTACACAAACCCTTAGGAGAGGAAAAAAAATAAGCTGAAACTCCATCTGAGAAGCATTTATTTTGGGAAGTAGGGCCAAATCAACTCACAGGGACCTAATTTGGAATAGATAGGTACACCTTGTAATGTTAAAAACAAAGATCTTTCTGAATGATTCATTTCCATTTTTATAACTTCACAGCCTTGTTTCTAGAATTATATCCTCCCTATTGCAGAATTGTTGACAAGAATGAGAAAAATAATCAGATGATAACATTTCCCATTTAAAGATGAAAACAACAACCATCTTACAATGATGTAAATTTGTAGCTTAAGGAAATAACCTGTTTGGAAACTGACAGGAGAAAAAGTTTTGCTTTGAAAAGTATGGATGGGTGTTAAAGTATTTGTTGCCTCCAGTCAAATTCAAATAACAGATTCAAATTATATCAACATATTTCATGGTGATTATTTACTAGAATAATTTGGTTTCTCAAAGTAGCTGAGCACCTCAGCCTCTTGGGGAGCGATTCCTTCAAAAATACACCCGCCACCAGCACATGGCCAGAGGAATAACAGAATCACAATCATAACAATATGTGGAGAGACCACGACTTCCTGTCTGGTTCCCGATCAACCATTAAACCATCTGGTTTATCCTGAGCCAAAAAAAAATCCTCCCCACACCCCCCACAGAGGGAGGTCAAAAACAAAACAAAATAAAGAAATGTGGATTTTTGCTGGAATTTAGGACTGAGCCTAGGAACTAGACTTCGTGACAGGAGCTTAGGATATTCAGATGGGAAACATTCTGGATGTCTGAGTAGTTGGATTTATTCCCTTACAACCAGGCTTTGTAGAAAGGCGACTCTCTCTCTCTCTCTGTTTTGGTGGACTAAGGCTAGGAATCAAATAGTACACTCCCGTGTTTTTAGTTAATTAGCAATGTTATAGTTTTAAAAAATAAAATAAAACAGAGATACCAATCATTCTTCTTCCTCTTCAGTGCCTTGGTCAGACGTAAAAACTGCCAAAATGAAGGCAACTTTGTGTGAGTTCATTCTGCAGCTCCTTTCGTCTGACCTCGTGTAAGAAAGTTTAGCCGGCAGTACAAAGTGGTCGTTATGAGGGTCCGCCCGATTGTGGTTTTAAAAAAAACACCCCACAATCTTCGAGGAGGCCGTTTCTGTGTATCGCACAGCAATAATTTATTTTAATTGCATCTTGTTTTCCGTCGGCGGGAAGGTGCGAGTGGAGGAGGAGGAGGAGGAAGGCTCCCGTGTGGGTGCAGAAACTGGGGGTTTCCTGGGTGTTGGCAAATCCACTTTTTTTGACCCTACCTTTGCAAAGGGGCCTCTTTGTTTTCGGAAATCAGGTGCACCGCCTCCTTGCGAGGGACCTTAACACCCCTCCCCTAAGGGCCTTTTATTTATTCCGCGGGTTACAGGCGCAGGGGCTGCGGGTGGCTTAGTGGTGAAGACGCTGAACTTGACGACTGGAAGGTCGGCAGGCCAGCAGTTCGAGACCGAGTGCTGCGCGACGGACTGAGCTCCCGTCTCTGATCTAACTCCTAGCGGTTCGAAAGCAAGAGATTGCAAGATCGAGAGGGACCACTTCGGTGGGAAAGGTAAACAGCGTCCCTTCCCGGCCACATGTCCACGACACGGCTGCAGACGGAGACAGCGCTGGCTCTTTGGTCTGCAAACGGAGCTGAGCACCGAGCCCTACAGTTGGAAACGACTGGCTTTTGAGCAAGGGCAACCTTTTATTTTTATTTGTTTTACAGGGACATCCCCCCTTCTCTCTCTCTCTTTCTCTCCAGTACTCACTCTCTTGCACACTCACTCACTGTGTGCTGAAGGGCCCCCACCACCCCGTCCTCCTGGTGTGTGTGTGTGTGTGTGTGTGTGACCCCCTTCTAACCGCCTCGCCTCCTGCCCTCCATCATTTCCAGCCCTTTGGCACAGTCGCCAGGGGCTGCCATCCATCTGCCCTGCGGGAGGAGGGGGGGGCGTTGTTGTTTGTAACTTTGCCGGCTCGGTGGTGGCGGGGAGAGAGAGAGAGAGAGTGTGTGTGTGGGGGGGTGCCTGTCCCCGGGGAGAAGGCCCCCTCCGCCGCTCCCTCATTGGCCGCCGGCCCGTCAGCTGGTCCTCTTTGGCTGCTGTCGCTTTTGGCGCTCGGCCATCCAGAAACCAACCCTCTCGGAATCGGGATGCCCGGTAGTTGATTCCAGCCCCGATGTCCTAATACACAATACACACACACACACACACAAAACCACGCGCGGGTCTCGGGGATGAGTTCCTACTTCGTGAACCCCACCTGCGGGCAGGAGCCCTTCCTCGGGCAGCTCCCGCTCTACCCGTCGGGCTACGAGGCGCTGAGGCACTTCCCGGGCTCCTATGGGGCCGGCAGCCTGCAGGAGAAGCCTTACTCTTCCTCCTCCTCCTCTTCCTCCTCCTCCTCCTCACCTTGCTTTTACCAACAGTCTGCCACCCACACGCTCCTCGCCTGCCACCGGCCGCCCTGCGACTATGGCGTCTCCAGTTACTACCCGGACAAGGAGCTGGCCCGCGGGGTGGCCCACGCCCCCTCCACCTCCGCCGACCCCCCCTCCGGCAATGGCAAGCCTAGGCCCCCTCCCTCTGGGGACTACCTGCCTGGCTTGGCCTCTGAGCTGCCCTACAAGCCCGACAGCAAAACCCTCGACCAGGAGGGGGACGACCGGAAGTACCCCAGCACCCTGTACCCCTGGATGCAGAGGATGAACTCCTGTGTTGTTGGTAAGTCATTGGGGGTGAGACCCAGGAAGGGGGGGGAAAGGAAAGGGGTGTGTGATAAATAAAGTGATGGGTGGGTGGCGGTGGGCAAAGGGGTACTGTAGTTGGTGAGAGGGGGGTGTCAAAGTTTTCTTCTTAATGGCTGTTCTTCAGGCCCTGCGAGGGGAAATAGTGGCACCTTGAAGTTAGTGGGTCCCTAGACTCTCTTTTCCAGATTCAACTTCAACCTGACACTTAGGGTGGGGTGGAAGTTTGTCTTGAAGAAGAAGGCAGCTGGATAAGGTCTGAATCACCAGCAGGGAGAGACTAGGATTCCAAGGAAATTGAGGCAGAAGCAAGCCCCATGGAAATGAATACAGTATACTGTAATTTACTTCCAAGTAAATGCTTTTAGCAGTGGGTGGTGGGTTTTTTTTGAACTGCATATATGTTCAGATGTTATCTTAACAGCTCTTAGGTCCTTGGTTAGGGCTTGAACTATTAATTGTATTCCATTCCTTAACTGTGAATAATAATAATAATAATAATAATAATAATAATAATAATAATAATAATAATAATAATAATAATAATAATAATAATAATAATAATAATAATAATAATAATAATAATATTTTGTTTTACTCATAGTGATCAGAGCCCTCGGAGCAATACCTAAATATTTGGAAATTTTGGATCTATTGGATTTGAACATCCTAATTATACAAAAAGCAACTCTACTAAGAACTCTGTACTGAGACATTACCTTAACAGTTCTTAGGTCCTGAACTGTTAATTTTATACCAGTCTTCGACTGCAAATCTAATGATAGATTTTTATAATAATACATGTTGTTATACCCATAGTGATGGAAGCCCCTGGAGAAATACCTAAAGGACTCCCTAGATTGTTGGAAATTTTGGATCTATTGGACTTGAACATTCTAACTCTATGAAAAACAACTTTACTAGGAACTGCCTATATACTGAGACATTACCTTAACAGTTCTTAGGTCCTGAGTTAGGTCTTGAACTGTTAATTTTATACCAGTCTTTGACTACAAATCTAATGATAGATTTTTATTTTCTAATAATATACAGCAGCAGTGACGGTCAGAGACTGATGTAATGGAATATGCCCTCTGTCCTGACTTCTCAATATGTTTGTAGGGTGGACACTCTCCCCCCTTCCTTCACTCGCTCATTAGTGTGTCAGTATTTGCTACTGAATGCACATTTTTCCAGTAATGTGTGCATGCACACAAATCATCTATTAGAGGTGAAGGAGGAAGGGAGAGAGGAAATTTGATCAATAGCCAAAGTCCCACTGACTTTAATGCATTGGAATTTTATCCTTTGTCTTTCCTGAAGGAGAATTTAAAGTAAGGAGAGAAAGACGTGCAAAATTCTAAGTGTCTGTGGCATTATTATTTCAGGGCCTAGCACACCTCCAAAGTACAGTCACCTCCTTCCATTAAAAGAGTACACTAGGTGTATTTTGGTGTGGTGATGCGTATGACAGTATAAACATCAACATTTTAGAACAAATTCCTTGCTTAGAGGATAAAATATTTACTTCTTTATTTTTCCTTGAACTGTATCCTTTATTTCTTTATTTCATGCTAAAATACTTACTTGGAAGTAGGTTTTGCTACATCAATGGGGCTTGCAAATAAATGGGGTTAGGATCTGATACGATTTTGTGAAAGTCATGTTATTCAGGGGGGAAAGGACCCACTCCAGTGAAACATTTCCCAATCCCATTTGACTCAAATGAGAGAAGAATTTTCTCTTCCTGTGAATCAAGATGACTTTAATGTTCCTCACTTTGGCTGGATTGTGCCCAATTATTCACCTTGTTTGCAAATATCCAAATTGATCTAAAAGGGTGCCTGTATGGGTACACAGAGCATGTAGACGTGCTGGTTTGTGTATTATCCAAAGTTGTATATCAAATGTTGTGCATACTGTAAAACTGAGTTGTTCTTTTGTGCCATTTAAAAATTTATTCTCAAAATTCTGCTGTCAGTTCACAAGTTGAAAATTACTGAGCCCTATTAAACCTCAAAAGTTAGAGATGTCAGTATTTTGCATACAAAAAAGGGTTGAAAACAGCAAAGACATCTTCAAACTATTATACTGATCCAAACACAAATACACACCATTCCCACCTTTTTAGGAATACTAAGGCCTGCTCAACTAATATCACATTTTCTTTGCCTCCATAGGTACAATATATGGAACGCACGGGAGACGGGGCAGACAGACCTACACTAGATACCAAACCTTAGAATTAGAAAAAGAATTCCATTATAACAGATACTTAACCAGAAGACGACGGATTGAGATTGCAAACGTTCTCTGCCTAACTGAACGACAGATTAAAATCTGGTTTCAAAACAGGCGAATGAAGTGGAAAAAAGAAAGCAAACTGATCAATTCTACCGAGCCCTGCGAAGAATCAGAGGAAAAGTCAGGGGAGTAACCTAATGCTTAAGAAAAGTCCTTAGATATTGCCTAAAACTCTAGATTATTGTCCTCCTTCCAGTTAAATCCCCTTAGTTGTTTATTATTATTATTATTATTATTATTATTATTATTATTATTATTATTATTATTATTATTATTATTATTATTATTATTATTATTATTATTATTATTATTATTATTATTATTATTATTATTATTATTATTATTATTATTATAAGCACAGCAGTTTAATTATAATACATACACATTTATATCTCTGTCAATATATTTGCAAGTAACTGTGAATTACTTTGTCTGTAGAACTATTGACTGTAGAAGTGTTTTATGTACATAGGTCAGGTCTTTGAAATACAGAGTAAGGTGTTTTAAAAGATTGAGATATTGTGTAGATTTTTAAAAAACTCTCGATGTTGATATGATTATAAAATTCTGCAGTGTGATGGTCTGGTTCCTGGGCACACACAGAAAAGATCACTTACTCATTCAAATAACCTACAGATTCTTATTTATGTCTTTGCTTCTAACGTGGGATAGATTGTTGGGTTATTGTTCAACTCCCTTTCACTGCAGACCTGCATTCATTTATTTCCGAAATAATCCTAATTGATTTCAATGGGACATTTAATTATTGCCCGTCTCCAGCATTAAAATATCATAGATAAAGAGGAAAGGTATTTTCTACATTTATGGTTTAAGTATATAATTAGGAAGTACCCCATCACCCAAAAGGGATTTATTTTAAATAATAAGGTGTTTTCTTTTTTCCAGAGAAACTTAAAATACAGCCGACAGACTGCATTTTCCAAAACGTGTAAATGTTTGGTTTTTTTAAAAAAAAGACTGGAAACTTGCCTATTGAATAGTTAAAATGCCATGTTGCTGATTTAAAAATTATAAATTTTTGTCCAGGCAGGCAGAAAGGTTCATCTTATATAGCGTGAAGGGAGAATATTGAATCACAGGTCTTTTGTCTCTACCTCTTGTGTTAGATTTCTAAAACACCAATGCTTGAATGATTTAAGGTTGAAATGCAAGCATTATCTTACGCTTTCCTGCAGACTGTGTGAGAGGAGTGGATAGAAGAATGTACAGTATAGTTTACACAATAGTTACTGCAAAAATATACCATCAGATGCTCATAGAGGTTCTTGGCTCTGTTATGGAGGTTTATGTGTGGAAACATGAAGGTCTTTTACTACGAAACCTATATGAAACCTGTACCAGTTGGGTGATGGCACTGAATAGTAACAAAAGTGAAATGGTAGACATTTTCTCCTCAAAAGAACATCAGTGCAAACCAAAAGAGGAGAGGCCATAAAAGATTTTTTTACTGGATTCCCTTCACCAAAAAACTGCCTGTTTTAAAGACTGTTCTCAAACAACTGAAGGTGAATTTGAAATTGGCATGGATTTGAAATGCATATCAACCGATGTTCCAGTTTCTCCTCTATTTTTAAGCTCCTTAGAATACATCTCTACAATTGTTGGGACAATGGAGGAATTTTTCTCCCACTCTCTAGTGATTTAAATAATCATTAACTGCCTTCTTCCCCTCAACCGAAGGGTTTGTGGGTTTTTTTTTTCGTGTGTGTGATTTTGATGATGATTTTCTTTCGAGAATCTCAAACAGAACGATTTTGAAGAAGCAAAAAAAAAATGTTTAAAAAAATGCTTTTTTTAAAATTAAAAACTAGGAAGGTGAATATAGATATTTATTTCCCTCTTGGAGTTTCTGTATTCTTTCCGGTTTAGCGATCTGGAGCCGACGGCCGCTGACAATTGGTCCATACGAATGGAAGGGCGAGAGAGAGAGAGAGATGCCATAATTTTGCTATAATGGGCTGTAACCCCGGTTCGACCCCAACTCTGCCGCAGCCCCCGGCCGCGAAGGGCGAAGATCCCGCTTGTCTCCAGAGGGTGGCGCAAGAGGCCAGATGACAGGCAGGCGGCGCCGGGCGCGCGCACAGGGAGCGCGCCTCAGTCTTCTTTCCACCCTCCCCCCCCCTTTTTTTAGTGCACGAGTTTACCTCTAGAGGTCATCAGGCAGGATTTACGACTGGACAACAAAAGCACGTGACACGAAGCCGTACCCCCATATTTGGGTGCCTACGTAGGAGGGAACCAAGTCCATGTCCCAGTCATTTCCATAATTCATCATAAATTGTGCAAGGGTGCTATAGGCGCACCCAAAAACGCAGCAAAGAGCCACAAATCAAGCCCCCCGATCAAAAAAAACAACAGCCTCATCAACAACATCAACAACATCATCATCAACAAATGAGCTCATATTTTGTCAACTCCTTTTGCGGTCGCTATCCCAATGGCCCGGACTACCCGTTACACAATTATGGCGATCCTGCCAGCTCGGTGAGCGAGCAGTTCAGGGACTCCGCGGCCATGCATCCCGGCAGGTACGGCGGCGGCTACGGCTACAATGGCATGGATCTCAGCGTCGGGCGCGCCTCCGCCTCCAGCCACTTTGCCGCCGGAGGCCCCGCGGAACGGGCTCGGGGGGGCGGCTACTCCGCCAGCGGGGCCCCCGAGGCCAGGTACGCCAGCCGGGCGCCGGGGGCCACCGCCGCGGCCGCCCACTCGCCTCCGCCCGACCCGATGCCCTGCGCCGCCGTGGCCGCCTCGCCTGGCAGCGGCGGCGGCGACGCTCCCCACGGCGGAGGGAAAAACTCCAGCGCCAACGCCGGGGCCACTTCCGCCGCTTCCAGCACCGGCACCAGCACCGCCAGCACCGCCAGCAGCGCTGGCAACTCCCGCCTAGGCAGAGAAGGACTCAGCGCCTCGCCTGGCACCGAAGAGGACCCCCCCGCCGGCAGCGAGCAAGTCAACCCTCAGCAGGACGACCCAAGCACAGCCCCAGCGCCTGCACAGCCCCAGATTTACCCCTGGATGAGAAAACTGCACATAAGCCATGGTAAAAAAAAAAAGCATGCTCAGGTTGTGTGTGTGTGTCTAGAGTGGGTGGGGGTCGCGAGGGAGATATGGGGTAGAGGGTGAAGGGCCAGAAGGGGCACCCACAGCAAGCGCGCACCTTGGCTTCCAAGACTGGAAAGCCAGGGCTCCCCCAAAAAGCCATGCTTTCCTCTCTCTCCCTCTCTCTGTCTGCGCGTGAGTGCGTGCCTGGGCGTCGGGAGAAAGTCCCTGTGCAGAGGAAGGCAAGTAGAGACGCGAGGTTAGAGCTAGGCAGGCTCTTCTGAGAACTCTTCTAAACTCCCCCAGAACTGCCATCATAATGGTGGGAAGAGAGAGAGATCTTGAATAGTGCGTGTCAGCCTCTGTAATTTATGACAAGGACCGTCCAGTGAAAAACACCGTTACTAATTATATCAAGAAGAAGAAGTTGAGCAAGTAATGTGTGTGGCGAGGGGGGCAGATTTCGCTGGGAGGGGAGGAAGTCAAGGGAAAATAACTTGAGAGGTGGGGGGGGGAGGAGCGATAGACTCATCCTGCAAATTCTCGAAACTCTGTTTGGAAAGAATTCCCTTCTCTTGCTATGTATATTTAAAGAAAGGCTTCTCTATTGAGCGGGTGTTTAAAATTGGGAGTAGGAATAGAAGAAGATCGCGGAGGCTCTGCTATGCTCCCACCCCACCCCCTCCTTAATTTCCTGTCTTCCTCAACGCTAAACAGATTCCAAACTTAACGCCAGGCTTCTAGAATGAGGAAGCAGGAACTTTTGTGGGAAGCCAAGGGTGGGTTGTGCGCAAAGCATTGCTCAACTGAAGTCTGCGGCTGGAGGGGTTGGGGGTTGGGGGGTTGGGTTCTCGTCCCTGACATTCACCAGCTCTAGGTTGGAAAAGTCAAGAAATGGGAGGCTGGGAGTTGAGACTTCGCAATGCTGGAAATTATTTCAGGACAAGAATGGGGAAAGCCGTGTGTGTGTGTGTGTGTGTGTGTGTGTGTGTGTGTGTGTGTGTGTGTGTGTGTGTGTGTGTGTGTGTGTGTGTGTGTGTGTGTGTGTGTGTGTGTGTGTGTGTGTGTGGTTTGTGTGTGCACGTGCGTGCAGAAAAGGAAGTACTTGTTGAGCATTCACCCCAACTTTAACACACAAGTAAGAGAAGAATGCGAGGAAATGTGTGTGTGTGTGTGAGAGAGAGAGAGAGCAGAGAGCAGAAATCCTGTTGCCACCGCCTAAACCGCTTCCCCTTTTCTCCTTGTAGACAACATAGGGGGGCCCGAAGGGAAAAGGGCCCGGACTGCTTACACCCGCTACCAGACGCTGGAGTTGGAGAAAGAGTTTCACTTCAATAGATACCTGACCCGCAGGAGGAGGATTGAAATAGCACATGCGCTTTGCCTTTCAGAGAGACAAATCAAGATCTGGTTCCAAAACCGGCGCATGAAATGGAAAAAGGATAACAAGCTGAAGAGCATGAGCATGGCAGCTGCGGGAGGAACTTTTCGCCCATAGGAGAAACCCCAGCCCTGCTCCTTCTTTCCTTCCTTCTTTCCTCCCTTCCTCCCCGGAAAAAACCCGAAAAAGAAACATAAACAAGCCAAATATTGATCAGTATTATGAGCTGACACTACGCAGAGTGTCACTAGTTGTCCTCTCTTCTCTCTCTTTTTCTCTCTTATGCTAACTTGCTCCAACTTCCCTAGGAGGTAGAAGATGCTTCCTCTTGCATCTTTTAATCACGAGCCTGTTTAATTGAGCCTTCCTAGCGAGTAGTGCATTTCTTTGTCTTGGATGGCTTTGTCTTGAGAAGAAAAAAAATGTAGATGTTTTAACTTATTTATATGAAGCAAGTTGCGTTACTTGAAGTAACTGTTTAAAAATAGGGAGGAGGCCTACAACCCCCCCATATGTAACAAGAATAAGTAACAGGAGAAAGGTCTCTCTCTCCTTCCTTCTCTGCCTCCCTCCCTCTCTCCCACCAGTCCCAGTCCTGTTTTAATCCCCCATGTTCTCTGTGTGTTGCACTTGCTGTGCTTAACTGTGCATGTGTGTTCAAAAAGTGTCAATGTCTGTATAGCTCCAAGCTGTGGCCCATATTTCCAATCAAAGAAATACTACCTATCTAATTCCTGTGTCATTAATGGCTGTTGTAGAGGTGAAATGATGAAATACAAAACTGAACGTGTCCTGACGTGTAGTGAATAGTGCATCTGTGATGAAAACTGTGATTCCAGACAGTATGTCCTTGCTGTGCCTTTGTATATGACTCTTTGCACGAACTCTTAAAAGTGGCTTTTATTAAGCGCAGCTTCAGTAACGTACCGGTTTTGGGTTATCTTTTTGTTTGTTTGTTTGTTTGTTTCAGTGAACCAAGTTAAAGATCGAGTCAAAGTCTGCCTGTTAGAACAAAAAAATCATACTGTGATTGACTTTTTAAAAAGTGTTTTTTAAAATAACTAACTGGAAAAATAAACTTTCTATTGTAAGGGTTTTTTCACCCTTTCTTTCTACCCTTTCCCCCTTTCCTTTAGCGGTGATCTGGTTTGTATCCTAAGGAGCTGTGTTGCCTTCTTTGTCTCTCTGGTTAGAGCAAAGTTGAAGAAGAAGCGAAACATCTTGCAACTACTATGTTCGGAATTGCCCAATATTCCTCCAACTTGCCAAGTTTTTCTTTGGCTAGAATGAAAACTCCATTCATGAGCCCTAGTCAGTTTCCTTCCAGAAGTAAAAAAAGGAAACGAGAAAACCCCAAACTTTTCCTATTTCTCTGAGGGGTAAACTTGTTCTTTCTTTGACAGCACTATCAGCCCTAGAATCCCTTTTATCTTTCTATAGGAATGTATTACTCCTAGAATCCCTTTTAGCTTTCTATAGAAATATCAGTACAACTCAATAAACAGACCTGCGCAAGAAGCTCAGAAGCGCAGAGCCTATAGACACCATCCAACATGAGATCAACACAAACAGACAAATAAATAAGTACTCCAAGCTTCTTATACTACACCCCTAAAATGCTGAGGAAAGTTTTCCTTAAAAATAAAACAATGTCTTTGTGTTTATTTATTTATTTTGCCACAGCAATTTATGCTAGAAATGTAGCTGTTACTCACCTCAGGTGGGCTCGAACAGTTAACGCTTCTGAGCTTCTAAGAGTAACTAAAACTCTGCACATTTACAGAAGGGTTACACTGATGTCTTCCTTTAAAAGTTATAAAACAGTAAACTTTATAAGCCTCAGTTCCGGCTGTATGACATTTGGGTGCCAAATGAATAGGGTTTTGTCTATGAATTAGATCGTAAAATCATCCCTAGCACAAGACAGATAGGCTCAGTGGCTATAAAAAGTCACGTGGTGCCATTAAAGTAAGTTTTATGGTTAGGGGAATTGTCATCCAACATTATATACCACATAACGTATAATAACACTGACGCTGGACTTCATTTGACTCTTTTGCAGACTACATGTGCCTCCTGGTCATTCAAATTATGAGATTTAGGTACTGAAGTAACAATTCCCCAAGTTCTCAAATACTCTGAGAGGTAAAAATGGCTGTTTGCAAGATAAGGTAAGTTTTGTGCAGAAGTTGTTTACATTTCTTTGCATGATGGAGAATTCAACTGTGGTTGTCTTGCCCCAGTTTGTATGGCTGTTAGAGACGTTCTAATGATAGTTTAACAGATTCAGTGAAGTAGATTTACTGTGGGTTGAGGTGGGCGGGTGGGAGACAACTTTTTTGCCATCCCAAAATGCTTCAGTTCTAAACTCTTGGCAGTTAAACCAGTATATTGTAGGTGCATGGGTGCCGTGCGCCCATATGTGTGACTATAGTCAGTGAGATCTTGGCAAACCGCAGTGAGCAACATCGGCAGAATTGGGTTTTGAGGCCTAACTTTAATTACTTGGACTACGGCAAGTGATAGTGACTTCCATTTCTCCACAAATGTTTCAGTTTCTATTTGATTGTATTTGTCCAGATAAAGAAGCTGCAGGGTAATATTTTTTTTAAAAAAGAAGCAGCCTGAATCTGGCTATAAGCTGTCTGTAAGTTGGGCATATTTTGGGGTGAGGTCAACTGATACAACAGTAATGTTCAATTATATCTTTAGGATTCTTTGGAACTTCTCTTTCCTTCAGAATTTGCCAGACCTACAGCTATGTGTGCTTATAACCTATATTACAGACAACATACATTAGTGTTACTATAGATTTCCTCCTCACTTGCTTATATTCCCTTTGTTTCCCTCCCCCTCTTATCTCCCATCACATTGAGTGAATAAACTGATTGCAAACTTTATCAGGAGATTCTACACACCACTAGGATGTTTGAAATCATGAAAGACAGTTTAGTTTTATAGGTGATAGTAAATAACTTCAATTATACAGATCTAGTCCCCCCCTCATCTTTTTTGTTTTACTAGCTGGCAATTGCACAGTAGGCCCCAGCTGCCTGTTTATTTCAACATTCTTTTTTTATTTAAGCACTCTCTCCCCACTGGAGTGCGATTACTCAGCAATAAAGTTTATGACCGGATTTAACTTTAACTCTTTGAATTTCCAGGGTTGAAAGAGAGCGTGAATGAGCATTCCCCTCCTTTTTTTCTACTGGGCTTCTTTTCCCTCTTTCTTTCTTTGTAGCATCTGATCCTGGAAACCCTTACTCACAAGTATTTCTAGCACTAATATCTTTGAAGCCAACAGTAGTTTTAAAAGCAAGCCTATTCAGGTGAATACGGCTCAATAAGATCAAATCCAATGCCTTTAAAAGAAAGAAGAATGCCTCTGTCTAATGAATTGCTTGCCACATATATTGAAATAATAAACATATGAGGTTTCAAACAGTTCCCCTCCCCAAATATTTTTAGTTAAATATAGATTTAGCTGTTAGGTTCTAGCATATTCCTTACTAGGCATACCCACTTTTATTTAAAAGGAAATGGCTTCTTTCGGTTAACAGAATAAAGTAATGAGGTTTTATGCACGCTTAATATATTTGTCCTTTAAGATACAGTCCTGCACTCAGATTACTGGGTGGAGGCTCCAATGAAATGGGTGAAAATTATTTTGAAGAAAAATCAAATAGGAAATTTATAAATTCCTGGCGTTGTCTAGCAATTGAGTAGAAACTTACCTTATTTTTGTACTTATCAAGGAAGAGATTCATTGCTTTTCTGTATATGTGGCTAATACCCAGCAATTTGAAAGCTAGTGTGTCTGATATTAAGTACAGTAAATATATATTTTACAGGTTTGGAGCACACTTCTTTCTATACTGAAGAAACTCCTGGGGATACAGTTTAAACAAACTATGTGTTAGCTCCAACATTACAGGTAGAATTTATTCTATAGAAAGGATCATTTTGTTGTGAAATCTGCATAGTGGTTACTTTTACAGAGGTTCAGTAGTTAAAATATGCATCCATATGTGTTTGAAAATAGTGATTTAAATCATAATACAGAAAAACTGAAAGTAGAATGTTCTTGTTTGTACTTTGTGTTTTTCAAGGAAAGGAAGATTTTAATGGTCTCTAACTCTGCTCTAACAAAGCAAACAGCTGACTGAAAGACATCCTCAACCTAGTTAAAGGCAAGACCTAGTTTTACATACAACTAAGGCTATTACTGGGTTCCTAAACCATTTAGAAAGTAAATAGCCAGGAGTCCAAGGGGAGTACTTTCAAGGAAAATGTCATTAAGGTCCAGGTGCAAAGCTACTTAAATTTAAATAGGTTGAACCTCACCTTTACTGAAAGGGATTTTCTTCCAGTGAAAAATAAAAACAAACTTCAATCAAAGCCCATTGGGACTGGACTGTAATGGCTTCATCCCATGGTTGGTTTTAAAGATGCTCCCAAAATTATTATTTCAAAATCTGATGGATTTACCACTAAACAAATGGTTTTAAGGATTTAAAAATTGGGATTCTGGCTTCATATGGCTTCACTGGTGGGAAACACAGTTTCTTAATCTGAATTTTCCTCACTCTTGGCATAGTTACACATCGATCTATCCAACCATGTAGGTGCTAGGTGACTGAACAGATAGATGGAACAGAGAAGGAAGCCAAGCACCTATAGCTGTGACTCCCAATGTGAGGGTCAAGCCCCATGGGGGACTTCAATCCTCAGAAGCCTGAGTCAGTACATTGGCTGATCAGTGCTTTGGGGAATTGACTTAGGCTTCTGGGAAATGAAGTCCAAAAACCAAAGATTGGGAAACACTATAGTTTTATCAAGAGCATCATCAAAAAGCCTGCTACATTATATAATTCAATCATTTTCCATGTCTATTCAGAAGTAAGCCTCACTAGATTCACTGAGACCTACACCTGACCAACTGTGTACAGGACTGTAGCCTTGGTGATGACAGGCAACATACTGAAACAAGAACAAATAACTGTATCTAATTCTACAAGTCTAAAGAAGTTTTATTGAAACATAAGGATACTTTAAAAAAAGAACAAAGGGTCTAACTTTATCTTTTAATATGTTTCATTATTGAATAGCAGCCTAAACAAGCTAGACAAAAAACAGAAAACAAATATGACCATAGTTTATCAAGTAAAAAAAGGTGTTTTAAAAAAGAATGCTATTGCTAATTTTTAGTAAAAGGATATCTGATAATGAATAATAATAGTACATATTATATTTTCTTTTTCCAAGGACTTCATGCTTTATTTTGATTTAAAAATTACTAGTGATCTTCTGAGTATTAGTAATCCCTCTGTGTCTCAGTAAGCCATCTCTAAGCACCAGACTTATTATAACTCAGACAAGTGTCTGTGTATACAGCAAGAGAGTTGAAACCTTTCACTTTTTAAAGGCTTGCGATGGCTTTGGAAAAGTCACATGACCGGTAGCTTTGCAAAGCTCCTCACCACAAAGCATCATGGGAAAAATTATTAGTTCTATTATGTCAAAGGATGAATCTCCTCAGCTAGTATTTTCCACTTTATCTGTGGTTTAAAAATAAATTTTCTACCAGGGAGATCAGTGTTTTACCCTTCTGAATTAAATTGCTCTCCCTCCACTTCCTCCCTGTTAAAGAAAGAGTAAAGTTGCTATTCAGTTCCACATAATTCCATTTTTGAATTTCTATTAACTTTCTCACATTACTATTTTTTTCATACATCTCCCTCATTGTTATCATTCTCCAAAATGCAAGTTGTCTAATTAGTCTAGGACTTCCCCTAAACATAATGCTCTCTAAGTCCACTCAGTTATGCCTTTGTCACTTGTATGGCTGCAAATACCATAATATGATAAGGAAGAAAAAGGACAATATTTTGTGTCAAAGTTATTTCCCCAGAAAACATATGGGATCGGTCTGCTTCTCTCTGTCTTCCTAACTCCATCCCCAAAATGGCTTTTCAATAATAATATTTGTTATGAAGGTTATTGGGTAATTATTGGAGTTTTGTGAAACAGTCCTTGCTGGAGGTGAAGCCTGTCTTTGGATAATAAATGGTAGCCTGTGCAGTTCATTGCCAGGTTAAGTAAATGCAGAAACTAAGATAAATCTGCACACTCTCGAACTCACCAGTAGAGCTCGCTTTAGACCAAGTTCACAGTCAGTTTGTTTTTCCCTGGGCAACCTTGTTGGGTCATTTTTTTGCTTTATTTAAAGGAAAGGAAAGAAAATCATGGTAAAATGTCCAAATTATCAGCAACGTCCACCCGATTCACTGTGCCCACCTCATGCTCAAAACTTACCCACCTGCCGCGAGAACACACAAAGCTCCTTTCGGTTTAATCCAGTTTCTCCATCATTGGTGGTGTTTAGGTTTTGCTTAACAAGGATGGTCTTTTATTTTTCAGCTCGTTCCATTTTATATACTGTAGATAGATAGATTAATCCAGCTTCCTTTCAAATCTGAGAAAAGCTAAACAGGGAAACGGCAAGGGGACAGAAACAAACAACCCAGCCAGCCTTCTTTAAAGAGATACAGGCTGCATGGCTTTTGTATATCTTTCTGGTTAGGGCGTAACAACTGGAGGTCAAAAAGTTGAGGGTCAAAAGTTTACGTTTTGCACCACTCTTAGTCATGCGCCCAGACAGAGTTTGATGTCAATGTTATAGCCAAGATCTTGACTATCAACACAAAAGATAAAATAGCTTTGAGCTAGGCGTGTATCACAGTATGGACTCCAGGTGAACTCTAGTGGTTGAATGACCTCAATTACCGAGGAAAGGATAGAAAATTCCTCTTTTCAAAGAGTAATACACAATGTATTTCATCTTGAATTATCAAATGCATCTCCCCCTCCCTGTTTGGAATATTGTTGGCTGGCAGATGTATCAGGTGAACAGGGTGTTAAGTCCCCACTCCCCTTACAAATGTGAGCAGACACAAAAATACAGAGATAATACTTTTGAAAGGTGTCAAATCCTAATAAGGGTTCCCTTGGAAATTTCCTTGGGTTTTCCTGGTTCTAAGTTTCATTCTCAAAGAAGTAGGTTCTAGTTTACAGAAGGGTTGTGTTGTTAAAATTTTTTTTAAAAACCCAACACTTCCAATTCTTTGGTCGCTCCTTATATTTTCTTCAAGTTAAAACCTTATAGGACTTCTTTGTTTTCAATGTAATGGATTAATACTAGGGTCTCTCTGAAAACCCCAATACATTTCTAGTCTTGTTTTTTAACACCTTATTGGACACTTGCTAAGGCCACCCTCTGGTTTCTAATAAAATGTGAAAGAACCCTCAGGCCATGAACTCCACTATCGTTTTGGATAGATATACTTTCGGAAGAAAAGCTGTAACAAGCAGGAGAAAGCTGGGGGAGATTAGTAGTCCATTTCTTTGGAGCAGATATTCCAAAACAAAGAATCTATGCAAATTTATATTAGTGACAATATTAAATATGCTGTTTTTAGTAAGAAATACCATAGTCTTAACTTTGGGGTTTCTGCCTATACCCGATCTAAATACAGTTGATACTTTCAATTAGGGAGAACCATTAAATCAACTGCAAAATGAGAAGTCAAAATATATGTGAATCCTATCAATTCAAGGACTCTTCTCTAGTCGGGACTTGCAATCAGATTTTGAGCCTTAATTTTTTAAAGGAACTGTATCTTATTGTTAGGGGAGTTTTCTTTGGCTTATTATATTTAGAGATCCCCCCCCCCCCGTTCATTTACAATGGAGTGTCAGTATAGTTATTTCTGTTAGAGGTATTCTGGTCCTGTGGTTAATTTACAGGTTCTTGATATAGATTTCTCTGTTAACACTGCTATTAAAATAGCCAGAATTATAAGATGACAGTTTAGTCATAAAATGCTGGAGTATGTTATTGAAACACCACCCCTATATAAGATTACCTTGAAAAAGTATATAATTCAATGGAGCTTTATAATGAGAGGAAATCTATGCCTTTGGACTGTATGTGGTTGAATACTAGTAAATACCAAACAAAAACTAGAGAAAAAGTAGTTCTGAACAAAGTGATTATAACAGAAATAATAAACTGCAGGAGAAAGGAATAAAAGAAAGGGTAACTCCCATCTATTCCTACTTTTAAATGCATAAAGATAGTTTTTTTATAAAAATAGTCAAACAAACTATTTTAGCCATAAGACTAGGATGTTTCCAGAAATACTGAATGCCTAGAAAATAAAATTATCTACTACTTTAATCTTCCATCAGTGTGATTTTCCTGGAAACTATCTTTCAATAACCAAATCTCTTTGTATTTGAAATGAGAATTGCAACATTCCCCAAAAGGAAATACTGTACTGTACAGGTCACCTGTTTTGGTATAACTTTAAGGTCCCAAATATTATATTTTCATACAGAGCAGACCTATTTACTTCAGCACCGAAATAGCAAATATTTAGCCCAATGTAATTCAACTCCTTTTAAGCCTTATTTTGTGTGTTTGTGGTGTGCGTGAGATTTCAGCCTAAATTATATGATTAGGCAATTACCACCTAAATTGTATGAGACATGTGCAGAGTATAATATTTATACAAAAGAGGCAAAAAAAGTAAATGAATGAAAGAAAGAAAATAGACAGAGAACCAAGAAAATGATTTTTAAAACAATCCTATTTTTTTAAATTAAACTGCCTAAAAGGTATAGATGTGAAATCTTCATCTTTCCTCTTTCCCTCAGATATCTTTATATCAAGTTTTATTTCTAGACATTATTATTTTTAAAAAAGAGGGAGGTGGGAAATTACGTTTATTACATTGGGAGATAGAGAATAATGAATCCTACCACCACCAAAGCTTATTTTCAAGAGAGATGCAAGTGATTATAATAGAGATGATAATGTACAGGAGAAAGGAATAAAGAAGTCTTGCCTTCTCCTGTGTTCATTTTTCAAAAATAAAATCTTGCAGTGGGCTTTCCTTTGGTGACCAACAAAATCAAAATATTGAAGGGCTACAGATCTGTGCTTTGATGTACAGAGCACCTACATTGTTTTCCAGTTTTAGGCTCTATCTTGTCATGGATCAAACCTACATTTCCAAGAAGTTCTCTTTTTTAACATCTTGAACTTAATTGTATTTTTATTCTAGTATATCTGTATACCTACCTACCTATCCACCTAAGGTTTCTCCTTTTGCGTAGTCTGAGGTAATATTACCTATATCTCTCTTCTCAACCTCTAACCCAGGCTCCAATATTTATTTTCTTTTCTTTCTTTCTTTCTTTCTTTCTTTCTTTCTTTCTTTCTTTCTTTCTTTTCTTTCTTTCTTTCTTTCTTTCTTTCTTTCTTTCTTTCTTTCTTTCTTTCTTTCTTTCTTTCTTTCTTTCTTTCTTTCTTTCTTTCTTTCTTTCTTTCTTTCTTTCTTTCTTTCTTTCTTTCTATTTATTAGAAGCAGTCTTGCTATAGTCCTGAACAATAAAATCCCACTTAAAAAAACCCCAGTTGTCAGAAATAGTCGGAGCTTTCTGGACAGAATGAGCAAAGTATATGCAGTAGATAGGTAGGTACAGATGCGAACATCCTTGTGACTATGTTTGCACAACTCTTTCTGTGTGTATGGTTGTGGAGAGAATAGATATACGCTGGTGTCAGGGGGGCGGGGAAGCAATAAACATCCATTTTCTTGTTTCAAGAATTCACTGAGTACCCTCTGGATTTCCTAGAAACTCGGCCCTTTTTTCAGTTCCCTCTTTGAGCTTTTTCTGATTGCGAAGGACAAACACAGTTCAGAAGGTTTACATTTTCCTCCTGCAACTTTGTAAGGTTTCCTTCCCTTTTACGACTAAATGACCTGACCATAGAGATTGTCTCGACCATTCCAGTGTCTCTCCCCTCCCCTTAAAGACACCGTTAAAGAAGTCGAAAAAACTAAGTCCAAGGCCGAGGTGAACTTCAGGTCAGCGCGTCTAACAAATATGAAAATGTCGCTTGGTGAAGGGCACGCCTTGTTATTTAACAAAGACTGTCAATGTGTAAGATTAATAAGAAACAAAATGTGCCCCGGTGTCACTTTTCGGTCACTTTGGAACTTGGGGCAGGGTTGCATTCAAGAGGGGGATAGCTGGGTTAAATATATTCAAAATGCTCCAAAGCAAATTCAGTCCTGGCTGCCGGGTGTCGCTCCCCCCATCCCCTCCCCACCCATATCTCTCCCACTTTCTGTCTCCCAGGCGCGTGGGCAGATTGAAAAGTTTAATAACATAGGCTGCATATACATTTATAATCAAAGATCGCTAGCTCGATGTTCTCTATCGTACACAGAGGCGCGACCAAGCGTGTACATTTTTAACATTTGTCCAGATTTTATTGTCTTCGGTTCCTATATGCAATGTATTTGCTAGGAAGCAGCTTGGGGTAAAAGAGGATAACCCTGTCCTACACTTTGGCTTTTCCTGAGAGAGGATCCCATAATGTCGGGAAATCAACTCAATCTGGCTTCCAAGCCCTAAATTTATGCTCTTCTGTCATGATGTCTTGTTGTTGAGCTCCCTCACTCATGTTTTAAAAGGCCCACACTTTCTACAGTTTACGAAGACCAGATTTCAGGGTTCTGTATCAGAGGTTTCTCACTAGAGCCATAAATCTCGGGAAGGAAGGGGTGGGCGAGGGGGGGGGATTTTGTGGAAGCAGCGAGCCCTACAGATAACACTTGGTGGTCTTCACTGGGCTCTTGTTTATGATATGTAAGTCTCAAAAGATGAGACACAGGCCTGAGAGAGAAGCCCGTCAAAAGCGAGGCTACAGCTGACCGGCTTGGGTCACCTTGAAGATTTACAACTGTAGACCATAGATTCGCATTCATTTTGGTTGAATTGAGCAGAGGAGACACCCAGTGCAAAGCAGAGCAGGGTTTTAGACAAGGCTCAGAGATGCGATCAGGATAGCTAATATTAAACAGCCCCAGGGATGATCTCTGAAGGTAATCAACAGACCTCCCCCAAAAAGAGGTATTTGCTTATATTATTATTATTATTATTATTATTATTATTATTATTATTATTATTATTATTATTATTATTATTATTATTATTATTATTATTATTATTATTATTATTATTATTATTATTATTATTATTATTATTATTATTATTATTAATTCGGATTGAGAGGGATCGCGGCTTTCTTCAGGTTTGCCATCACCTTCAGATCCGAAGGCATTCTTTATCTCAAAGGAAGCTGATAACCTTTTGTGTGCGAGGTACATTTTGTCAACGTGTATGTGGCAGTATTCATTGTCCATATCAGCTTGTGGCTATCTACCAGGGTGAGGCCGAGGGATATGTCTTTACCTTGCGAATTTAAACCCATCATGTGCTGGTGTTGCTATCTAAAATAGCAAAAAATACTGAGGGAGGTGGGAGGAAAGAGAAGAAATGCGTCAACTCACCCCACCCCTCCATCCAGACCCAAAAGGAAGAATGAAGCCAGTTGTGTTTCCTTCAGATGACGATAGCAGGCAATTGGCTTTAAAATCTCCCTGTTGAGACCATTGATTATGCCTTCCTCATTGCCTGAAAGTGTTTTATGCACCGCAGGCAGCGAGTGACTTCATGTTGGACACATATCTAGAGTATGGCGTATCAGGGAAAGCATTTTGGCAGAAACTTCAGCGAGGATGGACAAGAAAGGGATATGGTGGAAATAGGCTGTTGCTAGTTTTAGGAAGGAGATATTCCCTTTATTAGATGGGCCCCACCACTTGTTTTGATCGAGCAGGATCAGCAATGGCAAGAAAGTCTATAGTAGCAGAAGCTGGAGGCAAGAAGAAATTGGAGAAAACATAAAATTCTAAGAGAACAGAACTCTCTCGCACACAAAGGTGATGGTTCAATGGCCTTTAACCCAGGTACACTAGACATACCTCTATAGATCAGGTATGGTTTATACTCCTGTGAAAACTAATGATCTATGTTTCTGCTGAAATCATACTGGTGAAAAGGACCTCACCATTGTGTGAGCTTTTTGTGTGGAAAAAATCAGATTGTGCATTAAGGAGAAGGCAGGCCTCAATTTTAGTACCTGTAACCGCCAGCTTCTGGGGTAATACATCTTATATTTGTTTTTGGGTTTGTTTGTTTTTTTGGACATGCCTTTTCCAATATAATTATACGTATACCTCTTTGCTCAGAAATACATCTCACTAGGACCAGAAGGTTTTATTTCCAGATAACTGTGTGGAGCCTTGATTGGCAAAACATTAAACATAAGAAGCAAACGTTGGTTAGAGGAACCAGGTAGTGGAATTAGTCTATACTTTTTTTAAAAAAAAGGCTAGTTCAGAATTAAACTAACCTTAATCAGCCAGTTGCCTCCTTTTCCTTCCTACCCTGCAGCAGGTCAATTTCTAGCATATCATAACAAAGGGATTATTCATGGCACCCAACTGCAATATCTTGGGTATTCATGAAAGAGAACTTTGTCTTCTGTTCTTCTTTAAAATAACTAAGTCTCCAAGTATGGAAAATCCTCTTCAATCAATGGGGTGGGCAGATCTTACTAACTAGACGAGTTTATTTATTCATTCAGGAATGAGAATGACCTCATATTTGGTCCTCTTAGTTGCCTCTCATAGACTGGTTTTGTTTTGTTTTTTGTTAGTCTATCCTGGTTTTATGTTGTTTATAATTAGACGACACTCAGCTTTCCAGATCTGCCATGGTACGGAGATGATGATGATGATGAGTATTAGCATTATTATTATCCCATAGAAATGTAACATTTAAAACCCCAGGAGATACACTAGGGAGAAGCAAATAGCTAGTTGCAACTCGTCCACTGCTGTTTGGCAGGATCGAATGATCTCATTGATTGCCCTGCGACCCTTCCATCATTCATTAATAGCCCGAAATTCATTGAAAATGTCGGATGGTCTTTATGTGTCAGAAGAATCTTTGAATTTTAATTGACTAGGCAGGCATTCTAAAAGGGCTGTAGACGGAAAAGAAAATGCAGAAGTTACTTGCTTTTCTTTCAGCAGTTCCACAGAAAGCAGCCAGACAAGGGTTTTTAAAAAAGGCACACGGAAACACAGCACTTTACTCGGGAGTTATTATTCTGGAATAAGGACTCCTTTGGGTTCCCTTCCAACACCATTACCAAAGACTGGAAATGTTGATAGAGGGCATTGTTGGACTGAAATATTGTCCACCTCTTCATCTTTCCAACCATCAATGGAAGCAGCTTCTTCTTTTAATACGGGGCGGGAATTAACTCATCTTTCCATTTAGTCTAAGGTCAATCCTCCTAGTTACCCACATTTAACAGTCAATCGCGGGTCTCTTGCCGTTTTCCACTTGAGATGGTCGTGGGGGAAATTACATCAATGAAGCAGCACCATGGGGCAAACCCCAGCTATGCTCTGCATTCTTTCTCTGTGCTTGTCTCTCTGTGTGTGCGTCGCTTGAGCAGACTCTGGCTTGGGTGGCCCTGGGGATGGGTGGAAAGGACTCGCGCGCATCCCTGCCGCCCGCCCGGGACCTCTCCTTCCCTTCCAGGGGAGGGAAGGCAGGCAGGCGAAGGGCTGCCCGGGGCTCGGTCCGCCTGAGCCTGTTCATTTCCTGATCCGGGCTCTGCCGAGCGCATAGCAATTGGCCCCACTGGTCAGGTGGTGGGTGGGTGGGGAGTGGCACGGGTGAGTGTGTGAGTGAGTGAGTGTGTCCGCTTGCGTGTCCGCGCGTGGGCTGGTTGCTTGGGGGGGGGGAAGGGAGAGAGGGGAGAGGAAGCGGAGGCCCAAACTTTGGGAGGCAGCGCCTGACAACAGCCGCGTGGGCCGGGGAGGGGGGAGGAAGGAAGGAAAGAAGGCAGGAGGGAGGGAGAAGGGTGGAGGGGAGGAAGCCAAGGGAGGAGGAGGAGGAGGAGGAGGAGGAGGAGGGGCCTCCTGGATCCCAGAAAAACGACAACGCGAGAAAAATTAGTATTTTTGCACTTCACAAATTAATGACCATGAGTACCTTTTTGATAAACTCCAACTACATCGAGCCCAAATTCCCTCCTTGCGAGGAATATTCGCAGCTCGGCGGCGGCGGAGGGAGCACCTATCCCCAGCATCATCCCCAGCATCATCATCATCATCCCCCGCAGCAGCAGCAGCACCACCTGCGCCACCAGCAACACCACCACCAGCAGCACCAGGCTCTTCCCGAGTATTACCAGCGGCCAAGCCGGGACCCGGGATACCAGCCTCCTCCTCCTCCTCCACCGCCTGCGCCGCCTCCCGAGACGCTTTACCCTACACAGCCACCCCACTACCCCGAGTCGCCCTACAGCTACACCAGCCTCAACGCTGCTGGCCCCGGCCCGGATCCACCGCCCCCAGGAGCTTCGCCTCCGCCCCCTCCTCCGGCACCCGCACCGTCCCTTGCGGCGGTGCCTCCTCCGCCACCACCACCACCACCACCGCCTCCTGGTCCTCCACGGAAGGGCCCCCATGGCGAGGCCGGTCGGGGCCCCGGAGCCCCCCCGAGTTGTTCCCTGCTGCCAGACAAGAGCCTCCAAGGGAAGGAGCCGGTGGTCTACCCTTGGATGAAGAAGGTCCACGTGAACACGGGTGAGTTGACCTTCTTCTCAAAGGGGGAGGGGGGGAGCCGCGATTAGAGGGGGGGGGGGTGTCGTAGAAGTGGAGGTGCCTCGGCTCTCCGGGACAGCGAGTGTGTAAGAGTATGTGTGAGCGCCATGGCCTACTTCCTAGTGGAGAAGGAAGTCCTTTGCATGCGGGGGCCCTTTAGCTAGAGATTTACGAGGCTTCCCACTGTTAGGGCAGTCATTATAGCCCCCATAAATTCAATTGCTCTGGCAGTGGCTCTGGGCCAATGGGTCTTTGAAGCTTTTCTTGAGCCCAGATGCTCATCACGGATGTTTATGACTCCCCAACTGTCTTCTGTTGTCAAGACCCCGGGAACCCTTTCTCTCCCAGTCCTGGAGCTTGTGGCTCAACCCAGTCAAGAAGTGATTCTGTCATAACGATAATCTTTCCCTTGCCTTCTTCTTCTTCTTCTTCTTTTGTCTGTACCTGCCTATGCGCTCAGTCAACCCCAATTACACTGGAGGGGAGCCGAAAAGGTCTCGAACTGCCTACACCAGACAACAAGTCCTGGAGCTTGAGAAGGAGTTCCACTTTAACCGCTACCTGACCCGGCGGCGACGCATTGAGATCGCGCACACGCTCTGCCTCTCGGAACGCCAGGTGAAGATCTGGTTCCAGAACAGGAGGATGAAGTGGAAGAAGGACCACAAACTGCCCAACACTAAGATGCGCTCCTCCAACTCCGCCAGTCTTAACCAGCAAGCCAAAGCACCAGCACAGCTTCATCAACCACCACTACCACCACCACCACCAAGGGGGAGGGCGACCCCAACCTTGGCGGGGCTATGATAGCCCAAAATATGCAGAGACACTGATGATGATTCACCCATTTTCCCTTTGTGGAGAGGACCAAACCCCCTCCCTCAAAACAGTATTAAAAGGGGAAGAAAACCAGAGCCAGGATCAAAGCTCAAATAAACCAGAATTATGTTAAAGAAAGGGGGGAGTGGAAAGAGAAAAGAGAATGGACAAAAGATGGACAAATGCTTCCCTTTTGTAAATATGTCTTCTCCCCACCATGGTTTATTTTAATTATTATTATTATAATCATTATTTATGGAAATGCCATCTAGCTGCAGTGTTAAACAGTTGCAGATGGACCTTGTACCTAAGAGGGACTCTTTGTGTGTATATTTTAAGGTGTCAGACTGTTTCGAAGTGACTTTGTGAGATGTGTGTATTATTTCAGTGACATGTTTCTAGACTTTCTACTGCAGAGAGCGAGAGAAGTAAAGCCATCTTGTTTCACTGAGATCTTTTGAGTATTAGGAAACACCCAACGACCAGACAATCCCAACTCTGACTCACCGAAAGAAAAGGCATTTTATATGTACCAAGGATAATACAACTTTTAAAAAGTGTAGTTCTTGCTCTGGTTGTGGTATGTTAATTTCCCCCCACAGTTCCACTTACTTTTTTTTTTTTTTGAAAAGAAAAGTGTACCAGTATCGCTGAAAATGCTGTTTATGTCTTCTTGTCATGCCACAGTCGAAACATCTGTGTACCATGTATCAAATCTGTGAACATACATTTGTGAATGTGTGATGTAAATCTAATGCCTGGTGCTATTAATAAAGAACACTGTGTATAAAAATCAAAGTAAAAGCACTAGACACACCATGAAACGGCTGAATTTGCCTAGAGGTCATCTCTGTTGATATCGAATCACTGTTTAAATGCAGATTTAATGGAGTGTAAAGTGTATGCATATGCGGGCGCACACACGCACATACACAAACACACACACGCACGCACACACACACACACACACAGAGGAGTGTTTTTAGGAAGGGTTAAATGCACGTTACAGATTTTTCATTAGATAGCACTCCAATCCTATCTACATTCGGATTGAGCAAGAAAATCTCACTGGTTTCTGTAGGGGTGGTATTCATCTAGGATTGTAGTCTGAAATTCTCAAGGAAGGCATTAACTTACCCTGGAATAAAATAATTGGGACACACTGATAAAGTTAATAAGCTGCTGCTGGAAGTATGTTGACATCCAAAGTCTGCCTGCAGGACCAAATCAGGCAGACTGTTTTGCTTCTATCTACAGGTTACAGACCACTGTGTATAAAGAAAGAAAGGTATCTAGCTGAATTCTCATTCATGGCCTTTACTATTTGTATACCTTTTTCGGTTGGCTTTGTTGTAGTAAATTCCAGCCCAATGTACCAGATAAGCAGGAGATATCATTACTAGTCTTAGTATAGGTTAATACAGTACTATGCTTTTAATGATATTACTACTCTAGTGATAGTTCTTAGTTTTTCTACTCATTTGCCAGTGTCAGAGGTTTTCCAGCAACATGAAAGGAATTGTCACTTCTAGGTGTAGTATTCAAACTGGATGCTTTGAAGGCAAAATGAACAAACATTCTGTGATACCCAGAAGGATCACTCTGAAAGTTTTCCAAGGGGTCTTTGTGAATAACTTAAAGAAACCATGCAATAAACACAATAAATTGGCAGTGCAATTTTACCATGTCTGTTCAGGAACAAACCTGCTGAGTTAAGGCTGTAGTGTAATGGCAATAACCTGTAGGTCATGTCATCAGCAGTTGAATGCATTTTTCTTAGCATCAGAACAATATACTGATGTGCACCAGAACAATATACTGATGTTCGCCTGTTCCATACCTTCAATGACTATTAAGTTCAATAGCTTTTTAGTTAAGTAACTTGAAAGCCCTCTTCACTGAAGTAGAGGCAAACAGTTCCAGAGTGTCTGGTCCCATTAGAACCTTTTAGATTTCACAGGATGTGCAAAAGGCAGCTGGAAATTTCTCTGACCAATTTGGGAGCATGTACCAGACTGAATGGCTAAAGTGAGGGATTTCCTTTTTATTTAATAAATCCTTCAGCTAGGAAACTGGTCTGAATTGGACTTTTGTATAAAATATAGAGGAGAAGAGGAAGGAAAAAGATACCGCCTTCCTCCTCACGTCCTTTGTCTAGCACCTTTGTTTGTTTTGGCATGGATGACGGTTTTCGTGTTCATTTGCTGATACTCTAAAATTAAGAGGAATGCCCAAGATGTTTAATCAACTATTTAAGTGAGAGATTGCAGATCTTCTTGACTTCCGCAGGCCTATGCTTGAAACCTCTCTTCCCTCCCCTTTCTTTCCCCCATTGTTTAAAAAAAAAACCCACACACACACACTGAAAATAGCAATTTTACTGGGAATCATTAATCACCTCCTACAATAAATACTTCTTTGTAATTCAACAGCAGTTCTGAAAGGCATTCTCCTGGAAAAGGTCTGAGAAGACACGAAGGATTTTCCTCGAGAAAACGTGTTCATGTATAAAAGACACAGTCTCTGGGCTGTGATGAAAATGTATACTTTCTGGGTGGAGAATCGTACACGGATGGAAGAAGTACATATGGCAGACTGTCATCATTCAAGGTAACCATTTTATTTGAAATGTGTTTGGCTTTCCAGTGCAGTTGGGCTTACTGAGATATGCTGGTATTTGGGACATCTAAATAGGGTGGCAGAAGCAATGTTATAGCATATTGGAAAACTACAGGGTAGAGATTAAACCCAACCATTCACCAGCCCTGTGTTGGGGGAGTTGGGCGAGTTCATGGAAAGGACAAATGTTCTATCCCATTAATTGTTTTTTTAAAGAGGAGACTGACCCATCAAACCCTTGACCTTTAAAGACAGTATTCTTTCTAGTTTGCTCTTGGACCTAAATATGCTTCCCTCTCTCTGTCTTAACATCCCCAGCATACACTCTACTCTCTCCATCACTATTGTGTGTGTGTGTGTGTGTGCGCGCACACACACACACACACACACACCTACCTTTCCCCAACCCCAGCACACAATCCCTTTCTTTCTGCCTATGTTTTCCTCTCACAAAAACATAGGCAAGGCCATCCACATACTTCCTTCTCTTTCTCTTCACACACTCTAACACATGCTCCTACGATTTCTTGACCATCTCACAGACACTGTCCCCATACACAGAGCCTCTCTCTCACTGCATTTTTATGAATAACTTTTAAGCCACATCAGTGGAAGTTTCTACATGTTTCAGACAGGCAAGAGGCAAATCCAACTTCTTTAAAAAGGCCCATGTAAAACCTAAAGGTCTCACCACAGGCAAAGGCTGGGTGGTCTGTCTAGTTTCCTTCTTCCTTCGACTTCAGTCTGTGCTATATAAAGGATAGGCTGTGTATGCTGCTTTGTTTCGTTGCTGTCTGTAGAATCCACCTATGACTAGGACCCAAGAATCATAATTGTTGCAGCGTCATTTCTTGAAAAGTGGCTTGGACTGACCATTTTGGTCGGGCAGCTGCAAGAAGACAACAGGAGAGAGATTGAGGCTGAATCTTGTATCTTTACTGATTTCCACACCATTTCACATTGTGTTTATTTAGCTTAGGAGGCCTCTTACATTTGGCCATGTAAACGGATGGGATGGAAGAGATGTGGGTTGGTTTAAGGTCAAACTTCTTTTCTCTCTCTCCTTTGCCAGACTTTCCTCCAGTTTCAGTCTGTATTTAATAACTTATATTCTGTTTCATAAGCCTCCCCCCCAACACACACACCACTACTCTTAGACCTTACCTACTATTCCCAGTAGAAACTAAGAGGTTTCTTTCCGCACTTTTCCTCCTCCTTCTCCTCCTCCTCAAATTATTTTTTTAAAAAGCAAAGTGCCCCTTCATTTGCTTAGATTGGTTGCTGCAGAAATACACAAAATGATCAATATCTTGGAGACACCATTCCACCGGGTAACCTTAGCGTGAACTGACTGGAAGACCAATAAACAAGAATGGCAAGGTTTCCCTTGTGATTTATGACTTGCAGAGAAGAGCCATATTATTATTATTTTTTGTAAAAGAAAGAACACATTGAAATTGTCAGAAGGGGTACTTAGAATAGCGCTTTCCCTACATTTCCTCTGCCAGAGAGAGAGAGAATGAGAGAAATAGAGGAGGGAGGGAATTAAAGCTATGCAGGCAAAGAGATTGCACTTGATTTGCAAGTTCTAGGTCCTTGGCCAAGGAAGTTCCTGGAGGGGAGATTTGCTTTTGATAGAGAAGGAAGGAGTTGCACCAGGTGTTAGAATGAGATTCACTACAGGGTTCATGCCCTTGCTGTATTTTTGCACACATGACAACTTTGTGGATTTGGCCTACTAAGACATCCATGGTGATAGTAAAAATGGCTGGTGAGTAAAATAAATAAATCACAGTGAGCTAATATTTTTACCAGCGCAGTGAAATATTATTTAAAAGGTCAGCTGTTGAATTCTTTGGAAGTCTTCATCAGTCCGGATGTTTTAAACCTTGGAATGAAAGCGGTTAGTCCAGAAACAGCTCAGGTTGATTTCTGATTCTCCCCCCCCCCCCTACACCTTCTCCCAAGTTCTGTAGATGGAGTCTACAGCTTGATGTAGAGTTCATTATAAAACAAAACCTCAGCTTTTCAATGATGTGTTGGTGATAATCATTGTTTTACCTAGATCTGCTTTTTTTAAAAAAGACACCCAGTTTCACTTGTTTGTCCTCTGCAACCAATAAATTATCTCAGCTACTGACTTGGAGCCCATGTGATACTTTGTTGGTATTTTTGGCAACAACAGTCTGAGATCTCTTTAAAAAGCACTTCCAAGTTTCCTGTAAGCACACGAATAAGTGACATACAACTGAATGCAGTGAATTGGGTATACAGTATGTTAGATGTACTTAAGAGTTCCATTAAACTCACTCTGTAAGGCCACTTTATTCTACTTTGACAAGATCAAATCTCACTGATTTCCATGGGACTTAAGCACAAGTGAGGTTACTTCTGTATACAAATTTACTTGTGATTAAGCCCCATTGACCTCAACGGGACTTACTTCTGAATAGATGGCGCTGTTATGCAGCAATCTATAATATACATGGGTACCATTAAACATGTTGCCACTTGAAATCCCACTGAAATGAACAGGACAGCTTAGGCTCGGACTTGCTTAAACCAAGTCTCACTTATTTGAGTGGAACTTTAGGGGGGGGGGGTTGTCTGGGGGGGATTTTAATCGGCTTTTGTAGCTTGTTTTTTTTTCTTTTTTGGAAAGTCAAAGAGAAAGTTCCCTTTCACTTTGCAAAGAATCACCCACACTTAATGAGGTGGAGATGTTATCTTAGACACCCTTATTTAGAGTAAATTCTGCTGAACTCAGTACGCTTTTTGTTTGGCTGCGAGCTTTAGCATAGAAAGGTAGTTTTAAACTGAGGAGAATCCTAGCAATTTCTAGGATCTGGCAGCTAGCTAGATATTACTGTATCTAGCTTTTTTAGCTGGCTTGAGTCCTTTTTATTGGAAGAAAGGTGGCGAATAAGTGGATGTAGGAATATTGCATCATATTCATAGGGGTTTCTGCGTGGCTCGGCTTTCTCTCTGAACTTGGCCAAGAGGTGAAGCTATATATCTTCCAGACGAGTGGGCGGCATCCCTGTTGATTCCAGGAATCAGGATGTTGCCACCACTGGAAGAGCTGAAAGAGACAACTGATAAAACAGGGATAATCATGGCTGTTTTAAAGAGCCCAATCTGATATTCCTATCGTGGGGACTTGTTTATCAAGTGTGTGGGTAGTGATAAAAGGCAGGGCTTCCAATTACTCTCGCTGGTGTTACCTGAGGCCGCTGACAATAAAAATTCGAATCCAAATGACTGATTCGCAGGGCTCGGACTGCTTTATTCCGTGGCGACCTGACAAGACCCCCGTTATTGATGTCCAAATGATCCTCCCAAGAAACTGAAGAGCTGTCAAAAGCCAGCAAGGTTATGGGGGCCTAAATAAGCAATTGGAAAGCTCTGCTAGGATAGATAAAGGTGTTGCGTCTGTTCTTGGAGATTGAAAAATAATAATACAGTAATGTGGCAGTGGGAAGGGGAGGGAGACGGGAATGTGTCACGTGGCTCATTAAATAATTAAATCTGCTCTCCAGGAATGGATCTGTGCCCGTCACTTCTCAATTGTGGGAGTGATTCTTTCCAAAGTGAAAGGGAACTTCCTCTTTGACTTTCTGAAAATAATAAAAGTCACAACACCCACCCACCCCCCCAAAAAAAAGCCAACTTGCCTGCTTTATCTTTGCGAGGGTCCTTTAAGCTTCTTAAGCAAGCAGGAAGGCGAATGAGGTCGGTAAGTATACAAAGCCCAGGCGTGTGCCTTGATTGCCTTTCATTGTTTGGGCTCTCTTTATTGGGAAGCATTTACTTAGGCGAGTTGAAGATTTACGAAATGTTAAATCTTGTGGTCACATTATGCCTTTTGGGTGATTAAGCTTAAACCGAGGCGAAGCTATTTGATAAGGTTCTAGTAGTAATTCACTCTGTAGAAAGATTGGCTTACCACAGTGAGGGAGTGTTGTTTTCTTCAGTTTGCCAGGCATTCATAAATCACTGGCTCTTCCAACAGGGCCAAAAAGGAAACGGAGAGGCTGTAGTGACATTGTGACAGGGGAAGGCAGAAGGGACAGACACACAAATACACACACACACACACACACACACACACACACACACACACACACACACACACACACACACACACACACACACACACACACACACGAGAGAGAGAGAGAGAGAGAGAGAGAGAGAAACAAACAAAAGAAACGCAATGGATAAAATATCTCGTCCACTCAACATTAAACCGGACGATTTATTACCAACTGTTAAAGCACTACAATTAATAATAGCATTTTTGATTACAAAATTTAGAAAGAACAATTTAGCATTTAGTTAAGTTCTCTGAGGTATTTTTTTTTTAAGATGGAGAGAAATTTCCCCCGGCCCCAGTTTTGGCAGTTGAAAGTATTTGGGTCAACAGCTTAACTGCTACCAAATACAGCAGGCAAAATTTATGGATGCTGATTCCACAATTAATAAACGTGGAAGGGGCTTTCAACCAAATCAAGACATTTGTAATCAATTACATTACATTTTGCAAAGAAACAAGGAAAGAATTAACCAGGATTGAGAAATGGTAGAAATATGAGCAAGAAAAATTATTAGCATAGTTTGAAATAGATTCTTACTAAATCTAAGGCAATTCCAGAAATCCTAGAAATATAAATTTACAGACACATAAATATATATCCAGATTATAGTCAAGCACCAGCTTTAACATTAAGATGATAATTGTTAAATGAATCAGTTGCCAAAACTAAATTCTACCATGCAGAGATTTCTCAAGTAGAAATTTAGGCTTTTTAAACCTTTGATGATCTCCCAGGATGCGTGTTTAACAATTATTACTAATTTCTATAGTCATTTTAGGAAGAATAAAATGAGATTTAAAAATAAAAGTTTACAATGTGAGGATAATATGTGCAAAGCAGGGTCAGACAGTTATTATAAATTATAAATACGTTTGGAGAATAATACCATTGCTTTATGGTGATCAATGAAATAATCCTTTGACTTTCATTTACATCTTTGTATAATGGGGCAAAAAAAAACAACATTCTAGTTTATTCCCCTCCACTCATCATTTTCCCTTATTGTCCTAGATCTGGTTATAAGTCATATGGATGCATTAGGTTCTGTGTTGGGAGATCAGGCTTAACTATGCAAGCATGTGTTCAATACTCTGTCTTGCATTTAAACTGGTAGTGACCTATTTTATACCAGTAAACTGAACAAAGCATCGCCAATTGGTGCTTTAAAAAAAGTTTCCCATAGCACAGATTTCATGTAAGAGGAGTTATAGTATATAATTTGAAGGAACCAGAACTCTCTGCCTAAGAACATCGCTCTCAGTTTCATTCCTTGTTGCAAAAGGCAAATACTATTACATTTCTTATTACTATTAGCTGAATCAACAGCTTCCTTTTAACAATCACATACCCATCTATTATCTGTTAAAATAATAGCTGACCTCTGCCTTGACTCAAAATTAGTATTTATCTCACTAGCCGTTTCTTACTTAGTCATTGCCTGTTTTGTTTACAGCACTCCCGTGCACCGGAGAATGCAATTTAAAGAACCGTACAATCTGGAAACAATTCTGTCTAGTAGTTGGAAACACAAGGAGGTGTAAGAGCCCTGTGGGTGGGAGGAAAAAATAAAATCTATTGTCCCAGAGTTTAAAATAGTTTCATGTTGTAGATACCAATATTCGGTTTGTTGGTGCACGTTACAGAGGTTACTGTGAGTCCAGGGCTTGATAAATAGCTAAATCTGTTGGAATTTTCTGCATTGCATCTATTCATCTTTCTCAGGCCATGAATGCGTGTCTTGTTAGACAAAGAAATACATAGAACTCAAGTAAGAGTAGTTCTTTGAGAGCCATTCAAAGCAGGCAGCATTGCACACACGGTGGAAAGAGCAGGAGAAGCAAGGGGACGATTGAAAATGCATCTCCTCTCCCCCCCCCCCCCATAAAATCAAGATATCAAACTAAGTTTGTGATTAAAAAGCGTTGACTTCATGGACTGGTTACTGCTCTAGATGATAGTTTGTTTCAGTAAGTCAGTAAGTTGTCTGTAAAGTTGACTTAGAATAGGGAGAATGAAATATATTTTTAGAATTTAGCAGATTGTTGCCACCCTGTCAGTGGCAACCAAATCCATGCTTTGAATTCTATTCCCGATATCTGTTCTGCATTTTAAGATTGTGTCTTGTATACTTCATACATTTAACTTCTGAGAAGTATCCTGTCCACACAGTTTGGTGAGTGTATGAACATTTCTGTTTTGACTAGCTTTAGGAGACCACTGGATATGTAGAGTTATTTGAATTTCCTGCTAGAATTACCTCCTTTTATGATGCCGAAGTACAATTAGTTCAGTTTGCTGCCTTTTAAAAGGCAGGCATAAATTACAAGGCTACTAGGACTTGTGTTGATTTAGTGCCTTGTTGATATTACCTCTGTTAAAAGCACCTCAAAAATCCCCTTTTAGCTGTTGCGGGGGAGGAGGAGGAGTAAAGGTAGATTTAAAACTATAAGCATTCAGAGAGCAGGGCAGAAAGTAATATTACAGTATATTGTCCCGGTGGTTCAGATAGAGCCCCACAATAGCATCCCAGGAATAGCTTGGATTTTCTAACTTAATACCTGACATTCATATTGAATGTTTAATCATTTTAACTTTTATTCTCCCCCCACAAAATTTAGCCCTTTCTATTCTCATTTCTCTGATAGCAATGGGCCAGACTTAATAGATAATACTATAATGTAGTGATATTTGCCTGGCACTGAAATAAAAAGGACAAATTTTTCCCAAGGAAAAAGGAAAGAATATAAGAAGAACAAGGACAGAAATATAAGCATGCATGCAGACCCCAAACCCTTGTGTAAAATGCTTCTATTATGGCTTCTAGTTCTGATAATCTTGAAGTGGCACTTCAGGCATAGCTGTGAATGTCAAATGTCTGGAGAAGGTTATTTGATTTCAGTTCTGGTATATGGCTTATATCTGAAGGTTAATATTAAGAGTAGACATTTGCTTCAAATGGGCATCAGGCAGAATGGGACTGCAGCATTAAACTAATTTAAACCAAAAACATGCACCTTTTATTTCAGTAGACTTTGGATCATTAGCAGGAAATAACAAGAGGGACTTCTGCCCCTCTTATTTCCACGAATGGAATATTTGGTATATTTACTTGGCAGAAAGTCCCACTGAAAGCAATAGCACTTACCTAGCAGTAAATATGATTAGAATATGACTTCAAGCATTGTAGCAGTAATTTAGAAGTACATTCTCTTGCTTAATTACACCTGTACCCTAAAAAACAGCACAGCGTCTTTTGGAAATCCATGCCCACTGCTTTCAATGTTCCCTTGCAGAAGTATGCCTGCCTTCTGTTTCCATGTCAGTTCTCTTCCTAGTGGTTTAGGATGGATCTCCTTGTTCCAAGCGCAAAGAGAAAAGACACTCTAGTCCTAATTTCAAAATAAAATATAACATGCCTTGTTCTCCAAAAGGCCTTCCTGCCCTTGAGGTAATGGAAAAGGATGGTGTTTTTTTTTATTAAGAAGGCAAAATGAGTGCCCATACAACTCAAAGAGTTGTGTTTTCACATCATTTTGAATTCAGATTTCAATATGCATAATCTTTCAGCTTTGACCACAATAAGTGAATTCCAAAAGTCAACACTCTCTATCTAAAACACTTTATATTAAAGATATACCAGTATATTGTACTCCAGCCATGCAACCTAGATTTCTTGTGGTGTCTTAAAAAATATAGCCCAACAAAAGAACTTTACCATAGATTACCAAGGAGTTACTTGGGGTGAGGTGGGGGGGGGGAGAGAAAGAAAATGAAACAGATTTATTCTCACTCATACCTAGAGTTAATAGTTCAACTCCAGTTTTCACATTCACTTAATACTAATAAAGATCTTCATAGAAAAAGAAACCAGGTTGGGGAAGAGAGGCTAAGCTCTTAGACAGCATCAAGGTGTGTAAGTTGAAAATGCACCCCAGACTTATGATTTTGATTTATCGTGTTTGTAGTTTCTGTTTGCTAAAGTCATCTTTCTGCTTTTGGCTCAAAGCAGTCGATAATGTTTACTCGAGATCCACCAAGCTTTGTTATGCATTCTCCCTACATCTGCTCCATTATCCATTAATTTCAGCTGTATTGTTGTTGAAAAATAACTGGTGAGGGCCTCTTTTGACCGGGCTGAAGACACTTTAGTTCAAATTACCATGAATCCACCCCTTGTATAAAGATACTACAGCTTGAAGTTTAGCAATTGTCACTGAAACTCTTTATGGGCAATCATGATGGACCTACATACAATTCTAAAAATTATCATACAGTTTCTCTCCGACAAAGAAGCCCTTCTTTTTAAGAAAATTATTGTACTTAGACTGTTAGCCATGGGAGGGTTGTAGTTTCTCTTATTACCAAAGTGAAGACAGTCCCTGAAGAAGGACATAATCATATACACACTTACTGTGGATGACTTTCTGAGAGTTGGTTACAAGTAAAATGTGGACACTGACATTGACTTCAGTGGATTTCTGGATCCCCTCTTGCTCTGAAATCCTAGACATATTTGTTCAGGAGCAAGATTCACCATGTGGGAAAAGGCTTACTCCCAGGTAAGTATGCACAGCAGTGCAGCCTTAATTGAAATACTGAGTGGCAGTTGTCATCTTTAGAAGGCACTCTGGTCTTATTAAAGTGCAGTTTAGTGCTTGCTTTAAAAACAAAAATCCTGACCTATAGCTCAGAAAGATTGAAAGTTCTGGGATGAGAGGCCTGTACCATACACATAAGAAGTTTCTGGACTCTACAGGTTGGCACTCATGTGGGTGAAATCTAACAGCCTTTTAAACTCAAAGTTTCCTAAAATTGGGATTGGAATTGCCTATGATTTCAATTTTAAGGTTGGCAAAGAGTACATTTAATCTGTTCACACCTACAGATTTATTTATTTTTTAGAGAAAAGGCTTACGGAAAGTGTTGAGAGAAGAAGAATAGGATCAATTGGTTGGGAAATAGCTGGAGGGAAAGACATAGGATAAACACGAAATGAGGCAAGTAATTTGGGATTTGTAGCCCACAAGTAGGCCTAGCTTACTTTGAAAGGATAAAGGGGTTTGGGTTTTTTGTTTGCCTTTATAAGAGTTGACCATATCTTCTTGTGATTGAGCATGGGGACGATCCTCAAACCAAGAAAGAACGAAAGAAAGAGAAAGATTTCAGATCTTTCTATAGAGGAGAATTTTATTCTCAGACTTACTTTAGGGACCTGTGAGAGGCCCCCCTTTTCCATTTTCCTCCCTTTTTTCTTTGCTACGTTAAAAAAAATCCCCTCCCTCTCAGGGCTGTTAGATTATTATTTCACCCTAAATATTTCATCATCAGAGTACCCTATAATTTTATACATCACTCAAGTCCTTGCATAGGAAATGCGTAAGTGCAGGTTGAATAAGAAGGTCACCGAAGAGTCTGCAGCCTCCAGATCCACTGCAAAGCAGACAGACCCCCTTCCTCCTCATCCTCCTCCTCGTTGGTGACCAAGGAGCGCCGTCCCTTCCTCTCCGCCAGGGGATCCTTTTGCTTTGGTCAGGTAATGATGGCAGGTCTGTTGGGGTCTCTGGTGTGCCATGTGGGCGTTCAGCAGAAGTTCGAGAGGAGTCCGTGGCATGGCCGAGCGCCCTCCTCATTTCGTGGCCAAAGTTCGTCTCGAATTGTGCCGCCCTTCCCCGCCCCTCCTTCCAGGGTCACCGGGGACGGTCCTCCCCCCCCTCCTCTCGCTTCCCTAAAACCTACTTGATTCGCCTCAAAGTTCGGTGAAATCACGTCAGATTTGTGTGTGTGTGTGTGTGTGTGTGTGTGTGTGTGTGTGTGTGTGTGTGTGTGTGTGTGTGTGTGTGTGTGTGTAGAAATCTTCCCTTCTGTCTCCAACGGATCAAGGGAAAAATTAACTGTAATGGGCGGGAGAAAACCACATACACAACCACCACCGTTTGTGCTCCCCCCCCCCTTAATGCATTTAGTTAAAGCTTAAGGGGAAAGCGGGGAGGGGGGGGCACTATATACGTGTACACGCGCGCACACGCACACTCTCACGCACAAGAGGCTCGCGGTTTCCAACCCCGGTTCCTTCCCCGACTCCCTATTTCAAATAAAAGGATTTAAGTTGACGTGTGACCACGTGAGCACATAATACAGCGCATTATTGTGGCATTTGGAGTGGAGACCCGGGCTGGCTTCGCCTGCGATTACACTTTCCACCCCCGTCGCTGTGCAGAGCGAGAACGGCTTTCCATCATCATCATCATCATCCGCCGCCCCCCGGCAAGCAAGCAACCCAGCCTCTCGCTCACCCTCGGCCGGAGCCTCCTCTGGAGCGACGAATCTCGGTCCTGATGGGAAAGCTATTGCTGGGCTGTTGGGACGAAATGCCGCGCTAAAGAAAAGGAAAGAGAAAGAAGGATGGATTTTTATTTTAAGGTATTTCCGTCGATTGTGCATTATTTACGTGCGTGACTTATGGCTGGGCGAGGCAAAGGTCAGGAGAAAAGGCTTAAGAGAGAGAGAGAGAGAGAGAGAGAGAGAGAGAGAGAGAGAGAGAGAGAGAGAGTGTGTGTGGACACCAGTCAAGCCTGGTTTCCCCCTTTGTTTCCCTTCGGTTTGATAGGGGTGGCGAGGTGGGAGAAAACCTTTTACAACCAACAGATCGGAGACTGTCTCCCTTTCCAACTTGGTTTTCTACGGGTGGTTTCTGTGCCTCGATTGTGTCATCTTCCTGTTACCTGGTCGTTGTTCTTTACAACCTCATGGCGGAGGAGAAGGACTTGTCGTTGTGTTTGCTTTTGCCACTTCTTATACTCAGCTGATGGTCGTTCAAGTATGTTTTAGGAAACAGCTGTGAATCACGATCCAAGTTACATCCATCCATTCTTTCTTTCTTTCTTTCCCTACTTACCTACCTACTGCACGCACCTACAATTCTGCTGTCATTTTATTTATTATGATGCTGACGGGCCAATTTGGTGACCCATTATCGCAGAAAAACTAGGTGACTTTTGTTTTAGTCTTTCGCCTGTTCCTATTAGTTTATGTTTATATCTGGGAAGCGAATGCATGGATCCCTCCATGTCTTTTAATCATGAGATTCTTTGGGTGCTTTGTCTGCTTATCCAGTGAATCTGGAAAGAGGGAAAAGGGACACATTACACCTTTCTTTCTCCCTTAAAGGTTTTTGCTCTTTCTAGATTTCCTAAAGCAATTGCCAAGTCTTAGCCAGTTATTCATTCGGGTTTTGTGGAGGGAAATGCGCCCTAAATAAAGGGGGGGGGGGAATGAAAGCACCCCTTGTGTTATACAAGGGGACAAATGTTATATAAAATTACATCCACCACTGAGTCTCAGCATTGCTAAAGGTCAGAGTGCTGACTTTTGATTTATGTTGCCACTGGGCTGAGGGTAACACAGTCACTCGCCTACACGCTGCTACGCTTCCCCCTCCCCTCTTTCCTGGCCCTTTCCAATTATTTAGTTTAGGATTAGAAGAAATAATAGGAATAAAATATTCCTTACCGAAAATATCGCAGGTATTTAATTAAAGTGTGTCTCTTGTGTAACTTTTCTTTATCCCCCCTTCTCTATATGCCAAATGATCTGATCTCAAGTACTGTACCTAGATGCAAAACAAATCAATGCCCCTCTACTCCTTAACAATATATATGCAGTCAAGTAGAGCTATTTGAATCACCAGTAAAAACTCAGGGTTTTTTAGTTCAGTTTGGGGGGAAAAGGTACAGAGGCATGTTCAATTTCAAATAAAATGTAAGGTTTAATTGATGCTCAATTACTTTGTCTTGGTTTCTTATGATTTGTGACCCTTTTCTGGTGTATTTTAATTCAAGTATAGCAACTATAAATAACAGAGTTGTGATTCTGATACTAAGGTTTGTTGTGTTTTGTTTATAGGAGTTGGAAAGTGAAAAAAGATTCCTGCAAATCCTCAATGTATGCTAAGTAACTAAAAAACCAAGTGTCAATAGCTGTTACATGGGGCGTGATAAGATAACCAGAGATAGCAACCAAATAGGATTCATCATAACACTGGAGATGGGACAGTTTTTGGAACTGCGAGTTTAAGCAGCCCTTGTGTTAACTAAGTTCCACTGAACATAATTATAGATAAATATTGGAAAGTCAGGGGTTCTTGAAATGGTGTTTTATTAAGAATCCTTACCATGTTTCTTTTCCTTAAAAAATGCCATGATAATCTTTCCACTGCTTTCCTGTCGTTCAGAAATTATTGAAGTTACCAATTATTTTTTCCCATGTCTAAAAAGAGAAAAACATGTACACACACACATATAAATATCTTCCACAGTGATTCCTGAAATCTGTTTACCATTTATATTTATTTATTTAGCGTATGGCATACCATTTGTAGATACTATCGGACAGGCTGCTCTATGAGTTTTTCTCCGCAGAGGAGATAATGTTGGTATCCAGATTTCAATTCAAAGCGTAAACTAATGGCTGTTTGCTTTCCTCTGAGCAGGTTAAAAGTTGTGGAACAGGTTTTCAGAAGGAGGGGGATTATGAAATATGCCTGGAATCACCAATACAACCTAGTTAGGTGAAAACACTCGGAGTTATGCTTCCTCAGCCCCAAGAGCTTCCGTCCACACATTGTGAATTCTTAGAGTGAAAGGCAAATGCACTTAGGTATTGTGGCAGCAAAGTAAAATCTATCAATAACAGTGTCTGTTAGATAAAGGGTCAAGACAGTTAATAAACAACACAAGCCCTGAAAATATATATCTAGAGACCATAAATTGGACCGGAGAGGAGAATCTTGCGTATGAAATAAATCAGTTTAATCTTAATATTCAGACCTTGAAAACTCCTTTTTAAAAATTACAAATCATGTACAGTATCTTATTTGTCTTTGAGGGGTGGGTTGTCTTTACAAATCAAAACCTTCAGGATAGTAGTTATAAAGAAATAGCCGAAATACCCCACTACCCCCCAGCAATGGCCTGCTCAGTACCCTATGGTTTTGTTGCCATGATGGGCGCACAAGAGAAGATGATTCTTTCTTTCTTTCTCTGGACAGGAGGGGGCCTTGAGCTGGCACCTTCCTCTTTTTGATGGCAAAAGTATGTAGTGGCGGTTTTAGGAGAAAGTCAGATCAGCAGTTTTCCAGAAGAAAGTGTAGGGTTGATTATTGACAGAGTTTTCTTCCACTATGACTTTCTAGGGGCTGCTTGTAGTAAAATGCCTACTAGTGGGTTTTTTTTTATAAAGTGCCCCCCCCCCGCGATTTTCCCCACCTACACTTACTCAGCTTTCCCTTTCATGTTGAGCCACAACAATATGCTAAGAAGAGCAAGTGTTTTTTTGTTGTGTAGCTCTGTTTACAGCTTGGGTGCATGAAGTCATAAATCTTGCCCAGCCATAAATGACAAAAACCATTGGTATGCATAGGAGGCCACCCTGGGCTGGGAGTATATGTGTGTTAGTGTCTGTGAGTTTAAATTTCCTCTTTTGGGCCTTTTGCTTTGTTTTGGCTTTAAAGTGACATTGGGATTTAAGGAGAGGTTCTTTGTAATTTTAGCACCTTTGGTAGGGAAGACTTGTCAAAATCGCACCTAGGCATTATTGGAAGACTCCTTTGAATACCTTAGGCGCTTTGGTTACTTGAAAGCCTCACCCTTGATTTTTTTTAAGTCTTCACCTTCTTTTAGAACTGCAAAACATTCCACTTGCTGGTGTTATTTTAAACCTGGTACAACTTAGGCTGAAGGATGGACAGAAAGGGTTGGGGGTGGGAAAAGAAGAAAATGGACAGCAAAAAGGAGAGCAGAAAGACAAGCAAGAGAAAACGGCAATTCACAGAAGAAAAACATCAATACACAACTGTATTCATACAAAATATTGCATGTGCCTCCAAGTGAATATTTTTAAAAAATGCATACTAAGGTAGGTATATTCATAGGAAAACTCTGCATTCTAGGCTGAGCATATTTACTGACTTCTAAAAACCCTAACCTTCTTCCTGCCAATTCTGGCATAATTCTGAAAGTCTAGGTAAATTATCAGAATGATAGCTACTTTTAGGGTGTCTGAAGAATTTGTTTGGAATCCTGGAAAGTTCAAACTGGCAACAGATTTCTTAATCTTAAAGGTATTGTGCTGCTTCTGTTTTTGTGGTTGTTACTGTTATGTTTAAGTGGGTCTTTCTGCTACTGAAGTGTGTATTGGGGTTTAGCCTCAAAGTTTCCTCCTAACAATGTTCATTTACAGTTAAATCCCGTTGATTTCAATTGGATTCATTTACAAGTTAGTTTGCTTATAATTATGATTCCCTTTCATGCCCATTGATTTAAAGAGAAAAAAGTGCAAGCAATTCGGTTTAAAAGAAGATTCTTTTTCCTTGCTTCCTTCCTTTGTTGTCATTATATGTCAGGTTAACTCCAATTTATGCTGAGCCTATGAATAAACACTCTCCTTTCTTTCAATGACATCTAATTTTTAGGGAACTCTGTCTTTCCTTGATCTTAACTACTTATGGCTTAGTTTGTATGTGGGTGCCTTTCAGCACCAGAGATAAACACATGTAAGTGGCAGAATGTACGGCATGGGAAAGGTCATGTGCGTAGAGCCCTCCTACATAGGTTTCTAAGTACAGTATGGCCAAAAGGCCGCCTATCTAGAATACGTGGCTCCCTTCTTCACCCCGCAATGTCATTGTTTTGATTGCTTTGCAACTGCTGTTGCGTATAGAGTGGCCTGGGAGATAGGCAGATCAGAAGGCTACTTATTATTTATTATATGGGGACAACTCAGGTCTTGCCTCTAGTTCACCCTCCCCTCCTGTCCAGAATGCTCTACATTTTACAAGCCAGAAGAACAATCACTTGCCTCTGTGTGAACTAACTAGCAGCTAGACAGGTAAGGGTGTGTGTGTGTGTATATATATGTGTGTGTGTGTTTCAAGCATTCTAGGTTGGACAATCCTTTTATTGGATTGGTATTACTCAGATAAGAACTCTATTTCCACTGATGGATCACACATCTATTTTTTTTCTGTCTATACCTACACCACAGAGTATTTGCTTTACACACATCCACATATATAAATAATCAGGTCTGTGGTGAGGGAGCCTTTTCTGAGCATGGCCATTGTTTTCCTGAGCATGGCCTCACCCCTACACTCTTTCATTCCCTCTTTCTCTTCCTTCTGCCCATCTCATCTACACACACACACACACACACACACACACACACACACACACACATTGTTTGCCTGCTGGACTGATGGGCCGCCCTTCTGCCCCAAACTTCCCTGGGCAGCTGCCTATCCATCCACCGCCACCCCCCTCCGGCTTGGTAGTGCGAGGCTCCCTAAGGGAGTCTGTGTGGGTGTAGAGGGGACAGAGAGAGTCCATCTTTCCCTGTAGAGCATTTTAAGCTTGGGAGTGTAGGGAAGCAAGCTATCCGCTAGCCCAAGACGGGTGGAGGTGGGGGGTAGGGGCTGGATCAAGGTAAGGGTGAAAAGAGGGAAAGGGGTGGGGGTGGGGAGACTCTCTCGGGTTGAGCTGGAGAGAAAAATCCCCTCTTCCTTGCCTAGGCAGGGCTGCTCCTGACTTGACTCGGGATCTCGGCTGGGTGGCGATGAGTTGAGGTGGTCCCAGTCCCAGAGAAGTTGAAGGGGATCGGGGCCAAGACGAGAGGGGGGCAGCGTAAGAGGGAAAGTTCTCCTCCCCCTCTTCTTCCTCTTCCTCCTCCTCCTCCCTGGTCTGGCAGCGAGGAACTGTCGCCGAGCTTCCAAAGAGCAATGTTGGCTTCCACCTCAGTCGTCAGAAGTTAAGGTAAGCAGGCCACAAAATGCGCTGCTATCAGTGCTGAATGGTGGAGTTTCTGTCCTGGTGATTTATGACCAGAGACTTAACTCTCGGTTCAAGAAGAGTTCACTGGCTGGAGCTTCCTTCCAGGCAGTGACGGATAGACCTTTAACACTGCTAGAGTTCAGGCTGGTTGCCCCTCTTCCCTCGTCAACTTTCCTCCTGGCTGGCAGGAAATCTGGGGGCTCAGGGTGCGGCGATGGTGGTGGTGGGGGCACAAAGATCTTGGATCACCTGGATCTTGGCTTCCAGTTTGGGGTGAACAACAAGAGTCCCAGTGGCAAAGAGAGAGACCACTTTCTTGTCCGTATCCCCAAATCAGTGATGATAGTAGATTGAAACTTTTAGAGTGGGAAGGGGGGCATTTGTACTGGTTGCTTTCCATTGGGACGAAATCATCCCCTGTCCAAGAGGATGCTTTTTCAGAGTTGTGGATTGGGCCAAGGAAACAATGGAAGGAAGAGGTGTGTGTGTGTGTTTGTTTGTTTCCAAGGACTTAGGAAAATATTTCCCGAAGGAAGCTGCTAAAGTACTTGAGTACTACTCGCTCAAAACACTTTGCACGAATAGTGTCCATCCACTCTTCTAGACACTCTGTTGAGTTTCCTGAACTAAAGGTTGCTATTCTGTGCATTTTTGCCTGGAAATAAACTCCACTGCACGTAGTGTGACTCATATCCCAGTTGCATAAGATTATGTTAGAGAGTAAAGCTTCATTGAGTCCAATATGTCTGACTTTGGAATAAACATGCAGCATTGAAAGCGGGTGGGTTATGAAGGTGGCCAGTTCTCCCCATAATAAGTAATCAAGTATTATGAAAAGGGACATAGTTAATCAAGTTACTGTTCAAAGCAAGCTTTGCTGGGGCCCAACTTTGCTGATTATCCATGTTGCTTTATGTGTACCTGCAAATTGCACTCCAGACATGTACTTTGAAGAAAACATATCTGTATATAATTCAATACAATGTATGCTGTAGGAGTTTATGTTCTGAGCTTCACAAGAACTGTTTTACATTTTTAATGTCATCATTTGCCAATGGAGCAGTAATTGCACTGACTTTTTGCTCTTAAAAAGGGGACATGGACAAGCCCCCCTTTACTGGGAATTTTGTTTGGCATTTTGCCCCCTCCTCCTCCTGTGTCACTTTCCCTCCATTTACCCCATATATAGGAACACATTTGAAACCTGGACTGTCAAGGAAATGTTTATTAAACTGCCCCAAAGGAAACTGTGTTCATAAGAGCCCTTACTGTTTTACACTTCCTAATTTATGTTTCAGGAAGCATAATAGTCCGACATGTCCCAAAGAAGCCCAGGAATTAGGTAGAATGATTAAGGGGGTGGGCATTGAAACAGTAGGACTCACAATCCTGTTAAAAAGTAGAATACAGTACTGGTGTTTAAATGGATTTCCTCCAAACTGGGTGAAATCAACGTCACACTCAGATGCTTCCACTTAACTAGATCAAGACCATAGCTTCTAAAATGGGGCTGAAGATAGTTAATTGCCTGCACTTTCAGATCTTTACTGGTCAGTTGTTGTAATAACTGCTAAAAGACTTGATTACAGTAAAATAAAATAAAAAATCAAAAGACAGCTGCCATCTGTAAGCGAGTTACATTCATAAGTGAGCTACTAAATTAATTTGTCTCTATAATGTGCTTTATTTTTAAAGAATCCTAAGTGTCCTGAAATGCAAACACATGCAATTAATGTGTGTGTGTGTGTTGATACTGTGCAATGTTTCCCTCAAGCTATGAGGACTGACAGATCAGTGTTTTGGCCTCAAAAGGGAAGCAGGAGTGTTGGCTAAGCACACAAAAATATGCTAGCAAAGGTGTGGGTTTTAGTGTGGCCTAAAAAAGTTCTTTGATTGGAGATAAGAGTCCTGTGAGTGGAAGCCCCATTGGTTTACTGGTTATGGTCAGACAGGTAAACACTGTTGAGTGAGCAAAAATGATTCGCCTGGCTTGTAGGCGCATTCTGTGGTTTTTTGTGTCCATTCCCCTTTCTACAGCCAAGTGACCCTCATACATCAAATTACATAGCCGTTTCAGAGACAGAAGCTATTATCCTTAAGTTGGTAAGAAAGTTCAGCCCGTGGTCATGGAGATGAACGCTGATTTTGTAGGTTCCTGGTGTGTCTCTCTCCCCCCTCCCCCAATCCATCATGTTTGAACAGGTAGAAAGAAGAAAATAAGACTAAAAGAAAGACTCTAAAAAATAATGTTTCTAAAGTTTGCATGTGTTTGCTACACTTCAACCTAGTTTTTACATTTCCTTTGCAAGACAACTAGAGAAGTCCATCAGAGTGTAAAAGAAGCTTTTCTCAAAGAAGAACTAGCTGGAAGATTGCCTTGAATTGTTATGTTTGGCTACATCTTGAGGTCCTTTGATCCTAGAGGCCAGATTTGTGTCTCCGTCTCATGTCGCAGCAGTTAGAGCTAATTTATGCTCACTAACTTGGCTGGTTATTAAAGAGCAAAGGGGAAGGGCATCCCCAGTTGTTGTGCTGTTCCATCAAGAGAACCATTAGGTGTTACATTTATCAAACATTTTATTTCCCTTGCAAACGTTTCAGGAATTGGAGTCCCTGGGAATATTGGCTGGCCCTTCCTGGTAGAATGTTGTACACATATGTATTTTTGTCTTGAAAAGAAAATGTATGTATGTATATGTATTTATTTTCTTGAAGAGAAATTAAATATACCGTAAAATTAAATATCTTCAAGAAAATAAATATATTGTATAAGGGGTGCCACAAAAGGTGTCATACATGGGGAAATGGGAAATTGTAGCTAAATGCACCTTTATGTGCAAAATATTCATTGCACATTAAAAAAATATTTACAAAATATTCACTATATGCCAGCCACCTCCTTTTACACACACATGAAACCTTCTCCCTCATTCATGCTGAACACATTCCAAGATATCTGTTGTTATGCAACTATTCCTATGTATGGCAACCTTTGAGAAACCCTGTATACCACCTTTCTGTTCTAGCTTTTAAATGGTAAGATGCCTTTTAAAAAAATTAAGAGAATTAAAAGTATCATTCTATTCAGTGCAAGAGGAAAGTTCTATTATTTCCTCCCATATTTTGCAGACCTGGAAGAAGGATTTTTCTGGTGGATATGTGTGATTTCTTTGATCTCCCTGAAATCTAGGCTTCCCTTCCAAGTAAGATGAAAGATATATTTTATGAGAAACTATACAACAATGCTTACCACCCTTCTTAGTGTGTAGAATTTTAGCAGCCCACATTCTCCAGGAACAATAATCCACACAGTCCTGACTGCCAACAAATCCCAGAAGCCCCCCACATTCCCCATTTCTTGCCACTTTCCCTCTTGAAATTCTCTTTGCCTTCAGGCCAAGTCATACTGCTAAATATTGCTGACCACTTTTTCTGTTATGGCTTTCATGTCACTTAGCTATTGCAAGTAAGATGGATTTGTACGATTGCTTCACTCTCCTGTGCTTTCCCTACACCCTAGGTCGACCAGGAGGGGCCATTGGCAGAGGAACGTCACGTGACAGAGGGGTGCCAATGTTATTCTTTAAGGGTGTCAAGACCCTGTCAGTTTGTGAAATAAATATTGGGAAACAACGAAATGCAAAAAGCGACCTATTACGACAGCTCTGCAATCTATGGCGGCTATCCTTACCAAGGAGCAAACGGTTTCACTTACAATGCTAGTCAACAGCAATATCCTCCTCCTCTGCCTGCTTCCTCCTCGCTGGTGGAAACGGAGTACCATCGGCCTGCCTGTTCTATACAATCCCCTGTTGGTAGCGGTGGCAACTCGGGGGCCCACCACAAGTCCAATGAAATCAATGAGAGTTGTATGAGGACCATCAACAGTCAATCTCTCCAGCCTCCAATCCTTCCAGAGCAAACTCAACAACCACAGCCTCCAAGCCAGCAGGCACCCCCACCTCCACCTCCTCCACCCCCTTCGGTGTCACCCCCTCAAAATGCCTCTGCAGCTTCCACCCCAGCCAATGCCACCAAGAGCTCCATCCTGAACTCGCCCACCATGTCCAAACAAATTTTCCCCTGGATGAAAGAGTCTCGGCAAAACACCAAGCAGAAAAATAGTGGTTCCAGTTCAGGTATGGAACACAAGGGATGAGGGTGGGAAGTATAAGTGGAGAGATTTTTCTGAAAAAAGAGGCACTTACTTTTTGCAGGCAGCTCAATCCACTAGAGCCACGATAGCGAACCTTGGCACTCCAGCTGTTCTTGAACTTCAGTTCTCAGAAGCCCAAGTCTGAATGCAGTACACATTCATGTGGATTCACAGAGACTTGGGCATCTGGGAAGTGAAGTCCAAGAACAGCTGGAGTACCAAGGTTTGCCATCACTGCACTAGAGCCTCCTCGAAGACTATGGTATTTTTGCACCACAATCGGTGTTCCCAGATAATGGCAACTTTGTGTTGCTGGCTGATCTTTCTCACACTAGGTCAGGTGAAGGGAACTGCAGAATGGACTATCCAAAAGGTGCCTTCATTTAGGAAGTTTCACATCTGGCCTAGACACGGAAGAAGAAGAAGCTGAAATTCTCCTAGTTCTGTGATGGCGAACCTTGGCACTCTAGCTGTTCTTGAACTTCAATTCCCAGAAGCCCTGCTCAGCAGGAGTGCTGACTTGGGCTTCTGGTAATTGAGGTCTAGGAACACCTGGAGTGCCAAGGCTAGCCATCAGTGTCTTAGGTGGTGGTTCATTCTAGATGGGAAAGTTTTGGTACATCCCCCACCCATTCCAATTGAACCATACCATCTCTTGAGATCACCAGGCTTGTCTTATTTCAAACAAACTCCTGTAGATATATCTCTAGAGAATAGGTTGGTGAAATAAGCTTCATTTTTTTTAATGTGACCTCTGTTAATCTCTTATAAAAGAATGTGGAGTTACTCAGCTTCTAAGCATTCCCTTTGTAAATTCAGAGGTGCCTGTTACACTTATCTTTAACATTCCAGCCAACCCATCCCTCCCCCTTTTCACTGCTGTTAAGGCAGGTCCAGATACAAAGGTTTTTAGGCCTTGTCTTTGACCAGTGGCAGGAACCTGTGTCTTTCATTTTTTTTGCTAGGTGCTATATCAGTCATAAGGCAGTGACCTATCACTGTTGAGGTATAACAAGAATAAAATAGCTCATTATTATCTGCAGTCAAGATCAATGCTTTGTTTGATATTCATAACCTCTTTTGATTTTAGCTTATAGACTGGCAGCCTTACAAGATTGGTAAACAAAGCTTTAGATTTCTTTTAACAGACAGGTCCATAAATACATTACAGGCAGATTATAATGTTTATCAACAGTGCTATTACCTAAGTAAACTCAAATCAATGAGAAAAGTGTTAACATGAGTCTCGCCAGGTGTATGGCTTCTGTTTACCACGTCTTCAATTTATCTTGTGTGTGTTGAGAAAAGAGATTCTAAAATTTTTGTGAATATTTTCTCCTGTGCATTTTTGTAATATTGTTACAGTGGAAACTAATACTGTCAGATGTAACACATATGTAGGGATACCTGGCACAAGCACACAGAATGGCATAAATAGTATATTTGTCTACAGGTACATATTATAAAGGAGGTTCTGATACACAAACCTGCTCAAAGTAGTAAAGGTGGCAGGCTAGTGTTAAACATCTGGAAGTAAATGCTCCCTAGTTTAACGTGACTTGCTTATTATTCAATATGCTTAAGATGCATTGGCTTCAGTTCTGTCTCATTATGTGCAATGGATAGAAATGAGGTCTCATGAAATCCAATAAAATGTAAGCATTCAACTTGATACTAAACTTGTAACTCCATAGATTTCAATAGGAGTTGCTTCCAAAGAAGGTTAGTGATACTGGCTATACTGAGTTAGCGTGTCATAAGCAATTACAGTGTTCTTCTTTGAAAACAAAGAGCCAAATTGTATCTGAAAAATATCCAGCACATCCCCACTGCATGTTGGGGAAAGGAATACAGTAAATGGAAAAATCTGCCTTTTAAAAAATCCTTTAATGGTACCTGCAATGACAACTAGAGGCTGGCCACTTTGTCCTATCCAATAATAGAGGTGGTTCCTGCGTATCTGTCTTATTCCCTCCACTTCAATAGGTCCTAAATGGCTTTAAACAAAGTAATTCTTCACCGCTTTGTAGTGTGGGTGGTGAAGGTGGCATTATATATTTGAGGAAGACAGTAGCTAGAGAATGGATGTTTGGCATTGGGTTTTGAATTCTGATTTTCAGTGGACTATATGGATATAGATACCTGTACATAGTGGGGTATATATTTTGAAGTGCTCTGGACTGCTTTGAGTGCTGGCCCTGTTATCACAGCACCACCAAAGTTAATGAGACTTTTGCAGATCCTTTTAAAGGAATCAAATTTCCTTCACCTTAAAGCACACATGAAACAAATCAACCTACAACTTGAATTGGACTTTCTTTCAATTACTTGGGAATAATCCAATTCATTTAACAAAGAACTTTGATTTGGTGGTTTGGGGGGCTGACAATTTGTAACCTTTATTCACTTATCTAGCTTTATTTGTCATGATGTTTATCATACTGTATAAATGTCATTTGTTGTTGTTGTTGTTGGCTGTATTTCTCGTGCTTTTCAAAGGCTGTATCTCTGGCCCAACTGAGATAACAGCAATTTGTCTATATTTGTTAAGTAAATTACTATTACTTGAGCATATCCTGGTTGGGGCAGATAATGTGATGTCCAGAAGAGCAATTTGAATACTAGGCTTTTGGGAATACTTCCTGTAATTTGAGGTCTTCCAGGTGTTTGGGAATACAGCACCTATTGCACGTGATTATTACCCATATTGATGGGATGTGATGAGAGTTGGAAACCCAAAACATCTGGAGTATGCCAGTTTGAGGAAGGCTGTCCTAGTGGAATGGGGTGGTGGTGGTGGTGGTGGTGGTATGCTCTGGGGCCACCCTACTTACTTTGTTCTTTGTATGATTTGCATAGGTGAGAGTTGTGCTGGTGATAAAAGTCCCCCTGGCCAAACTTCCTCTAAAAGAGCTCGCACGGCTTATACGAGTGCCCAGCTGGTAGAACTGGAAAAGGAGTTTCACTTCAATAGATACCTTTGCAGGCCCAGAAGGGTAGAGATGGCTAACTTGCTCAATCTCACAGAAAGACAGATCAAAATATGGTTCCAAAACCGCAGAATGAAGTACAAAAAGGATCAGAAGGGGAAAGGCATGATGACCTCTTCTGGAGGACAGTCTCCCAGCAGAAGTCCTGTTCCACCAGCTGTTGGAGGCTACCTGAACTCTATGCATTCCCTAGTAAACAGTGTTCCCTATGAGCCCCAGTCACCTCCATCCTTCAGCAAGCCTCATCAGAATGCCTATGGCATCCCCACGTCATATCCTGCTCCTCTCAATAACTGCCCGCCTCCTCAAAAGAGATACACGGGAACTGCTACAGTGACTCCAGACTATGACCCTCATTCTCTACAAGGCAATGGCTATGGCAATCCACACATACAGGGAAGCCCCGTCTATGTTGGGGGCAATTATGTGGATACCATGACAAATTCTGGACCATCCATCTTTGGTCTGACTCACCTCCCGCATCCTTCCACCAACATGGACTACAGTGGGCCGATGGGCAACAATCATCACCATGGACCTTGTGATCCACACCCAACGTACACAGACCTTACTTCTCATCATCCTTCTCAGGGAAGAATTCAGGAAGCGCCCAAACTGACCCATCTGTAATATACCATCAGTTACTCAGTAATCCTAAAAACCCTCCTTCAGCTTTTATTATTTTTCTTTTAAAAGAAAGGGTGAAAATACTTCAAAGTTCCCTGTCCATCCCTCCCCTGACCTTCTGTTTTGCTTCATTTTCTTTTCTTTTGGTTAAAGAAGAGAGAGAGAGAGAGAATGAAGAAGAAAGTGTTTTCTAGTTTATGTGACGTAGCAATATCTGTTGCTTGAATTGCTCTCTAGTTTCAGTAGTGGATATTTATCTCTTTGCCTCGTGTTCTCCCTTTGAGAGTATACAGAGGCTTTCTACTCTTTCGACTCTTTTATCAAAACAGGGTATTATGAACAAATTTTCTATACAGGCAGTTCCTAAATGTGAATTTGTTCGTACTGAATTGATCCCGCAGGGGAAGCATTTTTATTTTAATTGCACTTCTTTTTAAAAAGCAAGAAAGAAATCAAAGGAGCTTGCACAGGGGTTTTCCTGCGCAAAATTATTAATAAGTGTACGTCTTTCAACGTGTGTATGCTGGTGACCTTTCAGATTTATTTATATATTTTTTGCAAACTTTGAATAATCTAAGTGTTTAATTTTTTTATTTATCCCCATCTGTTCGTATTTATATATATATATATATATAAAGATATTAAAAATAAACTTCTGTACCCTGAATATTCAGGAGATATTTACCTGGCTGTATGTTAAAGCGGCATACATAGGGAATATCATTTGAAAAGGGAACTAGAACTCTTTTATTTAAAAGAAAAGAAAATGCAATAATCTGGAAAACAAACAACAGGCCACCATAGGAACAGAAAACGGATGCCATATGGTAGAGCCAGGCAAAAAATGTGTAAACCTGGACAACAATAGACAGTAGGTTGGTTTGAAATTTATACATTCCTTGTTGCTCACATTCTGGGAGGAAAAAAATAAAAGTTTTTATTCTGAATAACACAGACTTAAGACACAGTCATTGAAGAACATGCGAGGGAGGGAGGGAAGAAGAAGAAAGAAAACAACATCTGCCTTTCATGCCCCTTGAGTCTGAAATGCATAAATCTCTAATATCCAACCTTCAGGTCTCCCTAGTTTCTCCCTCTTCAGTCTTTCATGCCTGCCAAAATCCAAGTCATGACCATTCCAAATAGCAACGAAGAGGTTGGGTTGGTAGCACTGGAAATGTCCAAGGTGGGAAAGATCCATCTTTTTGTGTCCAGAATGAACAATCCAGCTCACCAAGGGGGGGGGGTGGAGAGACAGGGCTTCAATGGCTTCCATCGGGCTTTGTAGCCAAGCTCAGGTGCTGCTTGCGTCGCCTCTGGAGGCCACAAAGCTTGGCGGCTTCTCGTTTGCAGGCTGTTCTTTCCTTCGCCATGTTGAGTTCCCCTTTTCCCCTTCTTGGAAGCAGCCGATCCGTTCCTATGGAGAAGACTGGGGACCTTTGAAAAGATCGAGGGTCTCGTTTCCCCCACCCCCACGTTTCTTTTTTTACTCCCACACTTATCCTCACGAGAACAAAACTGGACAACAATTCCATCCCTGTTCACATTAAGTGATGGGAAAGAATGAAGGGGGGAGGGAGAGCCCACCCTAAACACCCAAACATGGCAAAATTAGAAGACCAGTCGAAGGAAGATGAGGAGGCGAGCGTAGACTCATATTTGATATGGCAGGAATCCAAAAGGCATTTGTTTACAGGCAAAATACAATTCATCATCCTAATAATGAAGGCACAGATTCAGGCAATAATAAATCAGGCCTGTTTGCAGAGCGAGCTGGTTGCTCCTTCTGGTCTTGTTCATGAAGGAAGCTTTTTTATCATCTGTGGTTTCAGAAATGAAGCGGGTCTTTATCATTTGGGCGTCTAACTTTCTTCCCTATCTCCTCCTCTCTGGATGAATGGGGAGGGGAAATTAGACAACTTAACCATTCTTTATTTTTTTCTCTTTGAAAATAGCTTGTTTTTAAATAGATTTGGATGTATCCCCGCGAAAATATTCCCACAACACCCAACCATCCATCCGCAGCACAGATCTGTGCTTAATCAAATATGGAGAATGCTTGCATTGGGAAGGAAAATGTTTCCGTTAAAAAAAAATCTCTTGATTTAAAGATGTTGGGTTAATGGGTTACTTCGATTGGGTTGAGAGCTTTAAAGCGCCCATACAATTGTGCCTTCATACATTAAAGAGGCATAAGATTTTGCATTATCTATTAGAGTGAATAAATGTTTCCTTATATTGATTTCTCTTGAAATAATATCTTTCTTGATCTAAAAATCTTCCTGATTTTATGTGCCAATAATCTCTCTTTGCAACCTATATATCTGCCCCAAAATTCCCTTTTGTGCAAATCTATTCTGTCCTGCATTATAAATTTGTATTCTATAGGCACTGTATTAACAGTTTCACTTAAAGCAGTCCCATTTATACTTACAGTTGCGCGTTTCAGGTCGAAGATGCTCAGATCATTTGAAAAAATTAAAATATTTTAAAGAGTTTTACGATGAGAAGGGGAAAAAAAAATATCAATCTGGATTTCCGGAATGCTGCATTTGGAAAAAAAAAAGATGAGATGAAAATGAAACGTAGGTTGTATTTTTCCTACTAAAAATATGTTTGAAGTGGCTTGTCTTATATCAGCCAACGATGACTAAGAAATGGTTTGTGTAAGTTTATGAGATTTTGTAAAGAAAAGAAAGGAGTTTCACCATCTCTGTCCGACTTCAGAAGGGCATGTAAAGCCTTTCCCTTAGTTGTGCTGTCATTTTATTGAGTCATATTTTTAAAGATTAAAAGGTCTTTAGGATGCATCCTAATGATGTAACGATGCTTAGATCTCATTTTGAAAAATATAGGAGGAGGAAAAGGAATATTGCATGCATTTTTGTTAGCTAACTAAAGTGGGGGTGGGGGGAGCCCTCTTTGTTCCAAGTGATTCCCCCCTATTAGATTACCCACCCAAAAAAGCGTTCTCAATAAGCCACCTACACCCATTTGATTCACAAAGCCTTCCTGAACTCAGTTGCCCCAGCTTTTTCAACTCTAGCTCTCCCCTCCTACTCATGGGTTCATCCCCACACATCTAATCAGTATCACCAATATTCTAGAGAAGCAGCAGATTCTTCTAGATTTTTCTAGAGGAGCTATTTTAGCTATCCTTAAAGCAACCCAACATCTGAAGCCCTTAATCATAATGCAGAAAAATTAAACCCACCTCCGAATTAATTAAAAATAAATAAAAATAGACTCCTTTTTTTTTGGGGGGGGGGGAAGAGCAGTCGTGTCTTCTTTCCTTGTTTACTTGCGTTTCCTGCTCTCTTTCCCCCTTTTCTTTGCTCAGCCACATTTGATGCTGGGAAGAGCAAGAAGCTTTAAATGTGTTCTTAAGGGCCAGAAGCTGTCACAGCGTTTGGCGGACAAGATTGATCGCGCGCAGGCTTCGGCTGAGCTTTGTTTGAAGTAAAAGCAAGAAAATTAAAACCTCCCTACATCTCCAACAGCATGTATATTTGTAAGGGATCCTCTGTCTCTCTCTCCCCCCTCCTCTTTTCCTGTCCAAGTAGCATTAAATAAGCATCCTCTGCCTGCATTTTATATTACAGATTATTGCAATCTTCCTATCTTCTCCCCCACCCACCATCCAATAGCCCTTCCATAATATGGCAGATTTATTTGCTATTTTTTTAATTTAAAAAAAAGGTCACTCTATTTCCCCCCATTTTTGCTCAGATTTACTCAATCTGAAGATGTAATAACCAGATTATTTTAACCACTTCTCAGCCTTTCTCATGACTCAGCTTTGCTATCTTAGTTAGACTGAACATAGCGGATGCAACCTAGGTAGGAGTCTATGGAATTAATAAATGTAAAAATAGAAGGATCCCATTTTTCTTCCCCTCCCTCTCCTCCTCTTCTCTCCTGCTTTCCAAAATAGTGGCACGACCAGCGTTTCCTTTTGAAAGGAGAGCATCCTTCTCTCCTTTCAACAGCGTTATATTAAGCATCTTCGGTCCCCCTCCCCTTACCTTTCCATTTGTGGCGATTGAAAGCGGCTCTCTGCTCAAACCATCAGCAATGCTGGCTTTAGCAGATCGAAAAGAAAAATAATGACTATTCATTCCAAACAATACCGTTAGGGCGGGTATAGTTAATTCATTTCGCGCTCCTTACAAGGGTGTTTTTTTGTTTATGCTATTTTTTTTTTAAAAACACCAATAGCTTGCCTTTTGATATATTGCACTGGAATCGAAAATACTCGACCGACCCAATTTGATTAATTAATTATTTTGTTTATTTGTGGAGGGTGTAGGGAAACAAAATAATAATAATAATGGGTCAACAGATCTCAGTGTTGTTGGTTTTCGTTATTATTTTAACGATACGGATTTTGTTCTGTGATTTTTCATCTTCCTCCTCATCCTCTTTCTTCCTCTTTTTTAACCTATGTTTACAATCTTAGGGTCGGATGAAAACCTATGGGTTTTGACGGTCCACTTCTGTCAAGGCAACTGCAGGGGAGCCCTGCGCGTTCTTAGTCTTCCCATAGGGGCGAAGCGGCTGGAGAAATTCCTTCCACACAATGGGACCGAGGCAAGGACCGAGGCTCGATTGTTCTCCCTACTGTACGCACTCCGTGGAGAGAAAGCGAGAAAAAGGGGGGGAGATGCGTAAAAACGCCCCGTTTGTAAGGAAAGGGGGGGCCCGCGGGAACTGGGGCTGCCCTTTGGATTTTAGGACGCGCGGTTCCTCCATAGGACGGAGCAGGCTTTCGTAAAATAAGCTAAGATCAAGTAGAATAAAATTAAAAATATAAGTCATGCTGCCTGCCTGGCAGCGCTGATTGGGCACAACTTCTGCCGCGGTTGTGAAGTAAGGGTGGGTGGGTGTTGGAGGTGTCAAAACTTTGAAGACGAATGGATTACTTTTTGTTAATGACTTCGAGAGTCAAGCTGGAGGTGCTCCGGTGACTTGCGAAGTGCAAAAAGCGCTCGGCTGACAGTCCCAAACAATGAAGCGAGGAGGGATCCGCTGGGCAGGAGCCCCCCGCCAAGGAGCGAAGCGGCAAACCACCGCGCAGGCAAAAACCACACGCAGCCCATTGCTTACATCCTCCCCCCCCCCAAAAAAAAAAATAACATTTCGGGTTGGGAGGCAAATGGGGACACAAGATGAGGGCCAGGGACAGCGGGGCGTTGGAGAAAGCTCCCCCCCCCCTTGAAAAAAGGGGTAAATAAGGCCTTTCTGGCCCCCAATGAGGCGTTCCTTCTCGACTTTTTTGGATCAATCAAACAGACAGTGGCTTCTTTTGATTAAAGCCCAAATTGTCATTGGGCAGAAGCAATCATGTGACAGCCAATTCGGTCCAATTTCAACCTTGTCTCCATGAATTCAATAGTTTAATAGTAGCACGGTCCCCATACGGCTGTAATCAGTGAATTAGAAAAAAAAACACCCCACCAGCGATCTTCTATGATCTTTTTTTTTTTATTTTTCTTCTTCCCCTCCCTCTCCTCCTTTTCTCTCTCCCTCTCCCTCTTTTCTCCCTCTCGCTCTTTTCTCCCCTTCCCGGGGCCTTGCTGCCCCCCTCCCCCCTCCCAGAAGCGCTAAATAAGAAGGGAACTTTTTCTCCAAGGGGGCTGCCAGTTGAAGGCCATGAATTTCGAATTTGAGCGAGAGATTGGTTTTATCAATAGTCAGCCATCGCTCGCTGAGTGCCTGACATCTTTCCCCCCTGTCGGTGATACATTTCAAAGTTCATCAATCAAGAACTCGACGCTTTCACACTCGACACTGATTCCTCCTCCTTTTGAGCAGACCATCCCCAGCCTGAACCCAGGCAATCACCCTCGCCACACCAGCGCCGGCCGCCCCAAGCACAGCCCTAATGGCAGCGGCGGGAGCCCCGTGCCAGCCGGCGCCCACCAGCCGCCGGAGTACCCCTGGATGAAGGAGAAAAAAGCCTCGAAGAAATCTGCCCTGCCGCCGGTTTCGGCCTCCGCCACGGGACCTGCTTGCCTGAACCACAAAGGTCAGTGGAAAGACTTTGCGGAACAGAACAGATAGATAGATAGATAGATAGATAGATAGATAGATAGATAGATAGATAGATAGATAGATAGATAGATAGATAGATAAGATTCCTTCCTCCTCCTCCTCCATCACCACCAGAATTATCAATGCCTTAGATTGTTCCTAATTTAAGGCATTCTAATCCAGGGTCTGACTGAAGGAACCAGAAGCCAAAGGTAGAAAAACAGTGGTAGGATCCAGAGGGTGAATTCCTCAAAAATTACCACCCTAGTTCTTTCTTTCTCCCCCTTTTCTCCTCAATTTCCCCTCTCACTCCTCAAGCAAAGTTTCTTTTTCTTCTTCTTCTTCTCCTCTCCCCCCACCCCCTTTCCCCTAACTTGCTTAGCGTGGGATGATTTATTTGAGTTGGAGGTGACCTCCTCTTGTCTCGCTGTCCTAGAGTTGGGGGATATTTGACAGTAATGAAGAGTGATAGATTGATGTTGCTCAGCTAAGCAGCTGATGCATTAATTATAAATTGCACTATGGCTAATATCAAAGTTTGCTCTGGATTATAGGAGCAGGGTTTGGGGAGAGGAGGGCGAACCAGTCCCTGAAACTCGGGAAGGGGGTGAAAGGGGGTTCAAGAAGAACGGGGCACCCACGGGAGTGCAACACAATGGATTTACTGCATTCAAAGGCGGCCATTTTGTTGCAGTTGTGGTTTTATTTCATGCTTTACAGAGAAAGCGAAAGAGAGAAGCAGGGAGATTTTTCCCACCATTAGTTCCCACAGCCCTTTTCTTCCAGGCTCAGATGGTCAAAAATCTCTTTAAAAACAAGAGGCATCCACAATCTCTCTCCCTGGCTCCCCCTTCCCTCTCTTTCCATCTCTTCTTAATTTATCCCAGTCTGGTCTTTCTTCTAATGGCTGTTCTCCTCCCTTCCTTCACACAGAATCTCTGGACATCTCTGAAAATGGCCACGGGGGATCCAGGAGACTGAGGACTGCTTACACCAACACGCAGCTTTTGGAGCTGGAAAAGGAATTTCATTTCAACAAGTACCTCTGCAGACCCCGGAGGGTGGAGATCGCGGCTCTCTTGGACCTGACCGAGAGACAAGTCAAAGTCTGGTTCCAAAACCGAAGGATGAAGCACAAGAGGCAAACCCAGTGCAAAGAGAACCAGAACAGTGAAGGGAAATTGAAAGGCTTGGAGGATCCTGAGAAAGGGGAGGATGAGGATGAGGAGGAGGAAGAGGAGGAGGAAGAGGAAAAATCCCTCTTTGAACAAGCTCTCCACAATGTCTCTGGTGCTCTTTTGGAGAGAGAAAGCTACACTTTTCAGCAGAATGCCCTGGTTCAACAGGCTTCCAACGCCCACAATGGAGAGTCCCAAAGTTTCCCAGTTTCGCCTTTAACCAGCAATGAGAAAAATCTGAAACATTTCCCGCACCAGTCCCCCACTGTTCCCCACTGCCTCTCAACAATGGCCCAGAACTGTGGAGCTGGCTTGAACAATGACAGTCCAGAGGCCCTGGACGTCCCTTCTTTGCAGGACTTTAGTGTTTTCTCTGCAGACTCCTGCCTACAGCTCTCCGATGCCGTCTCCCCCAGTTTGCCGGGATCCCTCGACAGTCCTGTAGATATTTCAGCTGACAGCTTTGACTTTTTTACAGATACGTTCACCACAATTGACTTGCAGCACCTGAATTACTGAAAAATAACAGACCTTCATTCACCAAGGGTTATATGCTCTCTGTTCTCCTTTCTCTCTCATTGAATTGTTCTCACCATCTCTCTCTCTCTCTCACACACACACACACAAACACACATCTTGACTTAATTTATCTCCCCTTCTCTGGTCAGCATTTTCTGTTTTGATTTCTCTTTTCTTGATGGGTGAGGAGCCTTCTCTTTTTTTACTATTTCCCCATGACATTTTACTTGTGTTTGGTTTAACCGAGCCACATTCTAGGTCCTTCTGTGAAAGCAATATATGAGGCCTGTAAGAAAGTGATCATATTGAATTGTATCTTCACTTTCTTTTTATTTTTGTATTACATTAGGATGCGTTGTCATAAGTATTTTTGGTAGAATAAATTCTTGTTTGCTACAAGCACTTTTCTCCTCTCTGTCTCTTTCTCCAGCCCCACCTCCGATCCGGAGCACAATGAAATATTACCCCTCCCATCCCTTAGTCTGAAATAAAACCAAACAATTTTGTCAAAGTCCTCTGTTCTTTTTCATTAGAAATAATTTATTAGTGAGAAACCAGCTTTTAATTATTTATTTTTCAAAAAAATATTCAGAATTAAACAAAAAAGCCAATAACTCCAAATTGTACAAAAGTATTTCTCCTGTTAAATATAGCTAACATGGTAGACTCAAAATTATGGGGAAAAGTAAAAAAAAGTATGGTTGTCTATATAAATTAATTTATAGATTTGTAAATTTTAATTAATATTACACCATAGGCAGAGTAGACCACATTCCAAGAGGAAAAAAAAGTAAGGACTGATGCATAAGAAGTTGGAAATTATGAACTTATTTTCTTTAACAAAGCCCTTAGCTATTCCTTTTGTTAATCAGGTCTCTGAAGGAAATGATGGTGCAGAGGAACCAACACTTTAATGGCAACTGAGATAATCTTTTCATGGATTTTCCAGCTGTCCAAAGGTCCCAAGAAAGGAAACCTAAAAGAGAGAGGAAATCAAAAATGTTTTTAAAATCCATGGTTATCTGTACAAATGCATGTTACACATCCAATGCAAAGGTGCAGTGCATGCATCTTAAATGCTAAAGTTTCTACTGAGTTGAAAGAACAAAAGTTACTAATGACTGAGGGAAAGGTGTCTTAATGAAAGCTAAGAAGAAACTGGGTTAACAAGTGTACACTTCAGAAGACAAATGATGCCACTGAAGCAACAGTCCAAAGATCCATCTAAAAGTGCTGCGAATAGGTGGTATGTCTGTGTGTCTCTAACCCTGGTAATATTTTGATTATTAGCATAGACCAGCTTGTGTGATTCTTTACGCTCTGCAATAACAGTAAATGATGGTGTGTGTGTGAGAGAGAAAGTGTGTGTGTAAACATATGTGCATACAAATAGATAGTTCTGCTCCTAGATCTCTGCAGGCACAGATTTCCTAGTTCCTCTGCACTGAACAAGTGTTTATTTTGGTGGTAGTTGGCTGCCCTGTTTTGCAATCCATGTAAACAGGTTGGTGCTGACCTAAGTAGGTAATAGCTGAAAGAACTGGATGCAATTCTTCCTAAAGGCATAAATCAAATGCTTTCTGTGAATGAGAATGTCATCAAAGAGATCAATTGCAGGAACACATGCACAAATAAAAATCTTACGTATTTGTTCAGGCTGGGGATCCCCGTCTAAAACCATTAAGCTAGGAGGCAGTTAGTCATAATTCATTTTTATTGCTCTATTAAAACAACAGCTTGGCTAAGCTTCAGGTGCGGCAGGGAATCCCAGCCTTTTCCTTCTCTCCCTCCCTCCCTCCTTCCCTCTTTCCTTTCCCCTTTGCCCCTGGTTTGCTTTCCTTTGCCTTATTTGAAGCATACTTTTTCTAGATGTGGCATTTCATTTAGGACATGTATTTTGGGGGATATTGTTTACTTATTACTTTATAGATAAAACAATGTGAGCAGGGAAGGGGCAGGCGGCAAAGGACTATACAGTACTCAAATAACAATCCAGTATTTTGACACAAACCAAATGCAACCACATTTTACTCAGATTTCTCTCTGATATCTAACTATGTTTAGATATAATGATGACTTTTCCCCAGTTAAAAAAAATCCTGATAATTTTGAATGCTTTGAATCCTAGTAGGGGATTCAAAGGTATGGAAAATTACAGCAAGAAAATGGCCTAAGAAATTTCCAGCCAAAGGAGAAAACACACGGGATGGCTCGCTGGTGTTTAGAGAAGGGGTGAACGGAGACAACAAAGGAGGATATGGAGTGGGGGATGGGGAAGGAGGAGGAGGAAGAGGAAGACTCTGTTGGAAAAAGCAATGGAGTTCAGGGTTTCTGTGAGTGTCTATGGATCTAATTTGTCATTTGTGCCAAGTAGGGTAAGCAGAATTGGAGGAAAACTTTGGTTGTTTTGCCACAATCTTCGGCACCTTGTCTTTAAGCCTCCACCCCCACCCCAGTGGAGAGATCGTTTTGTCCTCAGAATTCAAAGCCCTGGGCCACAGTCAATATATAACAAAAGAGACAGATTTCTTGGGAACAATGGTGGAAAATGTAGAAAATGTGGGGAAATGTAGGAAAGCAGTTAAAGGAGGTGGCAAGAGAAAATGATTGCAAAAAGATTGGAACAGCTAGTGAGCTGGACAGATGTGGGATCAACAATGCAAACTCCAATGAAAGAACCATCTTTTTTAGCTCAGTGAACAAAAACAAGGCCTACTTTAGTCCTTGTTGTTTTTACAGAACAATTCATGGCCAGTTATATGCAACACAGCTTTAACCCCAAATCCTGCTATAGAGATATTAATTCCATATCCATATTTTGCTGGCTTGTCTGTTTCAGCATGAGATGGCATCTCATTATAAATAGGCTAGGACGACAGCTAACCTTGGCACTCCAGCTGTTCTCGGACTTCAATTCCCAGAAGCCCAAGTCTCGCTCGGTGTGGATTCAGAGAGACTTGGGCTTATGGGCATTGAAGTCCGAGAACAGCTGCAGTGCCAAGGTTCGACACCACAGGGCTAGGAAGTCTGTTGGAAACAATCAAGTTCTCCTGATTAGTTTCTTCCTCTGCCTATTATAGCAAATGAGAACCATGGGTCCATGGATAAACATTGCATTGCTATGTCCTTCCTTAGTAAACTCAACAATGACCACATGTATCTTCTTTCTCTCTCTCTCAGATAAAAAAAAACACAACTTGTTGGTTGTATGCAAGAACTTTCAGTTAGGCCAAGGTGAACTATTTTTAAAAACCCCACTGGCTATAAATTAGAACTGTGCAGTATCTAAGAGACACGGATGTCTGCCCTCTGACCCACCCACCATCCGGAAAGCTTTGGGCCGTATTTTCAAGGAAAATACAACATTGCTTTTGCTGGGGTTGCATTTCACTGTTTGGGACCCACGCAGGGAGCAAATGGTAAAATTAAATATTTGAAATATTTGATCAGTTTAAAAGTGGAGAACGAGATGTCGCAAAGCCCTGAGTATGTGCACACGTACACATACACTAATACATAGAACACAAACCATTTTAACACAGAAAACAACACTTCATTATACAACATTGATGACTTGGTAGCCACCATGTTAATTTCAACTTTCTTGTAAGGAAAAAAACACGCAGCACAAGAAGAATCTTGGTTTTGTGACTTCCGACATCCTGGAGGCAAAGCTCACACTCACATCCCTCCTTATCATATCTGTTTTATGCCTGATTGTAGGTGCAGTAGTTTATAATCTTTCTAGGCGGATGTAACTCATATCTGGCCAAACTTCCCAGTTTCCTCCAAGTTTTCCTACATAGAGCCGGGCTTCCTTTTTTGGCTGCCTTGGCGTAAAGTCTTAGGGATCCAAAATCCGGAATAAAGGCAAGGCTGAGCCTTTTGCATCCTTAAGGCCCTCGCCAGAGACGAAGCATGGGGGACGATTTCTCCAGTCTCCTCCCCATAACCGCTGGGGCAGGACTATCCAGAGTCAAAGAAGACCCAAACCTCCCATTTTGGCTTCCAAGTTTTAGAACAGTGTGCAAAAAACTGAGGGGCGGAGGGAAATGAAGGACGAGCAAAGGTCGAGCATAGGAGGCGCGAGAAGGAGGGAGGGATGGAGGAATACGCTGGAGGAGGGAGAGGGGGAGAGAGAAAGGGAAACGGAGGAGGAAGAGGCAAGAGTTTGCACAGGCGCGCTGAGGTCTCAGCAGATAGGCTCGCCAAGGATCTGAGACAACTTCCTTGGCAACCTTTGTCAGCACTCCTGCCTGCCCTAACCGCACCCAGCGGACAGACAATGCTTGTCCCTGGAAGCCCCGGTTCCCAGGCTTTGGGGCCGAAGGAGCGCCTCGGTTTCCAACCTCCCCCCCTCCTTCCTCGCCCTTCCCGTGCATTCAATCTGGCCGCCCCGTCCCCTCTGAAGCACCACCAGTGACGTGGCTTTGGCGAGGGCCACAGTCGCCCTTTCTTCTAAATGCTGGATCCCCCCCACGCCCCACCCCGCCTTCGTCCTCCTCCCCTTTCGAGGCACTACAGCCTTAGCGCTCTCCCGGGCTCGCTCTTTCTTGCCTCGCACTCGCATCTCCCCCCACCCCACCCCCGTCTTCTTCCTCCCGCCTCCCAGGCTAGGCTGCGGCGGCTGAGTGGTTAAGACGCTGAACTTGGCGACTGGAAGGTCGGCAGGTCAGCAGTTCGAGGCCCGAGTGAGTGGGCTCCCGCCGCCTGTCCCAGCTCCTGCCAACGTAGCAGTTCAAAAGCAAGAGATTGCAAGTAGATCGATAGGGACCACTTCGATGGGAAAGGGAAACATCGTCCAGTCGTGCCTGCCATGTGTCCACGGCAACGTCTACACACGCAGACAGCGCCGGCACTTGGGCTGTAAACGGAGATGAGCATTGCAGCCTCGATGCGGATACGTCTGGCTTTAGAGCAAGGCAGACCTTTGCCTAGCGTAGCCTAGGGCATTGAGGGGAAATGAGGCTTTTCAGGGGGATGGAGCCTTGGGCTTCTCCAGGCTGAAGAGAAAGCCAGTTCCTCCCCCCTCCCCCCCAGCCAGTTCCCTCTCCTCCCCCTCCCGGCCCCGCAGACCCCCTTTAGTTTGGGACTGGGCCGAGGCGCCTTCCCTTACCTGCGGAAGCCGGGCTCGGTCCTGTGGCCAATCCACGCAGAAGCAGAGCCCCCTCCGGCGGCGGCTCTGCGCCTCTTCTGGCTGCTCCTCTGTCTTGTGGCGCCTGTCGCTGGAGGATGCTGAGCGCCTGGGCGTCCCCTGCCTCTCCGGGCCGGCTCTCCAGCCTCTGCCTGGGGACGGGAGGGGAGGCGGAGGCGCGGGGAGGGAAGGAGGAGGCAGGCGCGTCACCTTGATGGAGGAGCGCTCGGACTTTAAATGCCACCGCCTGGGTGATCCATCACCAGGAAGGAACAGGGCCACTCTGGCAGGCGGGCCCGCCATTGGCTGCCGCCCTCACGTGGCCGCCCCCCCCCCCACGGTACCTTCCTCTGGTTTTTCCTCCTGGCCCCCCCAATGGAGGAAGTGAGAAAGTTGGCACGGTCACCCAGGACTCCGAAGCGCCCGCCCGGTCAATCGGTGATAGATGGACACGGCCAGGATGAATTCCTTCCTCGATTATCCGCCCCTGCTCAGCGGCGGCGAGTCCGCCACTTGCGCCTCCCGCGCCGCCGCCGCCTCCTACCACCACCACCACCACCATCACCACCACCACCTGGACCATGGGATGGCGAGCACCACGTTCCAATCCTGCGCGGTCAGTGCCAACAACTGCAACGGGGACGATCGCTTCCTGGTGGGCAGGGGGGTGCCGGTAAGCCCCCATCCCCACCACCAGACGGGTTCCACCTACCAGCATCACCACCAGCATCCTAATCTGGGGGTGTCCTACGGCAGCTGTGGGCCAGGCTATGGAGCGCAGAACTTCAGCGCAGGGGGCTACGGCCACCACTACCAGCTCGGCCAAGAGGGAGACGTTCCTGGGGGGTTCCCCCCGTGCGCTCCTGCTCTCTACTCCGGGAGCGTCTCTTCTTCCATGGTCCAGCACGCCGAGGGTTATGCTGGGAGCACCATGAGCTCCACTCAGTATATCCAGCCCTCTTATGGAGAAGAGCAGCAGAACTTGACCCTAGGCAATTACACCCACCCCTTGTCCCCTCTCCATGCCAGCCACCAAGAGACCTGTGGCTCTCCCTCTTCGGAGACTTCTCTTCCGGCCCAGACTTTCGACTGGATGAAAGTGAAGCGCAACCCGCCTAAGACAGGTGAGTCACACCTGCCTATCGGCTAGATTGGGAGACGCGCGGCGTGGTTGGTTGCTCTCAAGGGTTGGTTCAACACTACAGAGCCCACCGGTTATCCTGGGGTTGAGATCCTGATGCCCACCTGCTTTCGCAGGTGTCCACCCAACTAGTTTAGGATTGGTCCACTGTTAGGATTGTTCTCTATAGTTCAGGAATGTTCCCTAACTTAAAACTTGTTTGCTGATGTTATGGCCCGAGAGAAGATTGAAAACCAACCTCCCGCAAAGTAAGTTTTTGTTAAGGGGGAGAGACATGCCGGGGGGGGGGGGGATTGGGGACGCCTCGTGAACCCCTCTCTCTCCTCCCACCCTGTGGGTCATAACGTCAACCACTCCCACCTTGGATCGTCCCTCGTAGCTGTTTCTGAGGGCAGGCTCGCAAACTTTTCTTGCCAAGCTCCTTAGCCAATAATCCACGAAGTCTTTTCTTCCTGGAAACCAGGTTAGGCTCCCCATCGTGGTACCTGTGCGCGCCCCTTGTTTAGTTTCGCGTCCGCTGTCTTAAACGATGGCTTCGTTCGGGGTTTTAACCATCATCCTCCCCCTCTGCGGGCGGTTGTTCTGCTTGTTTCCTCCCTAACACCCCCCCCCCCCCAGGGAAAGCCGGCGAGTACGGTTTCATTGGGCAGCCCAACACGGTGCGCACAAACTTCACCACCAAACAGTTGACGGAACTGGAGAAAGAATTCCACTTCAACAAGTATTTAACCCGAGCCCGGAGGGTGGAAATCGCGGCTTCTTTGCAACTGAACGAGACCCAGGTCAAAATCTGGTTCCAGAACCGCCGAATGAAGCAGAAGAAGAGAGAGAAAGAGGGTCTGTTGCCCATTTCTCCGGCTACTCCTACAGGGAGTGAAGGAAAAAACGAGGAGTCCTCAGACAAATCCAGCCCATCCCCGAGTATCCCTTCCCCAGCCTCCACTACCTCGGACACTCTTACTACCTCGAATTGACTACACACGTGCTCTAGACCCGTCCTCCTTGGCAGAATCTACCTGCGGCTGATTGTGATCGATCCGTTTTCTGCCTGCTCTTTTCCACCTTCCCAGGTAGTTGGCTTTCCAGCTCCCGATTACCTGGTTAGAAAAGCCCTCCCAGCGGGATTCTCAGCTCTTTGATGTGGTAGCAAGTCTCCTTGATCCAAATTCTTGGGCACAATCCAGCAACATTTAGATTTTCCCCAAAGCCCAGGGAAAGCATGGGAAGGTTTAATTTAAGCCCCATGATTTCAATGAGATTAAGTTACCACTGTCTTTGATTGGATCATGCCCAAGAGTTTAGGATCACAGCTTTAATGGGTTATGTTGTCATCTTAGCAGTGTCCTTCATTATCCAACGTTGTTCTTCCTTGTTGAGTTTTAGAGTCAACCATATCTTTATTGTTTTTCATCTTTCAACAATGTGTGAGAACAATCATAAGAATTTGTTAGGGTAGAATAAAGTAACCAAGGGCATTCCTCTAGAGACTTTTCTCAAAGCAAAGGCAAAGAAAACACAAAACTCCAGAAAGAGATGCACTATTGAAAAGTGTTTACACAATTCTAAAACGTTCATGCTTTAATTTAATGTCTCTGTTTTTGTGTGCTATGAGTCTGTGGGTTGTAAATACTTTGTCCAAGAGATTTATCTTTTTACAGATTTTCTAGAAATGTTTAGATAGATTATGAGCTTAAACAGGGTAATTACATTCTCAAAACCTGATTTGATTTTATAGCAAAAAACTGAGAATGTTGTGAAAGAAAACATGTTCAACTCAATCGCATACCTCAGAATCATAGACTAGTTGTATTCCTTTGAGCAAACTAGAAAAGTAAGCTGAAATTGCACTAGGTTTCCTCCCTTTTAAATAAACCTTGTTTATCAGTGTCTGTTCTCTCCAATGAAATCATGAAATCTCCCTTGGATCATTAGCTTTTAAAATGTTGGGAAGCCACGTCCCTCCCCTTTGCACATTTACCTTTCCAAAGACTTGAAGTCTTCTCAGCCAAATCCCAGAATGTGATAAATGGCCAAATGAATGTATATTTTATGTGATTGTGTATGGAACTTAGCATGGTGCACAGAGCTTTGATGTATGAAGTTGACTTACCACTGAGTTCTATCAGTTGTCATTTGTGATCAAATTCGTTCTGATTTTTCTGTACAATCATTCAAGGTTCTGAGATTCTGCAAAGGGGAAACAAAGATGATGGAATCCAGGACAGAATTTTACGGGTCTTACAAGTCTCTGTAATAAATATATTAATATCTCAGGTTCTTCTTCAGCTCAGTATGTTCTGGCAGTGGGTATGACTTCAATGTTCTTTATTTTCGTTTCAGGGACTTCTGAACCAATTTCCAATTGTTTCTACCAGGTTTTATATCTTTTGACTACAGAACAGCAAGATTACCTAAAAGTAGGGAGATTAAAAGAGAGAGATTCTTGTTTATCTGTTGCAGTTGGAGGATAAAGAAACTAGAATTATGTCTGAACCATCCTTGCGGTAACTTCTTGGGTCAAGTGCTAACCTTTTAACCCCAACTGCATATTGACCTATGTGTAAACAGAATCCTCTTCAAAAGCAGAAGCTGTCTTCACTCGGCCTTTCCTCACATCACAAACCACCAGTTAAGAGAGTCACATTTCATTATCCCTAGGTATAAAGCTGTCCAAGGACCCCAGATTCACTCCCTCCCTTCTAAATCCCCAGTGACATCTTCAAGGCACAAAGCACTGGGAAAGTTACAGGGTGGGGTGGGGAGAGTGAGTAGAGAGCGAAAAGGGGAAAGGGTCCAATTTGGAGAAGCTTTCCTCTTCCAGGTGTGCACACCAACGTGTCTGTGCAACCGTAACAATTTCTCCTTATTTGGAAAACATGTTTGGGCAGGTGTGTATCAAACACCTTTTGCAACGCTTTGCTTACAAGTTAATAATTCTTAATTAAAAAAAACCTTGAAACACTCCCCCCATCAACCTAACTCTTCAGATCCCATTTCCCCTTTTCATTTTTCTTTTTCTTCTTTTATACAAAAAGAGGTAGATTTGTGTCTAGACCACCTAACTGTGAAATATAACAATAACAAGGTTAGCTGAAAGTTTTGAAGTGATAGTCGTGTTAGTCTGTGTAAGCATTTGTTGTTGTTCAGTCGCACAGTCGATTCCGACCCTCTGCGACCCCATGGACCACCGCCCGCCAGGCACTCCTGTCCTCCACCATCCCCCTCATCTCGCTCAGCTCTGTGCCCATTATCTCTACAATACCATCTAGCCATCTCATCTTGGGCTGGCCCCTTCCTCTTTTGCCCTCGACCTTTCCAAGCATCAAGGCCTTCTCAAGTGAGTCCCCTCTTCTCATTTGATGTCCAAAGTACCTTAGCTTCATCTTTACTATTTGACCCTCCAAGGAGCAGTCATATTAGAGAGTAAACAAAACAACAGAAAAAAGACAAAAATGTTGTGGCACCTTAAAGACTAACTCCTGTATTTAAATATGAACTTCTGTGGATCATGTCCACTTTGTCAGACAGCTAACAAGGTTAGTGGTTTTTCCTACTGCTGGTTAAAAAACTGCACGTAAAAAAGTAGCTGAATCATTTCCTTTAAATGAAGGAAGACTGAACTATATATTAATTAAGATGCATAGATATATCTCTGGAATGTCTGTGGGATAGTTTGCAATCTCTGCTTTGGCCATAAAGAGAGAAGGGAGACAACCAGGAGGTTCCATGGAGAAACCAGAGTGTGAGAGCTTGACAACTGCGTTTTCTCCCCAGAGTGTCAAAGCAGACAAGCCCTTGATTTGCAGGCACATCGGCCACATCAAGAGGCCAGGGTGAGGCCTCTCACAACAGCCTTCCTTAACACATCAAAGCAATGGAAGAGCTCTAGCTTTCATTTCATCCCCCTCTAGGAAATTCACAGCCCGCCTGCGTTGTCTCTTTTGCAATCTCCTTCTGTCTCTCTTTTTGGTAACCTTTTGTTGATTAGGGTAAGGCCGCCAAGCCAAACAGATGGCCCTCTACTAGAAAGACTTTTCATGTGAACTCAGTGGCATCTCTATGCCAATGACAGCAGAGGGTCGGGATCTCTGGCAGGATGGGACCAGGGCAAACCTGATGCCAACCTCTGACCACTCCTTGGTTCAATACCCGCCTTCTCCACCCATATTTTCTCTTGACGGTGGGAAATAAAATAAGGATAACAAAAATAATTTTTCCTTTTCTTAAAAATAAAACGTAAAACCCCTAAACCTAGCAGCCATGACAGATCTGAGAAGATATTGTCCTGAGATGACCTTTTACAGATTGGAAACACTCCACTTCCTGTGTTGAATTGGGAGTCTAACTGGAGTATCTAGAAGAAAGAAGGACAAATCCCACGTTTCTCTTGTAGACGTTCTAGAACAAATATTCCATTCTTCTATCACCCAGAGGACACATCCTCTCCTGTAGAGAGTAAGCTAACATTTAACTACAGGAGTTAGTCTTTAAAGTGCCACAATGTCCCCCCCCCTGTTTTATTTACTCTTTGATATGCTTGCACAGACTAACACAGCTACCACTTTAAAAAAATCCCCAATAGAAGTTTCTGCCCAATTAAGCTTTGGTGAACAGAACAGAACAGAATGTTGTACCTTTACCTTGGATTTGAGATTTTTCTGAAAACAGCCCATTTGAGTTTTTTGGGTGGGTTTTTCAATATAACTGTGCCTACGTAAATTAATGCTGCACTCCTATATCAACTGCCTTCTAGTAAATTCACATCAACTCGATGGGGCTTTTACTACTGTGTGGACACACATACCATTGCCCTGAACAACCCTTTCCTGACACAGAAACATAGGAATAAGAAGACCTTTAAAGCCCCTTTGTAGGAGAAGATCCGAAGGCATTAACAGTGGAGGAAAAATCTGCCTTCACAGGTAGAGAAGATTAATTTCCTCAGAATTTTTTTTTAAAAACTAAGGTTCTGTTGATTAATACTCTGACAAAGCAATTCATGTGGTTGATAGTAAGTGCTAATATGTGATCCCGATACATGTCTACTCAGAAGTAAGTGCCATTGAGTTTAATAGGTCTCCTCCCAGGCAGCATTAGAGCCGGGTGGATTAGTCGACAGTGTGTTCTTTAATTGACTAATAATAATAATTTCATTTCAGAAATTATTCTGGGTTGAAACAATTTTTGCAGAAGAAACTCCACTCAGGGAATGCCCAAATGAGGCTCCTTTAATGTCCCTAAGAGATGGGACAGAGATGGGCACTCAATATGTCATGCAGTACCCAGGTCTTGAACTGCCAACTTGCCAGCCTTCCAGCTAACAAGGCAGCTTCTTAACCGCTGAGCCACAGCAGTCCCTCTTTAATTGACTAATGGAACCGTTGCAGGCAGTCTCTTCTGAAGATAAAGAACAGGAAGGTTTCTTACCATGAAACAAAAAGAAAACCAGTGTTTCAGTGCAAATATGTTCACACGTTATGGTTATATGTGATAGCTGTTCTACACCACACAGTCTCACAACCTAGTGTTCTTTTTTAAAAAAAAGCATCATCAGTGAATTAATTCACTGATTAATCACAAGGACAAATGTATTAATTCTTTCTAATCATAAATCAATGAATACCTCTAGTCCTGTGTATGGATAAGGAAATGTGGAGTACGATTTCTCCCAAACCTTCTTAGAAATGCATTAAATTACAGTATATGTGTCTTCGCACATGGGGAAGAATAAATAAACAAACGTTTTCTTAGGAAACCAACAAAAATATTACAGGAGTGGGGGACCAGGATTAATTTCATTGTCATTGGTTACTAGTGTGCATCTATTTCTTCAAACACTCCTCACAAAGTTTATTCTCTTCCTTCGAGCTTCACCATTCCGCCCCTTTTAATGGTCACTTTTTAAAGTTTACTTTTAGAGGCTACATCGAAATTCTCTCGCTATTTTCCTCTGGGGCAATCAGATTGAAAGCGATCAATATTTACTCAGTCTGAAAAGGGTTGTTGAAAAGGCAGCGAACAACAAACTGCTTAGCTGCTCACCCCTGTTTAATCTCAGGTTCACCGAAAGTTCAAGCAGAAATGAATTCAGTGATGGGTCACTTTAGAATGAGTCCCAGTGGTTTATCCCGGCTCTCTGCTAAAGGCAACAATTATTTCCATGCACACACACACTTCTCCCAGTGAAGCCTATTATTCTAATGCTAAATTCAATTCCTTCATTTAAAAGCTGGAAATTTTTTCTTCATCTGTTAGGCTAAGATCTCATTTCCTCTTTGACTTTTTGAGTCCTCCTGTCCTCTTCTTTGCCTTCTTTAAAAATTCTTCCTCTTTCCATATGTAGTATTTTAAGGGAGAAAGAGAGAGAGAAAGACTGATGGATTCTATGCAATAGAGCCTTTTTAACATAAGAAGAACAACGTGGGGTGCCCTGCTTAATTTCTGGGAGGCAAAATCCTGTTAACCTCAATAGAGTTCTTTCCAAATACTGTACCTTTATTTTTAAAGATCAATGTTTTTCAGTCTACAATCCTGTGAATGTGGAGGATTTAACCTTTGTGGCTTCCTGAAACCCAAATCTTGATGCATGATCTTGATTCTTCTTACCAATTGGAGTTAAGGACTCCTTGTTAACACTGCCCAGAGAAAGAAGCACTGGAGAAAAACACTACTCAGATTTACTTCAAAGTAACATTCACACAGATCAATGCAATTTACTTCTAAGAACACCCTGAGCAAGTTCTAATAATACACCCCCACTCAACCAGTATTTTAATATTTACCTGAGAATGTTTCAACAGGATCCTAAAATTTAGTAGGAGTGTGTATACATAGGACTGACTGTACATGTATTTCTGGCTGTGCGTTTGTACGGATGCGCTTTCATGAGCAAATAGGTCAATCTGCAGTTGTGCACTCCATGTCCTTTAAAAAAATAATAGTTATGCCTAAAGGGACTGTGGCACTCCACCAAAACCGAACATTTGAAGGTTCTGCACGTTTTAGCTAATTGCAGCAACCCTCTAGGGGTCAAAGTTCACCTAATCATTGCATAAATCCATTCTTAATGAGAATTTATTAGCCTTTTTCTAGTGGAACATCACGTTTAAAGTAGAATCTAATTTTTATCACCATATTGGTTAGCAGGAACTGTCACCCATAAACCCGGATACAGTACTTAGGGTTTTTTTTTTTTTGCCACTGGGTGTTAATTTAATTATTTAGTCCCCCTCACCCAATAAGAATGAAAGAACTAAGGAAAAAGAGAAAGAGACAAGACCTTTTAAAATGTGTTGTTAAGATTTCTTTGGCTATGGGTAATTCTGCTCCAGTTATAAACTGAAACCACCCATGCTGGACTATTCCACGGCTGCTTGTAGAGTTTTTCTCCATAATATATTATGGGTTGCTTTTAAACCTGTGTGCTTGCGTGCGTGCACAGGAAGAAACACACATTGAGTTGTGGAAATAATGAACATATAATTAAAATTTCCACCGAGACAGGATATGAAAGGGAAACCCTTACGGACAAATATACTCAAGTGCACAGGAAAACAAGAAATAATTTAAAACAAAGCACATGTGGACAATTAAATCAGTTTTAATCAACCCACTTTTGGGTGTACTCAGCATTTAACACATTCTCCAACATTCCTGTGAACTTTGGGGAAGTTCATCCTCAATCTTTCATAACAGAGGTTGGAAAGAAAGTTGCTGGTGAGTCATAAACTCCCCCAGGTATTTGGCTGAAGCACAGAAAGTCAATGAAATTCTTTGCACTAAACCCGGTTGGAAGATGAAGTTTTCTTCGGAAAAGTTGTTTCATAAGAATGATGACCAAAGTTCATTCACCCTCTTTGCCTTGGAAATTTGAATAGGAAGCTGAAACAGGGAGGTGTGGAAAGACCTATTTTTGGCTTTTACAGTGCCTCTGTTCTTATTCTAATGCAGGTGAGGAATGTGACCTGGAGGGTCTTCCACAGCAGAAATATGAGGTGCCAATTTAATTAATAAATTCCATCTTGGAACTCCACTTCTGGATTTTGCTAACCCAAGACTGCCAGGGCTTGCTTCAATGTAGTCCACATTTAAGACTAGGACAGAGACCTCCCCAGAAATTGCCATGAGAAGGTTAAAAATTAAATGCGTTACTTGAAAGTCATTGGCATTTCTGTGAAAACCAGATCCTTTCTCAATTCCCAGGATGGGAAACATTTAGAAGATATGAAATCAATAGAAATATTTACGAATGTATAACAGTGTGTGTGTGGGGGGGGGGGGTAGAGGGAGACGCTGTCCAACTTTAGGGACCAGAAATCTGGATGAGAGGGTTTTGTCCAACTTTAGGGACCAGAAATCTGGATGAGAGGGTTTTTAGGACCATTGGAAGAGGTACCATTCTACCCATAGCATGTACAACCTTAGATCCAAAGTTGTTGCTTGCAGCCGTTTTGGCTTCATTGAGTTTAATTCCAGGAAACGAAATCCGTTGAAATTCCAGTTCTGCAGTTGGTAGATCTCCAGTATGGCCAGGTGACCCTGATATGCTAATAAAGTAGACCCTACTGCCAGTGATTCAATGCCGATCTCAGGCTGCAGTGAAGTAACCTGACAACCCTGAGGACTAATGGTCTTGGGTGGCAAAGTCTACAGGAAAGGTTGATGGTCCCCAAGTGGATTAAATCCCACTTGAATCCATTTTGATGGAGGGCAGCAGCTTCATTAATACTGGCCTGGGGCTGAGGAGGACTTTTGTGTGCCAAAAGGGCTCAGGACCAGAAAGGATGGACCTAGGTCAGTGGTTCGGGTGTCATGCTGTAATGTGGAAGGCAAATGGAAGGCCACTACAATATATTGCTCCCAGGACAGTCTTCATGGCTGATCACCATGAGGATAGCCAATATTCGGAAGCAGATACGGTACAAGAAGAAGACGGTAGATTCGTAGGTTATCTCCCCGCCTTCTTTCACTTGTGGATATAGAAGTAGGCGGATCTAGGGAATCCTTTGCCAGAAGTTGTCTCTGGAGTCCTCGAGAGAGACTTTCAGAGGGTTAGAAAGGCTTTCCTTCGATTTCTGACCCGCTCCTGAACAACTGGAGCAAATTTGTACAAAACCAGACTTAAGGAGGCACTACCTTTCCCTTCAGCCTAGAAGTTCGAAAGCAAGAAATTGCAAGTAGATAAACAGGGACCTCTTTGGTGGGAAAGTAAACAGCGTTCTGTGCACTCTGGTGTCTAGGCATGCCTACCACTTGTCCACGCAAACGTCTGCAGATGCAGGCAGCTCTGGCAGCTCCTTGGCTATAAACAGAGATGAGCACTGAACCCTAGAGACGGATACGACTGGCTTTCGAGCAAGGCTGACCTTTACATTATCTTTTCCTTCAAGTGCATTTGGAAGTTTAAGAAAGGGGCATTTGCAGACTTCGCGAGGAACAGACAGAACGCAGCCCCCCCCTTTTTCTGGCAATATTTGCAGACTAATTATGTCAATAGTGATCCTCCAGGTTTTGCAGATAATTCCCTCTCCTCCGCTCTCCAGAATTCCAATTAAAAGGTTGTACGTCCTTATCCAGAGGACAGTATCCCATTTGCGAACAAAGAGGCTGTTTACGGTTGGGCAGGGGAGGATTTGACGTTAGGAACCTGGGAAGTACATGTCTATACGCGCACACGCGCACACGGATACACACGCACGCACTCGCCTGATCGAAGTTTTAAAGGTGGCCCAGTTCGCCTTCAGCTGTGCGATGGAGACGCTGCGGAAACGCAGCTGTTCGAGGTAATGTTTGCCTTGGCTCGTCTTTGTTGTAGCTCGAAATGCGAAAATAAAACAAGCGGAACTATCTAAATATCAGAAGCAAAGAAAGACGGTTCGTGAACTCCGATATTCATTTTTCTAAGCGATCGTTTCTCTCCACACAGTGAAAAAAATGGTGATTAATAAAATGAAAAACTAAAGAGACGCTCTACTGGTTTCTGTAATGTGTGAATTATTTTTGTAAATTGGTGAGTGTAATCTACATGCGTGCTTGACTGGAAGCAGGGTTTTTTTTTAAATGGTGAGATTCTGCTCCTGTAAAGGTAAAAAGGTCGCCCTTGCTCGAAAGCCAGTCGTATCCGAATCTAAGGTTCAGTGCTTATCTCTGTTTATAGCCGAAGACCCTGCGCTGTCTGCGTTTACAGACATTTTCGTGGACGTGGCATGCTTCAACACTGGAGTGCATAGAACGCTGTTTACCTTCCCACCGAAGTGGTCCCTGTTTATCTTCTTGCAATTTCTTGCTTTTGAACTGCTAGGTTGGCAGGAGCTGGGACAGAGACGGGAGCTCACTCCGTTGTGCAGTACTCGGGAATCGAACTCCCACCTTCTGTACAGTTTCTGAAATATTTTCCTTGGTGGTTGGTACGGAGAACAGGTTATCATCCGCAGCTTCTCCGCGCTGTATAGCTTGTAAAGCTAGTGCACAGTCAGTGCCTCATCTCCCCCACGTGATCTGGCTTTCCAATCATTCTAGAAGGCAATGGTTGCCATATCTCGCATTTCTCACGTCTTGTTGAAACCAAAGACAACTCTGTCATCCTCCCAAATCCTGGCTTTGTTTGCCTGCTGGAACCGCAAAGCCCTTGAATTTATGATTCCATCCAAGAGTTTGTGGGGAGTCAATGTCTAATGAATAAGAATAGGTGGGAATGTTGACACACACGTGTGAAGTAGGTCAAGACTTGGAAAAAGTACAGGAGATATGGGACTCCGAAACATATCAGCCTGTATGAACCATCCTCGCAAATTCAATTTAAAATGCGCAAAGCTACCTATATAGTCCCCAGTATGATGCTCTAGGTCAGTAGACTAATGAACTATGGTTGGGTTCGAACTCCTGGCTTTACAATGGAGATTCACTAGGGGGTGGAACTGATAAAACCACTTTGTGAAAAACCACTTTGTAAATACCTTTTTAAGGGATTGCAGGAGTTCAACTGGAATTAAATACATTGCAATTAAATAAATAGGGATCACTTCGGTGGGAAGGTAAACAGCGTTCAGTGCACTCTGGTGTAGAGGTATGCCTACCACATGTCCACGAAAACGTCTGCAAATGCAGACAGCGCTGGCTCTTTGGCTATAAACAGAGATGAGCACTGAACCCTAGAGTTGGATAAGACTGGCTGTTGAGCAAGGGTGAACTTAAATACCTCATTTAACTGGCTAGATAGGTCAGTGGTTTATGTCAGAAGGTAGGAGTTTGAGTCCCCTTTTTACTTCCAGAGTGATGAGCCACTCCATAGTCTCAGGAGACTCTCAAAAGAAGGGCATGTCAGAATTGACTTGATGACACACAATTATTATTAAATAAATGTACCTCACTTACCTTAGAGTTGCTATAAATCAGTTCTGATTGGAGGGCAAAAGAAAAAAAGCAAATCCACACTTCAGTTTAAAGTCTGATCTAATGTTAAACCCTACCTACCAAAGCACTGCAGTATTTAAAATTTTGGATATATATGACATATAGTCAAAATCCAGACAATTAAATCATTAATATGATTAGACTGTTTTTAACCAGAAGCAAGCTACTTCAATAGGCTTATCTCAGCCATTTACTAGATCTTCTTTTGTACATGTGGTGATGCATAAATTGTATATATATATATACCATAGTGTTGTACTATTAAATTAAAGGTCACCCTTGCTCGAAAGCCAGTTGTATCCAACCCTGAGGTTCAGTGCTCATCTCTGTTTCATAGCCAAAGAGCCAGCGTTGTCTGCGTTTGCAGACGTTTCTGTGGTCATGTGGCAGCCATGACTAGACACTGGAGCACAGAATGCTGTTTACCTTCCCACCGAAGTGATCCCTATTTATCTACTTGCTAGGTTGCCAGAAGCTGGGACAAAGATGAGAGCTCCTTCCGTCCTGCAGTATCTGGGTATCGAACTGCTGACCATGCCACCTTCCAGACAGGGTCTTAGCCACTTGAACCACTATTACACACTAATAATTAGAATTTTAAAATGGATTGGCCTTTTGTGCTTTACTTTTGCTGCTTCTTCATATA